>JANAVB010031216.1:7650318-8250318 GCA_029216955.1 Iris pallida | reverse complement strand
TGTCAATTGGTGTTTTGGAATCATAAACATGATATACTAGGTCAATTCTAGGTCTCCAAGTCATTTCTAGGTTACACTAGGACAACTGGATCAATACCTTGCCAAACTTGGTCAAACTAGGTCACACCTACGTTTTTAGGGCCATACGTTGCCTTACCAAGGTATTCTAGTCTATACTAGGCTAATGCCCTATGTATTTGCCCTACCAATATCCTATTCACATAGGTAAAACCATTACTATGGCCTATTTACCTAATTACCTATACACTAGCCTATCCTTAACTCTAGTAAAAACCAATACCCAAACTCAATACCCCATATACTACAACATAGGTATCTCCCATACCCATGTGTCAACCCATTACCTAAACCTATAGGCTTCCTAAACCTATATATTACCTAGTCACTCTAGGTAAAGCCATCACCTATACTCATAGGTAAAACAATTCCTATCTTGAAGTTACCTATACTTATTGCTGAACACGATTGACAACGATATGGTTCTATTACAAACATATCTGTTTTTAGTAATTAAACTAACTGAGTAGTATTACTCGGGATGCGTTGTCTGTGTAGAGTGCGGTATGCAAGTACTATAAGAAGATGCTTTGAAAGGTTTCTACACGAAAATTTATCCATCTAATTGGAAATGATCAAGTTGTTAAAATATCCAAGAGATAGATACATATCCAGAAGAGATGGAACACTTATCCAAATAAGAGATAAGTATATCTAAATTGTGGTCAACTCAAATTCAAATTGAAACTTGGTTTGTTAATATGATTATACCATTTAAATATAACTGAATCAAAACAATATCTACAACCATAGAAAGAGTACTCCAAGCTAATTTAGTGACTAATTTGTGACCATTTAAGTAGATTTCTTGCTTCCCTCATATTTATCAAAATTTGTTTGTCTACGAAGAAGAAAGTCAATCTAAAAACAATCAAAACCATAGCATAACAAATATTATATTATTTGGACTACATCTTTTTATTCATTTGCATGTCGAGTTAGAGATTATCTAGTTAAGCATGTGAGAGGAATATAACACGTACGAGTTAGAGATTATCTAGTCCATGGAAAAAGTTGGGTTTGTAGGCATTGCTTTGAATGTCGTACGTGAGATGGTCGGCAAAGGAACATCAAGTAATACCCAATTATTTTGCCGAGCAATTATTTTGCCGAGCATGAGCTCTGGTATTTGAACCCCCAATTGATGCATAGGTCCATGGGGACCCAAGCTCGACGAACCCTATATGAGTTAGGGTTAGGGTTTACCCCCACGTGTGTGTCAAAGGGTCGTGTCTGTATCGCATCAGAAAAAGGGAGATAGGGTTAGGGTTTACCGACACAGCGTTGGGGTTGGGTCGGGGTCGCCGGGGCTGGAGCAGTGGCGGAGGAAACTGGTCGGGTGGTCGTCGGAGGGAGTGAGTCGTCGGAGGAATGGGGTCGTCGGGCAGGGGGTCGCCGCGAGCGGGAGATTAGAAAATTTTGGATGAAAAAATGAAAAATCGATCGGGCCAGAACCCTATATGAAATGTTTTAGCGATGCCATTTAAAGACGTCGCTAACCGTCGCTATTTATTAAAACCTAGCGACGTCATAAAAGTGGCGTCGCTAAACGTCGCTGAATAAAAAAAACAGCGACGTTTTGCGACTAGTATGCGACATCAGTTGTCCAAAACATAAATGGTGTCGCTAACTGTCGCTCAAACGTCGCTGATAGTGACGTTCAGCGACGTTTATATAAAACGTCGCTAAAAGCACAAAACTTAGCGACGTATTTATCTGGAGTCGCTAATTTCGTCGCCATTATGACTTATTTTGGTAGTGAAAGAAGAATGCTTATATATTATACACCAGCTAGCTCTCACCAATTTTCTAGGCCACCATGTAGTTGCAACCAACACTTGACAAGAACAAAAAAAAGGAAGCATCCCATTACAAAGAAAAATAGTATTATTCTATATAAGAAAATACAAACTGGTATCACAAAAAGAAAAATAGTACTATTCCAAATGGATTAACATTCATCCTAATTTTGGTCGGGAGCAAAAAGAAATTTATTATGTTGGTATGCTACTACAACTCATGGTTGTAGATATATCTGAAAGTTTTATTATCATGTGTGCTATAATTTGAAGTGGCCCTATGCTTGGGCTAATTCTAAGGGCACATTATATTTTGCTAGGAGCTATCCCAAAATTCTTTCAAATATTTACAAGTTTGCCACTCATTTTTTTTGCTTGGGGCTAGCCCACATATGAGTATAAATACCAACTTTATTTTGTTGCTCTCTTCTCTTCTCCCTCTCTTGCTTTCTTTTTTTTCCAAAAAAGTTTAGGACACATAAGTAATAATCAAAATAGTTTGATAAAATAGGTTAGAACAAATTTAGGGTTCATGAATGTATCTTTCGAACATAATAAATTAATTTTTTTGCATCAAACTCTAACCTTAAAATTATTTGTTTTGGCCTACAGTCGGCCACGAAAACAACAAGACTGCATGTAGTCTTGCAGTCCTGCAAAACAGTAGGACTGCATTAAGCCTTGCAATCCTGCAATACGACCGGACTGGATGCAGTCTTGCAGTCCTGCAATACAGTAGGACTGTGAGACTGCTTGCAGTCCTTATTATCAGTCACAAAATAGGAAGAACTGCATGCGGTCCTACTCTATTACAAGACTGGAATACTGCATACAGTCCTACTCTATTGCAGGACTACAAGACTGCATGCAGTCCTGTCATTTTCGTGACCAACTGTAGGCCAAAAGTAATAATTTTAGGTTAGAGTTTGATGCAAAAAATTAATTTATTGTGTTCGAAAGATACATTCATGAACCCTAAATTTGTTCTAACTTATTTT
The DNA here is from genome assembly GCA_029216955.1 of Iris pallida. Taxonomy (NCBI): domain Eukaryota; kingdom Viridiplantae; phylum Streptophyta; class Magnoliopsida; order Asparagales; family Iridaceae; genus Iris; species Iris pallida. The sequence continues at coordinate 8,247,443 of JANAVB010031216.1, read as the reverse complement.
ATCAAACTATTTTGAGCATTACTTATGTGACCTAGAAATTTTTGGGGAATGGAGAAAGAATTTAGGGTTTATGGAAAATTTTTGGGAAAAATTTATTAAAACGAAAAAAATATAAAAATAGGTCAAAAGATATCTAGATTGTGATGAAGGTTTAGGCTTGGGTGCCACTGCTTGGAGTTGGAGGAATGGAGAAGGAATTTAGGGTTAGAAATTTTGGAAGTGGAGTTGTGGAGAAGAGAAAAGGGTTTTAGGGTTTGAGAAATTAGAAGAGAGAGAAAGGAAATGAAAAAAATGAAGTGAGAGAAAGGGTTTGGGGGGGTGGGCTAGCCCCAAGTAAATTTTGAGCTGTCTCCAGTAAAAATTCTACTATTATGAGCTATCTCCTAGTAAGAGATAGCTCCTAGCAAAAAATAATGTGCCCTTAAAATTAGCCTATTCTTGTCTCCATGGCCACCTGAGGTTGTTGATAATGCCATGTATTCCTTCCATTCACAACATAAACCTTAATCCCAACCGTCCATGGGAAAATGAACGGTTATGATACGTACCACCTCTCTATATAGCAGCTCATATCCAAAATCAGTAAGCAACCCGCTAGCCTGCGCGCCAACATTTGTAGCAAGCAAACAAAAAACTTACTCCACTGCAATGGCTGCTGCATGGCTGATGGTAACACTGCTATTAGGAGCAGGAGCAGGACTATGGCTCCTGAGCCTTCTTATCGATAATTTCGACAAGAAGTGGTCCCGGCAGCTGTTACTGCCACCTGGGCCGAGGTCCATCCCAATCGTCGGCAACATGCACCTGCTCGGCCCCCTCCCCCACCTCGACATGCTGGCGTTATCCAAGACGTACTGCCCCTGATGCACCTCTAACTCGGCTCCGTCCACACCATCGCCGTCTCGTCCCCGGAGATGGCCGAGTAGTTCCTTCAGACCCACGATGCCAATTTCGCAAATCGCATCAACTTGAAAGCCTTCCGCCAGTTCTCCTACAACGAAAAGACCTTCTCCTTCGCCGACTTCAGCCCCTTCTGGCGCGAGACACGGAGGTTGTGCTTCACCGACTCCGGTCCTTTCTGGCGCAAGACACAGAGGCTATGGTTTGTCGACTCCAGGATGTGTAGGCGGACGTGGAACATGGAGAACGGTGTAGTGGTTTACCATGTGATGAGTGAGGAGAAGTAAGGGTCGAGGCTGTGCATTTAAAGGGAAAAGAGGCGGGGATCTAAGAGTTTTGAATGAAAAATTGAATTAAAAATATATAGAGGAATGGGCTGGAGGGGAGGATGGGGAGTTTTAGGTAGTCTGTAGAAGAAGAGGAAGAAAATGGGATGGAGAAGAGGGAGAAGAGGAAAAGAATGAGAAGTATTATTAGTGAAGTAGAGGGGGAAGTGAAGGAAAATGAAGACTCCAATGAAAATATAAAGAGGGAAATGAAAACTTGAATGAAAACATAAAGAAAAAAAATATAAAAAGAAAGAGGGAAATGAAAGCTTGAGTGAAAATATAAAGAGGAAAATGAAAAAAAAAAATAAGAGGAAAATAAAAACTTGAATGAGGGGAATGAAAAAAAACTATTTTTTACATTTTCTTGAAATCCGGATTTGAGAAGGAAATTATTTTTTTAGGGGGGAAATTTTTTAGGAGGGAAACTAATTTTTTTAATAAAAATTACAATCATTTATAAGTCGAAAAATGTATGCCGTAAATGGCCTTCAATTACAATGCGCAAATATGTATGTCGTAAATGAGTCTTCATTTACAACACACACAAATGCATCCGTAAATAAACCTTCAATTATAACGCAAAAACATGCATGCCGTAAATGAGTCTTCATTTACAACACGCAAAAATACATGACGTAAATAAGACTTCAATTAAAACACGCAAATAAGAATGCCGTAAATGAGTCTGCAATTACAACACGCAAAAATGCATATCGTAAGTGAGTCTTCCATTACAATACGCAAAAATGCATGTCATAAATGAGTTTTTAATTACAACGTCCAAACAAGTAGGACGTAAATGAGTCTTCAATCACTACGTTCATGTCAAATACGCCATAAAAAAACAAAATAAACTCTTTTACGGCGCATATATTTGCACGCTGTAAAAGAGTGTCATTTACAGCGCGCAGCAACTGTGCACTGTAAATGCTACATTTTTTTTGTAGTTTTGACTGCTTATACGTATTTGAGTTTAGCTGGAGTCTACTTGATACGTAGCTAGCATGCTTACGTATTCCTGATCCTACATATTTTGTGACTAGGATGTGAAACTTGAATATTTGGTTACAGTACTTACATGCTTATATTCTTTATCAATCGTTCATTCTGGATACTTACATGCTTATATTCTTTATCAATCGTTCATTCTGGATATACTAATACATGTTTCACCTGCTCCCTATTCAGTATATTACATGATTATACATGCTGACACATAGGCATGATACACAGATTCATATTGCATGGCATGCTAGGTGACGCGTATATGATCTATGTTGTTTACCTGTTGATGGACTATACATGTGTACATGTTTTGACTGGACTATCACTTGTTAGAGTCCGACTTGATGTTTCGTGAACGCGACACGGACAATAGCATTAGGCGGAGAGGACAGTTACTAGGCGTGTGAGCTACTATGCATGTTTAACTATTTTACTTATCATTATTTATTTATCGGGAGATTTTGTATCTGGATCTACGGACCTCTCATATTTACCGTGAGATTCCTGTTTTCAGAGCTACGACGATATTTACCATAAGTTTCTATTTTCTTTACAACTATGTTTACCAGGAGGTTTTGTTTTCGGAGCTATGAATTTTATATTTGAAATGCCACACATGGAACATTGTTCTTATTTGTATATCAAGTAGTCATTTGGGTAGACTGGTTGATGATAGTTCTACTTGGACCTGCTGCTTACTTTATCACATGTTATTTACTATACTTCATTTGGAATGTATATTATGTATCTCGCTACGTCCCTCAGAGGACTTGGTTTCCTTCCAGATTATTGCTGAGATTTGACATAGGATATTGAGGGATTTCTTATTCCGGATTCAAGTATCGTCAGATGATACTTTATTCCACCTACATTATTTTCTATTTTAGTTTCAAAATATTAGATATGTTGTGATTTGGATAAACCCAAATGTGGATGCCCTTAACCATATCCACAATAACTTCTATCCCATTCTCTCTATATATATGTTATCAATGAGAAAGCTACGTACACATTCTTTCTAGCTACTAATATTCTTCTCTTTCTCTCCTATTTTCACAACACATTATCAGCACCATGCCCTAACTATGAAGAAAGTTGCTCCTAGATTTGGAGTGCCCTCTTCATTTTTCAACGTCATTCTTCGATGACGTAGCCGGTCGTAATACATATTACTCCTTGGTAGTTCTTCTCTTATTCACAAGAGAGAACAGGTACGAAACATTTTGCTCCTCCTTGGTTCAATTTTATCGTCGTAGACTTCAAGGTCACAGTTCATGGCAATTTTTCTCTAGGTTAAATCAGAAACAAAATTAATATATTTGAGAATCAACCATTTGGTATTATTGGGACTTGCGACCACACAAATAGAATAGAATTTTTTGACATCTTATATGCATATCAATTCATTTTGTACATCTCAATTATGGACTAGAACCTCCACTACAATAATTTATAGTTTGCAGGCACATTCTGGATCTTAGTGATATCAATTCTGAATTAGATCCCTAGTATAAAACCGGAAGCCATATGAAATGATTAAACAAGGCTTGCAATTGTGACGCACAAAGAAAACTGTAGGTTACAAGATTTCTAATTTCTCTGTTGTTCCTTTCTTTCTTGAGATTTTGATGTCTCGTAGAATTGAAGATGGTTTTATTATCTATTAGATTTGCTATTACTGATACCTCAAGTATAAGATGGATATGTAGATGAAATGATCATTTGCATATCTATATATCATGCTAAGATCAGAGACTTGCAATTTAGATTGGTTTACCATTAGAAGATTGAATTATTGATGCAAGGATAGAACAAATCACATGGTGACTAATTGAAATACCTATTTGGCTAAGTTTGAATACTCAGTTTATTATCTTGCTACATCTGGGCCACTTAAGTTAGTAACCATTGGATATTTTTCTCCAATATTGCATGGACGAATGAATTGCTATGATTATCCAAATTCTTATGATTTATATGTTAACTAAACACTGATACAGTTCCTGGTTGAATGGATTGCTAGATAAATCGTATTTCATTAGGAAGGAGAAACAAATTCCTTAATAATTAAAACATGTGACATAATTGAAATCAGACAGACGTATTTCATTAGTAAACGTATATGTCATCTACTTATTGTGGTTTTGTCGGCTACTTTTGAACCTATGATGCATTTGTTGTTGACTTGTTTTTACAACCGTTAAACAAATAGATGAAAGAAAAGCATTTTCCTTAAAAGCATGACTACTTTTGAATCCGTAGTCACCACAACTCTTGATTGTTGATTTCATTGGACACAAAACACAAGCTTCTGAAGATGTACTATTTCTCTTCGTTGTTTTATTATCACAAGTCCCCGAAGGATATTTGTGGTATGCATAAATGAAACTCATGCTATACCCATGGGTTTCTAGTATGATATTTATATCAGTTCAGCTTTAATATGCTTCAAGCTTTTGATTACTTCTCACGGATATATTGCAAAGTGTTCCATATATGCTTATATCTATCCTATAAGATATTGGAATGGTCCATAATATAAATGCATCACCAAGCTATAGATGACTAGTTCCATGATGACAATTATAATGCTTTAAGAGATGAAATATAGTACAAATAATATTGCTTGCATATATTTCGACCACCCAAATAGGTACCTACATGACAGATGTTGTGTTGCATATCCAGAAAAAATCAGTTGCTCGCGAATGAATTTTGCAGGTTGCAACGGGTTGCTGGCCCTCGAAAGGTCAAAAGTAATATATATACACAAATTTGAATGTTGGTATTTCATATGTGCATGTATTTTAAAATTGCAACCTTATGTAAATTAGAATTTTAAGTTGGTGTTATAAGGTTCTCCTATCCGTAGGGATACTACGGATGCATGATTGTCCTACCAACTATCATAGACCCGAAGTTCTATGTTTAGAATTATTATTATTGATTAATAATGGCTATATTTGCAACTATTGATATGATATTGACATATTTAGTAAATTGAAACCATGAAAAAACTAGATAGAGATGACTGATAGTGTTACGTATCAACACCATCCTTAAGAATGGATTTTTTCAGCAAGAATACTAGTGTGAAAATATTATTCATAATAGCTGGACATGGTCATATTATTGACGGCTCTGGCAGAGCCCACTTGATTTTACCCGATAGACCCACCCACTTATACAAATTGTTTTGTACTCTCATAATTCTAGAAGATTCTTTTTGGGAGTAAAAATGGGTCTCGTATTAAAACGATGAGCAAGTGAAATAGTCTTTGTACGTAACCACTAGTCTAGAGAACCAGAAGTTTGTCGTAGAGAACCAGAAGTTCGTCCTAAAGAAATTATCCAGCTATTCACTTTGTCAAGTCATATACTACATTGAGCCAGAAGCCGAATGATCATGTAACTTCTAAATTGTGACATGATCGATAAGACACCGAAAAACAAATATTATAAGAATTATCAATATTAATTTATGTGGTAATCTCTTACCAAATTGCAGCATACATCCTTGATCTCAAAGATAAATTTATTTTTAAACCATCAATCCTGAAGATTGTATCTGAATAACTAGTAGCAGAGTTTTGAACTGCATTAATGTTTTATGTTAGGATTATTTGAAACTGTAATATTGGCATCTATGTTCTTTAAATTATTATGTTTATCTCCTTAGATTATTAAATCTTCTAGACATGAGATATTTTTGTGATATGTCATGTTAATAAGGCAGAATTTCCACCGTTAGGGGGAGATATGAAAAAGATGAATTACCGTTCTAGAAGAACGTCGTGAATTATCATTCTAGAAGAACATCTTAAAGCATCATTCTAGAAGAAAAGAGTACAAGCATCGTTCTAGAAAAAACGTCTTGTATCATCGTTCTTGAAGAACATTCAAAAGCACCATTCCAGAAGAACGTGCCAGGACATATTTCTATTTTATCTAATCTGGGCTAAATTAGATAAGTTATCCTTTGCTTGCTTACGTTTTTAATTATGCTGCATAAATAGGTATACCGTCTATAAATTTATTTTCTAATAGAAGTACCAAAGAGAATCAAATAAAGGCAGCAAATGAATAAGTTCTTTTGTAAGAACGCATGAGACCTAAATGTTCTAAATATTCATCTCTCCAGAAGAAAATACCGAATAATGTAACACACCCTAATACTCTTGAAGAAACCGCTCCTGAAGTAGCATCTCCTGAAGAGAAAGTTCATGACGATCCGGAAGATGTCATGAACAAAAGATCCAATTTCTCTCAGTATATCGCACTGGTAGAGGATATACCTTAGATTTCATAAGAGACTGAGAAAGAGGTACAGGTACCCATAAAATCTATGTTTTATACATAGTTAAGAGAAATTTGGAATCAAGAAAATTTGTCATAGATGACATTATCGAATGAGAATAAAAAAGGTAATAAAATCTACCGGATAACACTAAAACCACGAATAATCTAATGAATAGATGCGATATCTCTTGCAAGATATGGAGTGTTCGGTCCTACAGTACAAAATCCAAAGAGAATAAATCCGGTAGGTTTTGAATGGGTATCTGTAACAAATAGAGATCCAAATATATAAGAGCTCAAGGATTCATGAAATGATCATGAATAGAATATGAATAAATATATTCTTCGATCATGATAACCTAGACGATAAGATATATTATCAAAGATCATGGATTTAAATTTTTTAGGTAAATCCTTGAAGGATTTGATATTATCATGTTATCCCCGAAGGATCTACATATGGATTAAACCATCCAGAAGAATGTGATAGGCTCATTGAGTTTATGGAGAAATTCCTGAACGGATTCATCAAAATGGTCACCTCCTGAAGAGAAGATCTCATGAAGAGATTAAAAGTGCCTCTAAAGAGTGCCTCCTGAAGAGATAGAAAATATGACAGTATCTCCAGAAGAGATTTGAAATATCTCCAGAAGAGACAAATAATCTCCCGTAGAGATTGGAATCTACCGTAGAGATTGGAATCTCCCGTATAGGTCAAAAATCTCATGAAGAGAGGAATCTCCTAAAGAGAGAGGAATCTCTAGAAGAGATAAAGATAAATATTCAAAAGAGATCTCATGTAATCTCATGAAAAGATGAATATCTAGAAGAGATCTACTATAAATCTCCTGTAGAGATAAATCTCCTACAGAGATTTAATATGAATGATATACCTATAATGGTCAGATCAATAGGATCTTTTACAACCAAAAGAACATGTTCTGGGTCCTGAAGTACCATGTTTAAAGAATATAAATTTTTTTATTGTTATTTACTCAGCATAATATTTTAGAATAATATTAGGCACATAAATTATTTTTGATGAATATTCTGATCTAATGAGATATGCAGATGAATGATATTTATCTAATACTCCATTAATCGGATACCATAAACAAGGTATTTTTTATAAATAACGTTGCAGGTAGAGAGAATAAATCAAATCACTGCGACAATTTTACCAAAGCAAACAGAGAATGTGCATGGCTACGTTTTCAACAGTTCAACACATCAGGGGGAGCTACGAGCTTTCAGGAATCACAAATAAAACCTGCAACCTCTTCATAAGGATATGAGTATAAATGTATAGACAAATACAGTGTTGGGATAAGATGTAATATTTAAATTGTATTAGGGGTTGATTTTTTATTTTGAATTATTGTAAGAACAATAATGTAATATTTTTGAGGGGAAGCATCTTGTAGATGCAAGCATCCTGAAGATGCTAATGGAGACATCTTGAAGCATGTCTTTGCGCATTGTACTATTTTCCTTCGTTGAAGTTTTTTCCACTGGGTTTTCCCTTCGAAAGGTTTTTAACGAGGCAGTGCAAGTCGTACCCACTTAGATTCCTGAAGACTCATATTCCTGAAGAATATTATTGTACTATTTTCTTTTCTATGGATTTTTTCCAACGGATTTTTCCTAGAAAAGTTTTTAATGAGGCGATAATTAAAGTGGACATCCAAGGGGGAGTGTTGCGATTTAGATAAACCCAAATATGGATGCCCTTATCCATATCCACAACAACTTCTATCACATTCCCTCTATATATGTTATCAATGAGAAAGCTACGTACACATTCTTTCTGGCTACCATTATTCTTCTCTTTCTTTCCTATTTTCACAACAAGATAGAGTTTTGGATATGTTTATTATGGACTTATGGACACTTGATATGATCAAGAAAGCTTATACGTATACGAGTTGGACTAGAGTCTGCTTGGATATTTAGTTGTCCATTGTCACATGGTCTGGTTCCATAAATTTTGGGATCGATGCGTGACATGTAATCTAGTAGACCCTGGAGTTATCTTGTGCACTATAAAAAGTATCCTTTTGGATACCTTTACCTATGGAATAATTGGTCATGACAACAATGTAAGGTTTTTTTTTGGTTGGTTCTATATAGACTAAACACTAATAAAGATGGCGATACATATTGTTAGTAAGTATACTCAATTACGTTTTGAATAAAATAGTTGAGGAACTTGTTCACTTGTCTGAATAAAGTTTAGGAACATGCTTACCATGTTCCTGTAGAACCCTAGAGGGGGGGTGAATAGGAAAATTAAAAATTAACTACAACAATTGAAGCAATAAAGACAATTGAAAGTAAAGAGTAGAAAGATCAAACGCAAGGATGTATCCTGGTATCCTCTTTTAAGGCAATCCAGTCCCGGAACTCTCTCCGGCTTTAATCCACTATTTAACCAAATAGTACACACGAGTTTGGATCCGAAGAACTCGCCAACTTCAACACGAGTTTGGATCCGAAGACTCGCCAACTTCTACACACGAGTTTTCTTACGAAGGCTCGCCAACTTCAAACAAAAAAGAAGAGAACTTGTTGATCTTCTAACACGTGAAGATCGAAATGTACAACTCTTTAATACACTAGCACTTTGGGAGAGGATGACAATGAAAAGCTTGGAAGAGTATTAATGGTGGAGCTCTTGGTTGTTGGAAAATTTATGGTAAGAGTTGGTAAAGTCCTCAAGAGAGAGAGGACTTTCTTTTATAGAGAAACCAAGAATGGGTGGCATTTAATGCTCTGGATACAGACAGACCGACATACCGTCGGTATGCAGCGGCATACCGTCGGTATACCGGTCAAATAGTAACAGTCATATTAATGACCGTTTGAGGACATTAAATGCTGCCATTAATACTAGTCAGGGCAATTCAAAAACCAAATATTTGAAACTCGGTATACCGTCGGTATGCCGGAGCATGCCGCTGGTATGCTGACAATTGGTCACAGCAAGTTTTGGGTTGCTAACAACGGTATACCGCCGGTATGCCGGAGCATGCCATCGGTATGCCGATAATTTGTCACAGCAACTTTTGGGTCGCTAAAAACGGTATACCGCCGGTATGCCGGAGCATGCCGTCGGTATGCTGACAATTTGTCACAGCAACTTTCTGGACACAAAAATCGGTATACCGCCGGTATGCCGAAGCATGCCGCCGGTATGCCGACAATTCGTCACAGCAACTTTTTGAGCTCTAAAAACGGTATACCGCCGGTATGCCGAAGCATGCCGCCGGTATGCCGCTCTGTAGGTATTTGATTTTTGACTTGTTCTTTTTACTTGTCATCCATCCTTACGTGTTTACAAATATACCTAGACTTGTACAGACACAGAGACTCTAAGAAGGAAGACATCGTCTTATGCAGGAAATGCCGGTAACTGCTTCAGTCTTCAATGTAAAAGATGATTGCGCTTGAACGGAAGAACTCCATGTAGTAGATCTTCTGAGAATATTTGAATCTGAAGAACAGAAGACTAAACTACGAAGATGCTGTTAATAATCAAAATAAAATGTGCCAACAAATTCTCCCATTTTGATAATTGACAAAATAGAGAGATAGCATCTTCAGGGAGTAGCTCCCCCGTAGGTAGACAGCTCCCCCTCAATACGATTTCTCCCCTTTTGTCACTTAGTCAAAGATGGGGATAATAATAGAAAACATGCATAATGATAATGACAAGAGCATATAAAGAGAAGCATGTATTAATATTTTGAAGTGAAAAGTAAATACATGTCCGACACATACATAGCATAAGGTAAATAGAAAGACTCTCTTCAACGAGAGCCGGACACTAGAGAGAACTACAGATAAAGTTCCCGAAGGACTGCAAATAACTGGTACCAACCACACACCGGTCCCCGAAGGACCACAAAAGACAACATAAAAACAAACACATAAAACTAAAACACGCATAAAACGAGACCATCATCCAAAAGGAAATCCATCCCTACTCATCAGCCGGATCGTCCCCATCACCCTGAGCCTGCTGGAAGGCGCCAAAAGGATCAATGCCGTCAGGGTACATAAACCCATATGCATTGGGATCAGAGAAGCGCGGGGCCTGGTACATAGGATCCTGAAGATTAAGATCCAGAAAAGCATCCCGGTCCTGAAGAGTGCGCTGAATAAAGTACCCCTGATCGTGGAAACGGGACTGGATCAGGACGCCAAGGCCACGAGTGTGGGCCCGCATCTGCTCCTCCGCCTGGGCCATACGCATATCAAAGTGCTGCTGAGTCAGCGGCATATAACGGCCCAAAACGGGAGGAGTAGATGTGGGAGCAGCAGGAGTGGATGCCGGTTGCTCTTGGGAAGACGAGGCACGTGAAGTAGAGGCGCCACTAAGGGAACGAGAGACAGCAAGGTAGGAGGGGACGCCATCCTAGGAGCAAAGAGATAGGTCAACTTGCCGGACTTCCAGAAGGAGAGTGATAAAGGAGCCGTAGTAGAGGTTCTGCTTTTCCGCGGGCATGACACGCCGGAAGAGCAGAAGGAGAGTCTTCGGGAAGGAGAAGGGCTTCCCGGCATAGAGATAATACATGTAGACGAGGGCATCCCCGGTAATGGCGTCGTAGTTCCCGTCCTTAGAAAATAGTGTATGGCACACTATCCTATGGAGCTCGTAGTAAAACGGCTCTAGCTATTCAGAGAGGGCCGGGATGGCAGGAGGGTTGGGGCCCTTGCAGATGATACGGCAGAACTCGTCGAAGGGTGATGCCGCCGAGGAGTGAAGAGCAGCCAAGGATGGCAAGGCTTCCCCTTTGTCTGGGATGCCGAAGATGTGCCTGATGTCCCGAGATGTGAGACGGAAGTGACGGTCATTGATCATAGACTGAATGGCGGGGTGATCGTCGTCCCCGACCAAGTTGCAATAGAATAGTCGGACAGCAGCGGGGTAGACGGGTATTTGGCGCCAAAGAAGAGAGGAGATTCCGGCCTCGTCAAACAAGGAGACGTGACCGGGAAAGAGGTTCCAATTTATCGCTCGTCCCTTGAAGACATTGTGATGAACGAAGTGCTGGAACTATAGCTCGGCCGCCAAAGAGTTGGAAAAGATCCGTTGGTCGTACCCGTGAGGTTGGGCCACCGGAATGAAGGGGTTGAACAAGGAGGAGGAGGAGCGGGGACGCTTAGGGTTTGCCATGAAGAGAGATTAGGTTTTTGGAGTGGATGAAGGAGGAGTAGGAGAAGTGATGGAGGAAGGAGGATTTTAAAGAGGAAGAGGAAGATGAAGAGATGGATTTTGAAAGGGGGGAGGGTAGGAACGGTTGTAGAGGAGGTTTAAAGAAGGGAGTTGAAAAGGTGGTGGGTTGGAATTTATAAGGGTGGAGTAAAAAGAGGAGTGAAAGGGGGGATGTGTGGGAAGAGTAATAAATGAGATGGGAGGTGAAGAGATGGGTAGTTATGATAGATTGGATGGATGAGAGGAAATAAAAGTAGGTTAAAAAAGAATAAAGGAAGTAGAGAAGAAAGGTAGGCCCGGACCCTGATTTGATGTCCTGTCCGCCTCCATCCGGCATACCGACGGTATGCCGACGTGTACCGACGGTATGCCGAGTTTTGAAACAGAACATAATTCTGAATCGAAAAATGGAATGCCGCCGGTATACCGCTGTATACCGTCGGTGTGCCGATCGAGAGGGATTATGGATCAAAAGATAAAATGCCTAGTTCACGGCAAAGGAAGGTGAAGCGATCTTCCGGGAGCGGTTTTGTGAAAATATCGGCTAATTGATAGGTAGTATCAATAAATTCAAGACGAATATCTCCCTTTTGTTGATGGTCACGAAGAAAATGGTGTCTAATTTCAATGTGTTTCGTGCGTGAGTGACAAATCGGATTTTTCGTGAGATTGATAGAGCTAGTGTTATCACATTTAATAGGGGTGCAAGAATGAGAAATGCCATAATCTAAAAGTGTTTGTGACATCCAAAGAATTTGTGCACAACAACAACCAGCCGCAATATATTCTGCCTCAGTGGTTGAAAGAGCAACAGAATTTTGCTTCTTACTAAACCACGATACCAAAGACTTCCCGAGGAATTGACATGTGCCACTAGTGCTTTTTCGGTCAATCTTGCATCCGACAAAATCCGCATCCGAAAAGCTGTGAAGCTCAAAGGATGAGGATTTCGGATACCAAAGACCCATGTTAATGGTGCCTTTGAGATAACAAAAAATGCGCTTAACGGTACACAAGTATGATTCCTTTGGATTGGCTTGATATCGTACACACAAGCAAACACTAAACATGATATCAGGACGGCTAGCAGTTAAATAAAGTAAGCTACCGATCATACCTCTATAGTTACGAATGTCGACCGAGGTGCCATCTTCATCATTGTCAAGCTTTGTCGTTGTGGCCATAGGAGTCCTCATTGATTTGGATGAGTCGAGGTTGAAACGCTTGAGGAGGTCCTTTGGATATTTCGCTTGATTGATGAAGGTTCCTTTGGGTCCTTGTTTGATTTGTAACCCCAAGAAGAAGGAAAGTTCACCCATCATACTCATTTCAAACTCTTCCTGCATAACTTTAGCAAATTCTACACAAAGTGTGTTGTTAGTAGAACCAAAAATAATATCATCGACATAAATTTGAACCAATAAGAGAGTCCCATCATGGGATTTAATAAAAAGTGTTGTGTCAACTTTTCCCTTTGAAAAATTGTGAGAAACAAGAAAAGAGCTAAGACGCTCATACCAAGCACGGGGAGCTTGTTTGAGGCCATAAAGGGCTTTATGGAGTTTGAACACGTGATTAGGAAATTGAAAATCTTCAAAGCCGGGAGGTTGGTACAAGATCCCCTCTGTCCCTCGGAAGTCTCTCGGGTGCATCTTCTGGAAATCTTGGATGCCCTTCTCCCGTGGCTGGTACGGCTGCGGGGCTACCGCTAGCTGAGCTATGACTCTCTCTACCGCAGTCATTGCCAGCTCAATGCCTCGTGCGAGCTCTGCTATCTGCCCATGCTGCTGGGTCTGCTGACCCTCCATGTACTGTCGGAAGAAGGCTAACAGCTGAACGGCGTCAATCGTCCCTGCAGGTGGCTGCTGCTGCTGAAGAAGTACATCTGGAATCATCGGACTCGGCTCATGCCTCACTGCTGGTGGGGCTCCTCCAAAAGCTGCTGAAACGCCTACCCCAGCTGGCATGACTGGGGCTGCGGCACCAGGGGCTGACTGCTGAGCATGAGAGGTGGCAGACCTCTCATCGACGTCCCCCTAGCCCTGGCGATGCGATCGCGTCTCAACCATCCTGGAGACACAGATCAAAAGGAAACAATTGCTGAGAATGAGACGAAATACCAAAGGAGGACAGTTTAAATTCAAGGAAGACAATAAGCGGCAAAATGTAGATATACGGAATCTGAATAAGAGTTTTTCCTATTTGTGATTGAGTACCTTCAAAAATATCCTAATCCTACTGCAGGCTGTAGTGATACTCTAGTTCGAATACCACTACATAAATCGACCTGCATGGGCCACCACTAAAAACGTGTCACGACCCGCACCCACTGTGAGGGTACGAGAACGTAACAACGCCCAGCCTACGCCGCAGTGTCGACGGTAGAACGTTGTCCTAGGTCAATCATCTAACAATAAAAAGGTACCTGTACAGTATATACACTCCGAATGGAGGTGACATAACAGAACAGTCTCAATCACATCTAAAGCAGATATAGAATAGTAAAGGTAGATAGAGAGATCAGAAGCACAATGTAATACTATTAAGAGAGAGAAAATCTAAGATAACAACTAAAGAACATCCAGCTCAATACATGTCTCTAAATATAACAACATCTCAGAAGAACAACTGAAAATCAAATAACACAATACTGAAAGAAAACTAAAGCCTAGCTATCTAGTCTAGACTCTGGGAATAGCATCCTGTGCTGCAGCTGGGTCCTCCAGAGGAACCAGGTCGCAGGTGTCGTCTAATCCTGCTCCGTAATAGGTGGTACATAGGGCCTCCTCCTCATCCTCTGTAATATTTTCAACAGGTCCAGTCAGGACAGGAGCGAGTACAGTACATCTCAACAGTTCATAGCAGGTTAGAAAATATAATCATGCAGTAAAGTAAGATATAGATACTGAAGAAATACAGTATGTAAACAGAGAGAGAAACTATAATGGAAATATCTACTATACATAGAGAGCTAATAGTGACTAGTGAGTCAGAGTAAAATATAAACATGTGAATGGCATAGGAGATTCATGACTACAGCTAAGAGAGTGATTCATGACTACAGCTACTGGGATAATATTCACATGTCTATTTCCACTCCCCCATCCCCAATCGATACACAAAGATCTGTTCAAGTTATGTTAAGATTCGTGAAACTTCACATGGCTCATAAAATGAGTGATACGTGAAGGTGATTCATGGGGGCTCTGTGAACATGAGAGTACATGTGTCACAGGCGGTTCGTGAATCAGAGAAAGCATAGAGATACGTGATGATTTGTGAAACGCACAAAACATGCTGTAACCGATGCTCCCGAGGGGGATAACATCTCATGAAAAGATCCATATAGTACCAATCCGTGTGACCAACGTGACAGTATCAATTAAAGTAATTTAAAGCAGGAAAATAATTCTAAGTAGGATATGAAATGATCAGAGAATGCACTCGCCTCGTATCTGAATGTCTGAAGTAAATGTACTGTCCGAGGAGAGGTGTCTGGCTCCTAATCAGAACAGCACAAGTCACAACAAGTCTAAAATGATATAATGAAGTCCTAATATGCATTCTACATGATTCTAAGTCAATCTAGGCCAAAGTCAACTCTTGGTCAACTCTGGTCAACCCTAGACGTCAAGCTAGGTCAACTATGGTCGAACTTTGTCAAACTAGTCTATACTAGTCTATTCTAAGTCTAACAAGACTACACATGTCTAAGCTAGGCCCTAAACTGACACACAGACACACCCATAGGCTAAGGGCCTAGGCCATAGGCTATATCCTGCCTATAATCAACCCATAACACAATCAACACAATAATATATATGTCTAATATATAATACACCTATTGATAGCTATATAATACAATATAGAATACACACATAACATATAGCTACCTATATGTATACCACCCATACATTATATATAAAATATATAATGGTACACACATATCAAATAATATATATATAGGATATATATGCATCTATTCATCTCAATACCTATACATGTATATGACACTAGTGCTCATGTGTGTGTGTGTGGTTAGATGGTGTGTGACAAGAACATTGGTGTGTGTCAAGAGAGAACAATGACAGAAATGAAACATGTGTGTATAGAGTGTTAGGCTAGAGGGTGTCAATAGGGAGAAAATCAGTGAGAAACAGACATAGGTACATTGAGCATAAAATCAAATCCCAGTTTGAAAATACATTCTCAGGTTTGATACATAACAGGAATTGAGATGTAAATAAGAGGGAATCACTGTCAATGAAAATAAACATAACATAGGAGAATTCAAAACTGTTAACTTCATAAACTTCCCAGTTTTCGAAAACTGGAACACAACAATCCAGGATGCAATGACAGTAACCAACATAGCAGTCCACAGGAAAAACTCAGATTGATATGTGAATCAATAGTTCAAAAATCAGTTGCACCAAACATTAACATTTCAGATTTTTAATGATCCCAAAAAGAAGGAAACAAACCAACATATATATAAGATCCCCAACTCAGATATCAGTTACTAGTTAACCTACATATCAGTCAATACCAAAGGGGAAACAATTCAATTCAAAGAGAACCATACACAAGCTAAACCAGGTTCAAGAAAAACACATTGCAGTCAAGAAAAGAAGCAGTGAACACTCTAATAATATGGTGAAAACCTTCTCAGGTTTGTGAACATTCAAAACCAGGTTTTGTAGAAACATCATTGCTAATAAAAGGAGGGGAAATCAGTTTACAGTGTCATTTAACAAACTCAGGTTAGTTAAACATGGTATCACAGGTTAACATAATGAACCATCTCAGATTTTGTTTATTCAGGAATTAACAGTTCAAAAACAGTTATATTAAACATGGAATTTCAGTTTAATAACAGTGAACCAAGGATCCCCTCTCATTGCATTCTCAGTTTTTTGAAGACAGAGAACTAATCTTAGGTTTAACCCATATATCAAGGCAATAATAGTAAAACCAACAAGGAGTTTAACAGTCCAAAAGAATCTAATTGTACACAGTAAATTATGAAAGAAATCATTTCACAATTTAAGAATTTAATCACAACTATTCTCAGGTTAGTTAAATCTTAGGTTTGTATATTCAATCCATTTCATCAAAATCCTTCCTACACCACCCAAGCCAAATTTTGAATGCCAAAAGCTTAGCTAATATGATTTGCAACTTGTAGGGATCATTAACAGTAAACTAGCTTGAACAAAAGGGAAATAAAATGGTTTGAAAACTGGAAAAAAAACCCAGTATCAGTAATGTATCAGGAAATCTCATTTCGAATCCAAATACCATCTAAAACCCAAACAATCATGCCACTTAGTGTAACAGAGATCTAAACAAGATATTTAAGGTCTATTTAATCTTTTAAACATAATTAAAAACATTTAGAAATTGATTTAACAACAGAACACACACTGCACACGCACGCACACTGTGGCTGCCCCGTGCACACTGAAAATTGTGTCCGACACGACACAAGGACTCGTGAAACTTGGCGAGCCTCGTGTCAGTCATGAAACCTATCACGATACCAATTTTCTAGTGTCGACGTCGCGTGTCCAGCGCGCAGTAGCCCCCAAGTAGCAGGGGAGCTACAGTGCCGCGCGCGCACACCCGCACACGCGTGTCCCGTGTTCCCCACGACATGACGCAACACGAACAACAGCATACGACACATGGGAACCCTAGACGACACCTAGATCTAGTTTTCTGATCAAAGAGATTTCGAAATCTCGACTGAACAGTCCTTTGGGATATTTCGTCGAGCACCTATCACAATGCTCTGAAACGTGTCCGATACGGACACGAAACGAGACCAAAACTTAGGGTTAGTCTTCCCTACAGTTGGGTGAGGGCTAGGGGACCCTAAAAATGATTTTTACAGGAATTTAGGAGCAATGGATAGGGTTTTACCTATGGGTGTTCAATCTCCCAAAAACTCCAAAGAGAAGAATCTCTCAAACCACCAAAGCTCTTCCAAATTGTTCCTTTCCTGTCAAAATTTATTTCCAACAGTAAGAGCACGAGATTTAGAGCCTATAGGAATTTGTTTGAAGGAAAAAGGACTTAATTCGGATTTAATATGAATTTATGAAGATGGAACATTACCTCTTTCTGAAACTTGATGAACCCTAAGAGAGAGGCTAGCCCTAATCCCTAGGAGAGTATTTATAGAAGGGGGGGGGGGGGGGGGGCTGTCATGTGGCTGGCCATAGGGCCCTAGGGCTAGGTTTTGGCTAGTTGGTTGAGTCCTATTTGGTTTAAGTCATGATTATGACTTGTGACTTCACAAGCCATTCTTAGACCAAACTAATTCCTAATTCAAGTTCTAATGAATCACTAACCACTAACTTGAGTCACACTAGGTTAGACTAGGGTCCACTTGACCTAACCAAGCCCAACTAACTATGGTTAGTTCCTAGGTTGGTCTACATGAGTCAAAACTAATCAAAAATCAAACTAGTCCAAATAAATCCAAAATAAATCCTAAAAATTCCTATAAATTCTGATAAATTATAATAAATCCAAATAACCCTAAAAATGTCAAAAAATACCCTAATCACATGGCTAGGCTCTAGGGTAGGCAGTATCTACTAATCACTAGCACAACACCAAAATCACAAGTCATAAATTTAAATAGTTTAAAATTAATTAAAAATCACTAAAAATTCTAATATGAAATAAATATTATTAATTAATAATTATAATTACAAAATTTCAAAATTACCCTTATTTTAGAAACTGGGTGTTACAATCCTACCCACCTTATAAAATTTCGTCCTCGAAATTGAGATGGTAGCAGTCTCCTAGGTCAAACACCCCACAATCAAAGTCTCAAACATACCGTCAGATAATCATATGCGTCTGTCCAAAATCATGACACTCAGAATCTTTGTCGTGCTAGTGAGCAAGGCTACGATAATCACAGAGTCCTCGACTAAGGCACATACCTCTAGAATTATGGTATTTAAAATTTTTGCATTGCCGCATGCTTGGCAGCGAAAACCTTAAATTTCCATACCCAAGAAATACGTCCTAAATCTGACTATATGTTCTCACTATGCCAGCTAACACGACTGCCGAAGATTCTAGATTCCATAACTGGGTGACCTAGCCCATATGATTTATCTCAGAAGAAAACCAAATCGAAAGAAAATGCTAGATCAAACTTATCAACAGATAAGAAATCAGACAAGAACAGATGGAATTGAATTTTAAGATAGATATATTGAGGCAAGGTGGGAATGAAATCGAAAAGAACAGAACCTGCAAGCACCTCTCCCACTGCCGGAGCATTCTCGACTGTCATGGCGTAAGCTCGCCCCTGCTGGCCTCCTCCAGCCTGATGCTGATACTGCACAAACCTCTGCTGCTGCGTCGGTAACGGTCCTCGCTGCTGACCTACCGGAGCCTTGGCTCCTCCTCCAGGTGCTGTGCCTATGTACTGGGAACACTCCCTCAGCTGGTGGTCCGCTGCTCCACATAGTAGGCACCTGCCCAGCCTTTTCCTGCACTCAACCCATCCATGCCCCGGCTTCTTGCAGTAGGGGCAACTGACTGCTTGCTGTCTGGGTGCCTGATGCTGTCTGGGCTGCTGCTGTCCCTGCTGATGGTCGTGACCCTGGAACTGCTGCTGAAACTGATGCTGAACGTGTGGCCTCTTGGCCGGTCCTCCGCTACTACTGCCTCCCAGGGAGTCTCGCCCCCTCTTGAGCCTAAGCTCAAGATCATCCTCTGCAGCTAAAGCGTCCACCAGGATCTCCTCAAATGTAGTACTACGGGCATTCTTGGTGTAGGACTTGACCTCCTTTACCAAGCCCTTCCGGAACCTCCGGGCCTTCGTCGTCTCCGACAAGTCATCCATAAATCTGCTCAGGCGGCAGAACTCTCCTGCGTACTCCTCCACAGACTGGTTCCCTTGGACTAGGGCCTCGAACTGGGTCTCGAGGGCTCCCAGTGCTGCGTCTGGAAAGAACTTCTCCTTGAACAGCTTCTTGAATGCTGCCCAAGTCTGTCCTGCTGTACCGACCCTCGGGTCGGTCTGGTACCATGTACGGGCCAGATCCTGCATCATGCTGGCCGCTGCCTCTATCTGGAGTCTCGTCGGGATCTCAGCCAACCTGAAAATCTCTTTCATATGCTCGATCCACTCATCGGCATACAAGATCCCCTCTGTCCCTCGGAAGTCTCTCGGGTGCATCTTCTGGAAATCTTGGATGCCCTTCTCCCGTGGCTGGTACGGCTGCGGGGCTGTCGCTAGCTGAGCTATGACTCTCTCTACCGCAGTCATTGCCAGCTCAATGCCTCGTACGAGCTCTGCTGTCTGCCCATGCTGCTGGGTCTGCTGACCCTCCATGTACTGCCGGAAGAAGGCTAACAGCTGAACGGCGTCAATCGTCCCTGCAGGTGGCTGCTGCTGCTGAAGAAGTACATCTGGAATCATCGAACTCGGCTCATGCCTCACTGCTGGTGGGGCTCCTCCAAAAGCTGTTGAAACGCCTACCCCAGCTGGCATGACTGGGGCTGCGGTACCAGGGGCTGACTGCTGAGCATGAGAGGTGGCAGACCTCTCATCGACGTCCCCCTGGCCCTGGCGATGTGATCGCGTCTCAACCATCCTGGAGACACAGATCAAAAGGAAACAATTGCTGAGAATGAGACGAAATACCAAAGAAGGACAGTTTAAATTCAAGGAAGACAATAAGCGGCAAAATGTAGACATACGGAATCTGAATAAGAGTTTTTTCTATTTGTGATTGAGTACCTTCAAAAATATCCTAATCCTACTGCAGGCTGTAGTGATACTCTAGTTCGAATACCACTACATAAACCGACCTGTATGGGCCACCACTAAAAACGTGTCACGACCCGCACCCACTGTGAGGGTACGAGAACGTAACAACGCCCAGCCTACGCCGCAGTGTCAGCGGTAGAACGCTGTCCTAGGTCAATCATCTAACAATAAAAAGGTACCTGTACAGTATATACACTCCGAATGGAGGTGACATAACAGAACAGTCTCAATCACATCTAAAGCAGATATAGAATAGTAAAGGTAGATAGAGAGATCAGAAGCACAAAGTAATACTATTAAGAGAGAGAAAATCTAAGATAACAACTAAAGAACATCCAGCTCAATACATGTCTCTAAATATAACAACATCTCAGAAGAACAACTGAAAATCAAATAACACAATACTGAAAGAAAACTAAAGCCTAGCTATCTAGTCTAGACTCTGGGAATAGCATCCTGTGCTGCAGCTGGGTCCTCCAGAGGAACCAGGTCGTAGGTGTCGTCTAATCCTACTCCGTAATAGGTGGTACATAGGGCCTCCTCCTCATCCTCTGTAATATTTTCAACAGGTCCAGTCAGGACAGGAGCGAGTATAGTACATCTCAACAGTTCATAGCAGGTTAGAAAATATAATCATGCAGTAAAGTAAGATATAAATACTGAAGAAATGCAGTATGTAAACAGAGAGAGAAACTGTAATGGAAATATCTACTATACATAGAGAGCTAATAGTGACTAGTGAGTCAGAGTAAAATATAAACATGTGAATGGCATAGGAGATTCATGACTACAGCTAAGAGAGTGATTCATGACTACAGCTACTGGGATAATATTCACATGTCTAATTCCACTCCCCCATCCCCAATCGATACACAAAGATTTGTTCAAGTTATGTTAAGATTCATGAAACTTCACATGGCTCATAAAATGAGTGATACGTGAAGGTGATTCATGGGGGCTCTGTGAACATGAGAGTATATGTGTCACAGGCGGTTCGTGAATCAGAGGAAGCATAGAGATACGTGATGATTTGTGAAACGTACAAAACATGCTGTAACCGATGCTCCCGAGGGGGATAACATCTCATGAAAAGATCCATATAGTACCAATCCGTGTGACCAACGTGACAGTATCAATTAAAGTAATTTAAAGCAGGAAAATAATTCTAAGCAGGATATGAAATGATCAGAGAATGTACTCGCCTCGTATCTGAATGTCTGAAGTAAATGTACTGTCCGAGGAGAGGTGTCTGGCTCCTAATCAGAACAGCACAAGTCACAACAAGTCTAAAATGATATAATAAAGTCCTAATATGCATTCTACATGATTCTAAGTTAATCTAGGCCAAAGTCAACTCTTGGTCAACTCTGGTCAACCCTAGAGGTCAAGCTAGGTCAACTATGGTCGAACTATGTCAAACTAGTCTATACTAGTCTATTCTAAGTCTAACAAGACTACACATGTCTAAGCTAGGCCCTAAACTGACACACAGACACACCCATAGGCTAAGGGCCTAGGCCATAGGCTATATCCTGCCTATAATCAACCCATAACACAATCAACACAACAATATATATGTCTAATATATAATACACCTATTGATAGCTATATAATACAATATAGAATACACACATAACATATAGCTACCTATATGTATACCACCCATACATTATATATAAAATATATAATGGTACACACATATCAAATAATATATATATAGGATATATATGCATCTATTCATCTCAATACCTATACATGTATATGACACTAGTGCTCATGTGTGTGTGTGTGGTTAGATGGTGTGTGACAAGAACATTGGTGTGTGTCAAGAGAGAACAATGACAGAAATGAAACATGTGTGTATAGAGTGTTAGGCTAGAGGGTGTCAATAGGGAGAAAATCAGTGAGAAATAGACATAGGTACATTGAGCATAAAATCAAATCCCAGTTTGAAAATACATTCTCAGGTTTGATACATAACAGGAATTGAGATGTAAATAAGAGGGAATCACTGTCAATGAAAATAAACATAACATAGGAGAATTCAAAACTGTTAACTTCATAAACTTCCCAGTTTTCGAAAACTGGAACACAACAATCCAGGATGCAATGACAGTAACCAATATAGCAGTCCACAAGAAAAACTCAGATTGATATGTGAATCAATAGTTCAAAAATCAGTTGCACCAAACATTAACATTTCAGATTTTTAATGATCCCAAAAAGAAGGAAACAAACCAACATATATATAAGATCCCCAACTCAGATATCAGTTACTAGTTAACCTACATATCAGTCAATACCAAAGGGGAAACAATTCAATTCAAAGAGAACCATACACAAGCTAAACCAGGTTTAAGAAAAACACATTGCAGTCAAGAAAAGAAGCAGTGAACACTCTAATAATATGGTGAAAACCTTCTCAGGTTTGTGAACATTCAAAACCAGGTTTTGTAGAAATATCATTGCTAATAAAAGGAGGGGAAATCAGTTTACAGTGTCATTTAACAAACTCAGGTTAGTTAAACATGGTATCACAGGTTAACATAATGAACCATCTCAGATTTTGTTTATTCAGGAATTAACAGTTCAAAAACAGTTATATTAAACATGGAATTTCAGTTTAATAGCAGTGAACCAAGGATCCCCTCTCATTGCATTCTCAGTTTTTTGAAGACTGAGAACTAATCTTAGGTTTAACCCATATATCAAGGCAATAATAGTAAAACCAACAAGGAGTTTAACAGTCCAAAAGAATCTAATTGTACACAGTGAATCATGAAAGAAATCATTTCACAATTTAACAATTTAATCACAACTATTCTCAGGTTAGTTAAATCTCAGGTTTGTATATTCAATCCATTTCATCAAAATCCTTCCTACACCACCCAAGCCAAATTTTGAATGCCAAAAGCTTAGCTAACATGATTTGCAACTTGTAGGGATCATTAGCAGTAAACTAGCTTGAACAAAAGGGAAATAAAATGGTTTGAAAACTGGAAAAAAAAACCCAGTATCAGTAATGTATCAGGAAATCTCATTTCGAATCCAAATACCATCTAAAACCCAAACAATCATGCCACTTAGTGTAACAGAGATCTAAACAAGATATTTAAGGTCTATTTAATCTTTTAAACATAATTAAAAACATTTAGAAATTGATTTAACAACAGAACACACACTGCACACGCACGCACACTGTGGCTGCCCCGTGCACACTGAAAATCGTGTCCGACATGACACGAGGACTCGTGAAACTTGGCAAGCCTCGTGTCAGTCATGAAACCTATCACCATACCAATTTTTCTAGTATCGGCGTCGCGTGTCCAGCGCGCAGTAGCCCCCGAGTAGCAGGGGAGCTACAGTGCCGCGCGCGCACACCCGCACACGCGTGTCCCGTGTTCCCCACGACACGACGCGACACGAACAACAGCACACGACACATGGGAACCCTAGACGACACCTAGATCTAGTTTTCTGATCAAAGAGATTTCGAAATCTCGACTGAACAGTCCTTTGGGACATTTCGTCGAGCGCCTATCACAATGCTCTGAAACGTGTCCGATACGGACACGAAACGAGACCAAAACTTAGGGTTAGTCTTCCCTAAAGTTGGGTGAGGGCTAGGGGACCCTAAAAATGATTTTTACAGGAATTTAGGAGCAATGGATAGGGTTTTACCTATGGGTGTTCAATCTCCCAAAAACTCCAAAGAGAAGAATCTCTCAAACCACCAAAGCTCTTCCAAATTGTTCCTTTCCTGTCAAAATTTATTTCCAACAGTAAGAGCACGAGATTTAGAGCCTATAGGAATTTGTTTGAAGGAAAAAGGACTTAATTTGGATTTAATATGAATTTATGAAGATGGAACATTACATCTTTCTAAAACTTGATGAACCCTAAGAGAGAGGCTAGCCCTAATCCCTAGGAGAGTATTTATAGTAGGGGGGCTATCATGTGGCTGGCCATAGGGCCCTAGGGCTAGGTTTTGGCTAGTTGGTTGAGTCCGATTTGGTTTAAGTCATGATTATGATGTGACTTCACAAGCCATTCTTAGACCAAACTAATTCCTAATTCAAGTTCTAATGAATCACTAACCACTAACTTGAGTCACACTAGGTTAGACTAGGGTCCACTTGACCTAACCAAGCCCAACTAACTATGGTTAGTTCCTAGGTTGGTCTACATGAGTCAAACCTAGTCAAAAATCAAACTAGTCCAAATAAATCCAAAATAAATCCTAAAAATTCCCATAAATTCTAATAAATTATAATAAATCCAAATAACCTTAAAAATGTCAAAAAATACCCTAATCACATGGCTAGGCTCTAGGGTAGGCAGTATCTACTAATCACTAGCACAACATCAAAATCACAAGTCATAAATTTAAATAGTTTAAAATTAATTAAAAATCACTAAAAATTCTAATATGAAATAAATATCATTAATTAATAATTATAATTATAAAATTTTAAAATTACCCTCATTTTAGAAACTGGGTGTTACAGCCTTCCTCTTGGTTATAGCCTTGAGCAACCAATCGGGCTTTGTTACGAGTCACTAACCCATCTTCATTAAGTTTGTTACGAAACACCCATTTTGTTCCAATAATGGGATGATTGCTAGGTTTTGGGACAAGTTCCCAAACCTTGCTTCGCTCAAATTGATTTAGCTCCTCTTGTATAGCTATTATCCAAAACTCATCAAGGAAAGCATCATTAACATTTTTAGGCTCTATTTGAGAGATAAAAGCCACATTTGCACAAAGATCACGAGTGGCGGATCTTGTGCTAACACTGGAGGAAGGATCCCCAATGATAAGCTCCTTAGGATGATTGGTGACAAATCTCCATTCTTTTGGGAGATCCTTTTGAGGAGGCTCGAGAGGAGGAGACTCTTTTGATGGGGTCACAACTTCATTGTTAGATGAAGAAGGACGATCCTCAATAGAGGAGTTCTCCAACCTAAACGAGATGTCATCAATATCCTCGGAAGAGGAGAATGTAGAAGAGTTGAGTTCATTAAAAGAGACATTGATTGACTCTTCGACAACAAGACTTCTTTTGTTAAAAATACGAAAACCTTTACTATGAGTAGAGTATCCAAGGAATATTCTTTCATAGGCTTTTTCTTCAAACTTGCCTAGGTTATCCTTGGTATTCAAAATAAAACAACTGCAACCAAAAACTTTGAAATATTCAATAGAGGGAATTTTGTCAAACCAAAGCTCATAAGGAGTCTTCTTAGAAATAGGTCTAATCAAGACCCTATTAATAACATGACATACCGTATTAACGGCTTCCGCCCAAAAATATTGGGGGAGCTTATATTGGTTTAACATAACCCGACCATATCGCCAAGGGTTCTATTCTTTCTCTCTACCACACCATTTTGTTGAGGAGTTCGTGGACAAGCAAAATCATGTCCAAAACTATTCTTTTCACAAAATCTTTTGAAATCGGCATTATCAAATTCCCTTCCATGATCACTTCTAATTTTGTTAATAGAAAAACCTTTTTCATTTTGAACACGTTTACAAAAGGCAACAAATTCACGAAAAGTATCACTTTTGCAAGCAAAAAAATAACCCAAGTAAATCTAGAAAAATCATCAACTAAAACAAAAGCATAAAGCTTGCCTCCGAGGCTAGCAACTCTACTAGGCCCAAAAAGATCCATATGGATAAGTTGAAGGGGTCTAGAAGTACTCACAGAGTTGATTGATTTGAATGATGACTTTGTTAACTTACTCTTCTCGCATTCTTCACACACCATATCCTTTTTGAATATGATGCTTGGGAGTCCTCTTACGAGCTTCTTGGAGGCGAGGCGAGAGATGGTATCCATGTTGGCGTGTCCAAGCCTCATGTGCCAAAGCCAACTCTCATCGTTCTTTGCAACTAGGCATCTGTCATTGTTAGTACCTTCAATAAGATAAAGAACATAAATGTTTTTTTCTCTAATGCCTTCATAAACAATAGTTCCATTAGAGCTACCGGTAATGTAGCATTTGAGTTTAACAAACTTGATATCATAGCCATTATCGGTAAGATGGCTAATACTAAGGAGGTTATGCTTGAGATTAGTAACAAGACATACATTATTAATACAACGATAAGGAGGAGAACCGATATTACCATTTCCAATAATATAACCTTTAAGATTGTTACCGAAGGAGACGTGTCCTTCCTTCTTTCATGTCAACTTGTTTGCTTGTATAACAAAAATTAGAAGTATGTCCGAGCAAATCACAATAATTGCACATCAAAGAAGATTTAGAAGAAAAAGTGTGAGTGTTGTGCATATGTGAGTTTCTAGTGTGAGAAGTTCTACCATGAGTGTTATGATGATAGTAAAATGCATGATGTGAGGTGTTCTTCTAAACAAAAGGTCCTTTTCTTGTGTTAGAAAAGGAGTTGTGTGTAGTGTTCATGTAAGGGTTATGCCTAGCATTGTGATGAGTGTGGGGGTGTCTTAGAGCATGCATGTGAGTGGTATTCTTATTACCTAAATTCTTACTCCGTGTAAGAAGATCATTATACTTAATAGAAGTGTCATATTCTCTTCTATTAGCATCTTGACATTTGCGCATAGCAAATTCATAAGAACTTCTCATGGATAGAATCTCATCATCCCTTTTCTTGATGGTGTCAAGAGATTCTTGAAACTTGAGTCGCAAAGACTCTATTTCATCCGTGTCAGAAATATGAGATTTTCCCTTCACATCAATAATTATGCTTGAGAGCCTCTCTACTTCAAGTTGAAGAGCCTCAACCTCTTTAAGAGATTTCTTATATTTATTCCGAACACCTTTGTGTTCTTCATGTAATTCAAGAATGGCTTTCTCCAAATCATCATAGGTAAGAGTGTTTAAGGAAAGATCATCAAGTACCTCATCGGTTGCCATGAGACAAACGTTGGCATTGTGTTTGCACTCCTTGTCGTTGTCGGAGTCACTCGCGTCACTTTCACACCAAATGCTTGTGTTGGCAAACTTTCTGGAGGATGAGCTTCCCTTGCTAGGCTTCTCGTACTTGCTTGAGTCTTTTCTTATCATCGGACAATCCCTCTTGATGTGTCCGGGTCGTCTGTATTGATTGTACGCCGGATCTTCTTTATTGTCCCGTCTAGAGCGGTTGGCCTTGTTGAATTTTAGGAACTTCCAGAAGTGCTTAGCTGTGAGAGCTATTTCTTCATCGTCGTCCGACTCACTGTCGTCGGAGCTATCCTTGGAGTAGGACCTTATTGCTTTGAGAGCAAGAGTCTTCTCCTTCTCTTTGGTCTTCTCCTTCTCCTTCTCTTGTATGGAGGATTCCTCTTGATCCTTCATATCGAGCTCGTGAGTCATTAGCTTACCCATGAGGGTCTCAAGATTCATGACTGTTAGATCGTTCCCCTCAATAATTGCGGTAGCTTTAGGACTCCAAGCTTTCGTCAATCCTCTAAGAATTTTTATTATCTTTTCATGAGCAGGATATTTCTTTCCAAGAGAAGAGAGAGGGTTAATAATGTCACCAAAACGAGGTAAACATACAAGTAATAGATTCATCATGCTTCATTTTAAAGGACTCATATTCTTGCTTGAGTCTACTAATCTTGGATTCCTTCACTTGTGAAGTTCCCTCGTGTGTGACTTCAAGTAACTTCCAAATCTCATTGGAAGTCTTGCAAGTAGAGATTCGGTTGAATTCACTACTGTCGAGAGCACAGTAAAGAGCATTCATTGCCTTGGCATCTCGACTAGCAAGCTTCTTGGTGTTTTCAGTAAGTGTGTCCCGAAGGGTGTCAGAAGCAATATTCTCAATAGCTCTGGAAGGAGTAGGAAGACCATTTATCACGCAATTCCATAAGTCGAAATCTATGGACTTTAGATAAATGCTCATTCTAATCTTCCAGTAGTTATAGTTGGTTCCATCAAATAGGGGAGGCCTATTTGTGGAGTGTCCTTCATTGTGGAAGATGTTGATACTAGGGTTAGAGGCCATGGATCACTCAAAGGGTGTAAATCCAAATCAAGAGAACAAAGCTCTGATACCAATTGTAGAACCCTAAAGGGGGGTGAATAGGGAAATTAAAAATTAACTACAACAATTGAAGCAATAAGACAATTGAAAGTAAAGAGTAGAAAGATCAAACGCAAGGATGTATCCTGGTATCCTCTTTTGAGGCAATCCAGTCCCGGAACTCTCTCCGGCTTTAATCCACTATTTAACCAAATAGTACACACGAGTTTGGATCCGAAGAACTTGCCAACTTCAACACGAGTTTGGATCCGAAGACTCGCCAACTTCTACACACGAGTTTTCTTACGAAGGCTCGCCAACTTCAAACAAAAGAGAAGAGAACTTGTTGATCTTCTAACACGTGAAGATCGAAATGTACAACTCTTTAATACTCTAGCACTTTGGGAGAGGATGACAATGAAAAGCTTGGAAGAGTATTAATCATGGAGCTCTTGGATGTTGGAAAATTTATGGTAAGAGTTGATAAAGTCCTCAAGAGAGAGAGGGCTTTCTTTTATAGAGAAACCAAGAGTGGGTGGCATTTAATGCTCTGGATACAAACAGACCGGCATGCCGTCGGTATGCAGCGGCATACCGTCGGTATACCGGTCAAATAGTAACGATCATATTAATGACCGTTTGAGAGCATTAAATACTGCCATTAATGCTAGTCAGGGTAATTCAAAAACCAAATATTTGAAACTCGGTATACCGCCGGTATGCCGGAGCATGCCGCCGGTATGCCGACAATTGGTCACAACAAGTTTTGGGTTGCTAACAACGGTATACCGTCGGTATGCCGGAGCATGCCGTCGGTATGCCGACAATTGTCACAGCAACTTTTGGGTCGCTAAAAACGGTATACCGCTGGTATGCCGGAGCATGCCGTCGGTATGCCGACAATTTGTCACAGCAACTTTCTGGACACAAAAATCGGTATACCGTCGGTATGCCGGAGTATGCCGTCGGTATGCCGACAATTCGTCACAGCAACTTTCTGAGCTCTAAAAATGGTATACCGCCGGTATGCCGAAGCATGCTGCCGGTATGCCGCTCTGTAGGTATTTGATTTTGACTTGTTCTTTTTACTTGTCATCCGTCCTTAGGTGTTTACAAATATACCTAGACTTGTACAGACACAGAGACTCTAAGCAGGAAGACGCCGTCTTATACAGGGAACGCCGGGTAACTGCTTCAGTCTTCAATGTTAAAGATAATTGCGCTTGAACGGAAGAACTCCATGTAGTAGATCTTCTGAGAATATTTGAATCTGAAGAATAGAAGACTAAAACTACGAAGATGTTGTTAATAATCAAAATAAAATGTGCCAACAGTTCCCTTGTCTGAACATATTTGAGGAACATTATTGAGGAATATGTTCACTTGTCTAAAACGGTTAAGGAACATGAAATTTTTGAGGAAGATATTTATATTGTTAGTAAGTGTACTCAATTGACGTCCACATATTTAAATACTAGGTAGGTGGATGTTAATTGTGGTGGGGCTCATGAATAGAATGGGTTTTGGTTTCAATTTTTGTGTGAGCTTATGAATCATGTTACAGACGTTGTTACGTACATATTCCCCTCCATATGCCTATAAATATGTGTTATTTTGGATCAAAGAATGATATAAGACAAGAAGAACAAGGTTATTACTACTACTATGCATGCATGCATCATCATGTTTTCTTTATTGTAACTTAATTTGATTCATATATGGCTTCAAAGTTTCTTCATTTTGTCATGTTTTGCTCAGAAAACATCTCTATTTGATTTCCTTGCTACCTCTGCAATTTATTTCTTACTTGAAATTTGGGTTTATTTTTGGTTCATTCATTTATTATTCTTATTATTTCTTATATGTTATCTATTAGTTATCATCTTAGATATTATAGTGTTTAAGATCTCAGATTCTTGTCATTAATTCCTTGTCGATCGAGCTTGCTCTCAATTAATAGTAATATACTTGGAATCGTTTCATCTGATACCGTAACAAAAATGTTCTAAGAAATTCAATCCTTTATATATATATAAAAAAAGTCTAAATTTTATATTTCATCCAAAATTATGAAATATTATGGTTGAAGCCTTGCAAGCATTTGAGAGGAAAAAATCACTTTGATATAGTATATAGAGATGTATGTATATATTTATGGGTGTCTTTGTAGTATTTTAATTCTAACATGAATTCTATTTATTAACGTTGTGCAGAGGAAGTGATTATGAAGGGGTGGTCTTGGCAACAATATGGGTTTGATGAGCTATCATTGTTGGACATATATCTTGGGTATGTGTGTCGTCGTTACCATTAGAGATAGAAGCTGACACAATAATCTCTCATATGACAAAGTGGAGTTTCGTGTCATGCATTCCACCAAAAAAACCTATAGAGCTTTCATAGAATCCCTACGAACATACTTCAGTAGTAGAACTAACGAGTGATATTCCATTGATGTGTGCTCATCCGATTTCCAAGAGTTGCTCTTAGTGGAACTTTTTTATTAGGACAATGAGCCGATCATGCTAGTTGTGAATCTTACAAATGCATTAGTGATAGCTTATCAAACTCAAAGTTGTTACTACTTGCTTGTTGATACTCCTGAGAATCCTCAACTATATACTAGCAACCAACACAAGCTTTCTTTTGAAGGCCACTAACAATCTAGAACATCAATGAGTTGTAAGTAGAATAACTGAACTAGCACAAGCAATCTTAACTCTCTACAACTGGTCTCCGCCTTAGGCAGAAACATTCGTGGCTCGTTCCCTTATTATTTTGAATCTAAATGGTCTCCGAGGTAGCACGATTCAGAGTAATTGAGCAATGAGCTCATCGAAACATTATACAATCGGGTTGTTATGACAGTCTTTGTCGTAATAGCATGCTCGTATAATGTTTTGACGAACATGTTACTCAATCGTTCTAAATCGTGTTGCCTTGGAGACCATTTGGATCAAAATAATAAGGGCATAAACCAAAGAAGTTTCCTCCTAAGGCGAATAGCAGTAGTAGAGAGTTAAGATTGCTTATGCTAGTTTATTGATTCCCAAATCAATATTTTCTCTATTCTTTTTCTTGCAACACGTTGAAGGTCTATATATCTGCCTTCAAAAGAAAGCACGTGTGGTTTGCTACCATAAATTTAAGGATTGTCTGGAGTATCAACAAGCAAGTAATAACAATTTTGAGCTTGATAAGCTATCATGTATGCATTGAGATTCACCACTAATGTGATCGGCTCATTGTCCCAATCAAAAAGTTCTACCAAGAGCAACTCCTAGGAACTAGATGGAGCATGCATCAATGGAAAATCATACTCATTAGTTCCACTACTTAATTGTGTTCGTTGGAAATTTTAATAGAAATATAGGTTTTCTTGGTGCAATACATGACACAAAACTCCATTTTTTATATGAGAGGTTATTGTGTTCGCCTCCCTCTATAGTCATCGATAACGACGACGAGCATACCCAAGCTTCAGGTGTAATGTCCTACTCTACTTGGTTTTTGAGATGGTTTGTTGGCTTGACAATAGTTTAGTTTTAGTTTCGATCAGAGGATTTGTTTTAGAGTTCTGCTCAGCGATGCACATAGTCACCTTCAACTGGGTAGTTTTTATGAACATATATTTGTTTACATTCACACTTAATAAATGATGATGCTAGTTTCTATTGTTATGTCATGGGATAGTAATGCTAATAATAAAAGAGACGAACCCATATAGATAAGAGAATATTCTCTCTCTGTATCATGAGTAAGTTATTACTCAATTATGGAAGGATATCGATTGTTGGTAAGAATCAACAAAATGTGAAAATTATGATATTGTTACCTCACAATGTCTCATGCAGGCAGAGTAAGTATTGTTCAAATATAGGGATGCCTAAATGACCATGGGTAAGATTCACCATGGGGTATAACATATGCTTTTCAATTATATTGGTTATAAACAAATGCATACTTTACTTTCCATCAGATATGGATTGCTAATTGACCCTAAGATAGTTGAAAGACTACTTCTTATAATGCTCCTTTCACATGATTACTTAGTGTTGTCTTCTTAGGTGAGTTGGGCCAGCACCGCTCACCAGTAGATGACAATATATTAACCAACATTTGTGGGCATCTTTATAGGTGTACGTGTATGGGGGAATCATTTTATCAGTGTTGTGGCATCTATGAATCAGATGGGTGTGTAGAAGCTCTTCTAATAAGATAATGTCTTCTGCTATACAGGACATAATGTTTGGAACATTGTAATTCGATTGTACCCGTGAGATCGTAAGTCAAGCAGGCACATCCAGTTGTAACTCAATGTGACAAGTTCATTGTAAGCCAAGTCGGCGAGTTCATTGTAAGCCTAAATGGCAAGTATTTCACTTATGTTATCAAGAGCCCTTTTGTAATCGATTGTGAACTTTGTATTTTGCTGCAAGTCTTATACTTCAATGCAAATATCAATAAAGATACATATTTCTACATATCTTATTGTGATTTCAAGTTATCCGCTTAGTTCCGCTACAATCTCGTTGTTCTCTGAGAAATATCGATAACTGTAATGGTTCTGTCTTATATAAGTGCAATCTAGACTTGTACGACATTACACCAAATGGCTAGTTTACAATTCTCAAAAATTGGGGCGAAACATCGTATGGCAACTTCGGGTGGCATCTGCATGGGGCTTCTACGTTTTTTGCATCCTTGCGAGACGTCTATTCATTTGCTTCAGTAGTGTAATCACCCACTTAATGAGGGGTACAGTAGTAACCTCCCACTCAATGGATCGTTTACTCCGAATTTAATGCTCATTACATGGGTAGTGGCTGCTAAGGGGAGTGGCTCTCCTATATATACTTTGTGTCTTCTCTTGTGAGCTAGAGAGAGATATATGTTGTGAGAAGCCTTAGCAATAGAAGAGGAGCAACGAGGTCTTATCACAGCGTGGATTTCAATACATTCCAGAGTGGCAAAGTGAGCGCTCCAGAAGTTCATACATCAAAACTTGTTAGTTCTTCAGAGCAGATAGACGAAAAAAGGTCGAATCTTGCATTAAGCAACAATGATTTTGATCATTCCAGCGAGTTCTCAACTTCAATATTTCTTTTTCTCATTATCATTGTTTCTTGTAACAATGATTGTAATGTTGAATTTAATTCAAGTTTTCTATTTCAAATTTCATGTTGTAAGTCAATTGTAATTTTTTCTTCGAAGTTGTTGTAATTTTTTTGATTTTCTACGTACATTGTACGTTCGTTGCAACTTTGGTAATTTATTTAATATTGTCATAATATGCTCACAAGTTGGTTAAACTACAGAAATTATTGGACACAGAAGAATGCTTATATAATATACACCAGCTAGCTCTGACCAATTTCCTAGCCCACCATGTGGTTGCAACCGACACTTAAAAAAAGAAGAAGAAGAAGGAAGATCCCATTACAAAGAAAAATAGTACTAAAGATTCTCATGACGTCTTCAATGTGAGGAGAGCACCCCACTACCTCTCCTCTCATCCGCACACACCCCCTTCCTTTCTAACAACCTCCCGAACACCACGGACTCACTCTCTCCTCTCCACACAACCCTTACACTCACCGTCTCTCTCTCTCTCTCTCTCATTCGATATACTCTCACAGTACACTCCTCCAACTCTTTCATTCATCATTTCTTCACCATTCACCTTCCTTCACACACGGCATCATACACACCGATCTACAGCCCAGCTGCCCAGGGAGCCCGACCGACCCCCACTCCAAGCATCCGCCGGACTGCACGAGTCGATCGTGAGGGATGCTCCGCACCTCGACGAGTTGAGTTTGTCGCCTCTCACAGGCCACCCGTCAACTCGTCCCGACTCCAGCGACCTCATACCAACAACGAAGCACTGCCCTGTTATGCTGACTCCTCCGTGCATCTCCAACGACAGTCCATATACTCCCACCACCACCCAGATTGATCACCGCTACCGCTGAACAGAGCATCGCTCTGGTCGTATGTAATCCCCCTGCCGAGCCGTATACGCGTGCGTGGAGGCCGACTCCTCGTCCTCCTCTCCGCTGCGAGTACCACTTCATCAGTTCCCCAGCAGCGGCAGAAGGAGAACCGCAGCAGCAGAAGCAGAACGCCAAGAAGAAGAAGAAGAAGCGAACAGAAGCAGTGGCAGGGACGTGGGATAGGTATATTTCCAGTTTTACCTCCTTTCATATGTCTTTGTTAATATTTTATACATCCAGGAAATTATATAAGGTTACCTGTAGATAGGTATTATAGATTATATAATCTTATATATATTATAAATGGAAGAAATTATACGCCCACGTGGCTCGATCCACTGATCTTCTGTTACCCAGCCAGGATCTTATACCTCTCTCCAGTAACCACAAGGGTCACTCGAGGTCGACAGTATATAATTATCGAGTTATTTAGTTGTATTAGTTATACTTATTCATTTTTTTATCAGTGTAGATATATTTGAAAGAAGGTAATTGTGGCAAACGCTCCCACTGAGAATCGATCACCTGACCACTCGGGCCGCATGCATTTCTCCTATATTTTTTTTCTCTATATATATATATATTATATATAATATTATATATATATATATATATTTATTATTTTATATATATATATATAAACCGAATTTGTTCTAGGCTCGTACTACTGTATCCTTGAGTTCTAAGTAGACATGCAACACAGTCTGGTGGATGAAGTTGTAACCTCTAGATCAGAGCATGATTAACAGTGGAGATCTCTCTCGAGAGAACCCTCACACAGTAGAGGATTGTTCTCAGCCCTTTGCTTGGGCTGGGATGGTCCTGAGGTTGTAACAAGAAACTCGTGTGTGCACGTGTCCACACGTGTCAGGGCCAAAAACTCGCGTGTGCACAGCAGCCCCAAAAATTCATGCGGGTGCGATAACTTCTTGCACACTCAACAAAACCTAGTAAAATTTTGTGAGCACGTGGACAGATGTTGCCCCCACGTGTCCACCAATTTTGGTGTCAAACGATGTCCTGTCCATCGAGTTAGAGCACTCGAGATGCATAACAGTGCACGGGACAGTGCACAGGCCTTGTGCTACGTTACCGTGTCAGATTTGGACACGAAAACATTGTCAAAATAAATCCAGAAAATATGTTTGGAATCACCTCATATAGGGCTACAATAATATGAAATTAGTTTTGAAAAATGGCAACTTTTAATTCTTAGAGACATTTCATCGAACACATGTTATAATACACCGACACACCTCCGATACATATATCAAACGGACACGAAATCTTACCAAACTACATCTACAGGTCTAGGGTACCTCGATGCATGCTTCTATGAAGAGAAATCAGAATTTAAAAGAGTTTAGAAATATTTACCTATTGAGAGTTAGAATCTCAATGCATAAGCACTCCAAAATGCCTCGACGCCCAAATCCTACGGTCAAACACCTCCAATTCCTTGCTAGCTAACCTCCAGCAAGTTCATCATCCCAAGGATCGTAACACAATTCGTTTGGTATGATTTGGATGAGAATTGGAGAATAGAGGCTACTTTCAAGAAGGTGGAAATTATGGTTTTGCAAAAAATGGCTTGGTGGCTACATTATGTGTTTATATAAGAGGGGGGGTGGGCAGTGTTGGCCGACCACATGCTGGAATTAGGGTTAGGGTTTAGTCATAAAGCCCAACTACAACTTAAGTTAATAAAAAGCCTTTTTTGCAAAAGCCCAAAAAGCAAATAACTCAAAACCCTAAAAATGACTTAAAAAGTTTCCTAATTTAGAATAGAACTTAAATTCTAATCTAAAATGATAACTAGGCCTCTAATGACATGGTTAGTCTCTAATCATGGTTAGTAAGGTTAAACCAAACTACTAACATAAAAGCACCAATTAAAATATTATAAATAATCAAAAATTTAAAAATTATACAATTACTAAAATACCCCTATTCTAGAAAAGTGGTGGTTACAAATCTATCCTCCTTAGAAAATTTTGTCCTCGAAATTTAAGGTGATCGTACTCCTTCTAGGTCAAACTCCCAATCAACAAGGTCAAGAAATAACATGTAAATCGTAGTCCTACTAGTCGTAAATTCACAGTCTCGAACAGGATCACTATACTATCTATCATATCACAAGAATATCCTGAAAGGTACTAATGAAATCATATATCAAGATGGGGAAGAAGAATAGAAAAGACAGACCTGCTAACCCGTCACCCATAGCGTCGGTCTCCACGACCGTCAGTGCAAAAGCCTCACCCTTCTGGTGCTGGGCATGGTGCTGTGCTTCAGGTGGCCTAGCTTCCTCTATCCAATCCATAATACTCGAGTAACATCCACACTGATATTTCACTCCATTATACTAGGACACCATCTATATAGTATCTATTCTGCAATCTGAATCATACCCGCATATCCAGAACCATGCTACCAGAATCCTCATCACGCCAGTAAGTACGACGGCGATAATCCATGAGTCCGCAACTAAGTACATACCTCTAGAATCATGGTATTTAAATTTTGTATTGTCACATGCTTGGCTGCCAAAACTTTAAATTCTCACATCCGAGAAGTACATCCAAAATCAGACTCTATATCTTCGCCATGCCAGCTAATATTCTGCAGATGACTCTAGATTCCATAACTGAGGCAACTTAGCCCATAAAATTTATCTTGGTAGAAAATCAAGTCTACAACGAACACCAAAAATCAATTTCAACAACGAAGAAGAAAGGTAGACAGAAACTGTTGGAATCGAATTTCGAGATAGTTTATAATGAGATTCTCAAGGGTCGTCCCAGAAATCTTCTCAAGTAGTCCTAACTGTGATTGAGTAACCTCTCACGCTAAAGCCTATTCCTTATATCTTACCGCATGCGTGCAGTAGTACAACTAATCGTCGCACTACCACGACTTCGCACTAATGCGAATCTCGACCTGCATGGGCCACCACTAAAAATGTGTCACGACCCGCATCCAGTGTAAGGGTACAAGTGCGTAACAGTGCCCAGCCTACGCCGCAGAATTGGCGGTAAAATGTTGTACTAGGTCATTATCTAAACAACAACTCGCGCAATATATAATACACTTGTCATAATCTCAACTCCGAATATAGGACAAATAAAGATATAGTATAACTCAATCACAGTCTAAGCACGATAAGACAACACAGAAATCTATAACTAAAAGACTAAACAATAACAAAATATAAAGTACTAAATAGTAATATCTCAACAAACACAAATACAAGTCAATATCAACTTATTACATTCAAGTTCTAAATATGAAATCTAAACAAGTCTACTAATCTAGTCTTCTGATCACTCCTGCAAGTCGGGCCCAAAGTAATTAAGCTATCTCCTGGTCCATAGTAAGTAGGGCAAGTGTCCTCGGGGCAAACATCTATAATATTTTTAAACGTATCCAGTCAGGATTGAAACGAGCACAACTCATCTAGAAATCTCAAATAAATGGCAAAGACTATAAAACAGTTATAGACAGTTATATTGATGAAGCATAGAGGTTTTATACAGGTGATGATATAGAACAATAATTAAAGTACAAAAGGAGTAATGTAACGAATCAAAAAATCATGGCAATGAAGACTGTAAATAAAACTAGCTGAACTAGAGTATTGATATAAGTCTAGACAGTAGAATGTAAGTCAAGTGTGATCCGGTGTGAGTCTAGTACAAGATGAATCCAGTACAAGATCGATAAATCCAGGGTGAGCCCAGATAATACTCTAACCGTGTGATTTAAAATACTGAGATCGACATGTAAACGGCTGTGGGTAATAAGGCACATCATACACTGATCAGGTGAGGGATGGCTATCGTTTCCAGTATAATTCCAAGGGAGGTAGTTCCAGTATGGGAATGTTCGCATGTCTTACTTAAATATTTCTTCGCCCGTCAAGTACAAGTGAATCCATAACCCGACACAAAAATAAGCACAAGTCCAGCCAGAACATGATGATGCCAGTAGGTAATTCCAATAATAGTTCCAGTAATAGAGACTAGATATGTAAAAGGTGATTGTCGCATGCAATGGATCCAGTAAGGTCAATCCATGTTGACAGAGAATCAAATAGAACTAACTTGAATTGAATTACAGTAATCAACAAGTAAATGGAAGAACTATCAGAGAATGTACTCGCTTGATACCCTGTGCGACTGATGAATACAGATGTCTGAACTGGAGTAACTGAGTCATATTTAGAGAAATATAGATTAAAATATATTTAATATATAATAAATAAAGTTTACAATACAATCTACATGATTTTAGGTCATTCTAGGTCAAAGTCAACTCTTGGTCAACTCTGGTCAACCATTCTAGTCAAACTAGGTCAAACCTAAGTCAACTAGTCAATTAGTCTAGGCTTTGGTCAAACTTAAGTTAACATGTCAATTTAGACCTATTAGAGTCAATTCTAGGTTAAGTTTGACCCATAGTTGACTTTGGTCAACTTGGTCAACTAGCTAGTCAAAGTGTGCCTAATTAGGCCTATATTTCAATTCTAAACTACCTAACCATAGGCTAATATCCTATATCAATATCAATATATATATATATATATATATATATATATATATATATATATATATATATATATATATATATATATATATATATATATAGGGAGATATAGATAGGAACTACATATACACAAAACTCAATTCCATATGAACCCAACCCAAACAAATCCCTCAACTAAACTGGAATACGTTCCTAAACTCACAATCTATCTCAGGAATCGGTACCAAATCCAAGAAGAACTCAAAGAATTCAAATATCCTATTCAAACCGAAAATTCAATACACAAACCCAATCAACATATCCAAAACCAAAATACCAAACTATACTATGTGAAAACTGGTAAACAGAAAGGGGGTATGTGGTGTGTCATGCTCGTGTCCACACAGGGTCAAAACTGTGTCACAAGCGTGTCCAAAATAGTGTGTCAAAACCTGTGTGTGTACTGCTCGTGCATGCGTGTCGAGCAACGGAGGACTTGTTGTGTCCAACGAGAAGCCTCGTGCTCGTGTCCAGAGTTAGGGTAGGTTTAGATCTAGGTATTCAAAGGCCTGCATCGTGTCCAAGAGTTATCTTGTCCATGTTCGGACTCCGTATCGGTGCGGGCTGCACGCGCGTGTGCGCGCGGCCTCGTTCTCGCGTGTCGACCCACCTAGGACATGACACACACGTCCACGTGTCACGTTCTCGTATCCATGGGTAGCCTAAGTATAGGGATAGGTGTTGGACACCCTGCCTTGAGTCCACGTGTCCGAGTTATAAACCCTGTCGGGCCAAAAACTCGCGTGTGCACAGCAGCCCGAAATCCATGTGGGTGCGATAACATCGTGCCACTCAACGAAACCTCATGAAACTTTCTGAGCACGTCGGCAGAGGTTGCCCCCACATGTCCACCAATTTTGGTGTCAAACGGTGTCCTGTCCATCGAGTTATGGCACTCGAGATGCAGGATAGTGCACGGGACAGTGCACGGGCCTCGTGCAATGTCCCGTGTCCGATTTGGACACGAAAATAGTGTCAAAATAAACCCAAAAATATGTTTTGGAATCCCCTCATATATGGCTACAATAATATGAAATTAGTTTTGAAAAATAACAACTTTTAATTCTTAGAGACATTTCATCGAATACAAGTTATAATACATCGACACGCCTCCTACATATACCAAACGGATACGAAATCTTACCAAACTACATCTATAGGTCTTGGGTACCTAGTTGCATGCTTCTATGAAGAGAAATCAGAATTTAAAAGAGTTTAGAAATATTTGCCTATTGAGAGTTAGAATCTCAATGCAAAAGCCCTCCAAAATGCCTCGACGCCCAAATCCTATGTTCAAACACCTCCAATTCCTTGCTAGCTAGCCTCCAGCAAGTTCTTCTCCTCCCAAGGACCGCAACGCAATTCATTTGGTCTGATTTGGGTGAGAATTTGAGAATGGAGGCTACTTTCAAGAAGGTGAAAATTAAGGTTTTGCAAAAATGGCTTGGTGGCTACATGATGTGTTTATATAAGAGGCGGAGGCTGTGTTGGCCAGCCACATGCTGGAATTAGGGTTAGGGTTTAGTCATAAGGCCCAACTACAACTTAAGTTATAAAAGCCTTTTTAGCAAAAGCCCCAAAAGCAAATAACTCAAAACCCTAAAAATGACTTAAAAGTTTCCTAATTTAGAATAGAACTTAAATTCTAATCTAAAATGATAACTAGGCCTCTAATGACGTGGTTAGTCTCTAATCGTGGTTAGATAAGGTTAAACCAACCTACTAATACAAAATCACCAATT
Organism: Iris pallida; assembly: GCA_029216955.1. Lineage (NCBI taxonomy): Eukaryota > Viridiplantae > Streptophyta > Magnoliopsida > Asparagales > Iridaceae > Iris > Iris pallida. Next base: position 8,206,562 of record JANAVB010031216.1, on the reverse strand, counting down.
AAAATATTATAAAATAATCAATATTCAAAAATTACGCAATTACCAAAATACCCCTATTCTAGAAAAGTGGTGGTTACAAGCGTTCAAATGTGCGCCAGCGTTCAAATGTGCGCCATAATAACAGGGTCATTTACGATGTGGCCTTTTACGGCACCAAAATATACATCATGAAAGATATTTTACGACGTATTTCGCTTGCCGTAGATGATCATTTTTCTTTTACCATTGAGGAGCTGTCATATTATATGCTTTGATCTTTTATGATATATTTCATGTGCAACTAATTCTTTTGATGTTGTCATAATATATTCTTAGACAAGTTGGTTAAAGTACAAAAATTATTGGACACTAAAGAAGAATGCTTTGTTAGTCCCAGGGCGTAATTTTTGATAGAAAATTGAGAAATAAAACAATTGTAGAAATAACATTTCGATGCAACACTTCAAAGAAGGTGCACAATAGAGATCATTGGAGGATTCTGGGTTACGAAAATCTAAAAATTTCATAACCGCAGCAAACGAATGTAGTACTTCTAAAAAGAAGTAACTAATCGAATTGTTATCAGCAGTTGTGATGACAGACGATGGATGGAAGAACAGTCTGCTGGGGTGAATGATCACCGACGCTTTCAGGAACCAGCAAATTTGACGGAGAACTTTCGAACACTTTGCTCTTCTGACTCTTCGGATGCCAGCGGACTTCTGCGCTAAGTGGTTCTGGTGCTCTCTTCTATTATCTCTCAAACTCTGTAGGAATTCGTAAGGAATTGTGTTAAAAAACACTTGTGTTAACTGTATTTTGAGATAAAGAGAGCAGAGAAGCTTTTATATCCCCGCTCTGTAACCGCCTTGTTAGCAACATGTTCGGGATGTGGAAAAAAACTGTCCTGAACATACTGTAACTGCTCAATCGTAAACAGACATGATCTGAGTTAAACGGAGCACCGTGCGCCACCTGCGCAATACGCACACAACGCCAACTGCGCCACGTGCGCACCGCGCATACAGCGTCAACAATGCGCACCGCGCACATAGTGCCTATAGCGTAACCTGTACATCGTGTGCAACATGCGCACCACGCACACAGTGTCAACAGCGCGCAATGTGCACACAGGGTCAACAGCGCGCAATGTGCACACAGGGTCAACAGCGCAACCTGTGCGCCACGAGCACCGTGCACACAGTGCTACTAGCACAACTTGTGCAACGCATGCACAGTGCCATCAGCGCCACCTGCACAACACGTACAACGCATGAACAACACGACCACGTAATGTACGCACCACACGTACCTGCGCCACACGCGTAACCTACGCACCCTGCGTCAACCATTGCGCAAACTACAGTGCCAACTGCTGCACTCTCTTGTACCAACTGGCGCGCCATCTGGCCACGTGATCGGACAGCGTGAATTGGCACGCTAACGACCGCATAAGAGGCTCGTACATTGAGCACAACGAGCGTAACTTAAGTGCACTATGCACCTGGCGACGATGCTGACGTGCTAAGTACAAAGTGCGTCAACAAAATGCCACATTATGCCTCATGAGCCCATGAGCCCGAGTTCGAGTCCGAGTCGCTAAGCCCCTACGGGGCTTAGCTCCAATGAAATAAATTCTAAGAGCAAAAAGCATTAAGCTTACCATGGAGTCTTAGCCTTACCTCCTAGTAAAATTACTTACATGGTTTCCTCCTTAGGGTTACCACCCCATGTGCATATCCCAACAACATATACTAAGTATATTGTTGAGATACCTCATAATGCTTTTCCAATGTGGGACTAAACTTCAATAGGCATGTTGAGAACAAGCTCTCTACATGTCAAAAAAAAGCTCCAACAATCTCCCATATATCTCAATATATGGGTTTTGAGTGTTTCCTATAGTAACTGTCCATCATGCATTAGGAGAGATATCACTGACGACTTGAATCTTCCCACATCGAACATAGACTATAATACAACAATGGACTAAGCCTTGAATTCTGTACCATAGCTGAAATTATTTCCACTCACATAATGCAGTTACATGTACAATTACATGTACTTCTGGCTGCACATTAAAGGCCCTGTGCCAGCCTGGTTTCAGTGTATAATTTCGAGTGTCTATAAGTTTACCCTCAAGAGACAGCATGCTATCTCTATCCATACATTATAAGTGAGTTCCTTATTAAAGAGACATGGCATGAAGCCTTGCACTTCCCTTGCGGTGCTACACCGCTATGACATAGCCTAAAGCCGAGGCATTATCCCTACCGAAAATCTCATCGTAGTTTCATACTACTGTAGCATGAGGTCACAACATCTTTATAGTGCCATACTATCCAGCATGAAGTCTTAGGCTCCCTTAAGGTGTTACGCAGTAATGACAAGGCTTGCAAGGCCGAGGCTTTACCCCTATCCGGGTATCTCATGTGGTGTCGTGCCATTGTAACATGAGAAATACCTCCCCTTTGTAGTGTCGACTACCCCTCTTTAATTTCATCATACAACATTAGGCTACCTGTCTATTTGCGGTGCTATGCCGCTGTGACTTGGCTCGCAAAGCCGATGCATTACCCCTTTCGGGAATCTCATGGTGGAGTCACCCCACTGTAGCATGGAGTTTCACTCCTTGTAGTGCTGCACTACCGTGCTTCCAAAGCACCCAGGCATTCACTCTGCCTGAGAACTCGTTAAGGCGTTCAAGCCAACCTCTCACAGGATCCATTTTTCGCATAAAACAATAGTAGACAATAGTGATTGTAGGTCTGTAACCTTTCCATGCCACAGAGGACATGTACCTAATGTTCCTAATATTTTTTCAGTTAATGGTCCTCCCTTGAACCAAAAGCTAGATGCCTAGTAGATTTCTCTTTGAATTAATAGCATAAATTTTTATGGTAGGATTACAATAACACAATATAAAAAGCTTCAAGCCCATTTTTCTTACTATGTCATCGACCTGCTGGCGCTTGAGGCCCTTGGTGAACGGATCTGCCAGGTTCTCCTAACTTCGAACATCAATACTATAATAACACCTGTCTTGATGAGATCGTGTACTGTCATGTACTTTAATCGCACAGTCCTCTTCTTTCCATTGAAGAGGTCATTTGATGCCACCGTCGCAGTTGCCTGGTTGTGTAGTATATCAAAATTATCGGTATTTGTGCTCCAACCACTGTAAGATCATACATGAACTCCAAAGCTATTCTGCTTCCTTTACTGTGGTATCAAGTACAAAGAACTCAGATTCTATGGATGACCACAAGAGCATAGTTTGCTTCTTCGACTTCCACGATATAGCAGCTCCATCCATTATGAAAATGAATCCACCTGTGGACCTCTCGCTCTCCAACTCTGAGCACCAGCTGGCATCACTGAAGTCTTCCACTACCGACGGATCTTGCTGTAGTGCAATGCATATGTCTGAGTCTTCTTGAGATATCTCATAACCCGTTTCACAGCTTTCCAGTGCTCAATACCTTGGTTGCTCGTGAAATGACTCAGCATTTCCATGGTGAAAGCTATGTCAGGCCATGTGACAGTAGTAGCATACATCAAACTCCCGATAATGCTTGCATACTCCAGCTGCCTGACGCTTTCCCTTGAATTAGGCTTCAGCTTCATATCACACCTGTAAGGCGTATCGATCCCTGGAAGATCCTGATACCCGTAGCGTGTGATCATCTTCTCAATATAATGAGACTATAACAACGCTAGTCCAGTGTCTGTCAAGATGATCTTGATCCCTAAGATCACATCAGCTTCTTCCAAGTCTTTCATACTGAACTTGTTTAGATGAACTTATTTGTCTCCGTAACACAACCCATAACCGTACCTAGTATTAGCATGTCGTCCACGTACAGACAAATGATTACACCATATCCATCAGCAAACTTTGTGTAAACACACTTGTCCCTCTCGCTGACCCTGTAGCCATTTGACCTTATAACCTTGTCAAACTTTTTATGCCACATCGTAGGAGCTTGTTTAAGACCGTACAAGGATTTTACCAACTTGTAAACTTTTTCTTCAAGACCTTTGACGACAAATTCCTCTGGCTGTTGCATGTAAACTCTTCAGTCAGCTCGCCATTTAGGAAAGCCATTTTCAAATCCATCTGATGTATCACCATCTTATGTATTGCTGCGAGAGCAAAAAATATTCTGATGGTGGTTATCCGGGCTACTGGAGCATATGTGTCAAAGTAGTCAATCCCCTGCTTCTGAGAAAACCCCTTGGCTACCAACCTAGCCTTGAACTTGTCAATAGTTCTGTTTGCTTTCATCTTCTTTTTGATGATCCATTTGCATCCGATGGGTTTCGCTCCTTTAGGAAGATCAACCGACACCCAAGTGTTATTTGAGGTGATGGAATCAATTTTATTTTCAATCGCCTCCTTCCAAAAAATTGCGTCTCTGGTCTTCATCGCCTCATCATAGGTAAGCGATCTGCTTCCACATGATAGGTGACAAAGTCATTTTTGAAGTCCTTCGGCCTCCTCACACGCTTAGCTGACGGCTCAACTAGTTCTGGTTCAACCGTTGTTTCAACAACAACATCTTTTGGACTATATCTTCATTGAAAACTTTAGTTTCTTGTGCACCCTCATTGTTCTCCGTATTGTCCGCAAGAACAATGTTCTTGTGCCTTGCAAATTGTCTTCAAAATATTCTATGTTGCGAGATTCAATGATATGATTTGACTCAATATCAAGAAATCTCCAAGCATCATTCTTCTCGACATAACCCAAAAGATTGTCTTTGTAGTCCTTGTCCCAAGCTTCTGAATCTTCAGATCTGGAAGCTTCACATATTCCAGACACCCCCACACTAGAATGACATTCAAGTTAGATCTGACCTTGAACCAGAGTTCATGACGAGTAATGTCTGAAGTTGCATGAGACACTCTATTTAGAATAAAGTGGCCGTCAATGCAGCTTCTCTCCAGTAGCACTTTGGAAGACCCGCTGTCAACATATTGAGTTTATCATTTCTGTCAACGTTCTGTTCTTCCTCTCTGCTACTTTGTTTGATTGAGGAGAGTACGAAGCCGTAGTCTCGTTGAAAATTCCATGTTCTTTGTAGAACGATGCGAATTCATGAGACCTATACTCTCCGCCTCGATCACTTCTTATTCTCTTGAGTTGTTGTCCCGTCTACCATTCAGCCACGGCCCTAAACACTTTGAACTTCTCGAATGCTTCGTCTTTAGCCTTCAGCAAGTAGACGAACGCATACTTTGAGAATTCATCGATGAAGGTTATAAAATACAGAAGATCCGTACTTCGATTAGCCTTACCTCCAAGTAAAATCACCCACATGGTTCCCTCCTTAGGGTCACCACCCATGTGCATATCCACAACACATACTAAGTATATATTGAGATACCTCATGATGCTTTTCCAATGTGGGACTAAGATTCACTAGACATGTTGAGAGCAAGCTCTCTACATGTCAAGAAAAAGCTCAACATGCTTGTATAATATATACCAGCCCGTTTGCCCGCCCACCAACTTTGTAGCAAGTAAGCAAGCAAAAAACGTACTCCACTGTAATGGTTGTTGCGTGGTTGATGGTAAAACTGTTATTAGGAGCAGGACTATGGCCCTAGGCCTTTTTATCGATAATTTTCGCAAGAAGCAGTCCCGGAAGCTGCCATGCCACTGCGGTCGAGGCCCATCCGATTGTTGGTGACATGCTGGAGTTGTCCAAGACGTACGGACCGGATGCACCTCTAACTTGGCTCTGTCCACACCATCGCCATCTCATCCTCGGAGATGGTCGAGCAGTTCCTCTAGACCCACGATGCCAACTTTGCAAACCGTATAAACTCGGAAGCCTTCGGCCAGTTCTCTTACAATGAAAAAACCTTCTCCTTCGCTGACTTAGGCACCTTCTGGCACGAGACGCGGTCGACTCCGGTCCCTTCTGGCGTAAGACGTGGAGGCTATGCATTGTCGACTCCAGGCTGTGTAGGCGGAGGTCATGATATTACCTGGGATGGGCTAGCCCGGGCCCAGTGTTGACCGATTTTGCCTGGGCCTGGGCCGGGCCGACTTAGCCCGGTCGAAGCAGCAGGTCGGGCTGGGTTGGCCCGGAGGAAGGAAAGCAAAACCCAGCCTGGACCCATGGCCTGGTTTGGTCGGGCCAGGCTGAACCGGGCCTGGGACCGAGCCAGTTCAGTACTAAACTGGGCCAGCCCGATTTTGGAAAAAAAACCCAAGAAAATCCTTTACTGTCTACCATTTATGTTTTAAAAAAATTAGAAATTAGAAAGTAAAAGTTAATGTACAACATTACAAGCTTTTTTTCATAAAAAATTAGAAAGTAAAAAAATTATTAATCTCGAGATAATTTAATGTACAATAGTTCAAGTATTTTCTCTATTAAATTTGTAATATAACTATAAATTGATATTTTATTTCTAAATGAATTGTAAAACATGTAAAAGTATTTGTTTGTCGTCTGTCATCCTTCGTCCGTCTATATTGCTCAGTTCCTCCTTCAGTAGTGTCCTCCAAGGTAAGTCACTGAAAGTCCAGCTCACTGATGTTGGCACTTTAATCTCTTGACCTTTTTTATCCCCAAAAAAGAGTTGTTATAAGAGTATTTTCGGTCATTTTGCTAAAAATGACCAAAATAACCTTCCAACGGTCTAAAAATAGCAAGTAAAATGAGGGTAAAATGGTCATTTTGCTCTCCAAACATTTAAAAAAATTATAAAATCGGGCATGGACCGAGCCGGTCCGGGCCAGCCCGGTCTGGTTCTACGGGTTTGACCGGCCCAGACCCGTGGTCAAACCGCGCCCGACCGGACATTCGCGTCCGGAGGCACAACCCAGCCCTGGTCGTTGACAAGGCTCGGGTCGGCCTAGACCGGGTTTAATGGGGCTGGGCTCGAGCCGGGGACCGGGCCGCCCGGCCCAAGTTGCACCTTGAGGTGGAGGTGGAACATGGAGAAAGGTGTAGTGGTTTACCATGTGATGAGTGAGGAGAAGTAAGGGAGGTTGTGCATTTGAAGGGAAAAGAGGTTGGAATCTGAATTTTTTAATAAAAACTTGAATAAAAAAAGATAATAGGGAATGGACAGGAGGGGAGGAGGTGAAGTATTAGGTAGTCTGTAGAAGAAGAGAAAGAAAATGGGATGGAGATGTAGGAGAAGAGGGAGAGAATGAGAAGCATTGTTAGTGAAGTAGAGGGGAAAGTGAAGGGAAATGAAAACTTCAATGAAAACATAAAGAGGAAAATGAAATATTGAATGAAAATATAAGAGGGAAATAATAAAATGAGGGAAATGAAACTTGAATGAGGGAAATGAAAAAAATAAGAGGAAAATGAAAACTTGAATGAGGGAAATGAAGAAAAAAAAAAGAGGGGAATGAAAACGTAGGTTGGAACTATTTTTTCATATTTTCTTAAAATCTCGATTTTAGAGGGAAACTGTTTTTTAGGGGGGAATTTATTTTGGAGGTAAAATAATTTTTTTAATAAAAATTATAATCATTTACAAGTTGAAAAATGCATGTCATAAATGAACCTTCAATTACAACCTGGAAATATGTATGTCGTAAATGAGTCTTCATTTACAACAAGCACAAATGCATGTCATAAATGAACCTTCAATTATAATGCGCAAAATTGTATGTCATAAATGTGTCTTCATTTACAACATGCAAAAATGCATGACGTAAATAAGTCTTCAATTACAAAACGCAAAAAGCACGCCATAAATGAGTCTACAATTACAACACGCAAAAATGCACGCCGTAAGTGAGTCTAACAACACACAAAAATGCATGTAGTAAATGAGTCTGCAATTACAATGCGCAAAAAATCATGCAATAAATGAGTCTTCAATTACGGCGTTCATGTTAAACACACCGTAAAAAAGACAAAATAACTCTTTACGACGCACATATTTGTACGATGTAAAAGAGTGTCATTTGCAACGCGTAGCAACTGCGCACCGTAGATGCTATATTTTTTGTAGTATTACAACTTGTATGTATTTGAGTTGGGTTGGAGTCCACTTGATACGTAGCTAGCATGCTTATGTATTCCTGGTCCTACATATTTTGGGACTAGGAGGTGACACTTGCATATACTTACATGCTTATATTCTTTATCAATCGTTCATTCTAGATATACTAATACATATTTCACCTGCTCCCTATTCAGTATATTACATGATTTTATATGCTGACACATAGGCATGATACACGAATTCATACTGCATGACATGCTAGGTAACTCGTATATAATCTATGTTGTTTACCTGTTGATGGACTATACATGTATACATGTTTAACTGGACTATCACTTGTTATAGTCGGACTGCACGTGTCGTGAATGCGACACGAAAAGTAGCATGGGTGGAAAGGATAGTTACTAAGCATGTGGGTTACTATGCATGTTTAACTATTTTACTTATCATTATTTATTTATCAGAAGATTTTGTATCTGGAGCTACGGACCTCTCATATTTACTGTGAGATTCCTGTTTTCAGAGCTACGTCTATATTTACCATAAGTTTCTATCTGCAGAGCTATGACTATATTTATCGGGAGATTTTATTTTCAGAGCTATGAATTTTATATTTGAAAATTCATGCATGAAACGTTGTCCTCATTTGCATATCAACTAGTGTGGGTAGACTGGTTGATGATAGTTTTTGGACCTCCTACTTACTTTATCACATGTTATTTAATATACTTCATTTGGACTGTATATTATGTATCTCGCTACGTCCCTCTGAGGTCCTAGCTCCTTCCAGGTTATTGTTGAGATCTGACATAGGATAGTGAGATATTTTTTTCTTCCGGATTCAGGTATCGTCAGATGATACCATTCTCTATTCCACCGCAATTATTTTCTGTTTTAGTTTCATAATTTTAGATAGAGTTGTTAATGTTTATTATGGACTTATGGACACGTGATTTGATTTAGAAAGCTTATACATATACAAGTTGGACTGGATTCTGCTTGGATATGTAGCTGGCCATTGCCACATGGCCCGGTCCTACGTATTTTGGGATCGATGTGTGACATGTGAGCTAGTAGACCGTGGAGTTATCTTTTGCACTATAAAAAGTATCCTTTTGGATACCTTTGCCTATGGAATAGTTGGTCACGACAACAATGCAAGGTTTTTTAATGGTTGGTTCTATATAGAGAAAACACTAATAAAAAATGGAGATACATATTGTTAGTAAGTGTAATCAATTAAGTTTTGAATGAAATAGTTGAGGAACATGTTCACTTGTATGAATAAAGTTTAGGAACATGCTTATCATGTTCCCTTGTCTGAACATGTTTGAGGAACATGATTGAAGAATATGTTCACTTGTCTAAAATGGTTGAGGAACATGAAATTTTTTAGGAAGATATTTATATTTTAGTAAGTTAGTAAGTGTACTCAATTGTCGTCCACCTATTTAAATACTAGGTAGGTAGATGTTAATTGTGGCGGGGATCATGAATAGAATGGGTATTGGTTTCATTCAATTTTTGTGTGAGCTTATGAATAAAGTTACAGACGTTGTTACGTACATGTTCCCCCTCCATATGCCTATAAATATGTGTTATTTTGGATCAGAGAATAATATAAGAAGAGAAGAACAAGGTTATTACTACTACCATGCATGCATGCATCATCATGTTTTCTTTACTGTAACTTAATTTGATTCATATATGGCTTCAAAGTTTCTTCATTTTGTCATCTTTTTTTTGCTCAGAAAACCTCTATGTTTAATTTCCTTGCTATCTCTGTAATTTATTTCTTGTTTGAAATTTGGGATTAGTTTTAGTTCATTCATTTATTATTCTTATTATTTCATATATGTTATCTATTAGTTCTCATCATAGATATAGTAGTGTTTAAGATCTCAGATTCTAGTAACTAATTACTTGTCGATCGAGCTTGCTCTCAATTAATAATAATATACTTGGAATCGTCTTTCATCTGATAACGTAACAAAAATGTTCTAAGAAATTCATTCTATTATATAAATAAGTCTAAATTTCATCATTTCATCCAAAATTCTGAAATATTAGGTTTGAAGTCTTGCAAGCATTTGAGAGGATAGAGATCACTTTGACATAGTATATAGAGATGTACGTATATACTTATGGTTGTCTTTGTAGTAGTTTAATTCTAACATTAATTCTATTTATTAACATTGTGCAGAGAAAGTGAATATGAAGGGTTGGTTGGTCTTAGCAACAATATGGGTTTGATGAGCTTTATTATTGGGCATGTAGCTTGGGTATGCTCGTCATCGTTACCATTAGAGATAAAAGTGGACACAATAATCTCTCATATGACAAAGTGGTGTTTCGTGTCATGGATTGCATCAAGAAACTCTATAGAGCTTTCATAGAGTCCCTACGAACACACTTAAGTAGTGGAACTAATGAGTATGATATTCCATTGAAGCGTGCTCCATCCGGTTTCCAAGAGTTGCTCTTCGTGGAACTTTTTGATTAGGACAATGAGCCGATCACGTTAGTGGTGAATCTTACCAATGCATACATGATAGCTTATCAAGCTCAAAATTGTTATTACTTGCATGTTGATACTCCTGAGAATCCTCAACTTTATGTTTGCAACCCACACAAGCAACGTTGAAGGTCTGTATAGCTGCCTTCAAAAGAAAGCATGTGCAGTTTGCTATCATAAATTTGAGGATTGTCTGAAGTATCAGCAAGCAAATAATAATGATTTTGATCTTAATAAGCTATCACGCATGCATTGTTGAGATTCACCACTAACGTGATCGGCTCATTGTCCCAATCAAAAGTTCTACCAAAGAACTCCTAGGAACCAGATGGAGCACGCATCAATGGATTATCGTACTCATTAGTTCCACTACTTAAGTGTGTTCGTAGGGAATCTTCAAATGCAATGTAGGTTTTCTTGGGGCAATCCATGACACGGAACTCCATTTTTTATATAAGAGATTATTATATCCGCCTCCCTCTCCAGTGACCGATAACGATGACGAGCATAAGCTGCAGGTGTAGTGTGTCGCTCTGCTTGGTTTTTGAGATGGTTTGTTGGTTTGACGGTCGTTTGGTTTTAGTTTCGATCAGAGGATTTGTTTTAGAGTTCTCTTCCGCGATGCACATAGTCGCCTTCAGGTGGGTAGTTTTGATGAACCTTTCTTTGCTTTATATTCACACTTAATAAATGATGCTGCTAGTTTCTATTGTTATGTCATGAGATAGTAATCCTAATAATAAAATAGACGAACCCACATAGATAAGAGAGTAATCTCACTCTGTATCATGCTGCTATAGAACATGGAAATATTAATATGATGTTATGAACCAGTGTAAAGTAGTACAACTTGATCTTATCAATTAGACTATCTGGCTTGTTGTTATAGATGTAGAATTCATATTTTTGATGTATCGTATCACATTATCTATCTATCACGTTGTTATAGATTAGGGATTTCCTACTGTTGGCATGTTTTATCACATAAACTATAATATTGTTGCTAGAGTTATCTTATGAAATATAGCAATATTGTTTTATACAAGAAGTCGATCACATTACATTATTTTTTTAGAGTTAGAGATGGTGATGAATAGGATCGCAAGGTTTCAAAGGCAATATCCTTGGACTAGGAAGTTTGGATGAAGCGATGTCTCAGAGAAGGTAGTTTTGAGCCTTGTTAGCAATCACCCGAATAAAACTCGTATTATTCGCGAATTGTTTCGTATCTTTCAGCAGCGTATAACACTTGCATACTTTTAACGATTTGAATCAGTACATAAATTTCAAGCATGCAAAATTTTAAACGTGTTTCGTATAAATTATTGAAAAATTTGGCACTACAAGTATGGTGGGAACTTGTTTATTAACCAAATTTGACAACATATTTACGAATTAATGTGAAGTTTGTACCCTCAATATTTCCATTTTCCTAATATTTGACTGAATTCTAGAACGTATTTTATTTGCACTAAGCCGATTTATACTCGTACTTGTCGTCCCAAAACTTTTTCGTTTGCTGAATTGCTAACAAGGGTTTTGAGTAGCTTATGTTTCAAATTTATACCATGCATGAGTCATAGTTTACCAGTACAAAGTATTATATGGTTATGGACAACTTATGCACAAGGTTTTGTTCCTTGAACGATCGTTGGGGCACTGGGATTGATTCGTCCTAAGGCGAACAAGTATTGCGAGACCTTCAATGGACGTGTGACATATACTGAAAGGGCGCATCACAATACGGGTTTTTCGGGACCTTCAGCGAAGATCTCTGTAGAAGCATGGAATTCATGCGCCCAAAAAAACCAAATAAACTACAAACTAGGCGCATCTCTACGGGCTGCAAACAACGCATCAGAAAGACAACCGAAAAATAGAAGTGCAGAAAAGAAAATATTTTCATTCATTGGAAATCTATTACACAAAGAAGATTTTCATTCATTGGAAATCAATTACACAAAGAAGATTTCATTCATTGGAAATCTATGACACAAGGAAGATTTTCATTGGAAATCTATTCACAACAAAAAAAAGTCTATTCTATGGCGCGACACTTCTACTATGAATACGAGTTGCTGGCAGCGTAGGTGCATTGTTTAACCTTGTCCTCTGCCATATGGATGAAACTCTGGCACAAGGCGCATGTAGCATGGGCACACTACTTGACCTTGTCTTCGGTCATGTGAATCAGTTGTTGATAGCAGGAGCAAGTAGTATAGGCGCACCACTTTACCTTATCTTCGGCCATGTGAAGCAGCCTTTGACAGGCGGCGCAGCTCGTCTGACATATGAACAGGACGTTGGTTGAACGGAGCTTGGGTTGGCAATCAACCCAAACCCGGTATTCAACATCATGGCACTCGTCTGGAAGCAAAACACAGTCAAGATGTTGTTCAAGCCTAAACCACTCTACCAAACATTCAGGCGCAAAAAGTTCTGCGTCAAAACTATAATTTCTTTGAACGAGGAGATCTACAACCAACAATCGACTAAAGTGCCAGGGGGAAGCTCACGCCCATCTGAATCAAGTCGTTATCGAACATGAAGTCGGGTGCAAAAGAGAAATGCGCAAATTCCTTTGTTCTCAAAATTCTCTATTTATAGGCAGCAATATAGCCAAGCACCTACGCCAAGTGGCAAACGGTCAAAAAGCTCCGAGATTAACATGATGAATCTTATAGTAATGGCAATGAACCTGCCTCCCCCAAAACTAATGCGATGAATCTCACATTAATGACAATGAACTTGCCACCTCGATGTTTTCTAAGTCAGCATTTTCGAGTCCCGCGCCCCATGCAACGGCAACACTTCAGAAAAATTTGACCAGATTTAATGTACCGAGCTACTACGCCATTAAGGCTACTATGCCATTAAGGCTACTACACCATAAAGGCTGCTATGCCATAGAGGCAACGACGCCATAGAGGCTGTTATGCAATCTAGAAGGCTACTTTTAGATGTCCCCTTAACTAAGGGGTATTTAATGCTTATCTGACAACAAATTCAGTTGACAAATTGAGGCCTCAAACAAAGTACAGCACGCCTTGACTCCATTGCAGACAACGGTAGCTCAGAAACCGAAGAGTCGCTCATCCCGAGAACTACTATGCCGAACAGATGGTGTAGGTTTGATCCAGGCATAGCCCAAACCTACGATACTAAAGACCAAAATCACGTGGATCCCACATGCCAAGGCGTTCCACAACTTCAAGTTCTTCCTGGCGTAGGGTCATCCCTACGCCAACAATTCATTTGGTTCTTACCACATAGATTTCATACGTGAGGATCAGCTTTTAAACCTAAGCTTGTTCCGTGGCATAGGGATCTTATTCGCTCCAACAGCTCGAGATTTTTGAGCAAAGCACACGCGTCATGTGTCATTGAATCAGTTCCAGTCACGAATAGGTACCAACACCCAATATCTCAGTAACAGATGAATTTCAACAACTTCCACGTGTCGGCTCATCCGCAGCCCAACAGTACAGTTACAACAGATTCAGTTCTACCCTCACACGCGCAGCGTCCTGCACTCAATAGACCATGCACGCAGTGTTCCTACACGCATGAGTGGACCATTCCATAAAGTAGCTATAAATAGAAGGATCATTCCTTCATTTCAGGACACACAGAGGCAGTTGCACAGATATTTTGATAATTAGAGCACACTTCAGAGAGCCAAATTGTCGTTCCCTCACAATCAAACAGGAAGACTTGTAATTTTCTTTTGATCGTCGACGAATCGTCAACGAAGTAAAGGAATCAGAAGCAGTATTCGATCTCCATCGGCACAGGTCTCCAAAAAATGAATTGTACCCAAAGGATCCCATAGAGGATCAATGATGTACTTTTCTCCTTTGTTAAATACAAAAGTTATTTAAACTTTTCGATGGCAAACAATCGCACCTTATACACAAAGTGTCACCGTCTTATTAGAATATAGTCCAAGATGGCTTGTGGTGCCAATGACATTCATATACATAAAGTTGCATTCTAAGTCAATCTTCTTGTAGGCTTATCGGTATATTTATAGATATGAGTGTATTGTACACTTATATTTATAGTCTAACTATTGTATTTTGCAAAGACACGCTCGTAACACCTTGAGTATAGATTTCTTATTTCATATCATATTGCTATTATTATTCTTCTAACGGAAAAGGATGGAAGGTAAGTATTATGAAAGGTCTAGAAGTATGTTAGCCCAATGATTATATCATGTTTTTGAATATGGATAATCAATTGAGTTTAACATAATGACGTCACTAATATTCTTGTAATCACTATCATGTTCCTACTTAAACTTAGCATTGTCCAATGTTAGCATTGTCCTAAATGTTAGTAACAAGATCACATAATATATATATCACAGATATGTAAATGAAAAGTAGAGAGTAGACAGCAAACGCAAACACAAGGATGTATTCTGGTTTTTCTCTTGTGAGGAATAGTCCAGTCGGAAGAACTCTAGCTTCTAGTTGAATCCACTATGGAAAATTACTACAAGTTTTTATCCGAAGTTCTTGCAACTTCTACAACGCGAGCTTTGATCCGAAATATCGACCAACTTCACTTGTGAAGTGTCTATCTTCAATCAAGCCTCTGATTATAATCACTCTGAAACTTCTATACCGTACCGCACTGGAAAATCGACTAGAGGATTGTAACTGGCTTGGGATTTGAAAATGAAAGCTCAAAATACTTTGGAAGAAGTAGTAGGCTTATAGAGAAGAGATATGAAAGTGAACTGGTGTGTTGAAATAATCGAAATCCTTCTCTATTTAGAGTTTTTTCAAAGGCAAAATTCTGACAGAATTCGGGCAGAATTCAGGCATAACTCTTTGAGAAAATCTCGTTGGAATTCGTAACTGCAGGAAGATCAAGTTCAAAAAGCAACGTTTACTAACCGAACTCGGGCCGAATTTTGGCCAAATTCTGGCCGAACTCTGACCGAATTCTGTTGGAGTTCTGTCAGGGTTTTTACAAATTGATTTTGGGCATTTTGAAAAGATCAAGTAGTTAGGAAGTAGTTTGGACTTTTGTAAGTGGGCTTGTTTTCAAAACGAAAGGGTATTTTGAAAATATTTCTTGGATAGCCTATTTGTCATTACGATGCAGTTTACATCATATTCCTAGACTCAATAAATATGAAAAATATATTGATCAAATAAAAAAATCAATTGCCCTTTGATGACGCCTTTTTTCAGATATTTGAGCAAACATGAAGACGCCTTTTTCCTTGACGGCAGTCGTCCAAAGATAAACATATCTGAAAATCTGAATACCTTTTGGTGGCGCGGCCCCCTCGACCCATATCCGCTGACCGGGCAGCGGAACCCCCGATGCGAGGCCCCAGATAGGTCGTTAGGCGGTTCAGAGAAATCTTCTTGTATAACGCCGTCTTTGGTCCATCAATAATTCTCCATTGCATGTCCTGGTTTGATCATGTTTGATCATGCTTACAGCATGTCTACAAATGCATGTTAGAAAAAAAAAGCAGTATGATGCATTATGATACAAACATATGATGTAGAATATTTGTTTAAGTAGCAACATGATAGTGATTACATGAATATTAGTGATGTTATTATGTTAAACTTAATTGATTAGCCATATTCAAAAATATGATATAATCATTGGGCTAACAATCTTTCCCATTTTTATTATGGCAAATCGGCTAAGTTTAATATATATACAATAAATGCATGTATCACTAATAAACACATAATACTAAAATATTGTGTGTTAACTTAAACTTATTTCTCCTCCTTTGACATGATCAAAAATAAGCTCCCCCGTAATTAGACGTAATTAGAGCTAAAACAAACTCAAGCATAACGTCTTCGTATTTAGAGGAAAGCAAAAATAATCATGATCAAGGATTAGGAGAACAGTGTAACGACAAGTTTTAAAAAAATGCATAAAATAGAAAAATATGTCAAAACACAATATAGTTGGTTGAATGTAAACAAAGAAAACTGAAATTAAGCAATACATAGTTTACCAACTAGAAATCCAAAAATAACATTCAAAATATATTTTGTGCATCATATTGTGTTTTGAAATAGACCAAAAAAATATATCAATATAGTAGGAATCAATCATTGGTCATAAATAAATCACGAGGAATAAAAATTCGCAGATCTAGTATATAAAAAAATATAATGAGACTTTTAACAATGATCACAAAAAAAAAAATTATGATTCATAATTTGCCCATACAAATTAGTGAATCACATCAATAAAGAGTACAATCATCGAAAAAAGAAATCAAAAATACGTATAATAGAATCTATACCAAATCAATATCAAAGTTTATGCATTTCAATTCAATTACCTTAGCATGATATATGAATATCCATTAGATAAACATGAAGGTAATGAAGACAAAATACTTTAGAAGGAGAAATGCAGTCGACTTGAATGCTCCCCCACAAAGTATGATTAGTCTAAATATAGATAATCATAAACTTTGAGATAAAATCTCAATAAGAAATGCCAAAAGTAATTGTAAACTCAATCAAATAAGGATAATTAAATATATATTTGGCAAGATAACTTTTAGAAACTTGAATGAGAGAAAAAATAAATAATAATAATCATATATTCTCTCATCTAATACAAATCCAAATATCATGAACAACTCAACAAGATATTTTAAGTAAAAGAATATATGTCCATGATGAACTAGGTATACCACATATTAAGGGAATAAAAAATTAAAACAATTAATTTGCTCCCCCTTAAAATATGAGTATCTAGTTCCGAAGAAATTTATATGCAAGAATAGATAAATTAAATAATCACAAGATCTAAGGAATATCCAAGATATGCATCTTTTTTTTTCCTTTGATCAAATGCATATAAAATTCCAAACTCAAAACAAATATCATCTTTAGGCAAGAAAAAGAAATATCCAATAAATAAACGTTTAAAGATGAAGAAATAACATATATCTCCAATATATATATAAAAAAATATTTCAAGACATTAAAAGATTTTGAAAACTGTCTTTAATAATAACATTTGAGTACCGGACAGATTCAATGAATCAAAAAAAATCAAAAAAAAATTCAAAAAAATGTGAAATTTATTACAAAATCTGTCTTAATAAATGTTCGAATGCGTCCATTTAGTCCTTAGACTGAAAGATGTCGATTCGAATCACGAAAATAATTTCAATAAAAGCATCCATAAATCATAAATAAATCCATTTTGAACAAATAAACATAACTAGATAAATGTCCAAAGAAAAGTGGATTCTAGATATATGGCATGTCAAGGGGTAATTGACTTGAAACAATTAACTACTCCACCTTTACATGGCTATATCCAAAAAATAATAGTATTGACAAAATTTAAAAAAATTCAGAGACATATTTTCAGAAGTAGAAAACTAATTCAAAAATATTAGTTCTTCTTATCAAAGTTTATTTCTTCCCTTCAAAAAGTCGTTATACGGTGTTCACCTGACAACCGTAAGGTTAAAAAAAAGAAACGCTTTGAGAGAGAGAGATTCAATTTGCCTGCCTTCTCTCCCGCAAAGCATTACTGCTATAGGCAGTTAGTAACTTGAATAAGAAGAGAATAATAAAGCTTAAAATCATGAATATTACGCAAGATAAAGACAAAATCACAAGATCATAATATTCACTGAGTAGTCATAATATCATCAAGTCTGAATATCGAATAGTGTGACAGAAAAATGAACATATCAAAAGATGACAGACATTAACCTATGAAGATCAATATATCTTACCTTTTATAAAATTAAATCATTAAATAATATTATCCATCAAGTCTAAAATCCATCAGATAACAATTGCAACTAGATCTAAATAAACCTTTAGTTTATAAAGCGTTGATCAATCTTGTATTAGTTGTAGGGGTACTGTCCCAGCTAACGGAGGTTCACCGGAGAATACTTAAGTACCGCTTCGCTTCGACCGTAATCGTGGTGACAGACAGACCCTTTGTAGGCTAGTACCCAAAACAAATCTCTTCTTTAATAACCGAGGATTTAAGAAGAATTAGTGCAATATGAAATAAATTATATTATATGGACTTAAAAATCTTATAACAATGGAGCATACGGTATAAGATGTATCAATTACATTAATCCATATGTGCTACAAAATTATTGGGTAATAATGAAATATAAAACATTTGTAAGTCAAAATGTAGTACCTAGATACGCTGATGTATTCTGGAACCTAGGGGACTGGGTTCAGTACCTTGGATCCAGAACTAGATAATAGTTGCATTTAGACCTTAATAAATCTTAAGTCTATAAAGTATTGATCACTTCGGATTAGCTGTAGGGGCCGGTTCCTAGCTAGCGGTAGTCCGAAAACTAGTACACCGTGTCGCTTCAGGTTATTTACACCTGTATGACAGAAGGACCTTTTTGGCTTGTTCCTAAAATGATCTCCACTCTTAAGAACTTAGATTCAAAGGAATATATGCAGTATCATCGAACAACATCGAAATCCAGAATCCCTAAATATAAAAGAAGTAAATGCCCAAATAATTGTTTATCAAGATCAAGATATTAAAAATATCATGTATCCAAAATGTCAACCAAAAAGCCAAGAAAAAACATCATTAAAAGAGGCTTTGAGGAAGAAGCTAATAAAGAGAAGAACATAAAATAATCAATAGCTTAAGTATGAGATAAGCATAAGTTTGAAAACTACTTTTTAAAATAATATAGAACTTAAACTTAACTCATATATCCCTATAAAGATATTTATACGATATAAGAAACATGAGCATTATATAAATTAAAATAAAATATGTATCCTCAATAAGCATAAAAAAAATCAGAAGATCAAAAACATATATAAATATGCTTTATCAGACAAAGATGTAATTGATTCATAAGAAGGTAATCAAAATAAAATATGAGAATCAATAGTGAAGTATATTATGCAAGCACAAGGTTAAAAATAAAATTATATGTATATACTTTTCAAGTAAACAAGAGACTTGTGCTAAACATACATACTCACAAAATACTGATCAAAGTAAATACGACATGTTAAAGACAAATAGATGAGAAGTGACCATTAAAAAATATTAAATACTGAGAGTCAAAAGCATATTAACCAAAAACAAAATTAAGCTCCAATAGACTAGAGTGGTATGCATGCTTCAAGGATAAAACTAAAATAAAGAGCATACATAGATAAATGTGTCACACTAATAAAATACTATATAGTGTGAACTAAACATTTAAGCAAAACAACTAGTCAAGCTAGGATTATGGCTCACATTGATTAAAAAAAATTTTAAAAAAAAATCAATGAAAGCTAATAGCAAGACATCAGTAAGAACATGCAAGATATTAAAAACTATTTAGGAAGCATATTACTAAAGTGGTTCTAGTGACCACACTTATGTTGGTGCAGTTGCATGGAAGATGACCTTTGTAGTTGTGCAACCCCCAACACGTTCCAACGTTCTATAGTTCAACATAAGTAGCCCCACCTGAAATATTAGGTGAAGTCTTTGGTATCCAATACTAGGATCCACATTTGTTAGCTTTGGGAACCCATTTGCACAAGTTCATATCAACATGTTTTCTAATATGACAATGATTAGAAACATGTCTATTCATACCGCAATAATGACAGAAAGAATTAATATTAGTGCTATGTACAGTAGTATGAGAACGTGCATGTAGGAACCCTAGAGGGGGGTGAATAGGGTCAAGCTAACTAATCAAGCACTTAGCACAAGTTAATTGACAATTTAAAAAAATAAGTGCAAGAGAAGAAGCAAAACAATACCGACATCCAATGTATCTTGGTATCCTCCCTAGAGGCAATCCAGTCCCGGAACTCTCTCCGGATTTAATCCACTATTTGAGCAAATAGTTACACACGAGTTTGGATACGAAGAACTCGCCAACTTCTTACACGAGAGCTTTAGTCTGAAGGCCTCTCCGACTTCAACCGAGAGTTTGGATACGAAGACTCTCCAACTTCAACCTTTCACAATAGGTTTTGATCTCCTTATACAATAAGATAAAGGTCTCACTTTTCAACTCAATAACTCTAACACAATTTGTGGATGGCAAATAAAAACTTTATAGATTTGTTTGTGGATAAGCTTTGGTGGTTTAGAAATTTTTAGGCTCAAAGTATCAACCTTGAATGAAGGGGTTCAAGACTATTTATAACCAAAGCATTTAAAAGAACCAAAGGCAACTTTTCAGTCAGCGAACAGGTATACCGTCGGTATGGACCGGCATGCCGTCGGTATAGCGGTCTGGAATGTAATGGCTATAAATATAGCCGTTGGGATCATTAAACGCTCGAAATCCGACCGTTGGAATTTCAAACGTTATTGAATCGGCATACCGTCGGTATGGACCGGCATGCCGTCGGTATGTCGATTTTGTAGACAGAAACTTTCTGTGAACAAAATCGATATGCCGTCGGTGTAGACCGGTATACCGTCGGTATGCCGATTTTCATCTGAAAATAACCTGGGCTAATTTTTACCCTAGCTTTCGATTTTGCCATCCATTTCTTGTGTTTACAATTATTCCTAAGATTCATTACAGACTCCAGATATACTGTAGCAGGTGCAGGCTTCTTCAGAGTCTTAAAATGATGATGGCATGGCTTAGCTTCTTTCTTTGATAGGTGCTGGCTTTTTTCCTTGGCGGCAGCTGTCCAAAGATATCCAGTTTGTGAAAACTGAATACCTTTCGGGGGCTTCGCCCCCGAACCCCCGACGATATCCAACGGAACTCCCGAGTGTGTGGCTCCAGAGATATCGTCGGGTTGTTCAGAAAAATCTTGTGGAATCCGTCGTCTTTGGCCCACCATGATTTCTTTATTGCATATGTCCACATTGATCTTGCTTATTGCTTTTCTGCATGTACATGTTAGACGAACAAAGCAATAAACATAGTAGCAAGTATGATAAGTTTAATGCACATTAGGACAATGCTGAGTTTAAGTATAAGTACTACGGTGATAGCATAAATGTTAGTGATATCATAATGACTAAACTTAATTGATGACCACAATCAAAAACATAGTTTTGATTTTGGCAACCTGATCTAAATTTAAGATATATAAGCTCATATCACTAATATGTAAACTAATGGGCACCTTAAACTTTTAGATGGCAAACAATCGCACCTTATACACAAAGTGTCACCGTCTTACTAGAATATAGTCCAAGATGGCTTATGGTGCCAGTGACATTCATATACATAAAGTTACATTCTAAGTCAATCTGCTTATAGGCTTATCGATATATTTATAGATATGAGTGTATTGTACACTTATATTTATAGTCTAACTATTGTATTTTGCAAAGACACGCTCGTAACACCTTGAGTATAGATTTCTTATTTCATATCATATTGCTATTATTATTCTTCTAACAGGAAAGGATGGAAGGTAAGTATTATGAAAGGTCTAGAAGTATGTTAGCCCAATGATTATATCATATTTTTGAATATGGATAATCAATTGAGTTTAACATAATGACGTCACTAATATTCATGTAATCACTATCATGTTCCTACTTAAACTTAGCATTGTCCTAAATGTTAGTAACAAGATCACATAATATATATATCACAGATATGTAAATAAAAAGTAGAGAGTAAAGAGCAAACGCAAACACAAGGATGTATACTGGTTTTCCTCTTGTGAGGACTAGTCCAGTCGGAAGAAATCTAGCTTCCAATTGAATCCACTATGGAAAATCACCACAAATTTTCATCCAAAGTTCTTACAACTTCTATAACGCGAGCTTTGATCCGAAGTACTCGACCAACTTCAATTATGAAGTGTTTATCTTTGATCAAGTCTCTGATTACAATCACTCTGAAACTTCTAGACCTTACCGCACTGACAAATCGACTAGAGAATTATAAATGGCTTGGGATTTGAAAATGAATAGCTCAGAACACTTTGGAAGAAGTAGCAGGCTTATAGAGAAGAGATATGAAAGTAAATTGGTGTGTTGAAATGATCGAAATCCTTCTCTATTTATTATTTTTCCAAAGGCAGAATTCTGACAGAATTCAGACAGAACTCTATGAAAAAATCTCGTTGGGATCCGTAACTGCAGGAAGACCAAGTTCAAAAAGCAACGTTAACTAACCAAATTCTGGCCGAACTCTGGCTAAATTCTGGCCGAATTCTGTTGGAGTTCTGTTATGGTTTTTGCAAATTGGTTTTGGGCATTTTGAAAAGATCAAGCAGTTAGGAAGTAGTTTGGGCTTTTGTAAGTGGGCTTGTTTTCAAAACGAAAGGGTATTTTTAAAACATTTCTTGGATAGCCTATTTGTCAGTACGATTCAGTTTACATCGTATTCCTAGACTCAATAAATATGAAAAATACATTGATCAAATAGGAAAACTAATAGCCCTTTGATGACATCTTTCTTCAGATATTTGAGAAAACATGAAGACACCTTTTTCCTTGACGGCAGTCGTCCAAAGATAAACAGATCTAGAAAACTGAAAACCTTTCGGGGGCCTCGCCCCGAACCCCCATGGGGGACGCTGCCCCCTCGACTCCCGTCCACTGACCGGGCAGCGAAACCCCCGATACGAGGCCCCGAATAGGTCGTTAGGCGGTTCAGAGAAATCTTCTTGTATAACGTCATCTTTGGCCCATCAATATTACTATATTGCATATGTCCTCGTTTGACAAAGCTTGATCATGCTTACTGCATGTCTATAAGAAACATGTTAGACGAACAAAATAATATGATACAAGCATAGCAATATGATATAGAACATTTACGACAATGTTAACATTAGGACAATACTAAGTTTAAGTAGCAACGTGATAGTGATTACATGAATATTAGTGACGTCATTATGTTAAACTCAATTGATTAGCCATATTCAAAAACAGTTGGACTTCTTTTGAAGAAGAAAAGTCGTATTGATTCTCGAAGCCAATCATCTAGTCGTTCTGTCTATAAATAGAACAAAACTTCTGTAGAGATCGTCAACTTCTTTTCTTTCTGTACAAAATGTCTTCCAAAGATTTGCTTACTCCGAAGATCGAAGATATGACCAAAATGCCTCCTGCTGAGCCTCCGGTTCCTCCTCAGAAAGAAATGGGTGAAGGCTCGACCGTTCCTGTACCAGAGCAAGATCTGATTGTCAAGCTGGTGGAGCCTGGGAAGACTGCAGAAGAAGAGGCTGTAAGGATTGCTGCCTATGAGTTGCTGGTGTGTTCAGACAATGAGATGTTTGAATTACTGGCAAACCATATATTTAATCATGAAGGATCGGGTCCTCGTACCCGTCCTTGATATTATGTAGCTCTTTCTGTTTTTGAATAAAAAGAGTTTTATTTACATCATTTCTCTAAATGACAAATATTTTACTTTTATACATAATATTTTTTGAGAAATTTGCCATTGATAGGCATCATAGCAACTCTGCCATCCATTTGTTAATTGATAGGCTCTATTTGAGAAAACTTTGTTTACCACATACGGACCTTCCTATTTTGCCTTGAACTTGCCTTTGCTTATATGAGTCATAGTCATAGGACGTCTGACTGTAAGAACTAGCTCGCCTTCCTGAAATGTTCGTACTTTGACTTTGCGATTGAAAGCTTTTGATATACGCGCATGATAAAGTTTGATATGTTGCTGAGCTAGTAGCCTTTTCTCATCAAGCGCCTCCAATTCTTGAAGCCGGAGACGATCATTGTTTTCCTTGGTAAGTTCATTAGCAATAGCAATTCTCAAGGATAGAATTTGAATTTCTAGCGGTAATACCGCTTCGCATCCATATACCAGAGAAAAAGGTGTGCAACCTGTGGGATTACGGACTGTAGTACAATAAGCCCATAGACATTCTCCAAGTTTCTCACTCCAATTACGTTTGTTAATAGAGACAAACTTTTTAAGGAGTTTGATGATAGTCTTGTTGAATGCTTCAGCTAACCCCTTAGCTGCAGGATTATAAGCCGTAGAAGCAACATTATTGATTTTGTTGTCATCACAGAACCTAGTAAACTTCTGACTGACGAACTGTGGCCCATTATCATGGATGATCCGACGAGGTACGCCAAATTTGTATATTACACAATGTTTGACGAAATTGATGATACTACTAGTCTTTACTTCAGCTAAAGGTATGGCTTTAGCCCATTTAGAGAAATAATCGGTTATAGCTAAGATAAACTGATGTCCTTTAGACGAAGGTGCATTTATTGGACCAATTACATCCATGCCCCAAACTTCGAAGGACCATGAAGCAGCAGTTGGATGAAAAAATTTCGATGGTTGGTGAATGAAATCTGCATGAATTTGACATGCACGATATTTTCTTGCATAGTCAATGGCATCTGATACCATAGAGGGCCAGTAGTAGCCCATACGTCGGATACGATCATGTAATTTAGGACTGGGTTGATGTGCTCCACAAACGCCATCATGAGCTTCGCGTAATATTTGCTTTGCTTTATCACCAGCAAGTCATCTTAAGACTAATCCATCAAAAGTTCATCGAAAGAGAGTTTTGGTAGTATGATTATAATAGAATCGAAGCGATCAACGACGAATACTTGTAGCTTCCTTAGGATCTTCAGGTAGTATGTCATAAACTACAAAGTCAATAAAAGGTACTCTCCAGTCTTCGCTAATGACATTGACTTCAGTTGAATTACTGAATTCAATATTATGGTTGTTTTCAATACAAAATAGTTCTCTATTGGAGATAACAACCATTTGTTGTCTTTTGACTGAAATTGCTAAAACTGCAGCCAGGTTAGCTAAGGCATCAGCTTCTGTGTTACATGCTCGACGTACATGTTCAATGAAGAATCCTTTGAACGAAGAAGCTATTTTAATTGCCGCTTCATGGTATGGTACTAGATCTTGATGTCGAACTTCATATATGTCTCTAACTTGATTAACAATCAGCTTAGAATCACCATACACTTCGAGATATTCAATATTCGGTTATTTGGCTAATTGGAGTACAATGAGCAAAGCATTGTATTCTGCTACATTGTTGGAGCATGATTCATCTAAAGAATAAGCTCTCTGAATAGCTAATCCATTTGGCGAAACAAGAACAATTCCCACTCCAACAACAAGGGTGCCTCCAGGTCCGATTCTAGATGCTCCGTCGAAGAACAACCGCCAAGTAGAAAATTCTTCTGAGATCATGTTTGATTCCAATGTCTCATCTGAAATTTCGTCGTAGAGCTTAGATGTCTGAGGGACAGGATGAGCTGCTAAGAAATCAGCTAATGCTTGGCCTTTCACAGACTTTTGCGGAACATATACTATATCATATTGTGCTAATAATATGGCCCATGTAGCGAGCCTAGAATTGAGTGTACTGGCTTCTTCATTAAGACCCGAAGAGGATTAACACGAGAAATAACATGAATAGTTTGGCCGATAATGTAATGTCTTGTCTTTTGAATAGTAAACATTAAAGCTAAATATTCCTTCTCTACCGGACTATAACGATGTTCAGCTCCAATCATCGTTCGACTAAGGTAGTAGATGGCTTGTTCATGACCTTCTTTGTTCTTTTGAGACAGCAAAGCTCTCAATGAATGATCCATCTCCCGGACATACATTAGGAAGGGTATTCCTGAGATTGGTGGTACAAGGACCGGTGGACTCATCAAATATCGCTTTATGTCTTCAAATGCTCGCAGACATTCTTCTGTCCAAATGAAAGATATACCTTGCTTAAGGAAATACAGTCTTGAGTGGCAAACAGAGCTTCGATCTTGAACTGAGTATATATCCAAACTTGATCAGTGTCCAAAACGTCTTTAGTAAACATCTGAATTATATCGTATATCGAGACAGAGTTTGATCAATTATTAAAATCAGGTTTGACTATGACCAATGGGCCAACAGTATTCTGTGGCATGACACTTTATGTCTATGACATAACTATGTTATTTATTCTTCTATGTCATGTAACGATCCTAAGGCTGGATTAGAAGGACCACATAAGTTTGCTTGCACTCAAATAATGAATGTTGGTTCGGTTGAGTGGGCGAAAAGCCACTCAATAATGCATTTTTGTAATGACACCCACCAAATCCTTGCAGGCATGGAGTGTTCTTGAGCTGTGCTGAGGTGTGGGAGGTCGGTTGATGTCTGAAGCATTACGGTCGAAGATGTGATTTTCTTTCATATAAAGGACATAATATATGAACGTTATTGTTCATATAGTTCCCGAGTTATAGGCCTTATGGCATAATCCATTGTATATATATATATATATATATATATATATATATATTATATATATATTATATATATATATATATTTTTTATTTTATATATATATTTTATATATATATAAAATATATAATATATAATATATATATATATATATATATATATATGGAGCAGATCAAAAGCCCCCCTTAGAAAACCCCCTAAAAATCCCCTTCACTCTCAGCCGTAATTTAATGTTAATATTCATGTTAATATTAATGTTAATGTTTATATTAATATTAATATTAATGTTAATGTTAATATTTATTTTTAATTTTATTTTTATATTAATATTAATATTAATGTTAATGTTAATGTTAATGTTAATGTTAATGTTAATATTAATATTAATTTTAATGTTAAGTTTAATGTTAATTTTAGTATTTAATGTTAATATTAACATTAATATTAACATTAACATTAATATTAACATTAATATTAACATTAAATTACGGCTGAGAGTGAGGGAGGTTTTTAGGGGGTTTTCTAAGGGGGGCTTTTGATCCGCTTCTATATATATATATATATATATATATATATATATATATATATATATATATATATATATATATATATATATATATATGAATCCGGATCAAAAGCCCCCCAGCGGGAGCCCCCCTCCCTAGTGCACCGTTGGATCGAGCGGGCTGTGTGGGGCCTGCAGGCGCGTCCCCTCGATCCAATGGTGCAGTAAGAGGGGGGCTTTTTGGGGGCTTCCGATCCAGACTATATATATATATATATATATATATATATATATATATATATATATATATATATATATATATATATATAGAGAGAGAGAGAGAGAGAGAGAGAGAGAGAGAAAGAGAGAGAGTGAGCGATTTGTAATTTTGGCTTCGGGACGTTATACTTCTATCGCTTATCAATAAAAGAGAATTTTCATGTATATATATCTTGTGTTGATTCAACTTTTTTGCTAGTAATTCTGCTGCGATGATTATATATCTTATATATTCAATCGATTGTTTTGGTGTTGCCTTATACAAGTATAATTTAGATATATGCATCACGTCCACTGGCAACTTTCGCTCCTACGGGATCGTGGTGTGATAGCAAATCCAACAACGGTAGCCCACCAAACCTATACTGATGCCAAGACCAACCACACCTTCATATTCATTTTATCTGCATAGTGTTAATGAATAGAATTAATGTTAGAATTAAAATACTACAAAGACAAAATGTATACGTACATCCTTATATACTATATCAAAGTGATCTCTGTCCTCTCAAATGCTTCTAAGAATCCAAACCTAATATTTTAGAATATTGGATGAAATAATGAAACTTAAACCTTTTTGTTATATAATTGAATGAATTTCTTAGAACATTTTTATTACGGTATCAGATGAAAGACGATTCCAAGTCTGTAACCCCATGGTTACACATTTTATATTAATTTTATTTTACCCAAAATCATAATTTTTCTAAGTTCTATTATTGAGAATTATTATTATTGTTGGTAATTATTTAGAAGCCTATTATTTTTCTAATATTTTTTATATTTCCTATTTTTTTAGAATTACTTATTTGGAAGTTATTTTATATTTTTCCTAAAGGATGGCAATTTTCTAATTAGAATGACGAAGTTGTAAATCTTAGGAATGGGGGTGGCTTTATTAGTTATTGTTAGGAGTCCATGATGGAATGCTTAACCACCAGGATTAGGTAGGAACATTCTAGACTCTCCTAATAATGAGGGATTAGTGTAATTAATTCCAAGGAATATTACATGGAATCTAGCATATTCCTTGGAATATTACCTCCTAATCCCATGCGCCTAAGATTCTAGGATCTTCCTATTATTACTATAAATAGCCTAATCCCCATTGTTGATCATTGCTAGATCTAAACCTAAGCCCATGCTTCAATTCCAAAGGGCCCAAACCCATTTTGTCATCGTGTGTCCAACTTGTGTCCAACTAAAAGAATTCTCGTGTCCATTCCACATATTGTATCAAATCACAAGAATCCACCGTGTCAAGTCTTGTCGGCCTCGGGTTCGACCCCGGGTGTCCATCCCATTTCATTATCCCTCCTATACTATTACATTTACATCAATCTTGTGTCTGATACGATATGTCCTCCAAACTCTATCCAAACCCATGTTCTTGTGCCCCTATGTTTCCGAGGATACATTACAGTCCGATTCACCAAACAACACAATTTTTTGTGTCCCTGTGTTCGGTGTCCCTAAGAACCCAACGTCGACTCGACTCTGTCCAGATCGTCACCACCATGCCTTAACGCAACGTTGTGGCCATCGACGATGAGCGCAGTTCCGCCTACCCTATCTCCCACAGCCGATCCACATCGCTTCCTTAACCCCGCCGATCGGAGCACCATCCTCGGTCGACCATTGTTGCGCCACCAACGACGTGACCAATGTCATCAAGAATCGACTTCAACCACCAGCATCACCATCACTCCTTCCGCCGCCGAGTGCTGCCTGCACCTCGATCCCCGCACCCGACCCTTCGATTCTCGTGCCCAACTTCTCGTAGCTAGCGTCGCCCCTTCGAGAGTAGCACTTATCGTCAAGTGCCGAGCCTCTCCTCGTCGTCGCCTTCATACGACCGGAACACTGCGACTCCCGTCCTCGATCTTCGTCCAACGTCAACACTACTTTGACCATCACCATCTTTCTCGTCCTGTCATGACCCGCACCCAAATATTCGGTCACAAGTCGTGGGTACGTCCAGCCTACGCTGCAGCATCAGTAGTAAAACATTGTATAAACCTCAATAAGTCCATCCAATAAATCATACAATTCATATATTTAACATCACTTCTAATTTTCTCAAGTAAAATACAAACAACTAAAATATACCCAATCGTATTTGCTAAGAAGATAGGAAATAGAAAAAGGAATGAATTAAATAATCTCAATGAGAGTCATAATCGTCACAATTCACATCTGACCATCTAATGTGTAGGAATCAATCTAAATCTCAAAAATAGATATAATGTCTCAATAATTTCTGGAGACAAATCCGGTCAAAGCTAAAATAGGAAACCTAACTAACTAATCATCTCCAGATGGCAAATCGGCTAGGTTTGCCTCTTGATCTCCTTGTATGTCAGGATCAACCTCCCCTGTAGTACGCTCAGTAAGACCATAATAAGTGGGGCATAAGTCTTCTAACTCATCGCCTAAAATAGTTATCCAGTCAGGATTGGAACAAGTACATACATGACAAGCTATTCAAAATATGATATAAACTACAAAACATGTAATATCATATGTGAAAATAGAATAAACATGTAAACTAACAACATGGTATGACAGGTAGAAAGAAACATGTAAACATGATGGATCATGAAAAATGATAACAAAATATGATAAGGTAAACCATGTATTAACTACTGAGTGTGTTGAAATACCGTGTTTGATATGTGAACGACTAGGAGTAAATACGGTATATCGCACGTAATAGGTGCGACTGCTATCTGGTACGGTTAGACACGAGAAATGGAAAGGGTAGTTCACATGTCTACTAAAATATTTCTCCGTCCGACTAGTACTCATGGGTTCAAGACACGATATGAGAGATGGAGCACGAACACGACAATCACAAATATAGTAATCACGAAATATGATAGCATGCGTAGAATCTATACTACTAACCACGTGTAGCAAGCGTGTCCAAAATCAAGATAAGCATTAGTATAACATGTAAAGAAAAAACTATCAGAAAATAAAAACTGTCAGTGTATTGTACTTGCCTACGGTCAGGTCATGTGCTGGTGATACGGGTCAGAATCTGAGTCCAAGTCCCAATAACCTATTTTTATGAAGTTACAATATCAATAGATGAATAGAGTTGATATCGTTTCTATCTATCTACCTATTATATTCTAGACTTATTTACCTATAAATAATTAGATAGAGGTACTACCTAGGTCACCCATGCTTATTAGTAAGATATTATATATATAACTTATCCCAAATTACCCTATATTCTATACCCATGTGTAGACCCTTAGCTATTTGTCCATATATTATTTATATATAATAGTTTATCTCTATTTGACGCTAGGACACTCATATACAATAGGGATTAGTACACACATGTACACCTTGGTCGACTATACAGTGCTTCCTTATCCATATCCTCTGATACCTACTATTGTTCTACACACACCTAGGATACATGATATCCCTGATTTGAATCTCAATATGAACACATATATTTCTGTTACACTGTTTGTACTCTGAATATGCTACCCAACACAGGGTTGATACTACCACTCAACCCCACCACGACTGCCGATCCAAATGCAGATTGCTGCAGTATTTCCTAAATCCTGCACAAGAACTCCCACACACATATTTATACGAAACTGCAACTGCTTACTGCAGCCCAATTTAACTGTTGTCGTCCTAATTTTCCTAGGATGCCATACTATCAGGAATACCTATGTAACTCCTCTAAACTAGACACTAACCCATAAGTATCCTACGCATCTATTTTCTGGGTACATGAGACTCTAC
Organism: Iris pallida; assembly: GCA_029216955.1. NCBI lineage: Eukaryota > Viridiplantae > Streptophyta > Magnoliopsida > Asparagales > Iridaceae > Iris > Iris pallida. The sequence goes on along the minus strand of JANAVB010031216.1, from coordinate 8,175,308 downwards.
ACTAGCCTGTTGTACCCATCCAATTTATGCACCCAATGGTGCACAGGCTTGGCTTCACATTTGCACACTTGACACAGCCACACACACCTTACTCTCTATGTTGTCGTCTATTGCAAACTGCTGCAAATTGGTACTGTAGGTATCTTGCCATATGCCCTCACATTCATGTACACAGTTTCCAACCCTGGCTACTGTTTTACACAATTTTGCTACAGATTCCCGATACATAACCATGTATTATTGTCTGCAATTTTTTCCCTATAATACTACATTCCTTTGTGCCCTCTCCGATTCACAGAGAAGTGCCTCACTGATACGCAGTTTTTGACTTGGTATACTAGATGTTTCAAATCAACAACTACTATGATAGGAATTGCATACATATGCATCTGTGTACAAAACTGCAGGTACTTATCTATACTAGCATAGGTACAAAACTGCATACATATGTGAAATAGAATAAACATGTAAATATCCCTGCTACCCACTCCTATGATCTAGTTCATGTTCACATGCCCAGATTAGCATAGAGCAATATATGCACCCAGATTTCTACCTACTGCTGTATTTATGTGTTAAGACCCATATTTTTGTTTTGATGTCTATTAATATATGACTTAAGCCCAATGAATTAAAATCCAATAACCCAACCCGTTAGACTTGACTACCCAGTCTCTCCCCGATCCGCTTTCTCAGCCGCAATCCTTCCTCCCGCCCTCGTAAATCTCTCCCTCTCCCCTACACGTAATTACTCCCCAGAAACCTCTTTCTCTCCAGAAAGAAATCTACAGAATATCTCACCCCTCCACCTTCACAAAACTCCTTCTACCTCTCTCTATACTCCACCAAATCCCGATCCGCAAACACTGCCGCGCTCACCTCGTCGCCCCCGTCAATACTAGACCCCTCACCCTGCCGTTCTGTGCCGCCGACTCGTGCCACCTCGGCAACCCCGAGCTGCCGGCGACCTCCCAGACGGTCCCGCCATGCCGACAGCGCCCTCCGGCATGGTCCCCCGACCCCGGCAGCGTCTTCCGTCCGGTCTCCCGCAGCCCCCGCCACTCCAGTGCGTGTCCGTGCTGTTTCCCTTGTACGCGTGTCCGTGCCTTGCCTGCATGCGTTCTGAGTCCAAAGCATCCCCTCGGTGCTCCGTTACAGCCTTTGGTATACCCCCACACCTTTCTGTAGTTTTCACAGAGCCTATTTCTGTTCCTAGGAATAGTTAGTTTGTTGTAAATTAGTTTCCTAATTAGGTAGTATAATTGTTTGAGTTAGTGAATGTTTAGCGTTAACGGTAGATTATTATTTTAGATCGTCGACTACGTAATTATGATGGATGTCGTAGCTACTTTAAGCATAATCTTTTCATTATCCATTAATTAATATTTTAGCTGTAAAATACTATATAAATAGCAAGGCATAATTTTATAGGTAAAATCTTATATAAGTACGTTTTAAGTTAAAATGCGTTTTTAGTATTATTAACCGAAATAAGGTCGTATTAACACTAATTTCAAACAATTATATTATTTCCTCCATAAATTTATTATTACTATAAAATGGTAATTTTAGTATCAAAACGATTAATTGTGTAGCAAAGTGTATTTTCATATATAGTATGGTATTTAAGGCAAAAACCGTATATTCATGTTTTTAGGTAAAAATATTATTTTCCTAATTTAGCCTTTTTCTGCTAATAAATTATGGAATGAAAACTAGTAATAATATCGTATTTCCTAATAAAATCATAATTTTGTTAAAATAGATTTTTTTTACGTATATTTATTACTGAAATGATTTTCTTTACAAGAAAGGGCATTTGTTAATTATTTCGTAAAAGTTTACTTAGAAAATTAATATATTAATTTTCAAATATTTCGAGGTTTTACATGATATTTTACCATTAAGATAATGTTCGATAAAAACTATATGTTGTGTTAATATTCCAAAATACATTATTTTCCCTTTTTCACTAAAATATTAGTAAAATAGTTTTACCAAAATATTACATATTTAAACTATTGGTTTATCTAATAGAACGACAAATGTCAATAATTAGCGTAGTTAACGTTAGTGGTTTATTAGCCAATCTTGGTTAAGTTCTAAGGACAAGAAATTGTTAATGTAGGTTCGGATCCCTAAACCCTAGCCGTTACCTGCTAGCTGTTGCTTTCCACGCCGAGGATACACCCAAGCCAAGTTTCATATCTTTCATGTCTGTGTTTTATTTAATATTAAATGTATGCATTAGTAGATTGATATATTGTAACGATACTGATTCACAGTGGATCCCTCTAGGACTCCACATCGATTGATGGATTGATTAATTGATTGCCTCATTGACTCATTGACTCGAGGATCGATTGGAGGAGTAGTATAACGTTTATGACCAAAGCCATTATTTTTCGATTGCGTCTCTCGCGCTAACCCCTACCACACAGCGGGTTGAGCCGTACCGTATACTATCGTTTTGGCCAGAATGCTAGTTTACATATTGCCTCTATCTAGCCGGTCACAGATTCTGTTATATACTCAAAACACTATTGTAGAATTGCATCATTGTAGTTTCAGAGAATATTGCATGTTGTCTTTTATTATAGTTATCAAAAACATATACAGCTTTTAAACTGTCTTGTATTTCATTTAATCATTATTTAGAATGTTAGATGTGAAAATATGTTTCTTGCTCCCTCCTGACTGGAGAACCAACATTTTTAGGTGACTGCGACGACGAGGATCTCGCATTTAGCTCTTACTACGGACCTGGTCCGAACCCTGACGAGGTAGCTGAACCAGATCAGGGAGCCCCAGAGTTTTAATTGCACTTTGGACTAGTTTATTTCCCTTTCTTGCAAATAAAATCTTGTAATAATTGAATGCTTGTTTTGTTTGTATTTTTATTTCAGACCATTTCTCAGATTTAATTAAATGTTATCTTTTTCTGCTTTAGTTTTGTCTGCTTGTGTTCACTGCTTGATACAGCTTACTGTCATCATCTCATAACTGTGTAGGCTGGACATGATCCGACTGAACCCATTACATTGGGATCGGGTCGTGACATATTTTTAGTGGTGGCCCATGCAGGTCCAGTTCTGTAAATTGATCTAGTCAACTTAGTATAGACCAGCATGCAGTCCTGCAGTCTGACCTAGGTCTAGATATAACTCTAGGAAAACATACTCTAGAAATAAAATTAGAACACTTAGATTATTTTCACCATATCACATCGTAGGATCGAATTTATCTTATTTATATAAATATATTTTTGCTTGCTTATAGTTTCATAAGTTACCTTGCTTATGTTGTACCCAAACCTTACCCAGATTAGGCCGATTGTATGATGGTATATTTTACTCCCTATATTATTTTCTAGATTTCATGTATCTTTTAGTGTCTCATAACTTTCGGGGATTATTTTCCTCCATATCTTTATCAGATTCTACCATCCCTTAGGATCTATACTCTTTCGCTATTTATGGATTAATATTAGATTTTTCAATCTCCTTATTCAGCAAACCTATTTCCAATTTCTCTATTAGTTTAATCAAATTTTACTTCTCTATCTTTATTTAGAATCTAGATCCATTCACTATTTAGAATTTCAAATTCTCCTTTAGCAAACCTAGTAAACTCTTATCTATCCAAAGTATTTCTACGACTAGTGTATCCAACCATTTGTCTTGACCTTATTTCTAATTGACTTTCTCGGAACTAATCCTGAACCAAATTCTTCTGGAACCATAAAGCCCCAAGGTTAATTGCTTCCAAAAGAATTGGTTCAACTTAGCTAGTTCACGAATCTTCCAAAGAAATTATTTTCTAGAAATAATTCCAATATTGATTGATATTTCCTAAGTTGTTCCATGGACCGAGAATATTTTCATTTGTTGACTTCCTCCACTCAACTTGAAACCTTACTCTCTCTAGGCAACTTCTCGATCAATTCAAGGCCTAGAAAGTTCTAAACTCAATGCTTGAGTATCATAAAGCAGGAACAGTCAGATAATTGATTTCATTCTATTGTTGAATTTCCTTTAGTCATTGAAAAACTTTTGAATTGTTGAGCTATCCTTTTGAAATTTCTATGGACAAAGTTGAGAAAATATTCAGTGACCTAATATGGCTTCGCACATATGCGTTGCAGCCATTTATCTGAATTATGGAAACTGTGAGTTTACTGCAGCCAGATGCGCATTGGCGGGGCATAGACTCTAAGTTGAAGTTATTTCAGGTGTTTATAGGTTTCGGATATTATTGAGACTATGTCCTAAATGCATCATGTTTGTCTCCTATGTTGTTCAGCCAGAAAATGGATAAAGTTGATAGACTATTCGGTAACCTATCATTATTCAAGTTACGGAGCCAAAAATTTACTACAGTCAGGTGTACTCTGGCGAGGCATGAATTTGAGGCAAAGTGACTACGGATATATTTGGTTTTCGAATATTATTAAGACTATATCCATAACATGGTTGTCTCTTTAGCACCATCAAATTATTCTGACTTTTGCCCGATTAGAAGATTTATATTTCTAGCGGTTGTCTCCATTTTCAGAAATCTTTTATCACAGCCAGAAAAAAAATAGATTTCCTATGGAATTCTACTTGATTTTTCTAGAACTTATTATAACCATGTCAATCTCTATTGGCTCAATCTCTTTCAAGGTCCAATTTTAGTGTGTTACATATATTTTATGGATAGTTATATATTTTGTATATATATATATATTGTGGATAGTTATATTATATATATATATATATATATATATATATATATATATATATAGTTGACAGTTATATGCAAGAAAAATCTATATAGTTACCTAGCAACCTTATTATATTATTCCGGTAAGAGCATCCTTAGAGGATCGATATTTTTTCTAATGAGATTAGATCGCTAAGGGTAGAATGACAAGGCACATTGTAAGCAAGTTAGTCTGGAGAGAATTATAAATTGTGGTTCATTTAGGATAGAATAATTACTAGTGCTTGGGTATTGGATTTAAACAAATGGGTATAATTGACGATTTTCAATTTTATGATTAAAGGAAAAGTTATGGAAGATAGAGGAAAACATAGGTAGAGTTAGCAAAAAAAGTCTAGGATTTGGTAAGGTTTTCCCAAAGAGGAAGTGAATTTGAATAATATATATAAACATGAGAATATGATGATCAAGTAAATGAACACTTAACGAGGGTCAACTTTTATGATCAGATGACTACTGTACTCAGAAGGGACGGCTATAACCATGGAAGGAACATCACGAGCAATGAAATGATAGTGAATGAGCAGTGAGGAATTGAGATAAGACCATTGGCATGTAACTTTATTAGTTATGGTAAGAATGGTTGAGATTTTGTGATATTTTACTAATGTGTTTGGATGAGAACGATTATTAGGTGCATGGTTAAAGATTAAAATTTGTTTAGTGATTATAATTTGGTCAATTGATTTCAAGAATTGGAAATTCTCGAATATAGATCATGGATCGACGTTCTAAGGATTTACTCTGACAAGTGAAGATTTTGACTTTGATGTAGTCAATTTTGGAAGAATAACTGACAATAAAAAATTGATGCCTGTAAAATGATTTTATCGAGAGAAATACTTAAAATTTAAAATATATTTAACATACGAGTTACATACAACGACGGATGAAAATTCTTTAGATGATTTATGATTCCAAATAGAGTTAGTTTTAATACCTTGGCAGCTAGCTACCTTAGTTTTCTGTAGATACTGGAAGTTCAGCCAGTTTAGCGAGTTGGAGATTAATTTTTGTATGGGTGTTAATAAGATGGTTATCTTGTAAGTTATTTTTTCCTTCATATCCCATCTTGAAATGCCTTTTTGACCCTTGAAATAGTGTTTTGATATCCTTTCTACCACCATTTGATCATCACTGAGTCCTCAATGGAAATATCTTATCCGATTACATTCCTACAATACAACTTGTTGGTTTTCTCTGAGTCATAAACCCTTATACCCCATTCTAATTTGATTTAAAAATTTTGGTCCCTCATCTCAAAAGATTATATTACTTTTTGCCTTCTCAATAAACTGTTGACGTTCGTTTCCTTCTTGCATTTTCTGTTTCATGAGACCTCATTCGATTTTCTCCTATTTTATGATCATATTTTAAACGTACCTAGATTTTACTCGTGCCTAAAAATGATTTTTGATCACAACAATATTCCAACCCTATCTTAAATCATATCTAGATAATTCTGACCGTGCCTATATTTTATTATTGTACCTAGTTATAATACCTCGAATCCATTTGTGCCTGATGATTTAAATCTGAAATGATCTATAGCATGGATTTATATAGTACATGAGTTTTGGGATAAAAATGAGATAAATGTTAACACTTGTGATTTGAATTAAATCAAGGATGGGATAATTAATGATGTGAATACCAAGCAAATTGACATTGTAGATTAGAGGTTGTTAAATGATAAGCATAGAGATGCACTATAGGAAGATGCATGATGAATCAAAAGATATACAAAGGACGGCCGAAACAAGAAATTTTGGACTTAAGGTGTAACTAATTAAGGATGGCAATCGTATGAATTGAATGATGCAAAAGATTTTAAATCAGAAACCAGAGATAGAAGGATTGTAAATAATATAAGGTTGGGAGATGAAATATGATATATTTTTAACAGAGAAAAGTTTTGTCAAAATGATACATGAAATCAGGATGAAGGGTTCGAGCTTAAACAAGATAAATAAATTTTATTGAGAATTTAGGATCAAATAGGTAAATGGGGGTTTGGAATCAAGATATATACATGTTGGTGAAAATAGACGTCTAGATAAATTACAGAATGATCACATATGAGTACAATAAATAAACAAAGAATGATAAAAATTTCACAGATCATGACAAATTTGAGTATTGAAACGTGATGTTGGATTTTAAATGTGATATTGGGTTATTGAGGCTTGATACTAAAGTATTACGACAAGATGGAGTGTACCAAATTATGATATTTTGGTCATGAACGAATAAGATGTATAAGAACCTAACTGGTATGACATCGAGTTAAATTTTGGATATATATTAGCAAGATGAAGGAAGTACAAAATATATCGCGAAAAATATTATGTGTTTAGTAAGAAAAGGTGAGAGGACAAATTTTCCAAGGTTATGATGGTGATTGACAATTCAGGGATGAAAGCAGAAATCAATAATTGTGGATAGTGACTGTGTTTTTAAGGAGGAAAGAATGTTATTTGTGAATAGTGGTTAGATTGATTAAGATACTGCACTACATAGATTTGTTATGGGACAGTTAGCCTAGTTAAGCATGAGGCTGTTGAGGAAGAGTACCTTTACTAGTTTGAGGCATGATTGTACCCCAGTCCTTATCTTTGAAATTTCGAAGACGAAATTTTCTAAGGATGAAAGGTTGTAAGACCCATATTTTTGTTTTGATGTGTATTAATATATGACTTAAGCCCAATGAATTAAAATCCAATAACCCAACCCGTTAGACTTAACTACCAAGTCTCTCCCCGATCCGCTTTCTCAGCCGCACCCCTTCCTCCTGCCCACGTAAATCTCCCTCTCCCCTACCCGTAATTATTCCCTAGAAACCACTTTCTCTCCAGAAAGAAATCTACAGAATATCTCACCCCTCCACCTTCACAAAACACCTTCCACCTCTCTCTATACTCCATCAAATCCCGATCCGCGACCACCGCCGCGCTCACAACATCACCCCCGTCAATTCTAGACCGCTCACCCCGTCGTTCTGTGCCGTCGACTCGTGCCATCCCGGCAGCCTCGAGCCTCCGGCGACCTCCCTGCCGGTCCAGCCACACCGACAGCACCCTCCGGCGTGGTCCTCCGACCCCGGCAGCGTCTCCCGTGCGATCTTCCGCAGCCCCCGTCGCTCCAGCGCATGTCCGTGTCGTTTCCCGTGTACGCGTGTCCGTGCCCGCGTGCATTCTGAGTCCGAGGCATCCCCTCGGTGCACCGTCACAGCTTTGGTATACCCCCACACCTTTCTGTAGTTTTCACAGAGCCTATTTATGTTCCTAGGAATAGTTAGTTTGTTGTAAATTAGTTTCCTAATTAGATAGTATAATTGTTAGAGTTAGTGAATGTTTAGCGTTAACGGTAGATTATTATTTTAGATCGTCGACTACGTAATTATGATGGATGCTGTAGCTACTTTAAGCATAATCTTTTCATTATCCTTAATTAATATTTTAGTTGCAAAATACTATTTAAATAGCAAGGCGTAATTTTATAGCTAAAATCTTATATAAGTACATTTTAAATGAAAATGCATTTTTAGTATTATTAACCGAATAAAGGTCGTATTAACGCTAATTTTAAACAATTATATTATTTTCACCATAATTTTATTATTACTATAAAATGGTATTTCAGTATCAAAACGATTAATTATGTAGCAAAGTGTATTTTCATATATAGTATGGTATTTATAGGCAAAAATCGTATATTCATGTTTTTAGGTAAAAAAAATATTATTTTCATAATTTAGCCTTTTCTGCTAATAAATTATGGAATGAAAACTGGTAATAATATCATATTTCCTAATAAAATCATAATTTTTTTAAAATAGAATTTTTACGTATATTTATTACTAAAATTATTTTTTTACAAGGAAGGGCATTTGTTAATTATTTCGTAAAAGTTTACTTAGAAAATTAATATATTAATTTTCAAATATTTTGAGGTTTTACATGATATTTTACCATTAAGATAATGTTCGATAAAAACCATATGTTGTGTTAATATTCCAAAATACATTATTTTCCCTTTTTCACAAAAATATTAATAAAATAGTTTTACCGAAATATTACATATCTAAACTATTGGTTTATCTAATAGAACGGCAAATGTCAATAATTTGCGTAGTTTACGTTAGAAAATTATTAGCCAATCTTGGTTAAGTTCTAAGGACAGGATATTGTTAATGTAGGTTCGGATCCCTGAACCCTAGCCGTTACCTGCTAGCTGTTGCTTTCCACGCCAAGGATACACCCAAGCCAAGTTTCATATATTTCATGTCTGCATTTTATTTAGTATTAAATGTATGCATCAGTAGATTCATATCTTGTAACGACACTGATTCACAGTGGTTTCCTCTCGGACTCCATATCGATTAATGGATTGATTGATTGCCTCATTGACTCGGGGATTAATTTGGGGAGTAGTATAACGTCTGTGACCAAAGCCATTGTTTCCCGATTGCCTCTCTCGTGCTAACCCCTACCACACATGGGGGTTGAGCCGTACCGTATACTATCGTTTTGGCCATAATGCTAGCTATATATTGCCTCTATCCAGCCGGTCACAGATTCTGTTATATAATCAAAACACTATTGTAGAATTACATCATTGTTGTTCCAGAGAACATTGCCTGTTGTCTTTTATTATAGTTATAAAAAACATATACATCTTTTAAACTGTCTTGCATTTCATTTAATCATTATTTAGAATGTTAGATGTAGAAATATGTTTCTTGCTCCCTCCTAACTGGAGATCCAACATTTTTAGGTGACTGCGACGACGAGGATCTCGCATTTAGCTCTTACTATGGACCTGGTCCGAACCCTGACGAGGTAGCTAAACCAGATCAGGGAGCCCCAGAGTTTTAGTTGCACTTTGGACTAGTTTATTTTCCTTTCTTGCAAATAAAACCTTGTAATAATTGAATGCTTGTTTTGTTTGTATTTTTATTTCAGACCATTTCTCAGATTTAATAAAATGTTATCTTTTCCCGCTTTAGTTTTTGTCTGCTTGTGTTCACTGATTGATATAGCTTACTGCCGCCGTCTCACAACGGTGCAGGCTGGACATGATCCGACTGGACCCATTATATTGGGATCGAATCGTGACACTATGTCTTGCATCCCTGCTGCAGACTAAACTCTGCTACTAGTCCCTACTGCTAAGACCTACCGCAATAACCTACTGTTATATCTGCAGTTAAGCATTAGATTTCCTCATATACCTTCTTGCATATAGATACAATCCCCCCACCCCCAACCCCCTCCCCCCCAATCTGTAGTTTACTGATATGGCACAAGACACCTGATGACACGTGCATATGGATACTCATCCATAGTACAACACCACATAGGACCGGTCCTCTAATAGGTAGTCACAGGTTTACACTCCTTTCTATACTCAGGTTCACATGGGTATTGATACCAACACACACACACCCCTATTTCTTGTTACAATTTCCTCTGGTACACCCATACATGCCTAACCATCTACACGTACACACTAATTTCAAATTCCTGCATCTCTATCCCGATTCTTGACACCCAATATACCTCTAACCTTGATACTATCATATTTAACAGATCCCTAGAATGATTGAATTGCTAAGGTAACCATCCCTTAGACATTATAACAAATACCAGACGTCCGTATGTTTTAGAAATCAACCTTACACAAAATAAAGGATGAGGGTTACCCATTGATGGTGAAGTTGATGGGGGTTTCCAAGGGACTACTGGAACGAGGAAAGAGATCCCCGGTGCTTTGCTCGAGGAAGTATCCTCAGTGCTTGCAATGGAAGGGATTGAAAGGAAGAGAAACTAGGGTTTACGATGAAGAGGGAGAGAAGGGGCTGTAGATTTCGGTAATATATGGAAAGGGGGTCGGTTCTTCCTCAAGCAATGAGGGAGAATTTGATTTGAATATGGTTTAAAGATTTAAATTGCCACATATGCAATTTTCCTCCTTTCAAAAAGAAAAAAACTTTTTTTGCATATCACAACTAGCTAAATTCTTTTTTTTATGGAACACAACTACCCAAATTCGAAAATAATAAAAATAATTACCCATTAATTTATTTAAAGATTTAAATATTTATAAAAAATATTATTTTGGTTTAAGGTTTATAAATCTACCCCCTTAGAAAATTATGTCATCGAAATTTAAACATAGCAAGGCAAAATAGTACCATACCGTTCAAAAGGATAAAAGGTATCGCTCGTGCATCTCATCTTCTCTATCCCAAATAGACTCTCCCGGAGAGTAATACCTCTAAGCGACACGGACCAAAGGAATTGTCTGATTACGTAGTACTTTCTTTCTGCGATCCAAGATCTCCACAGCAGCTATTGATAACTAAGACTCGGTCCAACTTCAATCTCTGAGTGGTTTAATACATAGCTGGGGTCTGTCACGTATCGTCTCAATTGGAACATGTGTAACGATCCGCACCCGCTTTTCGGACGCGAGCTCGTGAACAAGCCAGCTATGTATCGAGCGGACTCCAGCCTAACTCGAATACATAAACGTTGTCAAGAGCAAGGTAAACTACCAAATCATGGAAAATCAAATCTATATCTCAAATCCACAATAAATGTACAAAACATGAATGAACACTATTGGTCGTGGTCTGCAGCCTACTAACATATATGTCTGATAAGACTCCAAAGAATATAACAAGAGTCTCTAAACTGAATCAACAAGCAGGATATCTCATGATAAGGAATATAAAGCACGAACGGATAATAATGTAATATCACTGACAAATACCTGAATCATGCATCACAATCATCTACCATCCCGCTCTGCTAACTAACTCCATGCAATCGCTCTTTTTAAGAGATCATCAGGTCCTCAGGGGACATAGCAAGATACATAAAAATATGCCTATCTAGCAGTTTAATCATGCATAAACTGTAGACAGGATCGCATAAACATGGCAAGAGACTACGACCAAAACTGCTAACAAGTGACTATCGACAACTAGCTACTGACAGGGGATTATGAACTGGAATACAAGAACAACTACACGTAACTGAACTACTGGATGAACAAGTGAACACGAGATCAATGGAATACCAAACCCTCGTCCCGAGTGGACTCGAAGGTTTGAACTAATCACTAACCCTCGTCCTGAGTGTAGACTCGCAGGTTAGTTCATGGCAAGACACCCTCGTCCCGAGTGTGGACTCTCTGGTGCAAATAAACAAGTCAGCATCCTCATCCCGAGTGTGGACTCACGGATGTAAACAGATCAATACAATCACCCTCGTCATGTGTGTGGTCTCTCTGGTGCAAACGATCAACCCTCGTCCCGAGTGTGGACTCTTTGGTTGACAAAACGATAACAAGGATTTAGCAGTTCAACTACACGTACTCGTTCTATGACACGACTCAAGCAAGGTACTGGTGAGACAAGGTATAACTCGGTCAAGACACAGGTAAGGACTGCTCTAGCATGGACTATAATGTGAACAAGCTGGTATACTACACTATCAAGTCAAGCAAGACAATAAACCGGTGAACATGGTGTATAGAAAATAGATAAATCAAATCAACTAGAAAGCTAATGATAACATATAAGATCTATAGCAAATAGAGTATCTAATAATAATTCAATAACAACATAAATACTATAAATATAAAATTAAACTATAGAGGAAGGCAAGGTATCTTGCCTGGTGGTTACACGTAGATCCACAAAATGTCATCAACTTATAAGCCATAAAATCTAAATCATCACAACTGTCTCCGAAAGCTAAAACAGACATTGTCAACCTTCTCAGAATAGTCAAATTAGCTAGGATTTCCTATCCTTAATTCCAATTCTGGACGTAGGAGAAAAACGGTCATTTTGGGCCAAAACGGTGTCCGCCGTCAGACCCGTATTGCACCGAAAAGCGTGCCAGAGTCAATGGTCTCTAAAGTCATCAAACTATATGTCTATGGATCCGGTTTAATGATACGAATCCAATGATATGTCCAATTTTGGATTCCGATGGACCGTGCACAAAATCGCCCGTTGAATCGGATTGTGGGGCCCGTAAAACGGCGATCCGATCAACTGTCTCAGAATCAGACCAAACTTGGCATACAGGACTAGAAAAATGATACGGTCCTGTTGGCGCAAGTTTCATCTCATTCTGACGAACGTGCACAAAGTAATTAAGAAATTTGCACAATGGTCGATACGGGGGTTTTCGACGGATACGCATCAAATTTGTCGCGCACGCGCAACCGATTTGAATTCCGTCAAAGCCCATACATCTACGAAGTCGATACGCCCCTTTCGATGCTTTCGGTTCACGACCACGTCGCCCGGATTGGCGGGACAGACTCCGTATCGGCAAATATTATTGAAATTTTTATGTTTTGAAAACTATTTTTTAGGGATTTGTAGGTGATTTATCTATTATTCTAATACAGCATAAAATAAACAGTTTATTGGGCATTATAGATGGTCAGTTCATCTATGGGTACTAGGAATCGATTCCCTGATCGATCGACTGTACAAGGACTTACGAGTCTTTAAACCGGTGTTTATGGTTGACCAATTCTCTGTTTTTCGAACAAAATATTCTCTGACTTTGAGTCAATTTCTTTTCGAACCTGGATCGGTTCAACCATGAACAATTACGAGTCTTTAAACAGGTGTTCATAGTTGACCAATTCTCTATTTTTCGAACAAAATATTCTCTGACTTTGAGTCAATTTCTTTTCGAACCTGGATCGGTTCAATACGAACTAATTATATGGGTTCCTAGCTGGTTATATATGCTCTCCAAAACAATTTACGGGTCGTAAAACGATCAAATATCGAGGGAGGAAACTTACTGCAAAGTCGGGGCTTCGCTGTCAGAACTGTTGTTGCTGCTCCTCTGTTCGGTCGCCGCACACGCGCGGTTTGCGACGGCCCTGGCTGCCGGAGGCTGCCTCGCGGTAGCGCGCGGTCATGGGGTAGCCGCCTAAATGTCGGGGTGGCGTACCGTCATGTGGAGCGATGGTTTTAGGGTTTTTAGAGTCTCCCCCTTTCTCTCGATCACTTGATATATATATACATATGCATATATATGCACTGTGAACCAAACAGGGGGTGGCGGTCGGGCTTAGGGCTGGCTGGGTTATTTAATTTTCTTTTTTTCTTTTTATTTGTTTTATTTATTTCTTTTATCAAATACTTATATATATATATATATATATATATATATATATATATATATATATATATATATATATATATATATATATATATATATATGTATATATAAAAATATATATATATATATATATATATATATATATATATATATATATATATATATATATATATATATATATATATACTCAGTTAACCAAAAATATTAATAATATTTATATATATATAAATATTTCGAGTGTAAGGCTTCAACATAAAATATGAATATATATAATATTTGTTTTATATTTAATCCAAAATACCAAACGATATTATTATAGTTATATTAACAATATTAATAATAACGACAATTGTAACAAACAAGGTGAACAATAATAGGTACACAAACAAATATGGGTTTAGCCTAAATATTCCAAAAATACACAAGGGTAGCTAAGTATGATGTTTATCCTATTTTTAAAAATAGGATATTGATTCAGCAACAATTATATATATATATATATATATATATATATATATATATATATATATATATATATATATATATATATATATATATATATATATACGCCGGCGGTATCGCGTCCTCCGGGCTGTCCTCGCCGGACCGGCAGAGCCCAGGGTCTCGCGCTGGCCCCCCTCGTGGCGTGCGCCTCGCCTGGGGCCGCGCTCCCACCCCTAGGGCCGCGCTCCCACCATTGGGACGCATTCCCACCTACCCCCTTGGGCCGTGCACCCTTTCCCACAGGGCAGAGCCCCCACCACGAAAATTCGAAAATTTGAAACTTTGTTTTGAATTTTCAAAATTTTGTCTAGTATTTTCGAAATTCCGTAATTTTTGTTCCTGTAATTTAGATCTTTTGACTTTCTACCTTTTCTAATTTTAACCTGTTTATCCGGGCCCATTTTGTGTTTCTCGGCCCGGGAATATATATATATATATATATATATATATATATATATATATATATATATATATATATATATATATATATATATATATATATATATATATATATCCTTTATATGTGAAATGCCTATTTGGACAATCAAAATTAATAAATGCAATATGTTCGTCAACATGGACGTCTTTGGTCTCACTACAAAATTGCATGGGCTCGGTTTCGGTTCGGGTCTAGTCCGAGCTAAATCGACACAACCGGGTCTCCTACAATTCAATAATATAATTAATAATTAATTAAAAATGTCTTTAGAGGTTAAGTCACAACTTGGCCTGGTTTTTCTAGTTATGACACACTTATGGCTGGGTCTTCCTTGGCATAGCTAATACACTAGTCAAGGTACGCCACTGCACTATCCGTGTCATGATTCTTGGTCATCTTGTACCCCAAATCTTAACCATAGCTAAGGTCATCTATCATAATGTTTAACTAAATAATTATTCATAAAAATCTAAAAATCACCATTTAAATCAAATAAAAAATAAAAAATATTTTAAAAATTTTTCGGGAAGAGGAGTTACAAATCTACCCACCTTAAAATAATTTCTTCCTCGAAATTCTAATTCATGACTATCCCTTAAAATTCAAGTCTACTATTACCTTAATCTCCTTAAATTTAATTTCAAAAAATGTTTTATAACCTTCTCTAGCCATTTCGTAATTCCGAATACTTGAGGACTTCTACCCACCTTTGGTCACACTACTCCTCAAAATACGGTCACTAAAATCTTATAATCTTCTAACTAGATGTTAATAATTCTACCAATCAGATATCTAGGGCGCATGGCATCTATAATCCCTCATATCTATAAACAACCAAATATTTAATAGTCAAGCAATATTATACTATAACTTAAGAACTTCTGATAAATCCTAGACAGCACGATCGTTCGTCACCTCGAAATAAAAGGGGCGAGAATCAATGGTACGGAAAGCAAGGAAGTATAATCGAGAGCAAATATGGAGTTTTCAAGGACGTAGAGAATTCTAGGAGAATTTTCAAAGCAGTGTGGATTGAGATTTCTAAGGTTTAATCATAGTCGCAGTCTCGTATCAGTACAGTTAAGTAACTGATACGATATGTTCTGACCTGCATGGGCCACCAAAAAAACTTATCATGACCCGCTCCCGCTTTTCGGGCGCGAGCTTGTGAACAAGCCAGCTACGTATCGAGCGGACTCCAGCCCGACTCGAGTACGTAAACGCTGTCAAGAGCATGGTAAACTGTCAAATCATGGAAAATCAAATCTATATCTTAAATCCACAATAAATATATGAAATATGAATGAACACTATGGGTCGTGATCTGCAGCCCACTAACATATATGTTCGATAAGACTCCAAAGAATATAACAAGAGTCTCTAAACTGAATCAATAAGCAGGATATCTCATGATAAGGAATGTAAAACACGAAAGGATAACAATGTAATATTACTGACAAATACCTGACTCATGCATCACAATCATCTACCATCCCGTTCTGCTAACTAACTCCATGCAATCGCTAAACCTGAAGAGATTATCAGGTCCTCATTGGACATAGCAAGATACATAAAAATATGCCTATCTAGCAGTTTAATCATGCATAAACTATAGACAGGATATAAATAGAAAAAGACATAAACATCGCAAGAGACTACGACCAAAACTGCTAACTAAGTGACTATCGACAAGTAGCTACTGACAAGGGACTATGAACTGGAATACAAGAACAACTACATGTAACTAAACTGCTGGATGAACAAGTGAACATGAGATCAATGGAATACCAAACCCTCGCCCCGAGTGGACTCGCAGGTTTGAACTAATCACTAACCCTCGCCCAGAGTGTAGACTCGCAGGTTAGTTCACGGCAAGGCACCCTCGTCCCGAGTGTGGACTCTCTGGTGCAAATAAACAAATCAACATCCTCGTCCCGAGTGTGGACTCACGGATGTAAACTGATCAAGACAATCACCCTCGTCCCATGTGTGGACTCTCTGGTGCAAACGATCAACCCTTGTCCCGAGTGTGGACTCTCTGGTTGAGAAAACGATAACAAGGATTTAGTAGTTCAACTACACGTACTCGTTCTATGACACGACTCAAGCAAGGTACTGGTGAGACAAGGTATAACTCGGTCAAGACACAGGTAAGGACTGCTCTAGTATGGACTATAATATAAACAAGCTGGTATACTGCACTATCAAGTCAAGCAAGATAATAAACTGGTGAACATGGTGTGTAGAAAATAGATAAATCAAGTAAACTAGAAAGCTAATGATAACATATAAGATCTATAGCAAATAGAGTATCTAATGATAATTTAATAACAATATGAAAACTATAAACATCAAATTAAACTGTAGAGAAAGGTAAGGTATCTTGCCTGGTGGTTGCACGTAGATCCATAAAATGTCATCAACTAATAAGCCATAAAATCTAAATCTTCACAACTGTCTCTGAAAGTTGAAACAGACATTGTCAACCTTCTCAGAATAGTCAAATTAGCTAGATTGCCTGTCGTTAAGTCCAATTCTGGATGCAGAGGCAAAACGGTCATTACAGGCCAAAAAGGTATCCATCGTTGGACCCGTTTTGCACCGAAAAGTGTGCCAGAGTCAATGGTCTCTAAATTCATCAAACTACATGTCTATAGATCTGATTTGATAATACGAACCCAACGGTATGTCCAATTTTGGATTCCGGTAGGCCGTGCACAAAATCGCCCATTTCGGATCGTGGGTTCCGCAAAAAGACGATCCGATCAACTGTTTCAGAATCGGACCAAACTTGGCATACAGGACCAGAAAAATGATACGGTCTTGTTGGCGCAAGTTTCGTCTCATTCTGACGAACGTGCACAAAGTAATTAAAAAATTTGCACAAAGGCCGATACCGGGGTTTTCGACGGATACGCATCAATTCGCCGCGCACACGCAACCGATTTAAATTCCGTCAAAGCCCACACGTCCATGAAGCCGATACGCACCTTTTGATGCTTTCGGTTCGCGACCACGTCGCCCAGATTGGCGGGACAGACACCATATCGGCAAATATTTTTAAATTTTCTATGTTTTCAAAACTGTTTTTCAGGGATTTGTAGGTGATTTATCTACTATTCTAATACAACATAAAATAAATAGTTTATTAGGCATTATAGATGGTTAGTTCATCTATGGGTACCAGGAATCGATTCCCAGATCGATCGACTGCGCAAGGACTTACGAGTCTTTAAACAGGTGTTCATGGTTGACCAATTCTCTGTTTTTCGAACAAAATATTCTCTGACTTTGAGTCAATTTCTTTTCGAACCTGGATCAGTTCGATACGAACTAATTAGATGGGTTCCTAGCTGGTTATATATGCTCTCTAAAATAATTTACGGATCCTAAAACGATCAAGTATCGAGGGAGGAAACTTACTGCAAAGTCGGGGCTTCGTTGTCAGAACTACTATTGCTGCTCCTCTGTTCTGTCGCCGCACGCGCACGATTTGCGGAAGCCCTGGCCGCCGGTGGCCGTCTCACGGTGGCGCGCAGTCGTGGGGTGTCCGCCTAAGCGTCGGGGTTGTCATGCCCCGAGTCGACAAACCGTTCGTCCCCGGTGTTATTTTGTCGAATCGATCGTCCTCGCTAAGGCGTGATGTCGTACGAGTCAGGAATTACACTCGTACAAGGCAAGAATGTTACGTTGAGTCTTTATATTGAAACGCCAAGTTGAACTTCACAATTCACATCAAAATATATGACACAGTATAGGAAGATAGAAATTTTCTTTTCATTCATAGCTTGCAACAAAGTGCAAGTCGTAATTTACATTGGATGCCGTTGCGGCTACATTGATTAAAAATAGAAAGAAATACATTCGACAAGCTGCCTAAACTAACACTTGCCGTTCCATACATTCGCCCCTTTATACATAAGCCGTCGATTGAATTGGCTTCAAAATACTTCAGCATAGGAAGAGCTTCAAAACGCCTCTCCGTACTTCAGCTCCAGTTTAGTTTTGAGCGCCCGTCGCACCTGGGCAAATTGGGGAAGGGGATTAGCACACTTGCTAAGTGGACGAGATGAACCCACTCGTCTAAACCGACTCTGATTGTTAGGGTAGGCATGCTTTAGAGTTGTCTTTCTATTAGAACTAAATAAATTCAGTTCATATTCGATAGCCATCTTTGAGTAATAAAGTATACAGTAAAATATAGCAGTTTTTCATATTTCTTACCACGGTCGTGCTCGTCCCTGCATGAAAACACAGATAATAATTACTACCTGCATAAGACAATAGGTGAGCATGCTCTATCTTATATGTGCGGTTATTGATGCTACGCATTGTTTGCAAAAACAAAAGTATGAACTTTATTGATACAAACTTTGTAAAGATTACAAGAATTCTGGGAAAGTATAACTGTAGGAATCCAATCTAGAAGACGATTGCTTTATCCCTTGGACGATGCGAACTTTGAAGACAGTAGCCTCTGAAGTTGAAGGCAAAAGCCTCGGAAGAATGCAGCAGCACTTGGGCAAGAACTCCTGAACTCTCTGATATTTCTGAACTTTTATGTCTGATCCCCTTGAATGAAGACTTGAAACTCTATTTATAGAGTTCTGGAAATAACTAACTTTTAGTTATTCTGAATGGCGCAAGTTGGATTGCACAGGAACTGGATTGCGCAGCATCAGACTGCGCAGGCAATTGTCTGGCCGTGGGCCAACTTGCGCCATTCAGAATAACTAAAAGTTAGTTATTTCCAGAACTCTATAAATAGAGTTTCAAGTCTTCATTCAAGGGGATAAGACATAAAAGTTCAGAAATATCAGAGAGTTCAGGAGTTCTTGCCGAAGTGCTGCTGCATTCTTCTGAGGTTTTTGCCTTCAACTTCAGAGGCTACTGTCTTCAAAGTTCACATCGTCCAATGGATAAAGCAATCGTCTTCTAGATTGGATTCTTACAGTTGTACTTTCCCAGAATTCTTGTAATCTTTACAAAGTTTGTATCAATAAAGTTTATACTTTTGTTTTTGCAAACAAAATGGCGACTCTGCTGGGGATAACTTTCTCCTCCGACGACGAAGTGACAACTCAATGTGACGTTGCGTCTATGGGAAAGACGCAGAGACGCTGGTTGTGAAGGTCAACCAGATGGCCTACGAAGCCATGATCAACTCCAGGACCACCCCTCGCACTGTAACAACTTCTGCCACAAACAAAGTGCGCCCAGTGTGGGTCCCTAAGAATGTTGCGCAGTCTGTTCCTTCTGCTAAGAAGACTGCTGCGCAGTCTGCTGATTCTGCCTCTAAGACAGCTGCGTATTCTAATATTTCTGCTATCAAGGATGCTGCACTATCTGCTGTTGCCAGTGCACAAGAGATTTCATATGCTGCCCTATCAAGGTGCAAGACTCCTCTGCCCCTAGCGCAGTTGGCTGCCAATCTTCCTGCGCAAACCAACACTGCAACAACTAGAGTGCACCCCAAACACTCTGTGGCCAGAACTCTTGATGCACAAACCACAGTGTCTGTGGCCAGAACCAGAAAGTCATCTGCCAAAGACTCTTCTGCGCAACCTGCCAGTGCGCCATCAACTCATGCGCAAACTGTGCCTGCGCAATCCAAGAAAGACAGCCCTTTGGCTAACCTTTCTTCATCTCACAAACAAGGGAAAGACTCAACTTCTCTCCCCAAGCATTCTCCTACTCCAGCACAATCCACTGGGGGTAGTCTTTTGGCTATTCCTCCTCTTCTTCAGAACAAAGGAAAGGCCCTTTGGTCTTTTCTCAAACTTTCTCGTCCCATGACTTGGAAGACAACAGAGGGAAACGCTCTTTAGCTAACCCTTCTTTCCAAAACAAAGAAAATTTGTTCTTTTCTCAGTCTTCCTCAGTTTTTAATGTTGAAGATCAATCTGAATGTGCTCCAGCATCAATCAGTACAAAGACCCTTTCTCACAAGGATTCTCCTTCTCTCCTTGCCAAAGGAAAGTGTACTGATCAGAGAGGTATTCTGCCTACTCCGCTAACAGAATTCCAAGATCTCCCAACTCTCAAGATCTCCTGTTCAAGACAGGAAAAATTGCTGGTATCTCAGACGGAAACCCCTGGGGGTGAGTTTGCTGATCTAAGAACTTATCTCAATAGGCCAACTTCGGTGAAACGTAAACAGCCAATGCCGAAGACCAAACATCATCAGAAGCAAACTTCCTGGATCAAGAATCCGGACACCAATGCCAATGAAATGAGCACTTTCCTGTACACTCAAGGGACAAAACATTTGAAGAACCGAAACCATGTTCCGAATGTTATCAAAGAACACATCCCTCGAACTTTTGCTCGTCCTGTTGCTGTTTCCGATCTCCGAGAACACCTCAAGCAAAGACGGGACAACATCTCAACATCCCCAATACAACCACTTGGACACCATTGCAATCACAAAGTGGTCATCAAGTGTTGTTGCCAGACAACAAGACGATCTGTCTTTGATCGTCTGAACTTTTCAAATTCTGAACCTATGTCTAAAGATGAAGACGAAGTGTTGTACGCTTCTGTCAACATGACTTCCCGAGACACTGGGGTAGGAAATGCTCTAAGCACGGGAAGCCTCGCAAGCCAAGCCAGCGGTATTTGGATTTACTTCAAGAATCCTCTGAAGGAGTATTCCAACATACCAGATCCCGAAGTCGAGATACAATCGGTCAAAGGAATCTTCAAGATCCTTCTGGTCATTTTCCTTTTTCTCACTCAGGAGATGATTCTTTCTCCGACTATGATGCATACAGCGAAAGCTCAGAGCAGACAGTATCCTCCACTGTGCCCAGAGAAGTGACAGTTTATGTTGTCAATGAAGATCCCGATGCTTCCAGTTCAGCTAGTCAAGAACAAAGAATAGCTGCACTAGAAGATAAGCTGAAGACAATGGCTGAAATGGTCGCAAGTATGCATTCCATCATTGTGCCCCAGAACACAGTGCCACCGACCGTACCGCCTGTAAATCCTGAAATCATAGCATCGTCGGTGCCTATTAATGCAGGACTGGGGGTAGCATCTACTCAAGTACCTCCTGTACAGATCCAACCTACATCCAGTCAGTTAGGTGCTGGGGGTAGTGCTTATCATGCTGTTCCTTCTCCTAACACCGTGGTTCAGCCTGCTCCTTCTACATCAGTGGAAGATGCCAATGAAGCTGTGAAGCTCCTGCGAACTCAGTTCGAAGCTTTCAAGGAGAAGGACAACTTGTAGAGATTGGGGATTAAGCAACCTTACCCAGTTGAATGGAAGGAAGTTCCATTTCCTCCGAAGTACAAGATCCCAACCATCTCGCTGTTTGATGGCAGTACTTCTCCCAGTCAGTTCATTAAACACTTTGAGGTTATGACTGTCCAACTTCAACCAAATGACGCTCTTCTTACCAGAGTATTCGTCGGCTGTTTAGCCGGTGTAGCATACGATTGGTATAGAAGCTTGCCCGATGGTTGTATCACTTCCTTCTCTGCCTTAAAGCAAATCTTCTTGGAATGATTTTACGAGGGGATCAACGACATGACTAGGTCAGCTCTCAATAAAATCAAAAAAAGGCACAATGAAACTGCTGAGAGCTTCATTGAAAGGTTCCGTCGGAAAGCTTTGAAAATGCCTCCTGGAACTCCGGCTGCTGTCACCATAGACACCTGCAAGGCAAATCTGTTGCCTATCATCAGCATGTGGACAGGGTCAACTCAGTTCCAAGATTGGCCATCATTCATTGTCAACGCTAAAACAGCTGAAGTTAGCGCCGACAAATTCAAGCAGTTAGGGGTACAAATGTCTAATCCCGATCGGGATGAACACCAAACATCAGGTGGTGACAATCGCCAGAATAACCGTAAAGCAAAAGAAACTTTGAACATCAATTTGAATAAGAATAAAGAATCTCTGGCGGTTAACATAGCTCCTCCTACGTCCACTTCTACTCCTTCAGCACCTCCACCGAGAGAACCTCATCCTAAAGTAGAATATTCCTTTGACGAGAATGACACAGCAAGCATCTTTGATTGCTTAATCAAAAGCAATAAAATCCAACTTGCAGATCCAAAGAAGCCTGATGAAGTCGGTAAGACTGATCATCCCAAGTACTGTGTCTATCACAGGTTCATCGGACATCCCACTCGAGCATGTTATGTGCTCAAAGGCAAAATCCAAGAGCTGGTCAATGCTGGCGTTGTCACTCTGCAACAAGACGAGAAGACTGTTACTGCAAACATGGTATCAGTTCATCAGTTCGGTGACTTTCCGTCCCAGATGTTGCAGCACGGTGTCATTCCTATCCCCAAAGCTACTCTTGAGATTGAAAATATCCCTCCTCCATGAAGTGAAGGTCTCGTCCCCTTGTCTCTTGACAATGGCAAGATTATGTGGATTCATCCGGATCTTGCTTCAGAATTCGAACTTTCCTCTTCCTCCAAGAAGAAAGACCGTTCCAAGGGCAAGACAAAGATTTGCAATATGGTGTCTTTTGACCCCATAGTTGATGAAAAAATCCTGCTAGGCACCAGATCAGAGAAAGCTTATCTAAAGGATTACCCCAAAGTCCAAGAGAATCCTGCTTCTTCTTCTGAGCCTGCTACAGTATAGCCTGCTTCTACTGAGGATATTCCTACTGCATCCTCACCGGTTGTAGAGTCTACTCTTCCCAAGCCGACGGTCGCTGACAGAGGCATACAGCAAGTCCGCTTCGACAAACTTTTGAAGAAGACATCTCCTTCTGGACTTGAGAAGCCTTACAACTTTAATATTTTGGCTCAGTTAGCCAATACACCGGCCCGGCTGTCAATCTTCGAGCTCTTGCGCCTCTCTAAAGAGACTCGAGAAACTCTGAGTGAGGCTCTCATGCAAGCTGAAACCTGCTTAGCCCTTCTGAACAAGCCGAAAGCAGAACCAGTCTCTTGCCTCCATTGTCATAGTGTGTTGGAGTTAATTCCAAACGTAACTTTCACACAAGATGATATGTTGATGGAAGATAACAGGCACGACCGTCCCCTCTACTATACAGGATACATCGACTCGATGAAAGTCGATCGTATTTTGATAGATCCAAGGTCTGCTCTCAGCATTATGCCGAAGACAATGTTGGATACGCTGAAAATCCCAGTACATAGTCTCTCCAGTACAATCACCACCATCCTTGGGTTCAATCAGGGAAGGAGTGAGCCTCTGGGCAAGATCCGTCTAAAACTTCAAATAGGCAATCTTCGCACAAAGGTTACCTTTTACATCATTGACAATCATGGTTGTTCCTACAATGCTTTGCTGGGAAGACCATTTCTGCATGAGCATAACATTGTCCCTTCAACTCTCCATCAATATTTTAAATATGTTGATAACAATGGAGAGATACAAAAGGAGGTTGCTGATCTCTATCCTTTCAAAGGCGTCGAAGCATATTGCAATGATGCTCGTATGTACAAGGACGTATTCATAAAGGTTGTCATGTCTTTGGACACTGAAGAAGAGCAAGAAACAGTGCCTAATGACACCCTCATCATTCCTGTCAAAGGGCGTGTTTCTCGTCCTCAATCCTCCAAGCCACTGGCTATTCACTTGCCAGTTCAAAAGCAATCAATTGATAATCAAGATCAAAGGGAGCTCACCTCTTCTAAGCCGCTTGTTATTGACTTACGTCGTAACAAGGATAAAAAGCAGTTCACTTCTTCTGAGCCCCTTGTTATTGATCTATCTCATAACAAGGACAAAAGGGAGCTCATCTCTTCTGAGCCGCTTGTTATCGACCTCCTTCGTAACAAAGCCAATCCTACTCTACGTTCTTCTTCTCCCCCTCTTGTAATCAATCTGACCAAGCCTGCTAAGGCTAAAGGTCCTGCTGTAAATACAAATGTACAAATCAATGAAAAAGCATCTACTTTCCAGTATACTGATGTCATTTATCATGCTAAATGCTATTTGGATATGTTAGATAACTTTCAGTCATTTAAAATGGGAGTTGTGCAATCTCTTCAAACAGAAGTCTCATTTGAACACCCAAAAGATTCATATCGTATTGTTCCCGCTTGTAAGAAAGGCAAGAGTCCAATACTTTTTAGTAAAGGACCGGAACAACAATTCAGCTATACGGATGATAGCAAAGTTAACGACACGGGGCATCTTCAACTCCGTCGTTATAGTCAACAATCAAAAGACATCATCCGAAAGATGGGTTACGACTTCAAGAGCGGCCTCAACTACGATAAAGGACGGAGAACTCCTATCCGTACAACTGTGCCGAAAGGAAAGT
The DNA here is from genome assembly GCA_029216955.1 of Iris pallida. Taxonomy (NCBI): domain Eukaryota; kingdom Viridiplantae; phylum Streptophyta; class Magnoliopsida; order Asparagales; family Iridaceae; genus Iris; species Iris pallida. The sequence continues at coordinate 8,150,176 of JANAVB010031216.1, read as the reverse complement.
CAGAGATGTACTACAACAGGACCAAAAGAGGTCTCGGATATGCTTCTCCTCCAGTGTTATCCCCAGCAGGCTCTGAATCCGATAGTGAGGAGCGCTCTAACTCCTCTGATTCCAGACCGTAGGATTCTGACACCAGTATCGGTCAAGTTTATCGATTGACTGTATCTTCTAACATGGTCTCCGTTGAACTTCCAGAAGGATATGACGAGGATATTGAAGAAAATATTGAAACAGATCCTTGGGCTCAACGATTGGATACCCAATGGGAACTCCGATTCGAACAAAGGAAACCTTCTACCGAAGATCAATTAGTTCAAATTGATGTAGGAGAGAACGGGTCACCTCGTCCAATATTCATCAGCAAGAACCTTCCAGAGGCGGATAAACAAGAATTAATTCTTCTGATTAAAGAATACATTGATGTATTTGCTTGGAGTTATGAAGACATGCCAGGACTAGATCCTAAAGTTGCTACTCACAAATTGAACATCTTGCCGAATGCAAAACCGGTCAAACAACAAAAACCGCATTTCAAGTCAGAAATGATGGACGCAATCGACGATGAAGTCAAGAAGCTTATCGCTTGTGGCATTATCAGAGAAGAACAGCATCCTGATTGGGTAGCTAATGTTGTCCCAGTCTTAAAGAAAATCGGCAAAGTTCGAGTCTGCATCGACTTCCGGGATCTTAATGAAGTCTGTCCAAAAGATGAATTTCCTCTCCCTATCACGGATGTCATGATCGACAACACTTGTGGGTTTAAAAGAATATCTTTCATGGACGAATTCTCCGGATACAATCAGATTCGGATGAATCCTGAAGATGAAAAGCATACTTCTTTCTGCACTCCTCGTGGAGTCTATTGCTATACTGTGATGCCGTTTGGTCTCAAAAATGCTGGTGCAACATACCAACGAGCAATGAGTACCATCTTTCGAGATCATCTGTACAAGACTGTCGAATGCTACGTCGACGATATCGTTGTCAAAAGTCGTCTAAAGGAAGATCATATCCAAGACTTGAGAACTATCTTCAATATCATGCGCCAACATCAACTCAAAATGAATCCCACCAAGTCATTCTTGGGTGTCTCTAGTGGCAAATTTCTCGGCTTCGTCATTACCTCTAAGGGTATACACGTGGATCCCGAGAAGATCAAAGCCATTCAAGAGATGCGTCCTCCACACAATCTAAAAGAGCTACGAGGATTCCAAGGTCGACTTACGTACATCAGAAGATTCATTTCGAATCTGTCTAGACGCTGTAGACCATTCACTCAACTCATGAAGAAGGGTGTATCTTTCGTTTGGACTGAAGAATGTCAACGAGCATTTAACGACATCAAGCGGTATCTCATGAATCCACCGGTCTTGGTGCCACCGATCTCTGGCATACCATTCTTAGTGTATGTCCGTGCTATGGACCATTCATTGGGCGCTTTACTTGCCCAAAAGAACAAAGAAGGTCATGAACAAGCCATTTACTATCTTAGTCGTACTATGATTGGTGCTGAACACCGTTATAGTTTGGTTGGAAAAGAATGCCTAGCTCTTATGTTTTTTGTTCAGAAGACTCGACATTACATCATTGGCCAAACTATTCATGTCATATTCTGAGTTAATCCTCTTCGGGTATTGATGAAGAAGCCTAGCACACTCAATTCTCGGCTGGCTACATGGGTCGTTCTGCTAGCCCAATATGACATGGTATATGTTCCTTAAAAATCTGTCAAAGGTCAAGCACTGGTGGATTTCTTAGCAGCCCATCCCGTTCCAGAGACGTCCAAACTCTATGATGAAATTCCAGACGAGATATTGGAATCAAATATGATCTCCGAAGAATTTCCTACTTGGCGTCTATTCTTTGACGGTGCATCCAGGATTGGACCCAATGGTGCCATTATCGCAGGAGTTAGAGTTGTCCTTGTTTCTCCAGACGGGTCAATTATTCAAAGAGCCTACTCCCTAGATGAACCTTGCTCCAACAATGTAGCAGAATACAATGCTCTACTCATTGGCCTTCAATTAGCTAAACAATTGGACGTCTAATATCTTGAAGTTTATGGTGACTCCAAGTTGGTTATTAACCAGGTTAGAGGAACCTATGAAGTTCGTCATCAAGATCTAGTGTCTTACTTTGAAGCGGCAATCAACATGGCTACATCATTCAAAGCCTTCTTCATCGAATATGTACGTCGAGCTTGCAATACTGAGGCAGATGCTTTGGCTAATCTTACAGCAGTCTTAGCCATCCCTATCAAAAGACAACAGGTGGTGGTCATCTCTAATCGGGAATTATTCTGCATCGAAAACAATCGTAATATAGAGTTCAGTAATCTTACTGAAACCAATGTTATCAGTAAAGATTGGAGAGCTCCCTTCATCGACTTCGTAGTTCATGACATACTCCCTGAAGATCCCAAAGAGGCTACGAGTATTCGTCGATGATCTCTACGATTCTACTACAATCAGACCACCAAGACTCTTTATCGGCGGACTTATGACAGCCTACTCTTGCGTTGTCTTGCTGGTGATGAAGCAAAGCAAGTATTGCGTGAAGCTCACGATGGTGTTTACGGAGCACATCAACCCGATCCTAAACTACAGGATCGCATCCGACGTATGGGTTACTACTGGCCCTCTATGGTATCTGATGCCATCGAATATGTGAGAAAATGTCGAGCTTGTCAAATCCACGCAAATTTTATTCATCAACCATCAGAATTCCTTCATCCGACTGCTGCTTCATGGCCTTTTGAAGCTTGGGGCATGGTCATTATAGGTCCTATCAATCCTCCTTCTTCTAGAGGATATCGGTTCATATTGGCAATAACCGATTATTTCTCCAAATGGGCTGAAGCTCTACCTCTGGCTGAAGTCAAGACCAGCAGTGTCATCAACTTTGTCAAACACCATGTCATATATCGATTTGGTGTACCTCGACGAATCATCCATGACAACAGACCACAATTCATCAGCCAGAAGTTTACAAGATTCTGCGATGATCATCGGATTGACAATGTTGCTTCTACAGCCTACAATCCTGCTGCTAATGGCTTAGCTGAAGCTTTCAACAAAACTATCATCAAGCTCCTCAAGAAGTTTGTGTCTACTAACAAACGGAATTGGAGTGAAAAGCTTGGTGTATGTCTTTGGGCTTATCGAACTACGGTCCGCAATCCCACAGGCTTTACACCTTTCTCGCTGGTGTACGGTTGTGAAGCAGTTCCTCCTTTGGAACTTCAAATTCCTTCTTTAAGGATTGCCATTGCTAATGAACTCACTACAGATAATAACGAACTTCTCCGACTTCAAGAGTTAGAAGCACTCGATGAGAAGCGGTTATTGGCTCAACATCATATTGAGTTTTATCAAGCCCGCATCTCGAAGACTTTCAGCCGCAAAGTTAAAGTCAGAGCCTTTCAGCAAGGAGAACTTGTTCTAACAGTAAGACGTCCTATGACAATGACTCATTTGAACAAAAGTAAGTTCGATGCAAAGTGGAAAGGGCCTTATATTGTCAGCAAAGTCTTTTCAAACGGAGCCTATCAACTTTCAGAGTTAGACGGTCGAGTTGTAATGATGCCTATCAATGGCAAATTCCTCAAGAAATACTATGTATAAATGTAACAGAGATGTTATGTAAATATGATCAGACAGTTCATAAATAAAGTTTGATTTTTATTTCATCATAAACGATGTTACATAATATCAAGGAAGATCACTATCATCCCTTTCGACATTGGGACGCGGACCACTGCCGTCCTTATCAAAGACATAATCAGCAAAAGAACTGAGAACATCTTTGCTCGAGCCTACCAGGAACTTGCAGGCAGCCATCCTCATGGCTTCTTCTTCTTTAGTCTTTCCTGGTTCAAACAGAAAGTCCAAGATATCCCGCGGTGGTTTGGGTGCAGATGAACCTTCGCCTACTCCTGACTGCTTTAGCTGGACTGGATCGGCAGGACGTTCTTCAGTGTCCACTTCAATCTTCAGAACAATTTTAGCCTTTTTGGATGCATCTCCGGACGACATCTTTATCTTGAAAAGTGGAAATGATCATTCCTTCCAGATTTCTGTTCTATTTATAGACGAAGATTCTCAAAATAACAAAATGACACATTCATCTGACGGTTCACCCGTTCACATTCATCCGACGGTTCACCCGTTCACATTTATCCGACGGTTCACCCGTTCACATTCATCCGACGGTTCACCCGTTCACATTCATCCGATGGTTCACCCGTTCATTATCATCATCTGATGGTTCGTCCGTTTATTATTATTTGACGGTTCACTCGTTCATTATCATCATCTGACGGTTCGTCCGTTCATCGTCTTCTGATGGTTCATCCGTTCATCATAATCATCTGACGATTCGTCCGTTCATCATTATCTGACGGTTCACCCGTTCATTATCATCATCTGATGGTTCGTCCGTTCATCATCATATGACGGCTCTCCCGTTCATTATTCGATGGTTCGTCCGTTCCGTTCATTTATCATAATTATCCGACGGTTTACCCGTTCATTCATCATATTCATCCGACGGTTCATCCGTTCATTCAATCAATCTGACGATTCGTTCGTTTATTCCACTCATTTGACGGTTCATCCGTTCATCCTAACGATTCACTTCATTCACACATTTTGACGATTTATTTCGTTTGTTTATCCACATCAGCAACTTATCATTCTCGATTAAGTTGTCTATTGAAATAATGATATTCAATAAATTATATTTGCCACGTCCATATTACCTCTTAGCAGATATACTTGAATATGGTTATTTTTCAGAATCAAAAAATATATCATGTCATGTACCTCTGAATATATTTTCTATGTTTATTATTTGTATCTGAACAAGATATGCAATAAATAAAAGAGCCACAACAAAATGTCTTTTTATTTGATCAAAATTTAAGACATTACAAAAACATACATATTACAAAAACAAGAAGATACAAGGAATCTTTCTATTAAACTGGTGGTGTCATCAAGCCAGTAATCTGTTGCTTCAGAATCTGTAAACGCTCTTCGCGGGATTCCATCACTCTCTTCCTGGCCTCTTCCATCCCAGATTTCTCGTTTAAAGTTGGTATGGTTACCATTCTGCGAGTGATTTCATCATTATGAGCTGCGACATATTCGTCTCTTTCTTGGGTTATAGCACCGAGTTATTGGATTGCAGTTTGATGCTCGGTAACCTCATCTTCCAATTCTTCTTGGAGACGGGCAATCTCTGCTCTCAGTTCAGCAATTCTTCTCTCTTTTCTTTCAGTAGTAGATGTCACAGATTCCACCTTGGAATTGTACTCAGCAGATTTAGTAGCAAAGCATCTAAGAGAATCTGGAAATTTACTCTCTCAATTGCAGCTTCCTGAGCCATCCGTTCAAATTTCGCTTGAACTAAGGGTTCTACCTCCCCCTTATTGAGCTCTTTGTAGTTCTTTATTGAAGTCTCTAGCTCATTTAATATGTGTTCAAGAAAAGTGGCCTGAGGCTCGTCACCTTGCTCGTGGATAGCATGAATTAAGAAAGAGATTGGACCTCTAACTGTGTAAAAATCAGCATCCTCTTTTTCCATCACCCTATTGATCAATGGCCCTAATGAATCGAAGAAGAATTTGGTAAATGATTCGATGACGAATTGATTGGTTGTCAGAGCACCAGGAGTCGCAGCAACTCATGTTTATGACGAGGCAGCAGGACGTTCAATTTCTCGGACAGTAGGCTCTTTGAATAGAGGAGCTAGAGTAGAGATGGTCGCTCCTCCTGGTTGTTCCTCTGCAAAATTAAATATTTTCATTTTGCCTATCATTTTCTATTGTCAAAGAGAATCAAAAGTGAAAACAGTCTTACCATGGTTCGATCCGGTAACAGGCCTATCATCTGTTGGAACAGATTCTAGCTGAGCAGAAGTAGCCTCAGACACTATTGCCTGACTACTTCCTGCTTCGGAGCCACAGGATAAATGGCGACTGCTACTAGCAATTGTCGTCGTAGGCACTATGTCCATGCACACTGGAGGAGCTGGAGAAGATCCAAGTTCTGTAGGGATAAGAATAAAGATGTTAGCTGTCAATCTATTAAAAGAAAATTGCTAATTTCATTCTATACCTTGGAGATCAACAGCAGGAGTTTCCTCCAGGGCCGCTTCTTCATCTGCTATCTTTTCTAGAGATGCTTGTACCTCAATATCCTTTTCAGGATTCAAGGTGTCATCAGCGTCTTCAGGAGATATCTGCACCTCAACGTCCTTCTCAGGATCTAAGGTGTCGTCAACCGCTTCAGGAGACACATGCTCTTCATCGTCCCCTTCAGGATCATGTGTATTCTCAATGTCCTCAGATGATGAACTCTCCTCATTTTCGTCTTCCTTCGGTACCTCCCTACTGGCAGTTGTAGCGGTTTGATCAATGTAATCCTGTGAGCCGAAGTTACAGTCATATAAAGCCTCGATCATCAAACGATCCTCTTCCTCGCGGATTTCTCCTGGTGTAGCAGGGGGTTGAGTAGTGTCCATCATTGGTAAAGGGGATTATAAAGCTTCATGCTCTGTCTCAGCAATATTTTCTCTGGGCTCTACGGCCTTATTTCTCTCTTCACTCTGATCGATCTCTTCCCTCCGTTCTAGACTAGAAGTTTTATGCCCAAATTCAGAAACAGGGGTAGGAGATGGCATGGTGATTCCAGCCGCAGCGTTCATCACTATCGAAGACAAAATTTGCCTTGGAGGAGAAACTGTTCTCTTTTTTCTTCTGTGAGCTAGCTTCTTCCTTCTATGTAGACGCCTCTCAGGACTCTCTACGTTTACTACCTCGACCTATTTCTGAACAGAGGTCAGTGTAGCTGCTTCATCTCGAGTGGACTCGGCCAATTGTCTAGATTGCGATCTGGTGGTAATCTTCTCTGAAGAATGTTCCAAGATCAATTTTTTCTTTACAGCTGGAGAAGAAGGCTCTTCTCTCCTTCTCTTCCTCTCCTTGATCGGAGACTTAACAGCCTTCAGAGAAATTCTTAAAGATTGGTTAACTTCCTCAGGGAAATTGGCTTCCCTGGAAGCTTCTAATGGATCGTCTACTGGCTCATGTTCTTCATCGTTATTGGGAGCTAATGTGTCAGTCGCTCCTCTCTTCAGACGATTTGCTGTTACAAAACTATCAACGAGGATATAGTTTTCAGCAAATGTATTTGCAGCTGTATAAAACTGTGAATAAGTATACAGCATTCTTGGACCAGCATCAGTTCTGTTTGGCATCGAGAACACAGTCTTTGTGTCTCGAGCATTGTAGTAAGCCCAGGCCCGGGCACCATCGATCAAGTAACCTTTTCCTTGTAGGCACGTGATGGCGTTACCTACATGAAACTGGTCATATCCAAACTGACGAGCGAAGCGGCTCGGCAGATATGGTTCAAGGAAGCATTCCTTTTCAAATCTGTATACTAGATGTGATGGTCTGATTGTCTTCAGCCATTCAAAAGATATTTGACCTATTGGTTGCCTCCCAAGGTCAATCAGATTTGCTGCCATATGCTCAAACTAGTGTATATCCACCTACTCTATGAGAATCTGCGTAGAAAACTGCCACCAACTGCTCCCATAGCAGGGTTCATCAATGATGGATGATGCAAGAGCAACCATCCGAATAAGTAGGTGTAAGGTAATTCTAGTCTAGGGAAGTTCACCTTATCACCCTTGCACTTGATCATAAGATCAACATACAGACGAAGACCCGCGTTTATACTACAGGTCATCGATGAAAGTAAATCCATCCGGTAGCCGAAGACTAATCGGACAGCAGCAAAAAGAACACCGCGATGGAAGCGGTCTACAACACTTGCTCCAGGCACGACGAATCGACGTAGCCAGTACGTCAAAAATTCTGCCAGCTGGGCTTGTTTGGACATGGACCTGTAGCCCATTCTTATAAAGCCCTCCACAAATTCTCCAGCCTTAAGAGGAGGATATTGGTGTTCATCCTCAACTCTAATATCCATCCTCTTATTCTCCTCCATCAGCTTTAGCACTTCACTGTTACTGAGGGGATGGAAGAAATCAGGGTTGCAGGAGTCATGATCTTTTGTCTTTTTCTCAATAATGTGGTTGAGAAAAAGATAAGTCAACCATTTGGATGAATAGCATGTGCCAAAAGAGCTACTTTGGTAATACAAAGAGCATATGTTATAATGCAACAGAAGCTCATCAAAGACTTCCACCATCTTTGAATTCTCTCGACGAAGTCTATCTAATTCGTCGTTGGTCGGGACGTACTCCTCGTTAGGCAAATCACCCATTGGTAAATATGAGATATACTTCATCTCATGGAGATCCAAGCCCATCTCTCCACAGGGCGTCATAAACGTCCCTGTCCTGTAGTTGTACCTCTCTACCAAAGCCAAAAACAGATAAGGATTTGGAAAGAAGCCGTATACAGTAGCGTGTACCGCATTATACAGCTCAATTTCTCTGAGTTTATCTTCAAACTGGACCAGTATCAAGTTAGCTATGCAGCTCCATCTTTTGATGTCTGGGTTTACCAGACCTGTCAACCGGATGTCTTGATCCGGATATTTACCCGCCGCTTTGGCATACTCATTGGCAAAAATCGGTGTCCTTACCGGCAGCAGCAAAGGAGTTCTCAGGGGGAATGCAACCTGGCTTCAACCCTCTTAACAAAGTACTGTGTTATTCGGAAGAACTGTAGAACATGTCCTTATTGTTCGGAACTTTCTTGACACAGATTTTTTTGGTCCGTGCTTGTTGCAAGGGAGTAATGTCCCATTCTATCCTCCTAGGATGGCTCGCATGAGCATATCTTGCTAGAGGAAGACATCTCGCTAAGTCTGGTAACTTGATCAATTTCTTCTTCCATTGGAAAGTTCTCGACTCAACTCTAGGTCTTGGTTGAGAACTTTTATCAACAGCGTCTCCGAAGAGGAACATAGGCTTCTTATGAGTGACAGCATCAGCTGATTGCAAAGGCTGTCCATTTATCAGACTTAGCAAAGTCTCGTTATCCTGTGCTATCAAAATAGTCTAGCGAGAAGATGGAAGGGCATACTGTGGAAAATGCATATAAGATAAGTCTTCTTTAAAATTTGGCTCAGCTAAAGTTCCAACAAATGTTTCATATTCAGGATCTTCTCTGGTGTCAACTGTATCAAACAGAAAAATCACAATTCAGTACAAGTCAAAGTCAGAAATTTTGTCATCAGATCGCGCAAACATCAGATTACGCAAACATCAGATTGCACAAACATCAGATTGTGCAACCATCAGATTGTGCAACCATCAGATTGTGCAATCATCAGATTGTGCTGACAAAGCTTGTGCAAGCATCATTTTGTGCTGACAAGATTGCACAAATCAGCCGATTGCGCTGACTTTTGCCAGCACAATTCAACCGATTGTACGAAAAGATATTCTTCATAAAAATGAAGAATAATGTGTTCGTGAAACCAAAACCATAAAAAGGGTGGCACAGTATGGTCATATCTCTAAAAAGAGATGGATTTTAAGATCCAGCAAAGTCGAAAAAACTCTAAAAAGAGTTTTCGATCGGTTCGTCTACCTCGCAGAGCAGGGTGCGCAGTTTCATGGCGGGAAGGACGAGGCGCAACGCGAGTCGAAGACTTGGCGGGGGCCTTGCCCTTGGCGGCGGCGGAGGAACGCTTGGGAGCCATGAGATCAACGGAGAAGAAAGGTTGAAGTCGGAATAGGCTCGGATTTTCTCTCTCTCAAACACAATGAAAGCAAGTAAAGAATAATTTGAAGGATCAAGGAAACTATTTATAGTTTTCAAAGAACAAACGGCCGCCACAGATTGGGCCAAAAAAGCAGGGGCTGATTCATCCGATTGCGCAGACAGCTCAATATATGCGCAACTTTATTTAAAATTCAAAATTCAAAGTATTTCGAAATTTTGAATAAATTCAACTTTCGAAAACTTTGAAGGGGGTCTTGTAGGTCCTAAAAAATCAAGTTACACCCATCAACAAAGTCATGAAAATCAAGAAAAATAGTTTTCAAATGAACTACACAGACATCAGATTGCGCATCATCCAGATGGCGCAGACTGGACTGCGCACACTTTCAAGTGCGCAAGCTGACGTGGCCATATTATCATTACCTGACACAATCAAATCTTCTGACAACTGACAGCATGAAGAACGAGGGGACTGTTCGTTTATTATGTCGCACAGCGCTCGAGAACAGCTGTACATGTAGCGCAATCTGTTTGCAGCGTAATCCAGCCCAGCGCAATCCATCCTAGCGCAATCCAAAGTCAGCGTAATTTATGTGGCGCACTTCATCATAACACTGACAAAAATACACGTGGCATTCATGCCATCAATTGCTCGTTACGTGGCAACCGTCTGCACACGATCATGCACATTTCAATCAAATGATGCCATGTGTCCAAGACAGTTGGCCCACGACCAGACAACTGCCTGCGCAGTCTGATGCTGCACAATCCAGTTCCTGTGCAATCCAACTTGCGCCATTCAGAATAACTAAAATTTAGTTATTTCCAGAACTCTATAAATAGAGTTTCAAGTCTTCATTCAAGGGGATCAGACATAAAAGTTTAGAAATATCAGAGAGTTCAGGAGTTCTTGTCCAAGTACTGCTGCATTCTTCCGAGGCTTTTGCCTTCAACTTCAGAGGCTACTGTCTTCAAAGTTCACATCGACGACATCGTCCAAGGGATAAAGCAATCGTCTTCTAGATTGGATTTCTACAGTTGTACTTTCCCAGAATTTTTGTAATCTTTACAAAGTTTTTATCAATAAAGTTCATACTTTTGTTTTTGTAAACAACAACTTGCGCCATTCAGAATAACTAAAAGTTAGTTATTTCCAGAACTCTATAAATAGAGTTTCAAGTCTTCATTCAAGGGGATCAGACATAAAAGATCAGAAATATCAGAGAGTTCAGGAGTTCTTGCCCAATTGCTGCTGCATTCTTCCGAGGCTTTTGCCTTCAACTTCAGAGGCTACTGTCTTCAAAGTTCACATCATCCAAGGGATAAAGCAATCATCTTGTAGATTGGATTCCTACAGTTGTACTTTCCCAGAATTCTTGTAATCTTTACAAAGTTTGTATCAATAAAGTTCATACTTTTGTTTTTGCAAACACGCATCACGAGGGACTTTATATGGCATTACGACGTGCCTGTCAGCGTGGGTTGCAAGCCCTGATACAGGTCCCGTAATGCCTCGCGCCGAAGCACGACTTTATATTTTCCCCTAGGTCGATTCGGTTCCGATGCCCCGGATACCGTATCGAGAAAAGTTTAACTTGTGCACAAGCTGTCCATGACCATGCCAATGCGTGAACTTGTTTAATATGTGCGGGCAGATTTGTATAGCGCAGACAATATTGAATGACATTATCATTTTCCCCCAACTCATGCAACAATTCATTTTCTCCGAAACTATACACTCGATTTAGCGTCTCGCAGGCACCAAATTGTCCGAGGCATCATAACCCATAATCAACGTTTCATAATATTTTGCAGCACTTGAAATAGTCTATCTTTTTTCGAAAACCTTAAACTTTCTGAGTTATGTGATAAGCTTGTATTTTTTTAGAGTAGATTACTCTAAAATGATACGTCTTTTCCGAGTTCTTGACTTAGTGGATTGGCATGCAATTAACTTGGCATCGTTCGATTTGAATGAATTCAAGGCAAGGAATTAGTTTGCGGGACAGAATAGAAAATAAGGCCGAATCACCCACCGATTACTTTGCTTCGTGTCGGTCGTCCAAGCGCTACGCAACGTCAATTCTTAGTTACGTGAGCTCCTGCAATGGCACCAACGCTTTGTTAGAATTCTTTCTTTTCCCCTTGCATCAAAATCGTAATTGTATCCATGAAAACGACGCGAAAGCACTTCATCAAGCCCAACGGCAAAAGATCCAAGAAAAGCATACAGCGGTCCGGTCCCGTCGAAGGGACTCTTATAGAAATCTTACTCGCCGAGACGCAGCCCGCTGCATCTAGGACTTATTCCAACAGAAGTCGTTCCATTAGTTGGATCGATTCTCGTAACTTCTGTCCAAATCGATTTGAATCGATGCCGCAAGGCATTATCGTTTACCAAGCTTAGAGATCGAGTCAGATGGCCATCTAAGTTCCCGATCGATCTGACTCGGCGCAAGCATATTATGAAGTTCCGTCGCCTATAGAAAGCGGGGTGCTACATAATATACCACTAAGAAAAAATTTCGTTCCGAAACTTAAGAACAAGGGTCTGACCTTAATTTAGACAAACAACGCAGGGTATTTCTCTTTCATCTCTGCCTCCATCTCCTACGTCGACTCCTCGACTGAATGGTCCCGCCAAAGCACGCGGACCAAGGACATCGACCGATTGCGTAGCACCTTCTCCTTGTTGTCCAAAATTTGAATAGGCTCCTCCGAGTAAGACAAGTCAGTACGTAGCTCCAACTGATCGAAGCTAACCACATGACTTGGATCATGCACGTATTTTTGAAGTTGTGAAACGTGGAAGACATCGTGCACATCAGCCAAGGCATGAGGTAGTGCGATCCGATAAGCAACCGTTGCAACTCGCTCGATGATCTCGAAGGGGCCTACAAATCTCGGGCTCAACTTGCCATTAATACCGAACCGCATCACATCGCACATGGGCGTTACTTTCAAAAACACGTGGTCCCCGACCAAGAACTCTATCGGTCGTCGACGAAGATCTGCGTAGCTCTTTTGTCGACTTTGTGCGATGCGGAGTCTATCTCGAATCAAGCGGACCTTTACGACGGCCTGCTCCACCAGTTCCGGTCCAAGCACTTGTCGCTCTTCGACTTCATCCCAGCATATCAGCGAACGACACTTTCTTTCGTAGACCGCTTCGTATGGAGCCATCTGAATGCTCGACTGATAACTGTTGTTATAAGCAAACTCCGCAAGCGGCAAATGCGTATCCCAACTAGTCTTTAGGTCGATCGCACACAGATACAGCATATCTTCTAGGATTTGATTTACCCTCTCCGTCTGGCCGTCTGTTTGGGATGGTACGCAGAACTAAATTTTAGTTTCGTCCCCATCGCCGCTTGTAGGCTCGTCCAAAAATGCGATAGGAATCGCCCGTCTCTGTTCAAAATTATTGAGGCCAGCATCCTGTGCAGTCGAACAATCTCGTCGACGTAGATTTGTGCTAACCGATCGACGCTCCATGCTACTTTAATTACGATAAAGTGAGCCGACTTGGTCAATCTATCAACAATGACCCAAATCGCATCATTCTCCCGCGGTGTCTTCGGAAATCCCACAATAAAATCTATCGAGATGTTGTCCCACTTCCACTCGGAAATGGCGATGTTCTACAGCTCTCCGCCTGGCCTTTGGTGCTCCGCCTTCACTTGCTGACACGCCATGCACTGCGATACGAAATTAGCCACGTCTTTCTTCATGTCGTGCCACCAGAAGCTTGTGCGCAAATCCTTGTACATCTTGGTGCTTCCAGGATGTCACGAGTACTTCGCATAATGTGTCTCCGTCAGAATTTCTTTCCTGAGTTCGGTAATTTCAGGAATGCAGAGCCTTTCCTTTAGTCGCATCGTCCCGTCTCCATCTTCCGCAAAGTCAGTCGCCCTTCCCGTTAGAATAAGCTCGCGAATCTTCTTCATGAATGAGTCGTCCTTCTGTGCAGTCTTTATCTTGCTAAGCAGGCTCGATCCTAACTTCAGCTGAGCTAGGTGCAGGTGTCGATACTCAATTTCGAGTTCGATACCTATCGTATCAAGGTCTCACCGTATCTCCTTATTTATGGCTAGTGTTCCCATAAATATTCTGCTAAGCGCGTCGGCTACAACGTTTCCCTTGTCCAGCGTATACTCGATCATTAACTCGTAATCTTTTATGAGTTCGAGCCAACGTCGCTGTCGTAGGTTGAGTTCTCGTTGCATAAACAAGTATTTTAGGCTTTTATGATCTGTATAGATTCTGCAAGACATGCCATAGAGATAGTGCCGCCAGAGTTTCAACGCAAACACGATCGCCGCCAATTCTAAGTCGTGCGTCGGGTTGTTTTTTCGTGCTGCTTCAACTGTCGTGAAGCGTAGGAGATGACTTTGTCTCTCTGCATAAGTACGCACTCGAGGCCAGTTTCTGATGCATCGTTGACTATCTGAAAGCCTACTGGACTGTCTGGAACTGCAAGAATTGGAGCTGAGACGAGTCGTTGCTTCAACTCTTGAAAGCTGGATTCACAGTCGTCACTTCATTCAAATACTACTCCCTTCTAGGTGAGGCGAGTCAGAGGCGATGCTAGTTTTAAAAAGTTTCGTACGAATCTTCGGTAGTAGCCCGCTAAGCCCAGGAAACTCCGAATATCCCTAGTCGAGGCAGGTCGTTTCCAATCTACCACCGCTTCAATCTTCTTTGGGTCCACCGTGACACCTTCGACAGAGATTACATGTCCGAGGAATGTCACGCTACTCATCCAGAACTCGTACTTACTCTGCTTGGCATAAAATTTGTTTTCACGCAGAATCTGCTGTACCGTCTTCAAGTGTTCTGCGTGCTCTTCTCGATTCTTTGAGTAGATAAGGATATCGTCGATGAACACGACTACAAATTTATCGATTTGAGTTCGGAAGACTCGGTTCATCAGATCCATAAACATGGCTGGGGCATTCGTCAAACCGAACGGCATGACGAGGAATTCGTAATGACCATATCGAGTGCGGAAGGTAGACTTCGATACGTTGTCGGACTTGATCTTCAATTGATGATAGCCTGAGCGAAGGTCGATTTTTGAAAAACTGGCGCGCCTTGCAGTTGGTCAAACAAGTCGTCGATTCACGACAAAGGATACTTGTTCCGTACGGTCGCCTTGTTGAGTTCTCGATAGTCGATGCATAGCCGCATCGACCCATCCTTCTTCTTCACGAACAATACGGGTGCTCCCCACGGAGATACTAGGGCGAATAAATTCGTGGCCTAGCAACTCTTGTAATTACATCTTCAGCTCCTTCAGTTCTGCTGGAGCCATTCGGTACGGCGCCTTTGATATCGGCTGTGTATCCGGAAAGGTGTCGATGCTGAATTCTATTTCTCGATCCGGCGGCATCCCGGGCATCTCGTCAGGAAAAACATTGAGAAAATCTGCCACAACATCAGTCTGTATTGCGTTTGTATTATCCTTCTGCGTGTCTCAAACTGATGCCAAGTATCCCGCGCAGCCGGAACGCAGCATACGCCTTGCCGAGATTGCCGATACCATCATTGCCGTCTTCGAGAACGTACCGTACGAATATGAGAACTTTGTCTCTCCTAGAAGACGAAACACCACTCTCTTCTCCGCGCACTCGATCGTTGCATGACAAGCGCCCAACCAATCCATGCCCAGGATTATGTCGTACTCTTTGATGTCTAGTACGACGGCATCCAAGGATAGATATCTTTCCTCGATACAAATGTGGCCATCCCTACAAATAAAGTTTGCAGGCATATCGACTCCCAACGGAGTGATAACACTAATATTCATATCTAGTGATTGCATGGTGATTTTATTTTCTTTCGCATAATCAGTAGATATAAAGCTATGTGTCGTACCCGAATCGAATAGTACTCGAGCAGGTATATTTTTGTAGAGTAATATACCTGTTACAACGGTATCGGACGCGAACGCCTCGTCCCGAGTTAATGCATAAACTCGGCCTTGAGCTCTATGGCGTTGATTCTGTTGATTGACGGGCACCTCATTTGTGTCTTGCAGCATCGACGCTTTGTGCGAATTCGGAACGTTCCTTGGTGGGTTATGTTGGTCCAGAACATTTCTCGAACATTGCGACTTTGAATGGCCCTTCTCGCCACACCCATAACATGTTCTATGGTAGCAATCGCTCGGGCGATGCCCATGTCTGCCACAGCTACTGCAGTGTAATCCTGGATACGGATACCGATTCTTAGACGTGTTTGGGCGCTTTTGTACTCCCGATCCTCCAGCGTCATTAGGACGCTTGTTGAAATTGTTGTGAATGACAGGCACGACCCTTTGTGACATACGGCCAAAGATCCGTTCACTATCAAGTTCGGCTTCGTAGGATTCACGATAAGTTCGACATCGTTGGTTTATGACGTCCCTTCGCAGTTCATCGTTCAGGCCTTGTTGGAAGCGTTCACACCATGCTTCCTTGTTGGACAGGAAGGCGCTGACAAACTTTGCCAGCTTTGAGAAGCTCGAGTCGTAATCTTCGACAGGCATATTTTCTTGTCGCAGCATCATGAACTCGTCTTCTTTTTGATGACGGACGGCGCGACGAACGTACTGTTCGAGGAAAGCTTCCTTGAAATTTTCCAGAAAATCGTGGCGTCTGTATCGGCTTCGTAGATTTCCTGCTTCTTAGCTGTCCACCAGTCGTACGCCCTCAGTTGCAGCTGTAACACCGCACAAGTTACCCTCTGGGACCCTTTAATGCTGAGCAGATTAAACATGTCCTCAATCTCTGCAAGCCACCCTACGATCACATCAGGCTCTGCTCGGCCGTTGAATTTTGGAGGATTTATCTTGCGAAACTCCTTTGCCTTGAACAAGGAAGAAGAATTTTTCATTTGCGGTTGAGCTTCTTCCTCCTCGTCTTCTTCTTGATCATCTTGCGTCTCCTTCGGTACCTCGTCCGTATCCTTGGTACTGTCTGCCATTATGCTCACTATCTGAGTCAGGGCGTTCATCTGCTTCTGCTGCGCATCAAATTGAGCTTTGAATTGCACCTGAAGCTATTGCTGCTGCAGTTCTATCAACTGTAGCATCTTCTCCATAGTCATATCGCTAGGGCCAGCGCTTTTTGTGCTCGACGTACTATCCACGGTTTGGGTTGTTGTGCCGAGATTATTTCTTTTCTCAGTCATTCCTACAAAATAGAGTAAACCCGTTAGTATTTTTCAAAAATATCTACGGGCTTACCTGTATGGAACTTTTATTTCATGCAGCATGTCGACAAGCATTCAATCGAGCCATCGCAACGGACATTCCAACAATAAAACATCTTTCGAAAATCCGAGGAAACATAACTGTGCTCTGATACCAATTTTTCATGCCCCGAGTCGACAAACCGTTCGTCCCCGGTGTTATTTTGCCGAATCGATCGTCCTCGCTAAGGCGTGATGACGTACGAGTCTGAAATTGCACTCATACAAGGCAAGAACGTTACGTTGAGTCTTTATATTGAAACACCAAGTTGAAACTTCACAATTCACATCAGAACATAAGACGTAGTATAGGAAGATAGAAATTTGCTTTTCATTCATAGCTTGCAACGAAGTGCAAGTCGTAATTTATATTGTATCTCGTTGCGGCTACATTGATTGAAAATAGAAAGAAATACATTCGACAAGCTGCCTAAACTAACACTTGCCGTTCCATACATTCGCCCTTTTATACATAAGCCGTCGATTGAATTGGCTTCAAAATACTTCAACATAGGAAGATCTTCAAAACGCCTCTCCGTACTTCAGCTCCAGTTTAGTTTCGAGCGCCCGTCGTACCTGAGGAAATTGGGGAAGGGGATTAGCACACTTGCTAAGTGGACGAGACGAACCCACTCGTCTAAACCGACTCTGATTGTTAGGGTAGGCATGCTTTAGAGTTGTCTTTCTATTAGAACTAAATGAATTCAGTTCATATTCGATAGCAATCTTTGAGTAATAAAGCATACAATAAAACATAGCAGTTTTTTATATTTCTTACCACGGCTGTGCTCGTCCCTGCATAAAAACATAGATAATATTTACTACCTGCATAAGACAATAGGTGAGCATGCTCTATCTTATATGTGCGGTCATTGATGCTATGCATCACGAGGGACTTTATATGGCATTACGACGTGCCTGTCAGCGTGGGTTGCAAGCCCTGCTACAGGTCTCGTAATGCCTCACGCCGAAGTACGACTTTATCTTTTTCCCCTATGTCGATTCGGTTCCGATGTCCCGGATACGCATCGAGAAAAGTTCAACTTGTGCACAAGCTGTCCATGACCATGCCAATGCGTGAACTTGTTTAATATATGCGGGCAGATTTGTATAGCGCGGATAGTATTGAATGACACTATCATTTTCCTCCAACTCATACAATAATTCATTTTTCCCGAAACTATACACTCGATTTAGCGTCCCGTAGGCACCAAATTGTCCGAGGCATCATAACCCACAATCAACGTTTCATAATATTTTGCAGCACTTGAAATAGTCTATCTTTTTTCGAAAACCTTAAACTTTCTGAGTTATGTGATAAACTTATATTTTTCAGAGTAGATTACTCTAAAATGATACATTTTTCCCGAGTTCTTAACTTAGTGGATTAGCATGCAATTAACTTGCATCGTTCGATTTGAATGAATTCGAGGCAAGGAATTAGTTTGCGGGACAGAATAGAAAAGAAGGCCGAATCACCCACCGATTACTTTGCTTCGTGCCGGTCGTCCAAGCGCTACGCAACATCAATCCTTAGTTACGCGAGCTCCTGCAATGGCACCAACGCTTTGTTAGAATTCTTTCTTTTCCCCTTGCATCAAAATCGTAACTGCATCCATGAAAACGACGCGAAAGTACTTCATCAAGCCCAGCGACAAAAGATCCAAGAAAACCATACAGCGGTCCAGTCCCATCGAAGGGACTCTTATAGAGAGCTCACTCGCCGAGACGTAGCCCGCTGCATCTAGGACTTATTCCAACAGAAATATTTCCATTAGTTGGATCGATTCTCGTAACTTTCGTCCAAATCAATTTGAATCGATGTCGCAAGGCGTTATCGTTTACCAAGCTTAGCGATCGGGTCAGATGTCCATCTAAGTTTCCGACCGATCTGACTCGGCGCAAGCATATTATAAAGTTTCGTCGCCTATCGAAAGCGGGGCGCTACAGGGGTGGCGTGCCGTCATGTGGAGCGATGGTTTTAGGGTTTTTAGAGTCTCCCCCTCTCTCTCGATCTCTTGATATATATATATATATATATATATATATATATATATATATATATATATATTTTAGAGTCTCCCCCTCTCTCTCGATCTCTCT
This sequence comes from Iris pallida, assembly GCA_029216955.1. Taxonomy (NCBI): domain Eukaryota; kingdom Viridiplantae; phylum Streptophyta; class Magnoliopsida; order Asparagales; family Iridaceae; genus Iris; species Iris pallida. The sequence goes on along the minus strand of JANAVB010031216.1, from coordinate 8,131,131 downwards.
CGATCTCTCTCGATCTCTTGATATATATATATATATATATATATATATATATATATATATATATATATATATATACACATGTATATATATGCGCTGTGAACCAAACAGGGGGTGGGGGTCGGGCTTAGGGCTGGCTGGGTTATTTAGTTTTGTTTTTTTCTTTTTTTTTTTATTTATTTCTTATATATATATATATATATATATATATATATATATATATATATATATATATATATATATCAATAAATACTCAGTTAACCAAAAATATTAATAATCTTTATATATATATATAAATATTTCGAGTGTAAGGCTTCAACATAAAATATGAATATATATAATATTTGTTTTATATTTAATCCAAAATACCAAAATATATTATTGTAATCATATTAAAAATATTAATAATAATGACAATTGTAACAAACAAGGTAAACCAATAATAGGTACACAAACAAATATGGGTTTAGCCTAAATATTCCAAAAATACACAAGGGTAGCTAAGTATGATGTTTATCCTATTTTTAAAAATAGGATATTGATTCAGTAACAATAATATATATATATATATATATATATATATATATATATATATATATATATATATATATATATTTGTATATAAGTCTCACTACAAGATTGCATGGGCTCAGTTTCGGTTCGGGTCTAGTCCGAGCTAAATCGACACAACCGGGTCGCCTACAAGTCAATAATATAATTAATAAATAATTAAAAATGTCTTTAGAGGTTAAGTCGCAACTTGGCCTGGTTTTCCTAGTTAGGACACACTTATGGCTGAGTCTTCCTTGGCATGACTAATACACTAGTCAAGGCACGCCACTGCACTATCCGTGTCATGATTCTTGGTCATCTTGTACCCCAAATCTTAACCATAGCTAAGGTCATCTATCATAATGGTTAACTAAATAATTATTTATAAAAATCTAAAAATCACCATTTAAATCAAATAAATAATAAAAATATTTTTAATTTTCGGGAAGAGGAGTTACAACACGTGAAATATATATATATATATATATATATATATATATATATATATATATATATATATATATATATATATATATATATGTATGTTTGTATATAAGTCTCACTACAAGATTGCATGGGCTCAGTTTCGGTTCGGGTCTAGTCCGAGCTAAATCGACACTACCGGGTCTCCTACAAGTCAATAATATAATTAATAAATAATTAAAAATGTCTTTAGAGGTTAAGTCGCAACTTGGCCTGGTTTTCCTAGTTAGGACACACTTATGGCTGGATCTTCCTTGGCATGACTAATACACTAGTCAAGGCACGCCACTGCACTATCCGTGTCATGATTCTTGGTCATCTTGTACCCCAAATCTTAACCATAGCTAAGGTCATCTATCATAATGGTTAACTAAATAATTATTTATAAAAATCTAAAAATCACCATTTAAATCAAATAAATAATAAAAATATTTTTAATTTTCGGGAAGAGGAGTTACAACACGTGAAATACGTTGTGCACTCCTTCCAATGCAGGCGGCAAGGCCAGTCGGTATACCACTACACCGACTTTCTCAAGAATGTTATACAATAATATTCCTACATATATTAACAATCTTAGTGTTAAAGAATGTTATACCTCAAACTCTAGCGGTCTTCGATGGCTATCGGTCCAGTGCTTCTGTCTATCATGTGCCACACGAAGTCTCTCTCTAATCAGCTTCACTTTATCTGCAGCATCTACTACCATCTGGGATCCCAATAACGCTCTCTCACCCACGTCGTCCCAAGATAACAGGGTACGGTATCTCTGGCCATAATTGCCTCGAAAGGAGACATCTTAATGCTAGCCTGGTAGCTATTGTTGTATAAAAACTCCACCAAGTGAAGATGATCCTGCAAAGAGCCACCAAAATCTAGTACACAGGTCTGAAGCATATCCTCAAGCGTCTGAATAGTCCTCTCCGACTATCCATCAGTATGAGGGTGATAAGCAGTGCTAAACTTAAGTTAGCCTACAAACTCCTCTAGAAGTGAGAAGTAAACATACTATCACGATCCGAGACTATGCTTACTGGAACACCATGCAATCAAACAGTCTGACTTAAATATAGCTCCGCTAACTTCTCCGTAGATAATCCCACCTTGAATGGTAAAATGGACTGATTTGGTCAACCTATCAACAATGACCCAAATCGTATCCTTTCCTTCTGGAGTGCGAGGAAGACAGGAAACAAAATCCGTAGTGATATGTTTCCACTTATACTCTGGGATTGGCAATGGTTGAAGCAATTCTTCCGGTCTCTACCTCTCGGCTTTGACCTACTGGCACACGAGGTATCTAGAAACAAAATATGCTACCTCTCGCTTCATACCCTACCACCATACGTGATCCCTCAGGTCCTTGTACATCTTGTTAGCTCTAGGATGTATAGAATATTGGGAATGATAAGCTTCCTGCAAAACCTCCTCTCACGGATTACCACTCGGTACGCATAATCTAGCTTCATGCCTCAACGACCCATCTTTTGCAATGGTGAAATCATTGAGCTCTATACTTCTTACATTCTCATCCTGATACTGTGCCTCTCGAATCTTATCCATCAATCCGGACTTAATCTGCATACCTATCATCTGCATCTCAACTCCCGGAACTCAATCCCTAAATTCTCTAAGTCTGCTAACAAATGGCAGTCCATTATCAAATACATAGCTATTGGATACCTGCTCAAGGCATCCGCAACTATGTTGGCTTTTCCTGGATGATATTGTAATGTAATGTTGAAATCATTCAAAAGTTCTAGCCATCTGCTCTGCCTCATATTCAGTTCCTTTTGGGTAAAAATATACTTCAAACTTTTGTGGTCAGTGAATATTTCTACACACTCTCCATACAAATAATGTTTTTATAATTTCAAAGCGAAGATTACTGCTGCCAACTTTAGATCGTGAGTAGGATAGTTCTTTTCATGTGGTTGCAGTTGCCTGGATGCATACGCCACTACCTTCTTATTCTGCTCTAGAACACACCCTACACCTTTTTCCGAAGCATCACTATAGATAGAAAATCCACCTGATTCTGATGACAATGTCAACAGTAGAGCTGTTGTCAACCTCTTCTTCAACTCATCAAACACATCATGACAGTCTTCTATCCACATGAATTCCACGTCCTTCCGGGTAAGTTTAGTCATCGATGCCGCAATCCGAGCAAAATAGTTCACAAAGTTCCTATAGTATCCTGCCAATCGTAAGAAACTTCTGACGTCTGTAATAGAACTTGGAGTAGTCTACGATTCTACTGCAGCAATCTTCTTCGGATCTACTGAAATTCCCTCTCTAGTCCCTATGTGCCAGAGAAACTCCACAATGTCCAAGAAAAACTCACATTTCGAGAGTTTTTCGTAAAGCTTTTCCTTTCTTAAAGTCTCAAGCATGATCCTCTGGTGTCTTCGAATAAATAAGTATGTCGTCAATGAACACCACCACGAACTGGTCAAGGTATTGATAGAATACCTTGTGCGTCAAGTTCATGAAGACTGTCGGGGTATTAGTCAACCCAAACGACATCATTGCAAAGTCGTACTGGTCGTATCTAATCCGAAAGGCAGTCTTCAGAATATCTTCCTTCTTTACTTTCACCTGGTGATATTCCGATCTCAAGTCAATTTTTGTAAATACCCTTGCACCACTCAACTGATCGAAAAGATCATCGGTTCGTGGTAGCGGGTATTTGTTTTAAATGGTGATATTGTTCAAATCCCTGTAATCAATGCACATTTGCATAGTCCCATCCTTCTTTGTCACAAATAGCACCAGAGCACCCCACAGAGACAAACTCGATCTAATAAATCCTTTTTCCAGCAACTCATCAATCTGCTTCTTCAACTCTACCGCCTCCTTATTATTGATCATATGTACATGATGTGACATTGGTTCTGCTTCTAGCACAAGATCAATAAAGAACTTAACGTCCGTATCAAGTGGTAGTTCGGGAAATTCTTCAGAAAATACATCAAGAAACTCCACAATAATGGGATGAGGTAGCTCTTTTTCCTCTTCCATGGCTCCACAAATGGCATCGTTATGCTGCTCCACTGCACCTCTGGAAAACTCAAATACAGACTCTCCAGGCGGACTAAAAACTATGCATCCACGACAAAAATATATACTGGCATGATGTTTACTCGACCTATTCATTCCGAGAACTATATCCAAGCTCGGAAGTGGCATTACGAGTAAACTGACACTACAAGAAAAAATAGCATTTCTTGACGGTTTATTTCTTGACGGTCATGAAAAACCGTCAGAGGAATGGGTTATCTTGACGATTTTAGCCTTACGTCGAGAAATGTCTTGTTTTATGTCAATTTAACAATTTTATATCATAATACTTGACGGTTTTAGAGGATTGTCAAGAAACATCCTTTTATTTAGTAGTAATAGCCGTCAACTAATATATGTGCAAAAAATTAGCGTAATTTTTTAGCTGCCATTTTGGTAAACTTTTTGAAATTATTTTTATTGTAGATCTATGTTATGGTTGTCCTTTATTTTCATTCTATTTATTTTCTGATCATTTTCTCTCCTCTCTATTTCTCTCTCTATGTCATCCACTAGTCGATGGAGAATGAGAGCCCAAATTAACAAATCCCTCTTCATCCTCTCCATCTTCCTTTCCATCTTCTTCCTCCTTGCTCTCTCATATAGATCATTTCTCAATCCCAAAACCCTAATCCCCAAATCCATCTAATGTCGTCCCCTGACCCTAACCCTAGATCCATCGAAGTCCAGAGTGTGATCGACAATGGCGTCTTCGAATCGGCAGTCTTCCGCGCACTTGGACCGGCATATCCCCTCGGTGAAGGAGACGGTAGCCTGGTCGTCGCAGAATTTCTCAGCCTGAGGCGAGTAGTAACGTACGGAGAGGTGCACGTGGGGTCGACGACGTGGTCCGAAGTGGAGAATCCGTCGGGGCCCTACGTCTGGGTCCGTTGGCGCTTTGCCAAGCGAAGGATGACATTGATGAGCGAGTAGAACAGAGGGTTTGAGAGTGGGGTCTTTTTGGCAGTTAATGATCCCCATGACTTACAGACGACACCAAAGTGGACGTGGTCGCCAAAGCACAGACAGTTGAGGAGGAGAAGTTGCTGCTCCACATTGTTTCCGTTTCAGCCAAGGTAAGAATTTATTTATTTTTTATTACATAATTTTAGTTCTAAAAAATGGTAAGAGATTATGCCATGGTTATACTTAATATTTATGCTTGTATGGTGTTCGAGTTTATGCTTTCAAGGTTCTACTTTGATAGAATTTGTATTGTATCCATGTCAGTGTCATGCTTCCTCTTCGTTGGCCTGCAGATATGTAAGTACTCATTTCTTGTAGTCATCATCTCTGTGTCAGCCTCTACTGAACGCGAATAAATTAGCTTCAACAATAGGTGATATTCCATGGTTAATTGACTTTTGGAGCCTTAGTATATTTTGGGTACAAATTGTTCTTGATTTGGTTTACTTGTGGTGAAATGACAATTGTTCCTGAATCTCCAGTTGCCATACCCGTTGCTCATCTGGAAGCAAGAGAGAAATCTTTAACTTATTGAGAAATCCATCTCTCTATGATGCTTTCTTTCTTGGTATTTCCTTCACGATTCGATTTTTGACACATTATCATAACTTGCTTGTTAAAATGTTACAAGTAATCCCATTGGAATCCCATTTAAAGCCATTAGCTAAGCAATTATTTACTCAAACTCGGTGGTGGTGCTAATAGTGCAGACCTTCCACAACGTCGTATGTATCATATCAGTGGTAACATGGCGAGTGAAAGCTTGTTATCAAGCATAATTGTAGCCGAAGATAGAAGTAGATCCCCTTGAGTGCACACCACCGCATTTGTGATAGGGGTCTCTGCTCTTCCTGTACAACATAATTGCAAGTGTCCTTTGGTCGATGAGATTTTGCTGAGGTCTCAACAACTTCAGCATTGATTAGCAAGAGAGAGCCCGACCATGATAGGGTCCAAGATCTGTGTTCTTTGTCACAGCTTAAGACACTTGTCACTTTTTGGTTTTGTTTGTCATTTGCTTTTCTGGTATTTTAAAATAGTTCCTACATGTAATAATGGACCATAATTTATATAGTTGCACTCTTGACCTGAACATTTTGAATTTTCTGACGGAGCTTCATTTCTGTTTTCTCAGTTTGAACTTAACATGAAAAACAAGTAAATGCTGACATTTGGAAAAAATAGTGAAGTCTATTCTCTATATAACAAGACTCAAGTTTATGAGTTTTTGCCTTCAACAAAGACAAGTCATCTACCTGTGAATCAACAAGGAAAGATTCTCAATATGTCAGAAATATGCAAGTTGAAGTGATTCCTTTTTTTCCTAAACATTCACATAAATTCGTACTGTCATACACAAAATGATAGCATTTGTTTGAAATATATGAATAAAAAAAAGGCAGGAGCCAGGATAATTTATTTAAAGCTATTTATAAGGGCGAAAAGTTGATCAGAGCTAGCCAAAAGCAATTTTTAATTTATTTACAAGTTTGTCATTGAAAAAATTATTCAGGGTTAGCCAACATGTGAGTATATAAGTCAACTTTTTATTATTTTTGCTCTCCTCTCTTTCCTCACAAGAAGAAGAAGAACAAGAAGGAGAAAAAGAAGAAGAACAAGAACAACAAGAACAAGAACATCAATTTTTTCAAACCTAGTTTATTTTGATTTTTTGCTCTCTTCTAATTTCTCAGATCTCTTTCTCCAAATCCTAGTTTATTTTTCTTCTTCTTGTTTGGGTATTATGGATGAAATCCTAGTTGTAGAAGAAATTGGGTTATCAAATCTATTAATCTATTAGTCTATTAACCAATTTTTCTTTATTAATAGAAGAATAATGCATGAAATCCTAGTTGTAGAAGAAAACTATGGAATAAACCCTAGTTGTAGAAGAATTGGGTTCATATCAGGACTGACACAATTTCTGACAGTCCTAAAAGTATTGAGGACTGCCAGAAATTGGGACAGTCTTGAAATAGACTCGATGTACAAGAGGACTGCCACAATTGCTGGCAGTCCTAGAAGTACTGAGGACTGCCAGAAATTGTGGCAGTCCTGAAATGGACATGCTCTACAGCAGGACTGCCACAATTTCTGGCAGTGCTAGACATATTGAGGACTGTCAGAAGTTGAGACAGTCCTGAAAGGTACAGCAAGTCCCTTTCAGGACTCTGGCAGTCCTAAAGTTGAAATTTTCGAATAAAAATACATGTTAGGGTTTATTTCAATCTTGATAATAGAGTGAAATATGCATTTTAAGATTTATTTTCATGCATTCTTTGTGAGGAAAGAAGTATTTAAGCTTTATTTTTATGCATTTTAGGGTTTATTTAATTTTTTGGGTGCCATCGAAATTGGGAATGAGAAGGAAACTAGGATTTTGATGGAGATGGTGATGATGGAAATGGTGGAGAAGAAGAAGAAGAAGAGAAGAAAAATAGGATTTTGATGGAGATGTGAGAATGTAAATGGTGGAGAAGAAGAAGAAGATGGATAGAAGAAGAAGAAGAAGGAGAAGGATTTTGGAAGAGAGAGAGCGAGTGAAATTTGTGCTTTGGGGGGGGGGGGGGGGGAAGGTTTGGACAGCCCCATGAATAGAAAATTTGAATAGTCCAAGTAAATTCTTCTCAAACACTGGCTAGTCTCAATCCTGAGTATCCCTGATTAACTTATCATGTGTCCTTATAAACAGCTTTTATTTAAATGCCTTATGGTGAGAAGTATAATTTGTATATTCAATTACTACTTTGTATGTTTAAAGCAGACCTGGTACGTGAGTGGCAAACAAATTTTGACAGGATAAAAGGACAGAACAATTGTACAAATGCCAGCAACCATTTTCACAAACATATTTGAGTATATCTATAGTGCACGTTATTTATTTGTAGCTTTAATTAATTTTGCAGACGTGTTCCATCAGATTCATACTTTACCCTGTTGTACTAAAATTTAGTTGGAAATGGTCAAATGGATCTGTATCTTGTTTAAGATCACAAGTCCATCATGTTTTCTTCTAAGGAGCATAAACTCAATCGACCACCACGATCCGTTCTTGTGTCCTAAGCACTAGGTGAAGTATGGTGGGTACAAATTGTTCGAAAAAAATGTTTCAAGGAGTTTCTTTTAGGTGCCAGGGGATGCACAACCAATAAGCTGGGTGATGAGGATAAGGGTGGCGCTTGTAATAACCCGCACCGCACGGCACATTACGATTAGTCGTTGACTCGAAGAGTTGCATTGACCCGATGAAGTATCGATGTGAATTGATGCAAGTGTTACGTTGGCCCGAAAGAAAGCTTTGAGTCGATTCGAATCTATAAATCGAAGCGATGAAAGGCATAAGTCTGATTCGAAAAAATATTAATTTGTAGTTGACTTTGTGTGCAGACTGCGCTTTTACGCTGAATTATAAGAGGTCGATATTTTGCCTATTTTGCAACGGTGTCCGCAAAACCAAAATATTAACTGAAGCATGGTCACGATAGGCCGAATCTGTCGAGTAGCTCAACAAAATGGCTAAGTCAGAAGAGTTGGTCGTGCTACGAAATTATGAAATTGAGCTGCATAGGCTCGACGAAACGACAAGACGTCTCGGTTTAAGACGGACGGGTTCATGACCTTCTCCCCTACACCTTCATACCTAATAAAATGTACCATGTTATGCTAGTGTTGCTATCGAGATAGCGAGCGTGGCTCGAATCAAGTAAAGGTCTTAGTAAGTATCAAACATTAAGCTAGAACATTGAACAATCAACAATTGAAGCGACGTGCATCAAGTACACGAATCGTGATAGGACATTGATGGTAGAACATTGAAAGACAATTATCGAGACGTGCATCAAATATATGACTCAAAGAACATTGAACACTAGGCCTAGAACATTGAAAATATGACATTGAGTGTGCATCTGTGCACGAGAACTAAGCGAATGACTTAGTAAGCGAAATAGACAAGTCATGGCGCAACGCCACAGAACTGTCGAAATATTGATGGGTATAGTTCGTGCATCGAAGTATGCAGTCGTAGCACATTTGTCGCGGAACTGCTATTATGCGAGTAACTTGAGAACAGTCAGATGAGTAGATGTTGCGGATTGGAACATCGTACATCAATATGGATGTATTGGGACATAGTGTCGTTGGAACTTGAGATAGATTGAAAGAATATGATTATGGAACTCGAGATTGGTTGGAATGATATGACTTGCTTGCTGTATGTGCGTATTGCATGGTCAATGGACTCGGACGGCCCGTGCACGGGTGTTGCTTCCCTCGAACGAGTTACGACCGGGGCACCGAACCGTTCTGCCAAGGAGGGAATTATATTTGATATTCATGGTGCACTTCATTAGGACGGGTTGCGACCGGCCAATGTTGTGATAAGCTATGTTATCAGTAAGTTTGGGATCCTTCGGACACTGGACTAACAATCCGTACTGGAGTGATCGCCTACTTACACGTTGAGATACCAAGTCCAATACAGTACAAAACATCGTGACCTTCATATAGATAGAACTGGTGGGCTGAGATTAGAATTGGGTGTAGGCACAGAGCCTTCCACCCTTATGATTATGCTAAGTTTGTTGGTTGATTAGGGAATTGCTATCGATTGTAGGCTTGGCGGAAGGAGATAAAAACGTGCACGATCACTATGCTTATATTCATTATATGTCTAACCATATCTGTCGCATGGACATGGTGTTGGACACATTTATGATTCAGTTGCTATTGATAATATGCTTTACTATTTTGAATCTTGTCATGAAACTGATCTTAAGGCTAAATAGAAAGATCATCAATATAATCTGCATGCTTCACAAAATTACTTGGTGTTGGTTTAGGCGACTGGCCTTGATCGATACATACAAGAATGAAGTACTGATCCTCCACCAGTTTGCTTACAGGTTCAGGATATGGTCTGCTCGTAGAGGAGCTTCACTTGGAAGCACTGAGGCAGAATGTCCCTTAGCGTTTCGAGACGTGCGACCGCACTGGGTTCGGCATGCAACACGAAGATGTTCGACCGAGAATCTAGATGTGCTATAGAAGACATGATGTATGGAACGAGATCCTTTGTGAGGTAGAGAGATCATGTGCGTTGTAAGCCAATTGGCTTTGAGTAAGCGATTGTCCTGTTTGTGATCGGCATGATCACCGAGGCACGATTAGATCGAGATAGATGTCGGACCAACATTTAGTATGTTGCGAGAGAACAACTCGATTTCTGAGTGGTATATGACATACCACCTATGCGATCGGTAGATCGAAACATTTGTATCGATAAGGATAGGCTCGATTCCTGAGTAGTATATGCAATACCACTTAGCGATAGCTATGTTGAACTGTTTGGCAACTTGTGATCGATTGCATCGAGACCATTGCGTGTATCATGATGAGTTTGTCTGCAATGGACGAGATAGTGCCGAGACTCAAGTAGGAATGGCTGGATAAGAGTTGATGCGAACATGCTTCAATAAATTGAACGATCAGGCGCGGACACGCATCAATTGATTATGAGTCGAACAAGAATTTGTTGAATGTAAGATGAACGATTGTAGTGCCCCGTCCCGCTCAGTCAATCGAAGGAATCAAAATGTCGACGGCGTTCGGACTTAGCCTTACAACGGCGACTCGAAGACATCGCTCAGGTGGGGTAGTTTCGGTGAACTTGCCTCATCTTAGCCTTCACTTAATAAATCGCATGTTTTCATCTTGCACAAGTAGCCTTGATAATAAAAGAGACGAATTCACATAGCTGAGGAAATAATCCCAACGTGTCGAATTGAGTTAGAATATGGAAAGGTTCAACGGTCGATTTAGAGTTGGTGCACAGCGTGCTTTCAAAATGACACTCGGTCCTTCGTCCCGTGGCTTGGGAGAAAGAAAGTTGGTCTTCGGTACAAAAGCTAAGATTTGGCCTAAGTCATAGGCGTCGCCCGCATAAACGCTTGATAAAGCGTTCATGGTTCCACTGCGCAAGGCTTGGCATAGCCTTTGCTCGTCCCTCGGGTTAAGTCGTAGGCTTGAGTAAGTTAGGCAAAGTTATGCCGGTCGACCTAAGTCATTCCAAGTGTTGTCCAGCTCTTTCTGCGGTTGTCAAGTTAAATAGTACCAAGATCCCAAGGCCCGTCATATGACGTATGACTTGGGCGATAGCGTTGCGTAGAACACGAGTTGGTTTAAGGCACGAGCCACAGTTGGTTCAGTGGAAAGTTAGCCACGGTTTGTTGATACGTAAGGAACACGTTATGTTCAAGTTAAGTGGAAAGGCTATGCAGTAGCCGTTCCCTGAGTTCCAAGAATGTTAAGTCTAAGTGATGGTTAGTCGCCGAAAGGAAATATATCGGGACTGTAGGTCAGTCGCCGAGACAACCCTGGTTTGGGCTCTGTAAAACAAGTATGAAAAGTGGAAAGAGTAAAACAAAAAGGAACTAAGTGATGATGATGAGACCAGGCAATTACGTTAAGTCTAGAAGTTAGCGTAGGCATGTGGTCATGGACAACTTGTCGACAAGGGCGATGTTTCTTCGAGCGGCAACCCGGGGCCACGGGACCGACTCGGCCTAGAAAGAAACACGGTATAGCCGAGCTGGGTAATAGGCAACCGGTAGTTCGGGTACTTGCATCGGGGATCGCTACCTGCGGTGCAAGGGTCTCGATTGCCAGGCTATGTCCACGATGGCTAGTTAATGCCAGTGACTATTCATATAGATGTGTCGGCACGGGCGACAATCCGCGTGTGTGCCTTTGGACTGAGTTGAGTTGAATGTGTATGCAGTTAGAAGACACAATATCTGGGCCTAAGATTTGGCTACAACGAAGGCGACGTGCTTCGGCACGAGATGTGGCGTCGAGTGTTAAGTCGTTGGCATAGAGTTGCATGAGTTAGACTTGAGCTGTTGCGAGTTAAGTCGAGAAGGGCCGTAGGGCAAGTTGGGTGAAGTTACGTTGAGTTGCTGGGCATGACCTCGAAATGTGAGGCACGGCCGCGTTGTCAAAAACTAAAGTATAGGCAAGACTAAGCGAGGAGGCAGTTCCTCAGAGATATTGAAACACGAATCGAGTTCATGGCACGACCGAGTCGTTACGTCACAGAGTGTGGCACGAAAGACAAGTATGAGTCGGTGCGTTGACAATACAAGCACGAAAAAGGTCTAGAGGCAAGGAAATGGAGTCTATTGTGTAGTTGTATCTCTGATTATGGCCGTAAGGCAAGCACGACTTGATAGGTTAACGTTGTTGAGTGGACGTTACTGTTGCAAGCACAGGATGGTCCTCAGACACAAATATGCCAAGGCATTTTTCATAAAACTGATCCTAAGACAAGACTAGAAAGAAAATTGATAAGAATGGACTATGTTGCACAAAGTAAATCAAACGTGTTGGTTTTGTATGGGTGGACAAGGAGCTCACTCCACCAGCACAGTTGAGTACTGACACCCACATAGTTTACATGTACAGGCACCGGTAGAAGCTCGTGGCACGGAGCTTGCTTGGACGCATCGAGACACGGAGTCCCTTGGCAATTCAAAGCGTACAACCGCATGGAGTCAAGACTTATACGGGACATAATATATAGACATCGCCTTCCGAAGCATCCGCTGGCTCGAGACTTGTATTGAAAGATGAGAGAGAGCAGAGTGAACTTGTAATGAGAGAAAAGTGAGCTTGAGAGACTTGTAATCTTGGCCTTGCGTCCTTTATAATCTTTGTTTCAATATCAATAAAGAGCTTTTTTGAATAACTTGTGTTTTGATTCAAATTTTCGCTTCTATTATTCAATGTCTCTGCATGGGACTTCTGTGCGACGATCCCGTCGCAGCCGCTGAAATCGGCCGTCATGGAACCTGCCTTGCACGAGCGCAATTTAGGCTCATGCGGCATCACGCCTTAGTGAGGACGATCGCTCCTACGGGAGCGGGACGTGACATAATGGTATCAGAGCACGACTTTACGTCCTTGGACTATCGATTGAATTCTTAAACTCCGTTGTTTCCGTAAACTCTGAATTGTTGCTTCCGTATGTTGATATCATTGGTGCGCTCTCTCTCAATTGTCCTACGAGATGTCCATACAATAAGTCTAATATTTTCAAAAGCTCGTACGAGTACTCAGTTGAACGGGATCGATGGGCGAAGGCCTTTGTGCCAAACTACGATGGACTTGAGTTGAGAGAGAACCGATGCTAAAAAGTTAGCAAACGTAGTACATGCTTGAATAACCTTACGCTGACAATAGCAAATGAGTACACGAGACCGAAGTATAGTCGAACGGGTGGTTATGCACACAGCCTTTTGGCAAGGTTGTGTCGAGTATCGTGCACGTAGACCTTCTGGTGCGGAGGAGTTACGAGCGAGATTGACTATCGCTCGGACGAGAATAAGTGAGACTTAGAACGTATGTTGATAGAGACGCTACTTGACCAACGCTAAAGCGAACACGAGAAATGGTTCTTAGACCTTGAGGAACTGGCGAACGCGCAATTGAACATGTCGATTGTGAATCGTATAACCTTTTTGAGGATTTGTAGAATGACTTGACCCTGAGTGGTGGATGGACGTTAAAGAAATTTGTTCAAGCAAAACTAAAGGATTTACGGATAGTACGAGTATGTCGACAAGCGATAATATCGCAAAGCCTTAGAACGAGTAGCGCTTAGTCGGTCATGATTCGAGAGTCGCAAACGAGATATCGTTCGAACGAATTGTGAATGGTAATACGAGTTACGAAATGGTTGAATAGAGATTCTAAACGATAAAATAAATAGATGACTTGATTGAAGAAATTGATACGGATCATATACGAAAAGTTAGCACGACGGAAAGATAGCGTGCATGAAAAAGTTTGATTCGAATGTTTGAAAATGACTCTGAGGATTGGAATGGATGTCGTTCGATGATTAAGTTAGCAAGGAATGATACAAATTGAGAAAATACGTCGGTCGATGACTTAAGATAGACGGATGAACGATACATAAATTTGGGTTTGAGGAAATTAATGCTGTGAACGATTCGAGGGGTAATGATCGAATTTGCATTTGAATGTCGAGGAGATTATCCAGTCGGACGATAGCATCATTCGTACGACTCGAAATTGGTTGCAAACGAAGATCGTCAGGTTACGCATATTGTCGATGGTATTGAGGCATATCAAAGATCGATATGCGATAACTCGGGGGTGCTCTGACTCGGCGAATGACGATCGTACAAGTGTTATTGTTCAGTTGGATACCATACTTAGGATTTTGATTGAGATGAATATTGGATGAAAACAGAATTGTCTTGATGGTTACACGGATAATCACAACGTCGACGATCTTGTCTTACGCGAGCGCAACTATAGCCTCGTACATGCGTTGCATCGGATTTGGGGCGATTCTTTCGCGTGAGCGCTGTCATGGTGATTCATGTCGCGAGAATGATCAAACTCGAAAAATTAGAATGCGGCAACTTTAATTATTTTGACTTGTTGGTATGATGCGAAAGAGAACTCGAGGATGTTAGGACTTGTGATTGATGATTGAATAAAATTTGAGGATTGAGTAGGTCCAATCTACGCATCGAGAATGAACTATTCTAGACACAAATAAGAGTTATGTCCCGATGAGAATGATTATCTCGCGGGAGCGTGTATGGTGATTCGTGCCCATCGTGGATAATCTGACTCGCGTGAGATCGGGGCGCAACATATTGTTAAGTCGGACGACCTTGTGATCGATTACGTAAATTGTGATGAATGACTTAGGGAGTATGAAATATAAATTTTGGTTTAGCGATGAATTGTGTCGTAGCATGCTTGACTTGAGAAGGATTGATAGGTAGATTATGTTGAACGTGTGCAAAAGGGATGGACTATACAAAATAGCTTGATAAACGAGTGAGATTGGTATGTCGAGGAAATCGGTTGAAATATGATTTATCGTAGGATGGCTTTGCTGAATGACTCAGACCCCGTACTATCAACTTGGTTTGACCTCAGGATGGGGTCAGTATTGATATCGTTGTTTGGGAACTATGATTCCAGTACTGACGGAAAGACATAGCCTAGCGGTTAGACAGACGTCCGAGTGCGAAACGATAGAAAATTGTGGAGGCACCACTTATGAGGCTCGGTTGACATGCACGTATATCAGGGACGCCCGAATATGTGCACGATCCGACTCGAGTGGTGATGGCGCATTCGCTATCATGAGGCTTGACTGAAATGTATGTATTTTGGGGACGCCTAAAATATGTGCACGATCCAACTAAGTGATACGTTGAATCAAGTGAGACTTAAGGAACGAGAAAGTGTAGAAGATTTTGAAATTGTGTTTCAAGGAAAAGATGGACGGTAGTGCGAGCGTGGCTCGGATTGAGAAAATGCATAGGCAAAGTGTGTGCACAAGTTTTTGAATGTTGAACCTAGTTATAAGTCGATAAGTGTACTCAGTTAGTTTCGAGGACGAAACTTTTTCTGAGTGGTGTATGATGTAGTGCCCCGTCCAGCTCAGTCAATCGAAGGAATCGAAACGCCAACGACGTTCGGACTTAGCCTTACAACAGCGACTCGAAGACATCGCTCAGGTGGGATAGTTTCGATGAACTTGGCTCATCTTAGCCTTCACTTAATAAATTGCATGTTTTCAACTTGCACAAGTAGGCTTGATAATAAAAGAGACGAATCCACATAGCTAAGGGAATAATTCCAACGTGTCGAATTGAGTTAGAATATAGAAAGGTCCAACGGTCGGTTTAGAGTTGGTGCACAGCGTGCTTTCAAAATGACACTCGGTCCTTCGTCCCGTGTCTTGGGAGAAGGAAAGTTGGTCTTCGGTGCAAAAGCTAAGATTTAGCCTAAGTCATAGGCGTCGTCCACATAAACGCTTGATAAAGCGTGTACGATTCCACTGCACAAGGCTTGGCATAGCCTTTGCTCGTCCCTCGGGTTAAGTCATAGGCTTGAGTAAGTTAGGCAAAGTTATGTCGGTCGACCTAAGTCATTCCAAGTGTTGTTCCGCTCTTGCTGCGGTTTTCAAGTTAAATAGTCCCACGATCCTAAGGCCCGTTATATGAGGTTTGACTTTGGCGATAGCGTTGCATAGAACACGAGTTTGTTTAAGGCACGAGCCACAGTTGGTTCAGTGGAAAGTTAGCCACGGTCTGTTGATACGTAAGAAACACGTTATGTTCAAGTTAAGTGGGAAGGCTATGCAGTAGCCGTTCCCTGAGTTCAAAGAATGTTAAGTCTAAGAGATGGTTAGTCGCCGAGAAAAAATATGTCAGGACTGTAGGTCAGTCGCCGAGGCAACCCTGGTTTGGGCTCTGCAAAAGAAGTATGAAAAGTGGAAAGAGTGAAACAAAAAGGAACTAAGTGATGATGATGAGACCATGCAATTATGTTAAGTCTAGAAGTTAGCGTAGACGCGTGGTCATGGACAATTTGTCGACAAGGGCGATGTTTCTTCGATCGGCAACCCGGGGCCACCGGACCGACTCGGCCTAGGAAGAAACAAGGTATAGCCGAGCTGGGTCATAGCCAACCGGTAGTTCTGGGACTTGCATCAGGGATCGCTACCTGCGGTACAAGGGTCCCGATTGCCAGGCTATGTCCATGATGGCTAGTTAATGCCAGTGACCATTCATATAGATGTGTCGGCACGGGCGGCAATCCACGTGTGTATTTTTGGACTGAGTTGAGTTGAATGTGTATGCAGTTAGAAGACACAATGTCTGGGCCTAAGATTTGGCTACAACGAAGGCGGCGTGCTTCGGCACGAGATGTGGCGTCGAGTGTTAAGTCGTTGGCATAGAGTTGCATGAGTTAGACTTGAGTTGTTGCGAGTTAAGTCGAGAAGGGCCGTAGGGCAAGTTGGGTGAAGTTACGTTGAGTTGCTGGGCACGACCTCGAAATGTGAGGCACAGCTGCGTTGTCAAAAACTAAAGTATAGGCAAGACTAAGCGAGGAGGCATTGTCTCAGAGATATTGAAATACGAATCGAGTTCATGGCACAACCGAGTCGTTATGTCACAGAGTATGGCACGAAAGACAAGTATGAGTCGGTGCGTTGACAATACAAGCACGAGAAAGGTCTAGAGGCAAGGAAGTGGAGTCTATCGTGTAGTTTCGTCTCTGATTATGGCCGTAAGGCAAGCACGACTTGATAGGTTAACGTTGTTGAGTGGACATTACTATTGCAAGCATGGGATGGTCCTTAGACACAAATATGCCAAGGCGTTTGTCATGAAACTGATCCTAAGAAAAGACTAGAAAGACAATTGATAAGAATGGACTATGTTGCACAAAGTAAATCAAACGTGTTGGTTTTGTATGGGTGGGCGAGGAGGTCACTCCACCAGTACAGTTGGGTACTGATACCCACATAGTTTACATGTGCAGGCACATGTAGAAGCTCGTGGCACGGAGCTCACTTTGATGCATCGAGGCACGGAGTCCCTTGGTGATTCGAAGCGTGCGGCCATATGGAGTCAAGACTTATACGGGACATAATATATGGACATCGCCTTCCGAAGCATCCGCTGGCTCGAGACTTGTATTGAGAGATGAGAGGGAGCAGAGTGAACTTGTAATGAGAGAAAAGTGAGCTTGAGAGACTTGTAATCTTGGCCTTGTGCCCTTTGTAATCTTTGTTTCAATATCAATAATGAGTTTCTTTGAATAACTTGTGTTTTGATTCAAATTTCCGCTGCTATTATTCAATGTCTCTGCATGGGACTTCTGTGCGACGATCCCGTCGCAGCCGCTGAAATTGGCCGTTATGGAACCCGCCTTGCACGAGCGCAATCTAGGCTCGTGCGTCATCACGTCTTAGCGAGGACGATCGCTCCTATGGGAGCGGGGCGTGACAACGATAGGCTGGGAATAGCAAGGGGAATAATCGTTAAAGAAATAGTTAACTCGATCGAATTGAGTTGAGTTAATGGAAATACTTGTTCGAAACAAGTTGGTTAGATACGAAGAGTCGTCCGAACGAATTTGAGTTATATAAAGAATCGGTAGCACGAATTGGAAGTTTGATTGGGAATACGAGAATGGATGTAAGGAATTAGAAATTGTGTCGCTCTATGATTATAGTTAGCTATAACGAGATGGATCTTGATGCGTACGAGATTTGATTCGTATTCAAGTTCGGATGATAACAGTGATTGCAACGAATTGGAGTTTATGAGAAAGGAAGATGTTCAGGTTATACATATCGACGATGGTATTGAGGCGTATATCAAAGATGATATACAATAACTTTGGGGATACTCTGATCAAATAAACAAAAATTATGTTCAACATTGTTGTTGGATGAATAAGATGCAAGTTAAGTTTATGTCAATTCGAATGATAACGATGACTACAACGAATTAAAATTTATGCGAAAGGAAGATAGTACTAGTCAAAAATGCAAAACGAGTTATACAAGGTGACGGGTATGTAAACATACTTAAGGATATTGAAATGCGTCAAGAAATCTGAGAATGGATTGATATATTACTTGGATGAAAACGAAAGTATCTTGATTGCTTCGATGATAACCACAATGTGGATGTTCTTATCTTGTGCGAGCGCAACTCTAGCCTCACACATGTATCACACTGGATTAGGGCGGTCATTCCACGGGAACGTTGGCATGGTGGTTCATGCCCAGCGGGATGATCAAACTTGCAGGAGATCAGGGCGTTGTAACTGAATTTTTGACTTATGGTTTGATACGAAGGTAAATTCGAGGATTGTTGCGATGAGCATAGAGTGTGTCGAATATTGATCGTGGGTAGATAGACTCGTATCCGAGGTGAACAAATATTGCTTGGTGAGCGACATTGTTAACGGTAGTGCATGAGTTATTCGAATAGTAACGGTGCATCAGTTGCGCGGGTGGGCAGATGTATTTTGGATTGAAGAATTATATCGGATTGGGTAGAGTCCCATAGAAGTCATCAGAAATTGATTTGGCTCCAAAACAGGATATAGCATGGTTCGTAGTAACTGTCTCTCGTTAATGATCTTCAATAATCGAGCATAGCTTCGGGACAACTGACCCTAGAAAACTTGATCTCCAAATCAAGTGAATGTTGAAGTCCCAAAAGATGACCTAACAAAGTCACATAAGAAATTGCATCGAGGATAAATGATGATGTAGTGCATAATGAGGATAAGTTTAGGCGGACGAATATGTGTCGTAAGATTTCATGGAACAACCTTGGGCTGGATTGATAGGGATAAACTTTGACGATTGATCGAATAAGTACTCGAGTGGTTTGCTAGTCGATGATCGAATATATATTGATGAACGTACTTAGCATATTGATGTGGATATGCGATTATGAGAATCACATTATGTACGAAAGCAAGAATAGGGGCACGACCATAGGATTGTGTTGTAGATCGAATTCGGTAACGATTAGGCTACGTGTGTTGAAGGCCCGATCGAAATTAGCGAGATGAATAAATCGGGATTGGATTGAGAAACTTGATTGGTGATTCGTACTCGATCGAGAATCGGAGATGAATGTATTGTAAGAGACCTTGGGTCAGAAAGATTGTTGCCTTTGAGCATCGTAGACTCAAGTTGACCTCTTGTATCGGAAGAGATTAAGCACGATGTCTGAATAAGTTACCTAGCATGGGTAGCCCCAAATACGATGCGTAGATGGTTTCGAGAACGTGAATCATATCATATTAGTTGCTTGTGAAGCATAGTATGAATTGTAGGCAAAAAAAATTGGCATGTTGGACTTATCCATATTTGTTGAGGCAAAACTTCATAAATAGTTGGAAAAAAGGATTTGAGTTGCACGAGGGATAGAAAATAGACGGACGAGTACGTAGGTGATACGGAGAATTATTGTGATCGGGTGCGTAACTTGATGCAATGCATGCATTACATGATGAGAAACTTATGGAATCAGAGTGGCTTGTGTTTAAGGATTTAAGTAGAACCTGTTAGCTTTGCACGAATTCTCTACCATTATGCTTGGCTAAAATGCATATATTAGTGGGACGCCTAAAATATGTGCACGATCCAAACTCGATGGTATACCAAATTTATTTGAAACTGCATGAAGGAATCAAGAAGTGCTAAAGAAATCGTATGAATGCTAGAGACAGAACCGCGATAGTAAGTCGGTGATGAGTAAAATCACATGGATTGATAATTCGAGCGGTCAAGAAAAACGTGTGAATTAAGAGTTGGACTCACTTTGAGGACGAACCTTGTTCTGAGTGGTATATTATGTAATGCCCCGTACTGCATGGTGAACTACGATGAGTCGTTGACTCGAAGAGTTATGTTGACCCGATAAAGTATCGATGCAAATCGATGCAAGTGTTACGTTGGTCCGAAAGAAAGCTTTGAGTCGATTTGAATCTATAAATCGAAGCGATGCAAGGTATAAGTCTGATTTGAAGAAATATTAATTTTTAGTTGATTTTGTGTGCAGGCTACGCTTTTACGCTAAATTATAGGAGGTCGATATTTTGCCTATTTTGTAACGGTATCCGCAAAACCAAAATATCGCCTCACAACGAACTGAGGCATGGACACGGTAGGCCGAATCAGTCGAGTAGCTGAACAGAATAGCTAAGTGTGGACACACACAAAAAAGAAGAAGAAAATGATGTCTTTTCTTTTATTGGCGCAAGGCACCACAAATCGAGTACGTTTGAGAGATCCTGCGCTGAGGATCCCCGAGTACAAAAAAGAATTCTAGGGAATGGGACGATGGAGATCGAGCGGCAATTGCTCCTTTACTCCGTTGACACTCCGATTACAAAAGTGGAAGAAAACCTAAGAAAATTGCTAACTCTCGGCTCACTGGCAAGAAGTGCAGCAATTTGGCTCTTGAAAATGCTCTCCGTTCTGTGTTTTGAAGAGGGATGAGGCCCCCTTTTTATAGTAGTTCTTGATCTGGAATGATGTTATACGCCCACATGAGAAAATACGCTAGTTTTTATGTGGACGCATAGTCCTGCTTTGGGCACATAGGATGTAGGTGCATATAGGCTACGAGATCGTGCGTTGGTAGTGGTGTTGACGTGGTCGCATGCTTCGGTGCACGACTGCTCATGGAGACTGACGTGGCCGTGTGCTTCGGTGCACGTTTTGATCATGGCTTTGATTGAGTCAGGCTTGGGCGCATAGCCATATCTTAGGCTATGTGCCCACCTTTCGGGGGAGCTAGTCTTGGGCGCATGAAGCTTCACTGACTGGGCACGTAGAGCCTCACTGACTGGGCGCATGGAGCTACACTGACTTGGGCACATGGAGCTATACTATATTGGGCGCATGGAGCTACACTGACTGGGCGCATGGAGCTACACTGACTTGGGCACATGGAGCTACACTGACTTGGGCGCATGGGGCTTCATTTGCTAAAATTTTTTCATGCTTCTACACTAAGTCAGAAGAGTTGGTCGTGCAATAAAATTATGAAATTGAGATGCATCGTCTCGACAAAACGACAAGGCGTATCAGCTTAAGATAGAATATTAAACAATCAACAATTGAAGCGACGTGTATCAAGTGTACGGGTCGCGGTAGGTCGTGGTAGGACATTGATGGTAGAACATTGAAAGACAATTATCGAGACGTGCATCAAAGTATGACTCAAAGAACATTGAACATTAGTTCTAGAAGATTGAAAATATGGCATTGAGCGTACATCCGTGCACGAGAACTAAACAAATAACTTAGTAGGCGAAATGGCAAGTCATGGTGCAACGCCACAGAACTGTCGAAACATTGATGGGTATACTTCGTGCATCGAAGTATGAAGTTGTGGCATAATTTTCGTGGAACTGCTATTATGCGAGTAACTTAAGAACAGTCGGTTGAGTAGATGTTGCAGATTAGGGCATCGTGCATCAATATGGATGTATTGGGACATAGTGCCGTTGGAACTTGAGATAGATTGACGGAATATGATTATGGAACTTGAGATTGGTTAGAATGATATGACTTGTTTACTATATGTGCATATTGCATGGTCAATGGACTCGGACGGCCCGTGCACGGGCGTTGCTTCCCTCAAACGAGTTACGACCGGGGCACCAGAACCGTTCGACCTAAGAGGGAATTATGTTTGATATTAGTGGTACACTTTATTAGGACGGGTTACGACCGCCCAATGTTGTGATAAGCTATGTTATCAGTAAGTTTGGAATCCTTCGGACACTAGAATAGAATCCGTACTGGAGTGATCGTCTGCTTACACGTTGCAATACCAAGTCCATTACAGTGTAGAACATCGTGACCTTCATATAGATAGGACCGATGGGCTGAGATTAGAATTGGGTGCAGGCGCAGAGCCTGCCACCCTTATGATTATGCTAAGTTTGTTGGTTGATTAGGGAATTGCTATCGATTGTAGGCTTGGTGGAAGGAGATAAAAATGTGCACAATCACTATGCTTATATTTATTATATGTCTAAACGTATCTGCCGCAGGGACACTGTGTTGGACACATTTATGATTCAGTTGCTATTGATAATATGCTTTACTATTTTGAATCTTGCCATGAAACTGATCCTAAGGCTAAATAGAAAGATCATCAATATAATCTGCATGCTTCACTAAATTACTTAGTGTTGGTTTAGGCGACTGATCTTTATCGGTACATGCGAGGATGAAGTACTAATCTCCTACCAGTTTGCTTGCAGGTTTAGGATATGGTCTGCTTATGGCGAAGCTTCGCTTCAAAGCGCTGAGGCAGGAAGTCCCTTAGCATTTTGAGGCGTGCGACCGCACTTGGTTCGGCATGCAACACGAAGATGTTCGGCCGAGAGTCTGGATGTGCTATAGATGACATGATGTATGGAACGAGATCCTTTGTGAGGTAGAGAGATCATGAGCGTTGTAAGTCAATTGGCTTTATGTAAGCGATTGTCCCATTTGTGATCGGCATGATCACCGAGGCACGATTAGATCGAGATAGATGTCGGACCAACGCTTAGTCTGTTACAAGAGAACGACTCGATTTCTGAGTGGTATATGCCATACCACCTATACGATCGGTGGATCGAAACATTTGTATCGATAAGGATAGGCTCGATTCCTGAGTGGTATATGCAATACCACTTAGCGATAGCTATGTTGAACTGCTTGACCACTTGTGATAGATTGCATCGAGACAATTGCATGTATCCTGATGTGTTTGTCCGCAACGGACGAGATAGTGCCGAGACTCGAGTAAGAATGGTTCGATAGGAGTCGATGCGAATATGCTTCGATAAATTGAGTATGAACGATCAGACGCAGACTCATATCAATTGATTATGAGTCGGACAAGAATTTGTTGAATGTAAGATGAACGATAGGCTGGGAATTGCAAGGGGAATAAGCATTAAAGAAATAGTTAACTCGATCGAATTGAGTTGAGTTAATGGGAAGACTTGTTCGAAACAAGTTGGTTGGATTGTCCGAACGAATTTAAGTTAGTGTAAAAAATCGGTAGCACGATTTGGAAGTTTGATTGGAAATACGAGAATGGATGTAACGAATTGGAAATTGCATCGCTCTATGATTATAGTTAGCTATAACGAGATGAATCTTGATACGTACGAGATTTGATTCGTATTCAAGTTCGGATGATAACAGTGATTGCAACGAATTGGAGTTTATGAGAAAGAAAGATGTTCAGGTGATGTATATCGACGATGGTATTGAGACGTATCAAAGATGATATACAATAACTTTGGGGATACTCTGATCAAATAAACAAAAATTATGTTCAGCATTGTTGTTGGATGAATAAGATGCAAGTTAAGTTGATGTCACTTCGGATGATAATGATGACTACAACGAATTAGAATTTATGCAAAAGAAAGATAGTTGTAGTCTAAAACGCAAAACGAATTATACAAAGGTGATGGGTATGTAAGCATACTTGAGGATGTTGAAATGCGTCGAGAAATCTGAGAATGGATTGATATATTACTTGGATGAAAATGAAAGTATCTTGATTGTTTCGATGATAACCACAATGTTGATGTTCTTGTCTTGTACGAGCGCAACTCTAGCCTCACACATGTGTCACGCTGGATTAGGGTGATCATTACACAGAAGCGTTGGCATGGTGATTCATATCCAACGGGGATGATCGAACTTGCGGGAGATCAGGGCATGGCAACTGGATATTTGACTTATGGTTTGATACGAAGGTGAATTTGAGGATTGTTGTGATGAGCATAGAGTGTGTCGAATATTGATCGTGGGTAGATAGACTCGTACCCGAGGTGAACAAATATTGCTTGGTCAGCAATATTGTTAACAGTAGTGCATGAGTGATTCAAATAGTAACGACGCATCGGTTGTGTGGGTGGGCAGATGTATTTTGGGTTAAAAAATTACGTCAAATTGGGTAGAGTCCCATAGAAGTCATTAGAAATTGATTTGGCTCCGAAATAGGATACTCGTAGTAACTATCCCTCATTAATGATCTTCAATTATCGAGCGTAGCTTCGGGACAGCTAACCCTAGAAAACTTGACCGCCAAATCAAGTGAATGTTGAAGTCCCATAGGATGACCTAACGAAGTCACATAAGAAATTGTGTCAAGGATAAATGATGATGTAGTGCATATTGAGGATAAGTTTAGGCAAACGGATATGTGTCGCAAGATTTGATGGAACAGCCTTAGGCTGGATTGATAGGGATAGACTTTGACGATTGATCGAATAAGTACTCGAGTGGTTTGCTAGTCGATGATCGAATAGATGTTGATGAACGTACTTAGCATATTGATGTGGATATGCGACTACAAGAATCGCGTTGTGTATGAAAGCAAGAATAGGGGCACGACCATAGGATTATGTCGTAGATAGAATTCGGTAACGATTAGGCTACGTGTGTTGAAGGCACGATCGAAATTAACGAGACGAATAAATTAAACTTGATTGGTGATTCGTACTCGATCAAGAATCGGAGATGAACGTATTGTAAGAGACCTTGGGTCAGAAAGATTGTCGCCTTTGAGCATCATAGACTCAAGTTGACCTCTTATATCGGAAGAGATTAAGTACGATGTCTGGATAAGTTACCTAGCAGGGATAGCCCAGATACGATGCGTAGATAGTTTCAAGAACGTGAATCATATCTTGTGAAGCATAGTACGAATTGTAGGAAAAAAAATTTGACATGTTGGACTTAGTCCATATTTTTTTTAAACTTCATAAATAGTTGGATAAAAGGATTTGAGTTGCACGAGGGATAGAAAATGGACGGACGAGTAGGCACTGCAGAGATTTATTGCGATCGGATGCGTAACTTGATGCAACACATGCGTTACATGGTCGATGAGAAACTTATGGAATCAAAGTTGCAATTTTGAATCATGTCGTATGCAAAGGTGCTTGGGAAATGATCACGTGTTATGGAATTATGCATACAAGAAGGATTTTCGGAATAGACGCTAAGATTTGACCAAGTCGTGTACGGAGTGGCTTGTGTTTAAAGATTTAAGTGGAACCTGTTAGCTTTGCTCGAATTCTCTACCATTATGCTTGGCTGAAATGCATATATTGGTGGAACGCCTAAAATATGTGCACGATCCAAACTCGATGGTATACCAAATTTATTTGAAACTGCAGGAAGGAATCAAGAAGTGCTAAAGAAATCGTATGAATGCTAGAGACAGAACCGCGATAGTAAGTCGGTGATGAGTAAAATCACATGGATTGATAATTCGAGCGGTCAAGAGAAACGTGTGAATTAAGAGTTGGACTCACTTTGAGGACGAACCTTGTTCTGAGTGGTATATTATGTAATGCCCCGTACTGCATGGTGAACTACGATGAGTCGTTGACTCGAAGAGTTATGTTGACCCGATAAAGTATCGATGCAAATCGATGCAAGTGTTACGTTGGTCCGAAAGAAAGCTTTGAGTCGATTTGAATCTATAAATCGAAGCGATGCAAGGTATAAGTCTGATTTGAAGAAATATTAATTTTTAGTTGATTTTGTGTGCAGGCTACGCTTTTACGCTAAATTATAGGAGGTCGGTATTTTGCCTATTTTGTAACGGTATTCGCAAAATCAAAATATCGCCTCACAACGAACTGAGGCATAGACACGGTAGGCCGAATCAGTCGAGTAGCTGAACATAATAGCTAAGTGTGGACACACACAAAAAAGAAGAAGAAAATAATGCCTTTTCTTTTATTGGCGCAAGGCACCACAAATCGAGTACGTTTGAGAGATCCTGCGCTGAGGATCCCCGAGTACAAAAAAGAATTCTAGGGAATGGGACGATAGAGATCGAGCGACAATTGCTCCTTTACTCCGTTGACACTCCGATTACAAAAGTGGGAGAAAACCTAAGAAAATTGCTAACTCTCGGCTCACTGGCAAGAAGTGCAGCAATTTGGCTCTTGAAAATGCTCTCTGTTCTGTGTTTTGAAGAGGGATGAGGCCCCCCTTTTATAGTCGTTCTTGATCTGGAATGATGTTATACGCCCACATGAGGAAATACGCTAGTTTTTATGTGGACGCATAGTCCTACTTTGGGCACATAGGATGTAGGTGCATATAGGCTGCGAGATCGTGCGTTGGTCGTGGTGTTGACGTGGTCGCTTGCTTCGGTGCACGACTGCTCATGGAGACTGACGTGGCCGTGTGCTTCGGTGCACGTTTTGATCATGGCTTTGATTGAGTCAGGCTTGGGCGCATAGCCATATCTCAGGCTATGTGCCCTCCTTTCGGGGGAGCTAGTCTTGGGCGCATGAAGCTTCACTGACTGGGCGCATGGAGCCTCACTGACTGGGCGCATGGAGCTACACTGACTTGGGCGCATGGAGCTACACTATATTGGGCGCATGGAGCTACATTGACTGGGCGCATGGAGCTACACTGACTTGGGCAAATGGAGCTACACTGACTTGGGCGCATGGGGCTTCATTTGCTAATTTTTTTTCATGCTTCTACACTAAGTCAGAAGAGTTGGTCGTGCAATAAAATTATGAAATTGAGATGCATCGTCTCGACAAAACGATAAGGCGTATCAGCTTAAGATAGAATATTAAACAATCAACAATTGAAGCGACGTGCATCAAGTGTACGGGTCGCGGTAGGTCGCGGTAGGACATTGATGGTAGAATATTGAAAGACAATTATCGAGACGTGCATCAAAGTATGACTCAAAGAACATTGAACATTAGTTCTAGAACATTGAAAATATGGCATTGAGCGTACATCCGTGCACGAGAACTAAACAAATAACTTAGTAGACGAAATGGCAAGTCATGGTGCAACGCCACAGAACTGTCGAAACATTGATGGGTATACTTCGTGCATCGAAGTATGAAGTTGTGGCATAATTTTTGTGGAACTGCTATTATGCGAGTAACTTAAGAACAATCGGTTGAGTAGATGTTGCGGATTAGGGCATCGTGCATCAATATGGATATATTGGGACATAGTGCCATTGGAACTTGAGATAGATTGACGGAATATGATTATGGAACTTGAGATTGGTTGGAATGATATGACTTGTTTACTATATGTGCATATTGCATGGTCAATGGACTCGGACGGCCCGTGCACGGGTGTTGCTTCCCTCAAACGAGTTACGACCGGGGCACCAGAACCGTTCGACCTAGGAGGGAATTATATTTGATATTCGTGGTACACTTTATTAGGACGGGTTACGACCGCCCAATGTTGTGATAAGCTATGTTATCAGTAAGTTTGGAATCCTTCGGACACTAGAATAGAATCCGTACTGGAGTGATCGTCTGCTTACACGTTGCAATACCAAGTCCATTACAGTGTAGAACATCGTGACCTTCATATAGATAGGACCGATGGGCTGAGATTAGAATTGGGTGCAGGCGCAGAGCCTGCCACCCTTATGATTATGCTAAGTTTGTTGGTTGATTAGGGAATTGCTATCGATTGTAGGCTTGGTGGAAGGAGATAAAAATGTGCACAATCACTATGCTTATATTTATTATATGTCTAAACATATCTGCCGCAGGGACACTGTGCTGGACACATTTATGATTCAGTTGCTATTGATAATATGCTTTACTATTTTGAATATTGCCATGAAACTGATCCTAAGGCTAAATAGAAAGATCATCAATATAATCTGCATGCTTCACTAAATTACTTAGTGTTGGTTTAGGCGACTGATCTTTATCGGTACATGCGAGGATGAAGTACTGATCCCCTACCAGTTTGCTTGCAGGTTTAGGATATGGTCTGCTCATGGAGAAGCTTCGCTTCAAAGCGCTGAGGCAGGAAGTCCCTTAGCGTTTTGAGGCGTACGACCGCACTTGGTTCGGCATGCAACACGAAGATGTTCGGCCGAGAGTCTGGATGTGCTATAGATGACATGATATATGGAACGAGATCCTTTGTGAGGTAGAGAGATCATGAGCGTTGTAAGTCAATTGGCTTTATGTAAGCGATTGTCCCATTTGTGATCGGCATGATCACCGAGGCACGATTAGATCGAGGTAGATGTCGGACCAACGCTTAGTCTGTTACAAGAGAACGACTCGATTTTTGAGTGGTATATGCCATACCACCTATGCGATCGGTGGATCGAAACATTTGTATGGATAAGGATAGGCTCGATTCCTGAGTGGTATATGCAATACCACTTAGCGATAGCTATGTTGAACTGCTTGACCACTTGTGATAGATTGCATCGAGACAATTGCGTGTATCCTGATGTGTTTGTCCACAACGGACGAGATAGTGCCGAGACTCGAGTAAGAATGGTTCGATAGGAGTCGATACGAACATGCTTCGATAAATTGAGTATGAACGATCAGACGCAGACTCATATCAATTGATTATGAGTCGAACAAGAATTTGTTGAATGTAAGATGAACGATAGGCTGGGAATTGCAAGGGGAATAAGCATTAAAGAAATAGTTAACTCGATCGAATTGAGTTGAGTTAATGGAAAGACTTGTTCGAAACAATTTGGTTGGATCGTCCGAACGAATTTGAGTTAGTGTAAAGAATCGGTAGCACGATTTGGAAGTTTGATTGGAAATACGAGAATGGATGTAACGAATTGGAAATTGCATCGCTCTATGATTATAGTTAGCTATAACGAGATGAATCTTGATGCGTACGAGATTTGATTCGTATTCAAGTTCGGATGATAACAGTAATTGCAACGAATTGGAGTTTATGAGAAAGGAAGATGTTCAGGTGATGTATATCGACGATGGTATTGAGACGTATCAAAGATGATATACAATAACTTTGGGGATACTCTGATCAAATAAACAAAAATTATGTTCAGCATTGTTGTTGGATGAATAAGATGCAAGTTAAGTTGATGTCACTTCGGATGATAATGATGACTACAACGAATTAGAATTTATGCAAAAGAAAGATAGTTGTAGTCTAAAACGCAAAACGAATTATACAAAGGTGATGGGTATGTAAGCATACTTGAGGATGTTGAAATGCGTCGAGAAATCTGAGAATGGATTGATATATTACTTGGATGAAAATGAAAGTATCCTGATTGTTTCGATGATAACCACAATGTTGATGTTCTTGTCTTGTGCGAGCGCAACTCTAGCCTCACACATGTGTCACGCTGGATTAGGGTGATCATTACACGGAAGCGTTGGCATGGTGATTCATGTCCAACGGGGATGATCGAACTTGCGGGAGATCAGGGCATGGCAACTGTATATTTGACTTGTGGTTTGATACGAAGGTGAATTTGAGGATTGTTGTGATAAGCATAGAGTGTGTCGAATATTGATCGTGGGTAGATAGACTCGTACCCGAGGTGAACAAATATTGTTTGGTCAACAATATAGTTAACAGTAGTACATGAGTGATTCAAATAGTAACGACGCATCGGTTGTGTGGGTGGGCAGATGTATTTTGGGTTGAAAAATTACGTCAGATTGGGTAGAGTCCCATAGAAGTCATCAGAAATTGATTTGGCTCCGAAATAGGATACTCGTAGTAACTATCCCTCATTAATGATCTTCAATTATCGAGCGTAGCTTCGGGACAGCTGACACTAAAAAACTTGACCGCCAAATCAAGTAAATATTGAAGTCCCATAGGATGACCTAACGAAGTCACATAAGAAATTGTGTCAAGGATAAATGATGATGTAGTGCATATTGAGGATAAGTTTAGGCAAACGGATATGTGTCGCAAGATTTGATGGAACAGCCTTAGGCTGGATTGATAGGGATAGACTTTGACGATTGATCGAATAAGTACTCGAGTGGTTTGCTAGTCGATGATCGAATAGATGTTGATGAACGTACTTAGCATATTGATGTGGATATGCGACTACAAGAATCGCGTTGTGTATGAAAGCAAGAATAGGGGCACGACCATAGGATTATGTCGTAGATAGAATTCGGTAACGATTAGGCTACGTGTGTTGAAGGCACGATCGAAATTAGCGAGACGAATAAATTAAACTTGATTGGTGATTCGTACTCGATCAAGAATCGGAGATGAACGTATTGTAAGAGACCTTGGGTCAGAAAGATTGTCGCCTTTGAGCATCATAGACTCAAGTTGACCTCTTATATCGGAAGAGATTAAGCACGATGTCTGGATAAGTTACCTAGCAGGGATAGCCCAGATACGATGCGTAGATAGTTTCAAGAACGTGAATCATATCTTGTGAAGCATAGTACGAATTATAGGAAAAAAAAAATTTGACATGTTGGACTTAGTCCATATTTTTTTTAAACTTCATAAATAGTTGGATAAAAGGATTTGAGTTGCACGAGGGATAGAAAATGGACGGACGAGTAGGCACTGCAGAGATTTATTGCGATCAGATGCGTAACTTGATGCAACACATGCGTTATATGGTCGATGAGAAACTTATGGAATCAAAGTTGCAATTTTGAATCATTTCGTATGCAAAGGTGCTTGGGAAATGATCACGTGTTATGGAATTATGCATACAAGAAGGATTTTCGGAATAGACGCTAAGATTTGACCAAGTCGTGTACGGAGTGGCTTGTGTTTAAGGATTTAAGTGGAACCTGTTAGCTTTGCTCGAATTCTCTACCATTATGCTTGGCTGAAATGCATATATTGGTGGGACGCCTAAAATATGTGCACAATCCAAACTCGATGGTATACCAAATTCATTTGAAACTGCAGGGAGAAATCGAGAAGTGCTAAAGAAATTGTACGAACGCTAGAGACAGAACCATGATAGTGAGTCGGTGATGAGCAAAATTACATGGATTGATAATTCGAGCGGTCAAGAGAAACGTATGGATTGAGAATTGGATTCGGTTTGAGGATGAACCTTGTTCTGAGTGGTATATTATGTAATGCCCCGCACTGCACGGCGCACTACGATGAGTCATTGACTCGAAGAGTTTCATTGACCCGATAAAGTATCGATGCGAATCGATGGAAGTGTTACGTTGGTCTGAAAGAAAGCTTTGAGTCGATTTGAATTTATAAATTGAAGTGATGCAAGGTATAAGTCTGATTCGAAGATATATTGATTTTTAGTTGATTTCGTTGTAGGATACGCTTTTATGCTGAATTATAAGAGGTCTGTATTTTGCCTATTTTGCAATGACATCCACAAAACAAAAATATCGCCTCGCAATAAACTGAGGCATGGACACGGTAGGCCGAATCAGTCGAGTAGCTCAATAGAATGGCTAAGTCAGAAGAGTTGGTCATGCAATGAAATTATGAAATTGAGCTGCATCGGCTTGACGAAATGATAAGGCGTATCGACTTAAGATAGAACATTGAACAATCAACAATTGAGGCGACGTGCAGCAAGTGCACAGATCGCGGTAGGACAATGATGGTAGAACATTGAAAGGCAATTATCGAGACGTGGATCAAATGTATGACTCAAAGAACATTGAAGACTAGGTCTAGAACATTAAAAATATGGCATTAAGTGTACATTCGTTGCACGAGAACTAAACAAATAACTTAGTAAGTAAAATGGACAAGTCGTGGTGCAACGTCACAGAACTGTCAGAACATTGATGGGTATACTTCGTGCATAAAAGTATGCAGTTATGGCACAATTATCGCAGAACTACTATTATGCTAGTAACTTGAGAACAGTCGGTTGAGTAGATGTTGCGGATTAGGGCATCGTGCATCAATATGGATGTATTAGGGCATAGTGCCATTGGAACTTGCGATAGATTGACGAAATATGATTATGGAACTCGAGATTGGTTGGAATGATATAACTTGCTTACTGTATGTGCGTATTGCATGGTCAATGGACTCGGACGGCCCGTGCACGGGTGTTGCTTCCCTCGAACGAATTACGACCGGGGCACCGGAACTGTTCGACCTAGGAGAGAATTATGTTTGATATTCGTGGTGCACTTTATTAGGATGGATTACGATCGGCCAATGCTTGATAAGCTATGTTATCTGTAAGTTTGGGATCCTTCGGACACTGGACTAGCAATCTGTACTGGAGTGATCGCCTGCTTACACGTTGAGATACCAAGTCCATTAAAGTGTAGAACGTCGTGACCTTCATATAGATAGGACCGGTGGGCTGAGATTAGAATTGGGTGTAGGCACAGAGCCTGCCACCTTTACGATTATACTAAGTTTGTTGGTTGACTACGAAATTGCTATCGATTGTAGGCTTGGTGGAAGGAGATAAAAACGTGTACGATCACTATGCTTATATTCATTATATGTTTAACCGTATATGTCGCAGGGACACGGTGCTGGACACATTTATGATTCGATTGCTATCGATAATATGCTTTACTATTTTGAATCTTTCCATGAAACTGATCCTAAGGCTAAATAGAAAGATCACCAATATAATCTGTATGTTTCACTAAATTACTTAGTATTGGTTTAGGCGAGTGGGTCTTGATCGGTACACGCGAGGATAAAGTACTGAACCCCCACAAGTTTGCTTGTAGGTTCAGGATATGGTTTGCTCGTGGCGGAGCTTCGCTTGGAAGTGCTGAAGCAGGCAGTCCCTTAGCGTTTCGAGGCGTGCGACCGCACTGGGTTCGGCATGTAACAGGAAGATGTTCGGCCGAGAGTCTGGATATGCTATAGAAGACATGATGTATGGAACGAGATCCTTTGCGAGGTAGAGAGATCATGAGTGTTATAAGCCAATTGGCATATTCAGTTGGGCTATTCAAAACATTTGTAACCTCGGTTCGTTTATCAATAAAAGAGATTCTTATTATATACTTTGTTTCCTTCTGCTACAAATGCTATCAATTTGAGATAAACACTGCGTGAACCTGTTATCTTGCCTTGCACGAGCGCAACTCCAGGCTCGTATGGCATCACACCCCAGCGAGGACGAGCGATTTCTCGGGTCGGGGCGTAACAGTGCTCTACCTGGCCCAAGCGCTGGAGTACTGCACTAACAAAGGCCGCGCATTGTATCACAATCTCAACGCGTATAGAGTCCTTTTTGATAAGGTGAGGATTGTTTTCCTTTTTTGGCAATGGTATTGATGTATATATATTCATTTATTCAGTTTTTCCTCTCATCCAGAGAAAGTATGTTTTGTATTTCCCATCTCAATTGACTGTTTTTAATATTTTGATTTAATAATTGTTAGAACTTTTGCTAAGTGATAATTGGACTGCTTATATTTCTACATCTTTAAATGCAAATAAGGATTTTATATCCATGTCAGACTTTTAGTTTGATGTTGCGGAAAGTGCTTTATACTTCTATTGTTTACTTTCAGTTGAATTTAGATGAGAAAGGTATTAGCACAAGGGAGCTCTGGGAAAGACATTATTTTGGTTGCATCATAAAAGAGCATTTGTTTATTTTCATGCAGCATCTTTATTCTTGGGGTAAAATTTCTTATTGATTATTTTGTGCACTAGTTTTCCTCTTTACTTGTATCCATTGTCATCTTATCATTGTCACTTTGTTTATCTATTATGACAGTCAACCATTTTAAGGCTTATATTTTTAGTTCATAACTAGCAATTAGTATATTTAGACATATATATCTATGTTGTATTAATTTATTACAACTTTTATCGTCTTTATAGTAATTTGGATACCAACAACCGTTTGTTCCTAGGATAAGGCCATGAGTTGCTCTTATGGCCAACTTTTTTGTGCCGATGCCCGGTAGTGTCAAATTTGAGTGAATTTTTAGCATGTCAAAACTTATACAGTGAATTTATATCCACACTGATACTGCTTCACACTGACTTTGTGATCTGATATTGCTTCACCCTTTTAAACTGCACTATGATGCTAATAATGCTTCATCACACACTAATATTATACTTTTAATACTAATATATTGGTACTGAATGTTGAACTGAACGGTTTATATTTGTAAGGCTTATATTTTTAGTTCATAACTAGCAAACTTAGTATATTTAGACATATATATCTATGTTGTATAAATTTATTACAAATTTTATCACCTTTATAGTAATTCGGATACAAACAACCGTTTGTTCCTAGGATAAGGCCATGAGGTGCTCTTATGGCCAACTTTTTTGTGCCAATGCCCAGCAGTGTCAAATTTGAGTGAATTTTTAGCATGTCAAAACTTATACACTGAATTTATATCCACACTGATACTACTTCACACTGACATTGTGATCTGATATTGCTTCACCCTTTTAAACTGCACCATGATGCTAATAATGCTTCATCACACTAATATTGTACTTTTGATACTAATATATTGGTACTGAATGTTGAACTGAACTCACCCTATTGAACTGGAACTCACTGATATTGGAGAGAGGCATTGATGCATCGTATTGCTTCATTGTTCATTGATACTTCAATGTTATTCCTAACACTGAACTGTTTAGGCTCACATCAGTTTTATTATGTATTTGATACTTCAAAGATTATGGCTTAGCTTACATGCCCAAAGGTGTAGCAGTTTGGAGACAAGATTCACTTATTAATATAAGGCATACCTAGTTATACTGACAAATGAGATAAGCTTCATTATATTATTCTGGTAGGTGGTGGAAGTAGGAAAGAGAAATACGGTGAAATATGAACCGGATTGTAGAAGCATGGAATTTCAGAACCAGAAAGTCTATGCGCCAGACTACATGCGCCAGAGCTTGGACAAAGTACTTCACAGCAAAAAGCAACAAATATAGACATTGAAAGAGGATTTTTTTTTATTCAACATATAAAAGTCTATTACATATCTAAGAAAGACTGTACAAAGGAGAATTTCTACAAAGAAAAGATCCTAAGTCTACAGCCAGCAGCCAATATGCGCCCTCAAGTAGGCGCAGCAATCAACATGCGCCCTCAGCCAGGCGCATCCCACCATGCGCCCTCAGCAAGGCGCATCCTTTCAGCAGCTCAGTTATGTGCATCCCCAGTTATGTGCATCCCTTCGGCAGCTCAATTATGTGCATCCCTTCAGCAGCCCAGTTATGTGCCGCTCTTCCAGCCAGGCTCACCGCCGTCTAAATGCTTCAGCTAATGAAGCATTTATTGAGCAGAATGAGGGTGGCAATCAACCCTCTAGCCAAGGAAGGGAAAAGAACCACAAGCCAACCTGTGGCTAGGGGAGGCTTCGAAAGAGCCTCCAAACACCAAGGAAGACCGTGATCGAAACCGCGACCAAAGAAGCAGCTTTCAACACAACCAGAATGGGCTACACCCATTTTGAAGGAAGAAAGAGCCACCAAAGTCGCAGCACCGCAATACCGATCTACGGCTCTTCCTGCACAACGAAGACGAGGCTCGAGTATCCCTATCTTTGGATGCAACAGGCACCTTCCGCCTGCCTCAGAAGCCCTCGACTCTGACTTTTGGATGTAACAGTCACCTTCAAATGCATCAACGAAGACACTGCGTCGCATCTTCACTCTCAGGAGCATCTCGTCAACAGAATGCATCCGAGTAAACGAATTCATGTTGGAAGGACGTGAGAGAACGAGAAGCAAACTCTCTCCATGCCACTATTTATAGGCCGGGCAAATCAAACTCATGCGCCAAGTGGATTGCTTTCCGAATTCCGTGCAATAAATTTGCATTAAATGGATGAACCGGACGCTTCGAATTCAGCCAAGTCAAAACGGCTATTTAAAGTACTCGAAGAACGTAACAGTCGCACCATCAAAGACGTCTCGCGAAGCGGATGCGCCGGCCAGACCGCACATCACACAGACGCGCCCCTCAACATCAAGCACATCACACAGACGCGTCTTTCAGCACCAAGCGCATCACTGGGGATGCGCCCCCATGCGTCCCCATACGCCTAGTGAAACGCCAACTGACGTGCCCACTCAGCTGTCCATCGAATGTCACAAACATTAAATGCTGAACTGACAGAGTTGGCAGCACGCCTCCCGAGGTCTGAACAGTCTGCACTTTTCAGAAGACGAAGCATCGCCAACGTCAGCATCATCATTACCTTCCTCCGACGGCTACTGCCACGTAGCCACCCAACCATCTCGTATGTGCCTCCACAGCCATGCGCCCAAATCTGCATACGTCTCAAAAGCTGTGTGCCTCAGACTTTTCACTGATCTCTAAAGACAGAAGGAAAGTCACTGTTAAAACTCGGCATGCGCCTCAAAAGCCATGCGCCCCAGACTTCTCTCTGATCCCGAAAGACAGGAGTAAAGTCACTACTGAAGCTCTGCATGCGCCTCGAAAGCCATGCGCCCAGAATGGTTCGTGACTCCTAAAGGTTACGAGCCAAAGTCTCCTCATGTGCCCAATCCTAGGCGCATCCAACCAGATCATTCCTCCATCAAATTTGAGATCTTCGAGCCATGAGTCGACGACACGTGTCCTTTGACTCAACTCACCCAAGATCTCAGCAACCGAAAGATCTTCTTCTCTGCTACGTGCCGGCTCACAACAGCAACATGAAGAAGTCAACCCCTCGATTAGGGCGCATCGTCCATACGCCTCCATCAGCAATCAACATGTGGCGTCCCCGCGTACAAGCACATCCTACATACGCGTATGAGCAGCCAGCCTGCAGACTATATAAAGAGAGGGACCATTTCCTTCTTTCATACCTACACACACACATATCTACCTACAACGAACACACAGAGACCTCGTACCACCAGAGAGGCAGATACAGACACTCAACGTCTTCCTCCTCTCAGCAAGCTCCAGCACCCAGAGCAATCCAGACCTTCAGAGAACCGATAACCGTCGTCAGATTGTCAACGGAGTCAACGCATTACCACTCACTCCATCGGCACAAGGGACCCAGATTAAACAAAAGTGTACTCCTAGGACTACGTCTAAGTCCTATATTGTAACACTGTTCTGTTTGAATTGAAATTTGCAATCAAAGAATTTTAATGGCGAACAAGCTGGCGATTCTGCTGGGGACCTCTTTCTCCTCCACCGAGAAAGCTGTGTCGCAATCCGACGACGTGAAGGTGGCCTCCTCCTACAAGACGCTGGTCGTACGCCTCAATCAACAGGCGTATGAGGAGTTCATCTCTGAAGGAAGTGCGAGTCCTTCGAAGCGGCTGCCGAAGCCAAGAAGACCCGCCGAGTCTGGGTGCGCAAGGTCGACGCCTCGGGCACCACCACCGAAGGGGATGTGCCAATCCAGCCTTCCCTTCCTGCTGACGTCCTCAGCAACCAAGATGCGCCTGCTGGTGTAGCGCATCTCTCGGGAAAACGTGCGGCTAACCACGTTCCCCAACTATCTCCCTCTCAGGCGAGAAAGATGCATCGACGGAGCAGGGGCGCAGCCAATGCCCCGCGCATCACCTCTGATGCGCCACAGAAGGTCTCTGTCTTTGACAGACTCACTCGCTGTAGTGGCGAGGAGAATTTGGATTCTGAGTACTACGCTCCCCAGCGGCCTGGTACGAAGAAGTCCAAGACAGCACGGGCCATGCGTCCCAAACGTGCTATGCCAGCAACAAGCCAGAAGCATGCACTCACAATCATGCACGCTGCTGATGGTAAGTTGTACAAAGTCGACTCGAGTGCTGCGGCGCCGAGAACGAGCCGACCTTCAAAGTCCTTGTCTCACTTGGGCGCATCTACTGCGTGCACAACCAAGTCGAGTAAGGCAAATCCAGTGGTCTTGAACTCCCGTGCCTCCTCTGGTTGTGCGTTTGAGGTCCGTTCAAGTTACTCCAAATGCTGTAGTTCCTCCACTACTGATCGGGATACCTATTTGGTATTAGATTAGGGGGCGCAGCACTCACTTGACCACCCCGGCACTTGGCCTTACCATGCGCCTGAAGGGGGTGCGAAGGTGGCACTCTCCTCCAACGATCTGCGCAACGTGATCACTCACAAGCGCCGATTAGGAGAGTCGACTGACAAGTACGATGCGCCTCTCACGGGGCATACTTGTGCTGTGGTCACCATCAACTGCTGTTGCAAAGCGGCAGTCCTACCAAGGCAGTCGGTGTTCCAGCGGCTGCAATCATCGATACCCCTCCGAAGTCGCCTCGGGAAGAAGGTGTCAACA
Organism: Iris pallida; assembly: GCA_029216955.1. NCBI lineage: Eukaryota > Viridiplantae > Streptophyta > Magnoliopsida > Asparagales > Iridaceae > Iris > Iris pallida. Next base: position 8,092,677 of record JANAVB010031216.1, on the reverse strand, counting down.
GAAGAAGAACCAATGGTTGCTTCATGCAACGTGATCTCCAACTCCTCGTCAGTCCGAAAGGCGACTGGAAGCTCATCTTCCTTGTCTAAAAGCCAGCCGAGGAAAACCAAGACAGCTGTCTCGTCCTCCAGAGTATTTGAAGGCACTCGAGGGAGTAAGAAGATCTTGGAGGAAGTTGGGGGTAGTCAGACCCTTGTCGAGCCTCCTTCCAAAGACGAGTGTGTCCAAAGCATACCTGGGGCAGATCCTTGAGGCGAAGTCAGCCTCCCAGAACCCCCGAAGACGAGGATATCCCCCAGAACATAGCTGGGGGTAGTCTAGCATCTGCGGACCCTAGTTCCGGATACGAAGAGGCCCTTCAAGACGGAGCTGAGTGAAGAACAGTTTGGCAACTCTAGAGGGGGGGTGAATAGAGTTTATAGAGAAAAATAGCCAATTAAAAATAACTCTTTCACCAACAATAAATAATCAGAGTAAAGTGTGGAAAATAAATGAAGAGCAGAAGAGCATACGCAAACACAGCGATTTTAACCTGGTTTCCCTCGTGGAGGACTAGTCCAGGCCTGAGAACTCTAGCTCAGGATTAAATCCACTATTTGTTAAATAGTAGTTTACAACCCGTGCCTTTTCTTCAGAAGAGCACGTCAACTTCTTAACAGAGGATCGCAGTGGCGATTTGCTTGGAATTGTCCGAGCGACTTCTTCGACTCTTGCACAAGAATCCTAACTGAGAGATGCTGAGCACTCGGGACTTAGGAGGCTTGTGGCTAGTAGATGGGAAGGGTATGGCTTATTGAGCTTATAAGAGAGAAGAGAAGAGAAGATTGGATGGATTGAAATAAGAGAATTCATGCCCTATTTATAGTGTTTTTATAGGCAGAATTCGGCCAGAATTCGGGTAGGAATATTCAAAAATTTGGCCGTTGGACAACTAGCAACCAGCTATCCCTAAAATTAGGGTTCCTGATTTCTAGGGGACAGAGTTCGGCCTGAACTCTGTGTGGAGGCAGAGTTCGGCCCGAACTCTGTCTCCAGAGCACAGAGTGGTTCTAAGGGGACCAGTGGGCAGTTTTTGGTTCAGTGGAGCTTGGGATTTTGGGTAGGTTATAGACTAAGTTCCAAGAGCTCAGCAAGACTCAGAGTACATAGATCTAGACTCAATGAAATTATAAAATACAGACTCCAGAACACACTGAGAGCCGGAGACTAAGCTGTCATCTGTCTTGAACTGAATGCAGTCGTCGTGTGTCGTATTGAATTAATACAAATATTATTTGGTCAATGTAGTCAATATTTGGTTGACTGTGACTTTGTGTCAACAATCTCCCCCATATTGATAATTGACAAAATAATATATGTATATTTCAATATTCATACCTGGACACAGTTGATTGTAACATAGCTTCATTGTAACATAGCTCCCCCATAAATGATGCCTGAGCTAAGAGAAAATAGCTCCCCCGTAAACCATGAACGGTGTCGAGCTAGAAGCTATAGCTCTCCCCCGTACAAAATGCGTAGTACCTGTGATCTGATAGATAATATTGTCCAGAGCAAAAAGTACAGATATACACAGATATACGAATGCATAGAACCAGTGGCCTGATAGATAATATCTCCCAAAAGCAAAACAAGCACAAAAATATACATTATTTCTCCCCCTTTTGGCAGTTAGCAATATAAAGAAGCAATGAATAGTAATGCAACCACACCAAGCAGAGAAGAAACAGTGAAATACTAAGCAAAATAAGTCACTGAAATAAAATGATAATAAAGACAGATAATGTCATCCACCAAACCAAGTGGTCAGCTCATAAACAGAGTACATAAACCAGCTACATAAATCCATAAGAAACTAAATAACTGAAATCAAAAGTAACTAAGATCATCATCAGTAGCAGCAGCAGCAGATAGTAGCCAATCTCCATCACGGAGCACGAGAAGGTCCAGGAGAGTTGGAACGTCTGGGATCCACAAGAGCAGCACTTGGATCCAGGTAACGCAGGACCCATGGATCATCAATGCGGTATCCCTCACGATCGAGATTCCGCTGCATGGGAGTGGGCAAAGTAGGATGATGGGACATGGAGTACCGAATATCATGCAACGAGTTGCAGAGTGCACTCATCTGCAGGGTAGTGCGGTAGTCCATCTGAGCCCACCGATCAGCCTCTAAGTAAAAACGATCCTGGAGCATGGTCTGGATGGAGTCAAGAGTGGCAGGTGGAGGAGGTGCATCCTGACCAAAATGAGGGGCGTCAGGCTCCGCATCATCAGAGTGTTCAGAAACATCAGGAGAGGCGACAACAGTGTGAGTATGTCGTGCCTTGGACAAAAAGGCAGGAGCAGGCAAGAACGGACAGATATCAACTGGTATATTAAATGCACGAAAGATCATAGGAAGGAACAGAGGATAAACTAGAGGTCGTGGTTTCTTCCTACAGTGAATCATCCAGTCCATCATTGTACGTGAAAGATTGAAAGAAATTCCAAAGTGAAGATGATAAAGAGCGGATATTTCAAGATAAGTGATGTCATCATGGGAACCTGTTTTGGGTAGAATGGTGTTAGAAATAATCCAATGAAGGTCAGAAAAATATGGGTTGAGATATTTAGTCGTGAGCTTGCGAGGACGTGTATATGGAGAACACAAATCGTCCTTGAAGCTCTCAAGGGAAATTCCGTCGGGAAAACGGAATGAGCGAGCGTCAACTAGCTTTTCCCAAGAATTGGGCTCTTGAAGATCAAGATATTTGGCTAAGTCAAAGTCATCAAAAGAAATATTGATACCTGCAACCCGGGAATAAATATGGAGATCATCAAAGGTCATGTTGCAGTAGAACATTTGGACAGCATGACGATAGATGGCAGAAGTGGAAGTGACAAGCTCATCAAAGTAGAGGTCATGAAACAAGGAATCATATTGAGAAAAGATAGAAAAATTAATAGGATGTCCTGCGAATACCTGACGATTCCGATAGTCACTGAACCAGTTGTTTGAGGCTTCTAGTGAAACAAACAATCAGTTGTCATAGGTAGAATGGTTTCGAGGACGAGGTGGGTTGAACAACGGATGAGGTGGTTGAAGTTGTTCAATGATTTGTTCATTCGTCGGAGGAGTATCCGAAGATGAAACACTCTCAGTTCGAATTCTCTTTCCACGATTGAACAAGCAAGGAGCCATAAAAACAATTGATAGAGTGAAGTATAGAAGACAAGAATGATACCTCAAAGTAATACCAAACAGTAGAAGAGAATGATGAGAAACCCTTTTCCCTTGATTTTGAGGAGCAATGGAGCACTCTAGATCAAAAACTAGGGTTAGGGTTTGAAGGAAGGAGTTTGGAGATGTGAAGAAGGAGACAATATGGGAGGAAAGAGAAGGAATCCCGACATAAAGTAGGGCTTTGTCTTTGGTCGGGTAGAATAGTGACCATTGGATTAGAATAGATCCAACGGCAGAGCCAGATCCCGATTCTGGAACCTGGGGACCGAACTCGGCCCGAACTCTGTTAGGGGCAGAGTTCGGCCCGAGTTCTGGATCAGTGGTCCAGAACAAAAGTTGGGCTGAAAAATGATTAAGTGTTGAACAAAAAGAGATACAATTTTGATAAACCCAATAAAGTACATAGAGAGATTCACAATGGTCAGAATGAACTTTAGGAAGATCAATTTGGCAATAATAAATCGTAACACACCATATAATAAATAAGAAAATATAATGTAATTCAGTATTTCAAATTTGCCATGGGTTAGCTGCAGGGGCCGGATCCCAGCTAGCGGTAGTCCTGAGGACTAGTGCACCGTGTCGCTTAGGCTTTTACGCCTTTTTGTCAGAAGGACCCTTTCGGCTTGTACCCATAATAAATTTGTCATAAAAGAATCAAAATATACTCGATATTTACGCAAGTAAGTCTCAACTTATAACTGCTTCATCCAAAATTCCGAGTTCACGACAAAGAAAATTGAAGCGCTCTTCGGATAATGGCTTAGTAAAGAAATCTGCTAGCTGATGATCAGTGTCAATAAATTCTAAGTTAATCGTGCCATTTTGCTGATGATCACGCAAAAAGTGGTGTCTGATCTCAATGTGTTTAGTGCGTGAGTGGCAGACAGGGTTCTTAGTCAAATTGATGGCACTAGTATTGTCACAGAATATAGGAATATGCATAAAAGATAACTTATAGTCTTCAAGGGTTTGCTTCATCCACAGAATCTGTGCACAACAACGCCCAGCTGCTATATATTCAGCTTCTGTTGTGGATAGTGCGACAGAGTTCTGCTTCTTGCTAAACCATGAGACTAAAGCCTTTCCTAACAAATGACACGTGCCGCTCGTACTTTTACGGTCGACCTTGCATCCAGCAAAGTCAGCATCAGAGTAACCGATGAGGTCAAATGATGTTGACTTGGGATACCAGAGGCCCACTGTAACCGTACCCTTAAGGTATCGAAAGATACGCTTAACCGCGGTCATGTGAGATTCCTTAGGATTTGCTTGATATCTAGCACATAGGCAAACACTAAACATGATATCGGGGCGACTAGCAGTTAAATAAAGTAAGCTGCCTATCATACCTCGATACTTACGTTGATCAACGGGTTTGCCGCTCTCATCTGGTTCGAGTTTGGTTGAAGTAGCCATTGGCGTGCTAATTGGTTTGACGTTGTCAAGGTCGAACTTCTTCAGCATGTCCTTGGTATACTTCGATTGACAGATGAAAGTTCCATTTGCCAGTTGCTTTACTTGCAGGCCAAGAAAGTAGTTGAGCTCTCCCATCATGCTCATCTCAAATTCTGTCTGCATACACTTGGCAAATTCTTGACAAAGAGTTTCATCAGTAGACCCAAAAATAATATCATCAACATAAATTTGAATCAACAGAATAGTGTCTTTAAAAGATTTTATAAACAGTATTGTGTCAATTTTCCCTTTTGAAAAACCTTTCTCAAGTAAGAAGCTACTTAGCCTTTCATACCAAGCTCTGGGGGCTTGTTTGAGGCCATAAAGTGCTTTCTTTAGCTTGAACACGTGGTCGGGAAATTTGTGATTTTCAAAGCCAGGAGGTTGTTTTACATAAACTTCCTCCTTAATAAAACCATTCAGAAAAGCACTTTTCACATCCATTTGAAATAATTTAAAGTTTTGAAAATTAGCAAAAGCACAAAGCATCCTAATGGATTCTAGTCTAGCAACAGGAGCATACGTCTCATCGTAGTCGATACCTTCCTCTTGGTTGTATCCTTGAGCTACTAGACGAGCTTTGTTACGTGTGACTGAACCATCTTCATTTACTTTGTTTCTAAAAACCCATTTAGTACCAATTATAGAGTGATTAACCGGTCTAGGAACGAGTTCCCATACTTGGCTTCTCTCGAATTGGTTGAGTTCTTCTTGCATAGCAGAAATCCAAAATTCATCATTAAAAGCTTCAGAAATGTTTTTAGGCTCTACTTGTGAAATGAAGGCAGTGCTAGCAACAGAGTCTCTTAGTGATGATCTAGTAGTTACTCCACGTGAAACTTCTTCTATAACTAAATTTTCTGGATGAGAAGGTTTGAAAGAGAATTTCTTAGGCAAACCCTCCAGAGAATTAGTTTCGGTTGAAGTATTCATTGGAGTAGAAGTTGATGGCTCAACGTCATCATCAAGAGTACTTGCTGCACTGTTGTCTTCATCAAAAGTCATATTTGTTGACTCTTCCACAATAAGTGAGCGTTTATTGAAAACTCTATATCCCTTACTCTTGGCGGCATAACCAAGAAAGATACCATCGTCAGCTTTGGCATCAAATTTACCTAAGTTGTCTTTGGTGTTAAGGATAAAACATCTACAACCAAAAACTTTAAAATAAGAAACATTGGGGGTTCTCCCAAACCAAAGCTCATAGGGTGTTTTCTTCGTAATGGGACGAATCAGCACCCTATTCAAAATATGGCATGCTGTACTAACAGCTTCTGCCCAAAAGTATTTCGGAAGTGAAAATTTATTCAACATGACTCTGGCCATATCGCCGAGAGTTCTATTCTTCCGCTCCACAACACCATTTTGTTGAGGAGTTCTAGGACAAGAAAATTCATGATCAAAACCATTTGTATTACAAAAACTTTCAAAATCATAATTTACGAATTCGCCTCCATGATCACTTCGGATTCGAGTAATCATGTAGCCTTTTTCGTTTTGAACTTTCTTTACAAAAACTTTGAAAGCAGAAATAGCATCGCTCTTATTAGCGAGAAAGAAAACCCAAGTAAATCTCGAAAAATCATCAACAATAACAAATGCATACAGTTTGCCACCAAGGCTAGCTATTCTACTAGGACCAAATAAATCCATATGAAGTAGTTGCAAGGGTCTAGTAGTACTTACAGAGTTGATGGAATGAAACGAGGATTTTGTTGCCTTGTTTAGTTCACATTCGGCACATACCGTGTCCTTTTTGAATGTGATGTCAGGCAATCCTCTCACTAGCTTCTTGGTAGAAAGCCTGGATATAGCATCCATGTTGGCGTGACCAAGACGCTGGTACCAAAGTAGTCGTTCGTCTTTGTGGGCATATAAACATCTACCTGCATTGTTAGTATTTATAGAAAGATAGAAAATATAGATGTTATCCTCTCTTTTCCCTTCAAAAGCAATGTCTCCTGTTGACCTATCATAGATGTAGCAACTGTTTTGTCCAAAGTTAATGTCATATCCATGATCAGCAAGATGACTAATGCTGAGCAGGTTATGCTTTAACTCGGTCACTAGGCAGACATCCTTTATTACAGGAGAGGGAGGATGACCAATGATACCATTACCTATAATGTGCCCTTTGAGATTGTTACCGAAGGATACGTATCCTTCTCTCTTCATCGATAGTGATGCAAAAAGGTTTGCGTCTCCCGTCATATGTCGCAAGCATCCACTATCGAGAATCCACTTACTTTCAGTTGAGGAGGGAAGGTCCACCTACATCAAGAGTAGATGTGACCTTTGGTACCCGAGTTCTTGAGGGTCCTGAAAAGTTAGTCTTTGGGAACCAAGCATATATCCTTTTATCTACAAGTCTTCTAACTCTGCACTGTGGTGAGATGTGTCCATGTAATCCACAATAAGTACAGATAGCATTCTTGTTTATACTAGGAGTATGAGAATAATATTTATAAGCAACAGGATGAGGATGGACATGATGTGAAGAGTTAGCATGGTGAGGATGATTATGCATGGAATAAGTGGCATGGTGATGGTGTTGTCTATGATGAGTGACATGCTGATATTGTCTAGATGGCATGGCATGATGATTTTGTCTATATGGCATGACGTGATGATTTTGTCTATATGGCATGGCATGAAGATTTTTATGTGTGAAGTGCTGTTGATTGTGTCTTTGTGCATGATGCTTGTGTACTGAGTGAGAATTGTTCTTACGTGCACGTGGTTTGTGAAAGTTTGTGTATATGAATGCATGGTTATGTGCTGCATGAGAATGACGTGGTTGACTAGCATGAGTGGTGTTGTGCTCATGTGATTGGGTTTGAGGTTGAACAACCTGTTTACCCAATTTGGTTTCTAATCTTTTGGTAACAGCTTGCAGTTCATTAACCTTAATATTTAAGCCATATATCTTAGTCATGGAAATCTTGTGTCTACTCTTTTCTTCAGCAAGCAACGTGTTGAGTGTAGTGATTTCTTGAGTTTGTTGCTCAATACGTGCTTCAGCATCATGCAAGCTTAATTTGAGCTTGGATACTTCATTAGTGTCATTAGTGGGTGATGTGTCTCTAACATTATCAAGAAGTAAGGAAATTCTTTGTATCTCATCTTCTAGACTTTTGATTTTGTCCTTGGCATGTTTATATTTACCGATGACCTTTTTATGATCATCGAGTAAATCAGTGAAAGCATCGCCAAGTTCATCAAAAGAGAAGTCATCCAGAGTTTCGTTAGATACCTTGTTAGAAGTTGCCATCAGGCACACATTTGCTGTATCTTGAGGAGAGTCCTTTTCTTCCTCAGAGTCACTTGCTTCACTTTCATGCCAGATGCCTGTGTTGGCATATTTCTTTGATGAGTTCTTTTTGTATGGCTTCTCATAGCGGTTGCTCTTCTTCATGAATGGGCAGTCTTTTCGGACATGTCCAGTTTTCTTGCAACCGTAACAAGTTGGTTCTTCTTCATCGTCTTCTTGAGATTCCTTCTTCCTTCGATTGAAGCGAAGGAATTTCCTGAAGTTGCGAACCATGAGAGCTTGGTCTTCATCATCCGAATTATCTTCTTCGGTCTCATCATGATTAGCTCTTCGTTGATGAGCTTTGAGTGCGATCTCCCTGGTCTTCGGAGCAGGCTCTTCGAAGTCCTTGAGGTCAAGCTCGTGAGTCATAAGCTTACCCATCAAGGTCTCCATTGACATTGTTGTGAGATCGTTTCCTTCTATGATGGCTGTCACCTTAGGGTTCTAAATCTTTGGTAGCCCTCTGAGCAGCTTACGAATCTTCTCGTGGTTTGAGTACTGCTTTCCGAGCGAAGATAGAGGATTGATGATGTCGAGGAATCTTGTGATCATTTGAGTGATCGTCTCACTTGGCTTCATCTTGAAGGCTTCGTATTCTTGAGTGAGACGGCTTATTTTAGATTCCTTGACCTGTGTGGTTCCTTCATGCGTCACTTCTAGAAGTCTCCATACTTCATGAGCAGTGGTGCAAGTAGAAACCCTGTTGAACTCATTCCTGTCTATAGCACAGAATAAAGCATTAATAGTCCTAGCATCTAGACTTGCCTGTTTCTTCTCCTCGACAGAATATTTGTCGTGTGGTTTCTCAATGAGGTCACCATCGACAACTATCCTGGCGGGCTTTTTGTAACCGTCAGTGACGACAGTCCACAGGTCAAAGTCTAGAGACTTAAGATAGAAGCTCATCCTTGTTTTCCAATATGTGTAGTTAGTCCCATCAAATAGGGGAGGCCTATGAGTGGACTGACCTTCACCATGATTGGAAATCAAGGATTGTGTGGTTGCCATGGATCAGCTCTTAGGATGTTAATCCTTGTAAAGAGAACAGAGCTCTGATACCAATTGAAGAACAGTTTGGCAACTCTAGAGGGGGGGTGAATAGAGTTTATAGAGAAAAATAGCCAATTAAAAATAACTCTTTCACCAACAATAAATAATCAGAGTAAAGTGCGGAAAATAAATGAAGAGCAGAAGAGCATACGCAAACACAGCGATTTTAACCTGGTTTCCCTCGTGGAGGACTAGTCCAGGCCTGAGAACTCTAGCTCAGGATTAAATCCACTATTTGTGAAATAGTAGTTTACAACCCGTGCCTTTTCTTCAGAAGAGCACGTCAACTTCTTAACAGAGGATCGCAGTGGCGATTTGCTTGGAATTGTCCGAGCGACTTCTTCGACTCTTGCACAAGAATCCTAACTGAGAGATGCTGAGCACTCGGGACTTAGGAGGCTTGTGGCTAGTAGATGGGAAGGGTATGGCTTATTGAGCTTATAAGAGAGAAGAGAAGAGAAGATTGGATGGATTGAAATGAGAGAATTCATGCCCTATTTATAGTGTTTTTATAGGCAGAATTCGGCCAGAATTCGGGTAGGAATATTCAAAAATTTGGCCGTTGGACAACTAGCAACCAGCTATCCCTAAAATTAGGGTTCCTGATTTCTAGGGGACAGAGTTCGGCCCGAACTCTGTGTGGAGGCAGAGTTCGGCCCGAACTCTGTCTCCAGAGCACAGAGTGGTTCTAAGGGGACCAGTGGGCAGTTTTTGGTTCAGTGGAGCTTGGGATTTTGGGTAGGTTATAGACTAAGTTCCAAGAGCTCAGCAAGACTCAGAGTACATAGATCTAGACTCAATGAAATTATAAAATACAGACTCCAGAACACACTGAGAGCCGAAGACTAAGCTGTCATCTGTCTTGAACTGAATGCAGTCGTCGTGTGTCGTATTGAATTAATACAAATATTATTTGGTCAATGTAGTCAATATTTGGTTGACTGTGACTTTGTGTCAACACTGAGGGTAATTAGGCCCTTGCAGATGCGCCCGTGGTAGATGTTCTCCCGAACATAGCCGGGGGTAACCAAGACGAAGCTCCAGGAGAGGCGACTCCCCTACAAGAGAGTGAGGCCGAGAGTGAGGCCTCAACCCATCCATCCACTCCCTGCCGCGTCATGACAGTAAACGTGACTGGGACTGATATCGAGTCTGATGTGCCGCCGACAGACCTTGTCCAGCGCATAGATACCCTGGAGGAAGGACTCAAAACCCTCTCTGCCTCCATGCAAACACCGAATCAAGCAGTGTTTAAGATATGGTCAGCTTTGACCAGGACACCTTCTACCGGTCCCGATCCAGGTGCCAATGGAGAGTCGAGTGTACCCCTTCAACGGGTATCCTCGGACGTAGATCGCCGAGAAGCACCTCGGACGTCAGAGCCCTCAAATACTCAACCTCCGGTGGTACCACCTTTCCCGACTCCCAGCTCCATGTAAGACGTGGTCGAGATGATCAGGGACCTGCGCGAGCGCTTTGAGTCCAAGACGAGACAAGAGGAGCACCAGAAAATGGGCATCCCCCAGCCTTATCCCCTCGAGTGGAACAAGGTAGTTTATCCTCCAAAGTATAAACCACAAACACTGACGCCATACGACGGGAAGGACTCTCCTCGTCGCTATCTGACGTACTTCCAGTCTCAGACGGGACATCTTTCGAAGGAGGACGCGCTACTTACCAGCATATTTGTTGGGGCACTGAAAGGAGTGGCGTATGACTGGTACTGCAGCCTCTCCGTCAATTCAATATCTTCCTTCGACGACCTGACGTGCCTCTTTCTCGACCGTTTCTACGACGGCGAGAAGGACATGACAATGGCGTCCTTTACAGAGATACGCCAGAAGGAGAAAGAAACAGTTCGAGTGTTCATCGAACGCTTCCGACAGGCCTGCTTCAGACTGCCCTCGGGCATGCCAGAACATGCACTCCTCTCCTCCTGCAGCATGAACATGCTGCCTGCAGTCAAACTCTGGCTTAACTCTACTCCTCCTCCCGACTGGAGCTCCTTGATCATTGAAGCAGAAGCCGCGGAAAAGAAGGCGGCCAATGCTCGTCTTCTGGGAGTCAGTTTCCCTGCCTTCGAAGATAAGGAGAAACGGCCTGCAGCTAACAACCCTAGATGAGAAACAAAGGGGAAGCAGGCATTGACTGTCAATGCCTCAAAAGGTACATCAGCACCTACTCAGAAGCCTCCACTTGCACCAAGGCCGAAGGAGGTTTATTCGTTCAACGACGAAGACACCCTGCAGCTCTTTGAGATACTGAAGCAGGGTGACAAGATCAAGCTTCCGGACCCGAAGCGTCCCGATGAGGTTGGGAAAGTGGACAACCCGAGGTACTGTCACTACCATCGGTTTGTCGGACACCCAACCAAGGACTGCTATGTCCTCAAGAATTACATCCAGCGTATGATCAATGCGTATGTAATCTTCGTCGACTACGAAGAGAAGATGGTGTCAGCCAACGTGGTGTCACTCCAGTTTGGCACCCTGCCGCCGACTACAACACAGGATGGCGTCGTCCCCATCCCTAAGGCGGCAATGGAGGTGGTTAACTTACCACCAACCCGTGACAACGGGAGTGGACTCATCCCACTCACCACATCTCGGGAAGAGATCCTATGGGTTCACCCCGATCTCGTCTTCGAGGTGACTCAATCGGAGGTACGCCCTACCTCCAAGTCCAAAGGCAGGAAGATCAAGTCTTGCCGTACGGTCTCTTCTTCAGCGGAAGAGGCACTTCCTGTGCAGACGCGTTCACAACAGAACGTCCAACCCGACGAAGCTGCCGTCGAGGTGGTGCCTCCTGGCACCGTCCCTGCGGTCCAGGACGAGGGCCCGTCTAAGCCCTCAGCAGCCAATAAACAGAAGCAGAAGCAGATAGAGGCCCACTTCGATAGGCCTCTACGAAAAGAGAATGCTTCGGGGCTAGCCAAGCCCCACAACTTCGACATACTGGCGCAACTGGCCAGTACTCCTGCCCGCCTATCTCTGTTCGAGCTCCTCCGTCTTTCTAAAGACTCCCGAGAAGCTCTCTGCGAAGCTCTGAAGGATGCTGAATCCTTTCTCAGTCAGGTCAAGCAGCCTGAAGATCTCCCGACTGTGTGCAAGCACTGTCACTGTGCAGAGGAGGTTATCTCCAATATAACCTTCACCCAACAGGACATGCTGCTCAAACACAATCAACACAACAGGCCGCTGTATTATACAGGGTACATCGGTTCAGTCAAGGTGAAGCGGATTCAGATCGATCCAGGGTCTTCCCTCAGCATCAACCCGAAGACGCTGCTCTCAATACTGGGGATCCCAATGTACCGACTAGCGCCCTCCAACACGATAATCAGTGGTTTCAACGCCAGCAAAAGTGAACCACTGGACAAAATACGACTAAAGTGCCACATCGGTAACCTCAGAACCGAGGTCACTTGTTATGTCGTGGACGCTGAAGTCAACTACAATATTCTGTTGGGTCGCCCATGGCTGCACGAGTACATGGTGGTACCATCCACGCTCCACCAATGTATGAAGTACGTGTCTACCAACAACGTCATCCGTACGGAGTTCGCGGACATCGACCCTTTCAAAGGGATTGAAGCCTACTTCACCGATGCCGACTTATACAAGTCACCTGACGAGGAGGAGGCCAATGATGCTGACGACGAAGCAGAAACGGCAGCAGAGCCGGACATGGAGCCTGAGGTCACCCCCGACGCTCCTTTGAAGATCCGACTCAAAGGCAAACCGCCTCAGAAGTTGCCTCCCATGAGCATTAAGCTACCCGGGAAAGCACCAGCTGCTCCTGAAGCTCCCCTGAAGATACGGTTCAAGGGAAAGCCGCCTCAAACATCGGCTCCCCTTGTGGAAAAACTACAGGGGAAGGCGTTAATCACCGGAAGCACAGCGGAGGCACCTCTGAAGGTGCGTCTTAAGGGTAAGTCGCCGCCATCTCATCCGCTAGAGAAGGCCCATGTAGTCCTCTCGGACTCCCAAATCAGCGCTGTGGTGGACCCTCCCGATCCTACTCCAGTGCTTACAGATGAAGAACTGGGGGAATATATCTCGGCCGATGTAGATGTCCCTCTCTCGACAATGTAATCCCACGGGATAAAATCTCACATTTCATCAATAACAGAGTGTCTTTTAATTATTCTAGTCTTCCACATTGGAATGTCATGTATACATTAGATAACGCTCTACGGTCGTTGCAAACACAAATAACGACCGTCCATCATGTAAATCGAGTAGTCCCATCCTAAAGGGTCTGTTACATAGTCCCACCACGGAGTCGAGACGAAGAATCCATCATCTGCGGTAAGGTTGAGCGTCATTAAGACCTCCTGCCACTCGAGCCAGAACCTGATGCCGGCAGAATACAACTCTATCGGTACACGGACAAGGCAAAGTACCTCATCCAAAAGATGGGTTACGACCTAAAAAGCGACAAAGGCCTGAACTACGGCAAAGGTCGATGTCTCCCTCTCCGGCTTCCAAAACCTAAAGGAAAGCCGCAGGACTACTACAATAGAACTCGACGGGGGGTAGGCTATGTCACGCCACCGTCAACGCCAGAGAGTTCAGACGCAGAAGAAGTAGAACATTCTCACTCGTCTGAAGCATCAACGTGGGATTTCGATACCAGTATCAGATCTGTCTTCAAGAGAGTGCTGTCAGCCAACATGACATCTGCACAATCTCAAGAAGAAGAAGGCGAAGACCAAGCGCCGAAATTCTTCGAAGAAGAACCCTAGGCCCAACGCCTGGGACAACAATGGGAGTCTCGTTTTGAATTACGTGAACCTCCTACCGAAGACGAAGTCGAACAGATCGACCTTGGGGATGGATCTTCTTCCAAACACATCTTTGTCAGCAAAAGCCTAAAAGGAGAAGACCGAGAATCTTTAATACAGCTGGCTAAAGAGTATATCGACGTCTTTGCCTGGAGCTACGAAGATATGTCGGGACTTGATCCACAAATCGCGATGCATAGGCTGAATATCTTACCTGATGCCAAGCCTATCAAACAACAACAACGGCGCTTCTGTCCGGACATCATGAACGCCATTGACCAGGAGGTGGACAAACTCTTGACCAGCGGCTTCATCCGTGAAGAGCAACACCCAGATTGGGTAGCCAACGTCGTCCCCGTCACCAAGAAGAATGGGAAGATACGAGTCTTTATCGACTTCAGAGACCTCAACTCTGCTTGCCCGAAGGACGAATTCCCGCTTTCAATCACCGACGTGATGATCGACAACACATGTGGTTTCGAGCGCATGTCTTTCATGGACGGGTATTCGGACTACAACCAGATCAAGATGTTCCCTGACGACGCAAAATATACGTCATTCAGGACTCCAAAGGGCGTTTTCTGCTACACAGTGATACCCTTCGGCTTAAAAAATGCTGATGCGACATACCAACGTGCTATGAGCACCATTTTCCGTCAGCATCTTCGCAAGATAGTCGAATGCTATGTTGATGTAAACCCCCTGAATTTTCAGGAAATTTTTAAAATTTTTTTTTTTTTTGAAGAATAGCTTGTTAATCTATTTATTTAAATAATTAATTAATTATTTCTAATCAGGGTTTAATTTATATTGTAAATATATATATAGATGCAAGATTACTAAATATTGTTATTTGTTAAATAAATGATGTTACATTAATTATTAAATTATTTATAAACTCTAACCAAGTTTCATATAGATTTATTATTAGATTATATTTATATCAATAATTAAATATATATAGTGTTATTATTCAATTGGTTTTATTTTTAGATTATATATATATCTATACTCATATAGATGTGGTGTTAAAATTCCTAGCAACCAAACCCATTCCTTAAGTTTAATCCTAACTTAGGCCCAACCCAGTATGGTCCTATTCATTTGGATCTCCTTCATGCATATATATATATATATGCATCTACTCTCAACCCTAACCCTAAACTTGCCTCCACACAAACCACCAGCCCCCCTTCATCACCGCCACCCTATCCCTCTCTCTCTCTCTCTCGTCTATCTCCTTCCCCCCTCACCCGGAGCCCCGCCGTCGACGACGAGACGCGGCGTTTCTCGCGCCCGCGTGTAGCATCCGGCGGCCCCCTCGTCGGCGCAACCCCCCCTCGTCGGCGCAACCCCCCTCGTCGGCGAGCCACCCCCCTGCGGCGTGGCAAGGTAACCCCGACCCCCCGTGGTGCTGTCACGTGGATTAAATCCTCTTTGCATGCTTTAAACCAAGTTTTAATAATTAAATTCTGAATATTCAGATTATTGTAAGGATTGTTGTGATGAATAGATTGATGATTAATTAGATCTAAATGTTGGAAATCATTGGTAAATATGTAGGGGTTCTACCCTAATTTTCGTGTGATTTAATATTAATTATTGATATTTATTTATATTTAATTATGAAGTTTCAATGTTAGTAATTAATTAAATGTGTTTTCTGTTTTAATTTTTATGTAACATTTTGATTAGGAATTAGAGAAAACTTTGTACATGAAAAAGTTTGTATAATTAATATAGTATTTTAAAATAATTTTTCCAGGATTTTTATAATTTAATTTATAATTATTTTATGTGAAAAACAGCAAATTTACACTGTTTAATTAATTCCGTTTTGATGCTTATTATTTAATTAATAAATAATTAAATAATATAACTTATATGGAAAATATAGATTTAATTATAAATTAAGTTATGGAAATTTTTCCAGAATTTGATTGGTGTTTAAAATATTATATTTAGATTTATCTTGGAAGTTTTGTATTAATCAAATTGAATATTAAATATTGTTTTCAATTTATCTTATTTATTTGGTTAGTAATTAAATAATACTTATTGAATAGAAAATGTTTTTAATAGCATGTTATTCTGTAGAAAAATAATTCCAATATTTATTTATTATTATTTATAATTATTTGGATTTAGTTGAGTAATTTCTAGATTTATTACATAAGTTGAATATATTATATAATTAATTGTTATTAATTATATAAATATTGTAAATTTTGTGAAGTGATATGATTCTGTTATAAATGTGTAAATATGGTATTTAGGAATTTATTTTATGTATTTTAGATATATTTACGAATTTTTAAGACTTAAAAGTAATTTTGAGAATCATGTTTAGGTTTATGTAATCAATTGTGTAATAATTATTTATTGATTTAAATAATTATTAATTTTGTGTTACTACTGTGAATTTAGTTTTAATGATTAAATTTAAGGTTGGTGGTGATTTATTTGAATTTATTTAGAATTATTAAGTACTTATTGTTATTATTCAACTAGTTATTTAATAAATAGTTTAATGGTAATAATTCATTTTCTGTAAAATATATATATAATATATATTTATTATTCTGATATTATTTAGTTTATTATTAAAATAGACTAAAAATGATTTTTAAGGATTTTTACTATTTAAGTTAGTATTATTAGGAATTGTGTATTCATGTGTGTATTAAAATGGTTGGTTAATTGATTATCATTAATTAGTTAATTAATTATTAAATATTTAGTTGTAAATAAATTTCAGAATATAAATGGTATGATAATAAGTATGGTTACCTATTTATTATTGTATAATTATTATTCATAAAAATTTGATACTAGTTAGCTAGTAGTACTAGATTAATTTAAATTATAGATTACTTAGCGATTAAATGAATTGTTTAAATTGTTTAATTAGTAATTAATTAGAGATAAATTTTGTTTAGGATTATTTGCTTCTCGGGACTCAGACTCTACTTTGGACCCAGATACTCAGTTGCTGGACACAGGCAAGTACACCTTGCTTGATTGTATATTTTTGCAGTTAGTTTATGTTACCTAGTTACTTCTCAGTTGTGTGCACGCGTCTAGTAGTAGTGGACTTATCCCGTGTATTGTGAAGGTATGTGGTACCTTCTAGCCGGACACCGTATCATACACGATCACTATATGAGTGAGTTGAGAGCATGGATTTGTGTGTCGACTGATCATTAGCACGTGAGTTCGCGTCTGGTCTAGTGGTTGGTACAGGTCTACTTATATATACTATGACGTCTTGCATATTATTTGTACCGCGTATACGGTTATACATTGGGTGGGGAGAGTCTACTAGTGGTGTATGAGAATTTTTGTTTCCAATGGACGCTGGATGCTCGTAGCCCCTCGTTTCTCAAACCGTAGAACGCTTGGTAGCCGTTTCTTCTTCTTCTCCCCCTCTCATGTGCCACTAGAGATGTCTCGAGTGTATTTTACACATAGATGGTTAGTTTACCTGTCGTATGTTGCATGATATATCCTGTCCTTGTTTGGTTGGGGAGATGTTATGTTACATTTTGTTCTAGTTATTTATATACTGCCCTGTACTATCATGCATGTCGATTTCTTGTGTACTTGTTACGTCCCTCTGAGGACCTGGCACCTTTTCCAGATTGGGACGAGCACAGGTACCGACGGACTACGGAGATTGGAGACTTTTGCTGACGAGGACTTCAATGTTGAGCCTCGTGAGTTTCTTGAGTTCTTAGGTGATTTCTGCTAGTGGCTATCTATTTCTTTTCTGGTTCAGTTGTACTCTTTTAGTAGTTCATTCATACATTTATTGGTAGATTATTTTCCACTAGTCATGACTTGTAGTTTGATTCAGAGTTATTTTTATTCCTTCCAGCTTTATTCTGTGATTTTTCCTGTGGATGAGATTAGTATTTACCTGCCTGTATTGTTATTTAGTTGTTACTTCAGCGTACTACGATCGAGTATAGTCCATTAAATTGGGGTTTTTCGATACTTGATCGTACAGCTGGTACGCCACGTGTTTCTGGTCCCACATATCTTGGAACCGGGGCATGACATGTTTTTAGTGGTGGCCCATGCAGGTCGAAAAAATATTGTTTGGTTACTTTACCGTACCAAGCAAGCCTGCGTATAGGATTAGGACTATCGTGTCTCATCCACAATTGATTATTTTTATCCTTTGATTGTTTGCCATTAAAATTGTTTGATTGAAAACTTTAATACAAACAGAACAGTGTTACAATGTAAGACTTAGATGTAGTCCTAGGAGTACACTTTTGTTTAAGCTGGGTCCTTAGTGCCAATGGAGCGAGTGGTAATGCGTTGACTCCGTTGACGGGCTGACGACGGTTATCGGTTCTCTGAAGGTGTGGATTGCTCTGGGTGCTGGAGCTTGCTGAGAGGAGGAAGGCGTTGAGTGTCTGTATCTGCCTCTCTGGTGATTTCTCGTATGTTCGTTGTGGATTCTGTGTGTGTGTGAAGGAGAAGATCCCTCTATTTATAGTTTTGCAGGCTGGCTGCTCATGCGCGTATGTAGGATGCGCCGGTGTGTGGGGACGCCACGTGGAAGTTGCTGATGGGGGCGCGTAGATGATGCGCCCTGATTGAGGGGGAGAACTCTTCATACTGCTGTTGTGAGCCGGCACATAGCAGAGGAGAAGATCTTTTTGTTGCTGAAATCTTGGACGAGTTGAGTCAAAGGACACGTGTCATCGACCCATGGCTCGAAGATCTCGGATTTGGGGGGGGCAGTGATCTGGTGAGCTGCGCCTTGGTGGGCGCAGGAGGAGGTTGCGGCTCATAACCTTTAGGAGTTACAAACCATTTAGGGCGCATGGCTTTTGAGGCGCATGCAGGTGACCTTCCTTCTGTCTTTCGGGATCAGAGATCAGTCTGGGGCGCATGGCTTTTGAGGCGCATGCAAAGCTTCAACTGGAGACTCTTCTTCTGTCTTTAGGGATCAGTGAAGGGTCTGAGGCGCATGGCTTTTGAGGCGCATGCTGGTTTGGACGCATGGCCGTAGAGGCGTATGGCGATTTGGATGCATGGCCGTAGAGGCGCATGCGGATGGCCACGTGGCAGTAGCCGTCGGAATAGAGTCATGATGATGCTGACGTTGCCGACGCTTCGTTCTCTGAAAAAGCTGTCAACTGTTCAGACTTTGGGAAGCGTGCTGCCAACTCTGGTGTCAGTTCAGCATTTAATGTTTGTGTTGTTCGATGGACAGCTGAGTGGGCACATTGGTTGGTGTTCCACTCGGCATGGAGATGTGAGGGAGGGCGCATCCTCTGCGATGTGCCGGGTACTGTAGGGCGCGTCTGTGTGATGCGCCTGATGCTGGAGGGCACGTTCGTGTGATGCGCTGTTTGGCTGGCACATCCGACATGTCCTTTAATGACACGACTGTCTCGCTCCTCGAGTGCTATAAATAGCCGTTTGGCTGAATTCAAGGCGTCCGGTTCATCCATTTAATGCAAATTCATTGCACAGAATTCGGAGAGTCATCCACTTGGCGCATGGGTTTGATTTGCCCGGCCTATAAATAGTGGCATGGAGAGAAGGTTTGCTCCTCATTCCCTCACGTACTTCCAACATGAACTTGGATATATGGGTGCATTCTGTTGACGAAGTGCTCCCGAGGGTAAAGATGAGACGTCGTGTTGTCTTCGATGCACTTGAAGGTGACTGTTACATCCAAAAGACGGAGTCGAAGGCTTCTGAGGCAGGCAGAAGGTGCCTGTTGCATCCAAAGATAAGGATGTTCGGGCCTCGTCTCCGTTGTTCCGAAAGAGCCGTAGATCGGAATGGTGGTGCTAGGCTCTCTCTTCCTTCAAAGTGGGTGCCGCCCACTTTGATTGTGTTGAAAGCTCCTTGTGCCATGATTTCGATCACGGTCTTCCTTGGTCTTTGGAGGCTCTTTCGAAGCCTCCCCTGGCCACAGCATTTGCGGTGCTCTTCACTTCCTTGGTTCCAGCCAGAGGGTTAAATGCTTTGCTTGGCGAAGCACTTATCAGGCGAGCCTGGCTGGAAGAGCGGCACATAACTGGGCTCTGCTCGGCCAGGTAAGCCTGGTTGGAAGAGTTGCACATAACTGAGCTGCTGAAGGGATGCACATAACTGAGCTGGATGCACATAGCTGAGCTGCTGAAGAGATGGTAGGATGCGCCTGGCTGGAGGCGCATGACATCTGCTGTACCTGGCTGACAGCGCATGGTGACTGCTGCGCCTATCGGAAGGTGCATGGTGGTTGCTGTGCCTATCTGGAAGGCGCATGGTGGCTGTTGGCTGTAGATCTAGGATCCTTCCTTTGTAGAAATTCTCCTTTGTACAATCTTTTCTAGACATGTAATAGACTTTTATATATATAAATAAAAAGTCCTTCTTCGAATGTCTATGGCTTATTTGATTAGCTGTCTGAGTTCTGGCGCATATAATGCCTGGCGCATGGGCTTTCTGGTTGTGAAATTCCATGCTTCTACAAGACCCCCTTCAAAGTTTTCAAAACTTTTGAATAAGTTTTGGAATACTTTGAATAAGAAGCATGGAGGTCAGGGCGCATGATTTTTGGGCGCATGCTTGTTCGGGCGCATGCTCCTTTCAGTTGATGATGATGATGCCTTGGTAACCCAAAAGATTAATGATGATCTTTTGGTTGCATTTGTTGTTATCTCCTCACGGAACTCGAAGCGACGGCTGAGATTACACGTCATCGGTTCACGCGTGCGACCAAGCCCTATAAATAGGTAAGGGTTGGAGAGAGAGAGAGAGTTCATCTGCTCTGTGCCTTTGCTTTCTTTAGAGTTTTTTCTTCAAAACCCTAACTTTTTTTTGTCTGAGAGAATGGCTCCCAAGACTCCTCGCGGTGGTGCCGGCAAGGGGAAGGAGAAAGCGAAGGAGCCTGCGGAAGTTGTAACGGCTGACGTTCCCCGACGGCCTGTCGAAGTTCGGCCAGAGGTGGTTGGTAAGTCTCATTTTTTCGTACACCAACGCACATAGACCTTAGGTCTTTAATGATGTGTCGCGGTCTTTGTTCGCCGACGCGCATGGGTTTAGACCCTGATGATGCGCCGAGGCTGCTGACGCGCATGGGCTTAGACCCTGATGATGCGCCGAGGCTGCTGACGCGCATGGGTTTAAACCCTGAATGCGCTGAAGCTCTTCTTTCTCTTGTTGCTTCTAACATTTTTCTGATCTTTGCTAGTGTCAGTAGCGATCCCGCCTTTGAATGAAGTGTTCTTGGAGGCTGTCTTCAACCAGATGGGAGTAAAGTATAATCTTCCACATCTGATAAATTGACCTTCTTGAAGCCTGAGTTCCTATTCGGAGACCGTCTCACTTCTACTGACGCGACGGTGTTGAAGGTCAAGGAGGACTGGTTCACAGAGGAGAGGGTTGAATCCCCTCTTTATCATAATGAGGGGAGGTCGGCTGCATCATTGCCGAGTCCTACCCCGGCTTCAACCGTGGAAGTTGAGGCAGCTACCACTCAGGAGGTAGCGACAGATTCTGTCCCTGTTGAGGGACTCGACGATGAGACCCGTCTGCCAGTCAAGACCGCTGCGACGGGTCAAGAGACAAGTGATAATCTCCCTATTCTGTCAAGGGAGGTACCAACTGTTGATAGGACGTTGGGGGTAGAAGAGGTGGCCGTTGACATCGGGGGTTCCTCCGGACTTGAGAAGGGTAAGGGTGTAGAACCCTGTGTCGCTCCTTCTACTTGGGGGACCATCTCGACACCTGTGCCGGCTCCTTCTGTTGCTTCGGCTCCTCGGGCTAGAAGTCCAGCCCCTGTTGATGAAGAGCCCATTGATGCCGAGGTTCAGGCCTCGCTGATTGAGGTTGGCAGATCTTCTTTCGGTCCGCAAACTGTAGTAGCTCCTCCAACTCCCGCGATGACGCCGCAGGTCCTGGCGGATGCAGATGAGTATGTGAAATTCCTCGTCGAGGGGGTGTACAAAATGTTGCAGAAGGGTGTATCTGCTGTGATGGATGCCAATGGGAGTTTTGCGACGGCCAAAGCTCTGGCAATGCCCTGCATCGAGCTGATTCGTATTCACCAAGGCCACAACCATATGGCTAAAATTCTGGAGGCTTCGGTGATTGAGCTGAATGAGCGGCTCGCGAAACTTCAATGCATCCAGCGAAACGACCTCTCTGTCCTGATAGATACGGAGAAGGGGAAGCTGATCGCCGAGATCGAGTCTTCATACCAGGCCACCGTGGGCGTTTGGGAGCGCGAGGTGGCTGAGACTGAGGCTGCGGTAGAGCAGTTGTCTCAGTCCATGAAGACGACGGTGGAAACTCGAGCTGCATTGGAAGCTAATATCGAGGATATCGACACCCAGATACGCCGCCTTGAAGACCAACGGGCCCGACTCCAGTTAGAGGTAGAGCGTGTCCGGGCTGAACATGCAGCATTTAAGAAGGATGAGGCGACCTTTACTCAGCGGACTCTTGCCTTGGCGCAGCAACGACAACAGCTTGATGAGAAGCATACAAGTGATACTTCTGCTGGGGCCGTTGAATTGATGCGCAAAGAAGCAGAGCGACGAGTCCTGGCGACGGTGGAGGCCCGCGCAGTCGACTTAAAGCTTCGAGTCAGGGAGCTCTCAGCCCATCCTGGGGAGATTCAGGGACCATAGCTTTTTCCCTTTTTCTTTTGTGTTCTTTTGCAACCCTTACTGGGGGATGATGTAGTTGCTTGTATTCCTTTTCCAGAAGAATAAAGAAGTCTACAACCCCTTTTTTTCTGATGTGTTCATCTTTTGTTGTCATGAACTTGATGATTTGTGTGGACCTATTATCTTTTGCGCACCTTGGTTTTCAGGTACAGATAATAAGTTTGAAGGAACCATTATGTTTGCTCAGAGGTAATGTGGACATGGCAATCATTGGGTTCGAAATGATAGAATCTCCCTACTCAGAGGTATTATGGACGTGGTAGGAATGATCTTGGGGGATACGCTGAACAACTCAGAGGTTATATGGACGTGGAAGTTCTGCGATAAATGTACAATAACGCAGGGGTTGTTTGTACAAGATGTTTACTCAGAGGTAATGTGGACGTGGTAAACATGAAGGGTAGCGTAGGCTTACGAAGTGTAAGATTCTGCTTTGTAGGGTGTAGAGAGACAACTCAGAGGTAATATGGACGTGGTTATCTTTCTACTGGAAGATGCCACGGAATAGCTGGGTTCCGGAGGCGTATGAGTTTGTGGAAAGAGGTTATTTGAGGAAGTACATGTCTGGAGGATGTCAAGAATAGTACTTCTTTAGGAACTTGCCGTTGATGGGCATCATAAACAAGTCCCCATTGGGTTTGGCGAGGCGGTAAGCACCGTTTGAGTATACCGTCTTTATGATGAAAGGTCCTTCCCACTTGGGCTCGAACTTTCCTGGTGTCTTGTGGGTCAACACCATTGGTCTTCTGACTGCTAAAACCAGGTTGCCAACTTGGAAAGTCCTTTTTTTGACCTTTTTGTTGAAAGCCTGTGATATACGGGCTTGGTAGAGCTCGATACGTTGTTGAGCTAAGAGACGCTTTTCGTCAAGTGCCTCCAGTTCCCGCAGACGACGACGTTGATTATCCTCTTCTGTGAGTTCGTTTGTGATTGCTACGCGGAGCGAAGGTATCTGTATCTCGAGAGGCAGTACTGCTTCGCTCCCCTAGACCAGGGAGAATAGAGTGTTGCCTGTTGGGGTCCGTACCGTTGTGCGGTAGGCCCAAAGGCATTCGCCAAGCTTTTAGTCCCAGTCGCATTTGTTGGATGACACGACCTTTTTGAGCAGCCTAACGATAGTTTTGTTGAATGCCTCAGCCAATCCGTTTGCTGCCGGATTGTAGGCGGTTGAGGCCACGTTCTGAATGCGATTCTTGTCACAGAACCTGCTGAAAATGTGGCTGATAAACTGAGGACCATTGTCATGGATGATCCGCCGGGGTACTCCGAAACGGTAAATGACATGGTGTTTGATAAAGCTGACCACCCTGGAGCTTTTTACTTCTGCTAGTGGAACTGCTTTCGCCCATTTGGAGAAGTAGTCGGTGATGGCCAGGATGAAACGGTGTCCTCTCGATGAAGGAGGGGTGATTGGCCCTACAATGTCCATGCCCCAGGCTTCGAAGGGCCAGGAGGCGACTGTAGGATGTAGCGGCTCCGATGGTGTATGTATGAAGTCTGCATGAAGTTGGCACGCGTGGCACTTCTTGGCATATTCGACAGCATCGGCAATCATGGTTGGCCAGTAGTAGCCCATACGTCGCAGTCGATCTTGCAACTTGGGACCGGGTTGATGAGCTCCATAAGTTCCGTCATGAGCTTCTTGAAGAGCTTCGGCTGCTTCTTCGTTGGACAGGCATCGAAGGAGGAGCCCATCGAAGGAGCGTCGGTACAGCGTTTTGGTAGCCGTATCGTAGTAGAATCGAAGAGAGCGTCTCCTGACTGAGACGGCTTCCTTCGGGTCCTCTGGAAGGATTCCGTAGACAGCGAAGTCGATGAACGGGAACCTCCAGTCTCGGACATTAGCACTAGTGTTTTTCGGCATGGCGTGAGCCACCCGCAAGCATAGGTTGTTTCTGGGACAAATCAGATCTCGTCCTGTTACCGTGATATAGTGTTGAGTCCCAAAGGGCGCTGCTAATGAGGCTGTGAGGCCGGCCAGAGCATCGACCTTCAAGTTTTGTAAACGGGGGACATGTTCAATGAAGAACCCGGTGAAGGTTGAAATGATGTTCAACGCGACTTCATGATAAGGGATTAAATCTTTATGGCGAACTTCGTATTGTCCCCGAACCTGGTTTACGACGAGTTTTGAGTCGCCGTAAGCTTCCAGATGGTCGACCCCCAGCTGTTGTGCGAGCTGGAGTCCCATGACGAGTGTGTTGTACTCGGCAACGTTGTTGGAGCACGGCTTCGAAAGAGAGTACGCACGCTGGATGACCAGCTGATCGGGGGAGACTAAGACTACCCCCACTCCTGCGATGATTTGGCCTTTGGGGCCTGTTCTCGAAGCGCCGTCGAAGAACATCCGCCAAACAGAGCTTCCTTCGGTGACGTTGGATTCTTGGACCTCATCCGGGATATCTTCATAGAGTTTTGAGGATTCTGGGATGGGGTGCGCAGCTAAAAAGTCAGCCAGAGCTTGACCCTTAACAGCTTTTTGCGGCACAAACACCAGGTTGTACGGTGTTAGCAAGATCGCCCATGTAGCCAGCCGGGAGTTCAATGATCCTGGCTTCGTCATGAGGACTCTGAGCGGATTGACTCGGGAAATGACATGAATGGTCTGACCCGAGACATAATGACGAGTCTTCGGGATGGCAAACACCAAAGCCAAGCACTCCTTTTCGACGGGGTTGTACCGGTGTTCGGCCCCGATGAGTGTTCGACTGAGGTAGTAGATTGCTTGCTCGTAGCCTGTATCGCTGTTTTGAGCCAGCAGAGCGCCAAGAGAATGATCCATGGCACGGACGTAGAGGAGAAATGGTTTGCCGGTGACTGGCGCTACCAGGACTGGTGGGCTCGTCAAGTAGGCTTTGATGTCGTCGAAAGCCTTCTGGCACTCTTCTGTCCAGACATAAGAGACTCCCTTCTTCATGAGCTGAGTGAAGGGTTGACATTTACCGGAAAGGTTTGCTATGAACCTCCGGATATATGCCAGACGTCCCTGTAGGCCTCGAAGTTCTCGAAGGTTCTTCGGAGGGTCCATGTTGAGGATGGCTTTGGTATTCTCAGGATCAACATGAATGCCTTTCGCTGTGATGACGAAACCCAAGAATTTGCCGCTAGAAACTTCAGAAAGGATTTAGCGGGGTTCATTTTGAGTTGATGCGCCCGCATGAGATCGAAGACCGTCTTCAGGTCCTGTAGGTGATCTCTTTTGAGGCGGCTTTTGACTACGATGTCGTCAACATAGCATTCGACTGTCTTACGAAGATGTTGACGGAAGATGGTGCTCATAGCTCGCTGGTACATTGCACCGGCGTTCTTCAAGCCGAAGGGCATTACTGTGTAGCAGAAAACACCCTTTGGAGTCCTGAATGACGTGTGTTTTGCGTCATCGGGGAACATCTTGATTTGATTGTAGCCTGAATACCCGTCCATGAAGGACATGCGCTCAAAGCCACATGTGTTGTCGATCATCACATCAGCGATTGGAAGCGGGAATTCGTCTTTCGGGCAAGCAGAGTTGAGATCCCTGAAGTCGATACAGACTCATATCTTTCCGTTCTTCTTGGTGACAGGAACGATGTTGGCTACCCAATCCGGGTGTTATTCCTCACGGATGAAGCCGCTAGTCAAGAGTTTGTCTACCTCCTGATCGATGGCATTCATGATGTCCGGACGGAAGCGTCGCTGCTGTTGTTTAATAAGTTTGGCATCAGGTAAGATGTTCAACCTATGCATTGCGATCTGTGGATCGAGTCCCGGCATGTCTTTATAGCTCCATGCGAAGACGTCGATATACTCTTTAGCCAGTTGGATTAAAGATTCTCGATCTTCTCCTTCCAGGCTTTTACTGATGAAGATGGGTTTGGAAGAAGACTCCTCCCCGAGGTCGATCTGCTCGACTTCGTCTTCGGTGGGAGGTTCACGAAGATCAAAACGAGATTCCCATTGTTCCCCTAGGCGTTGGGCCCAGGGTTCTTCTTCGAAGGGTTCTGGCGCTTGGTCTTCGCCTTCACCTTTTTGAGGTTGCGCTGACGTCATGTTAGCTGACAGCACTTTTCTGAAGACTGATTCGATACTGGTATCGGAATTCCAAGTCGATGCTTCGGACGAATGGGAATATTCTATGTCTTCTGTATCTGAACTCTCTGGGGTTGATGGCGGCGTGTCCAGTCCGATTATAATAGTCCTGTGGCTTTCCATTGGGCATCGAAAGCCGGACAGGGAGATGTCGACCCTTGCCGTAGTTTAAGCCTTTGTTGCTTTTCAGGTCGTAGCCCATCTTTTGGATGATGTGCTTTACCGCATCCGTGTACCGATAGACTTGTACTCTGCCGATATCAGGTTCGGGCTCGATTGATGGGAGGTCCCGATGACGCTC
Source organism: Iris pallida (assembly GCA_029216955.1). NCBI lineage: Eukaryota > Viridiplantae > Streptophyta > Magnoliopsida > Asparagales > Iridaceae > Iris > Iris pallida. Next base: position 8,065,791 of record JANAVB010031216.1, on the reverse strand, counting down.
GACATTGCCCGAGATGATGGTGCCTTGGTCTCGGCTCCGTGGAGGGACTATGAAGACTCCTTGAGACGGGACTACTCGATTATGGTAGATGGTCGTTATTTGTGTTTGCAACGACCGTAGAGCGTTGTCTAATGTATACATAGCATTCCAGTGTAGAAGACAAGAATAATTAAAAGACACTCTATTATTGATAAAATACGAGATCTTATCCCGTGGGATTACATTGTCAAAGGAGGGTGCCTCTACGTCAGCCGAGATATAATCACCAAGCTCCTCGTCTGTAAGAACTGGGGGCGGACTAGGAGAGTCCAACACAGCTTTGGGGTCTGAGAGGGTTATATGAGCCTTCTCTGACACCTTGGATGACTGCGGCGGCTTGTCCTTGAGACGCACCTTGAGAGGTGCCTCGGTTGCGCCTCCGGTGAGTGGTGCCTTCCCTTGTAATTTTGCCACCAGGGGAGCCGATGTTTGAGGTGGCTTTCCCTTGAGGCGTATCTTCAGGGGTGCTTCGCGAGCCGACGCTTTCCCTGATAGCTTGATGCTCATTGGAGGCGCCTTCTGGGGTGGTTTCCCCTTCAGTCGGATTTTCAAGGGGGCATCGGGAGTCGTCTCAGGCTCCATGTCCGGCTCTGTTGCCGTCTCTGCCTCATCATCAGCGTCGTTGGCTTCCTCCTCGTCAATGGGCTTGTACAAATCGGAATCGGTGAAGTAGGCTTCAATTCCTTTGAAAGGATCGATGTCTGCAAACTCCGTCCGGATGACGCCATTGGTGGATACATACTTCATGCACTGGTGGAGCGTGGAGGGCACCACCATGTACTCATGCAGCCATGGTCGACCGAGCAGGATGTTGTAGTTGACCTCGGCATCTACTACATAACAAGTCACCTCAGTTTTGAGGCTGCCAATGTGACACTTCAGTCGGATCTTGCCCAATGGCTCGCTCTTGCTAGCATTGAAGCTACTGATGGTTGTATTGGAGGGCGCCAGCCGGTACATCGGGATCCCCAGCTTTGATAGCAGCGCCTTCGGAATGATGCTTAGGGAAGACCCAGGATCGATCTGAATCCGGCTCACCTTGACCGAGCCAATGTACCCTGTATAATACAGCGGTCAGTTTTGTCGGTGATGCTTGAGCAGCATGTCTTGTTGGGTGAAAGTTATGTTTGGGATAACTTCATCCGCACAATGACAGTGCGCACAAGTAGTTGGGAGGTCTTCAGGCTGCTTGACCTGACTGAGAAAGGATTCAGCGTCCTTCAGAGCTTCGCAGAGAGCTTCTCGGGAATCTTTAGAAAGACGCAGGAGCTCGAACAAAGACAGGCGCGCAGGTGTACTGGCTAATTGTGCCAGAATGTCAAAGTTGTGAGGCTTGGACAGCCCCGAAGCATTCTCCTTCCGTAGAGGTCTGTCAAAACGGGCCTCCACCTGCTTCTGCTTATTGGCTGCTGAGGGCTTAGATGGACCCTCTTCAGGGATGGTGCTAGGAGGCACCACCTCGGCGGCGGCTTCGCCGGATTGGGAGCTCTGTTGTGCACGTGTTTGCACTGGAAGTGCCTCTTCTGTTGAAGAAGAGACTGCACGGCAAGACTTGATCTTCCTGTCTTTTGATTTGGAGGTAGGGCGTACCTCCGATTGAGTCACCTCGGAGACGATGTCGGGGTGAACCCAGAGGACCTCTCCTCGAGATGTGGTGAGCGGGGTGAGTCCACTCACATTGTCACGAGTAGGTGGTAAGTTTACCACCTCCATTGTCGCCTTAGGGATGGGGACGACGCCATCTTGTGTGGTAGTTGGCGGCAAGGTGCCGAACTGAAGCGAAACCAGATTGGCCGACACCGTCTTCTCTTCATAGTCGACGGAGATTACATCCGCATTGATCATGCGCTGGATGTAATTCTTGAGGACGTAGCAGTCCTTGGTCGGGTGTCCGACAAACCGATGGTAGTGACAGTACCTTGGGTTGTCCACTTTTCCAACTTTATCGGGCCGCTTTGGGTCCGGTAGCTTGATCTTGTCATCCTGCTTCAGAATCTCAAAAAGTTGCAGGGTGTCGTCATCATTGAATGAATAAACCTCCTTGGGTCTTGGTGCCAGTGGAGGCTTCTGAGTAGGCGCAGATGCGCCTTTTGAGGCATTAACAGTTAATGCCTGTTTCCTCTTTGCTTCTCGTCCGGAGCTGTTAGCTGCGGACTTTTTCCCCTTATCGTCAAAGGCGGGGAAGCTGACACCCAGAAGACGTGCATTGGCCGCCTTCTTTTCTGCAGCTTCAGCTTCGATGATCAGGGAGCTCCAGTCAGGAGGGGGAGTAGAGTTGAGCCAGAGCTTTACCGCAGGCAACATGTTCATGCTGCAAGCGGAGAGGAGCGCATGTTCTGGCATGCCTGGAGGTAGCCTGAAGCAAGCCTGTCGGAAGCGTTCGATGAACGCCCGAACCGTTTCCTTCTCCTTCTGACGTATCTCTTTGAGAGACGCCATCGTCATGTCCTTCCCGCCGTCGTAGAAGCGGTCGAGGAAGAGGCGCGTCAGGTCGTCGAAGGACGATATGGAATTGTCGGGGAGGTTGCAGTACCAGTCATACGCCACTCCTTTCAGGGCCCCGACAAAGATACTGGTGAGGAGCGCATCCTCCTTCGGAAGATGCCCTGTCTGTGACTGGAAGTACGTCAGGTACCGTCGCGGAGAGTCCTTCCCGTCGTATGGGGTGAGTGTTTGTGGCTTATACTTTGGGGGATAAACCATCTTGTTCCACTCGAGGGGATAAGGCTGGGGAATGCCCATCTTCTGGCGTTCCTCTTGCCTGTTCTTGGACTCGAAGCGCTCCCGCAGGTTTTGATCATTTCGACCACATCCTCCGTAGAGCTAGGAGTCGGGGAAGGAGGTACCATCTGGATTGGAGCGTTTGAGGGCTCCGAGGTCCGAGGTGCTTCTGTATCCGAGGGCGCCCGTTGGAGGGGCACACTCGACTCCCCATTAGCTCCTGGGTCAGGACCAGTTGAAGGTGTCCTGATCAAGGCCGACCGCATCTCAAATACTGCTTGAGTCAGTGCTTGCATTGAGGCAGAGAGGGTTTTGAGTCCTCCCTCCAATGAGTCTATGCGCTGGACTATGTCCTGTGACGGCGCATCAGACTCGAACACGGCCAGGAGTGGATGGATTGGTTGAGGCTTCGCTTTCGGCCTCACTCTCATGCGGGGGAGTCACTTCTCCTGGTGTTGGGCCACCTCCAGCCACATTCTGGAGTTCATCTTCAACAGGCGCATCTGCAAGGATCTGCTTGCCCTCAGCTCCGTCTTGAAGGACCTCTTCGTTTCCAGAACTACCCCCGGCAGTGTCCTGGAGGACATCCTCATTTTGAGGGGCTTCAGGGAGAGTAATCTCGCCTTGATGATGAAGATCCGCCGCAGCTGTGCTTTGGACATCTTCGTCTTCGGAAGGAGGCTCAACAAGGGTCTGGCTACCTCCAGCTTCCTCCGAGGACTTCTTCCTCGACCGAGTGCCTTCAAACACTCCAGAGGTCGAGACAGCTGCCTTGGTTTTCCTCGGCTGGCTTTTGGATGAAGACGAGGAATTGGCAGTCGTCTTCCGGATTGATGAGGAGTTGGAGACCACGTTGCATGAAGCAACCTTTGGCTCCTCTTCAGCTGACACCTTTGTCCCAAGGCGACGTCGGAGAGGTGTCGATGATTGCAGTCGTTGGAAGACCGACTGTCTTGGTGGAGCTGCCGTCTTGCACCAGCAGTTGATGGTGACCACCGCACAAGTATGCCCCGTGAGAGGCGCATCGTGCTTGTTGGCCGACTCTCCTGACCGGCGCTTGTGAGTGATCACGTTGCGCAGGTCATCGGAGGAGAGTGGTGCCTTCACACCCCCTTCAGACGTATGGCAAGGCCAAACGCCGGGGTGGTCGGGTGAGTGCTGCGCCCCCTGATCTAATACCAAGCAGGCATCACGATCAGTAGCGGGGGAACCACAACATTTGAAGTGACTTGAACGGACCTTAAACGCACAACCAGAAGAGGCGCGGGAGTTCAAGACCACTGAGTTTGCCTCTCTCGACTTGGTTGTGCACGCAGTAGGTGCGCCCAAGCGGGATGAGGACTTTGAAGATCGACTCGTTGCTGGTGCAGGAGCACTTGAGTCAACCTTGTACAGCTTGCCATCGGCAGCGCGCGTGATGACGAGCGTGTGCCTCTGGCCGGCTGCTGGCATAGCACGTTTGTGGCGCATGGCCCGTGCCGCCTTGGATTTCTTCGTACCAGCCCGCTGGAGCGCATAGTACTCAGCATCCAAATTCTCCTCGCCATTACAGCGAGTGAGTCTGTCAAAGACAGAGGCTTTTTATGGCGCATCACAGGTGATGCGCGGGGCATTGGCTGCGCCCCTGCTCCGTCGACGTATCTTTCTCGCCTGAGAGGGAGATAGCTGGGGAACGTGGTCGGCCGCACGCTTCCCCAAGAGATGTGCTGCATCGGCGGGCGCACCTTGGTTGCTGAGAACGTCAGCAGAAAGGGAAGGCTGGATTGCTGCATCCCCTTCAGTGGTGGTGCCCGAGGCGTCGACCTTGCGCACCCAGGCCGTGCGGATCTTCTTCGGCTTTTGTAGCCACTTCGAAGGACTCGCACTTCCTTCAGAAATGAACTCCTCATACGCCTGTTGATTGAGGCGCACGACCAGCGTCTTGTGGGAGGAGCCCACCTTCACGTCGTCGGCCTGTGACACGACTTTCTCGAAAGAGGAGAAAGAAGTCCCCAGCAGAGTCGCCAGCTTATTTGCCATTAAAATTGTTTGATTGAAAACTTTAATACAAACAGAACAGTGTTACAATGTAAGACTTAGATGTAGTCCTAGGAGTACACTTTTGTTTAAGCTGGGTCCTTAGTGCCAATGGAGCGAGTGGTAATGCGTTGACTCCGTTGACGGGCTGACGACGGTTATCGGTTCTCTGAAGGTGTGGATTGCTCTGGGTGCTGGAGCTTGCTGAGAGGAGGAAGACGTTGAGTGTCTGTATCTGCCTCTCTGGTGATTCCTCGTATGTTCGTTGTGGATTCTGTGTGTGTGTGAAGGAGAAGATCCCTCTATTTATAGTTTTGCAGGCTGGCTGCTCATGCGCGTATGTAGGATGCGCCGGTATGTGGGGACGCCACGTGGAAGTTGCTGATGGGGGCGCGTAGATGATGCGCCCTGATTGAGGGGGAAAACTCTGCATACTGCTGTTGTGAGCCGGCACGTAGCAGAGGAGAAGATCTTTCTGTTGCTGAAATCTTGGACGAGTTGAGTCAAAGGACACATGTCATCGACCCATGGCTCGAAGATCTCGGATTTGGGGGGGCAGTGATCTGGTGAGCTGTGCCTTGGTGGGCGCAGGAGGAGGTTGCGGCTCATAACCTTTAGGAGTTACAAACCATTCAGGGCGCATGGCTTTTGAGGCGCATGCAGGTGACCTTCCTTCTGTCTTTCGGGATCAGAGATCAGTCTGGGGCGCATGGCTTTGAGGCGCATGCAAAGCTTCAACTGGAGACTCTTCTTCTGTCTTTAGGGATCAGTGAAGGGTCTGAGGCGCATGGCTTTTGAGGCGCATGCTGGTTTGGACGCATGGCCGTAGAGGCGCATGGCGATTTGGACGCATGGCCGTAGAGGCGCATACGGATGGCCACGTGGCAGTAGCCGTCGGAATAGAGTCATGATGATGCTGACGTTGCCGACGCTTCGTTCTCTGAAAAAGCTGTCAACTGTTCAGACTTTGGAAAGCGTGCTGCCAACTCTGGTATCAGTTCAGCATTTAATGTTTATGATGTTCGATGGACAGCTGAGTGGGCACATTGGTTGGTGTTCCACTCGGCATGGAGATGTGAGGGAGGGCGCATCCTCTGTGATGTGCCGGGTACTGTAGGGCACGTCTGTGTGATGCGCCTGATGCTGGAGGGCGCGTCCGTGTGATGCGCTGTTTGGCTGGCACATCCGACATGTCCTTTAATAACGTGGCTGTCTCGCTCCTCGAGTGCTATAAATAGCCGTTTGGCTGAATTCGAGGCGTCCGGTTCATCCATTTAATGCAAATTCATTGCACAGAATTCGGAGAGTCATCCACTTGGCGCGTGGGTTTGATTTGCCCGGTCTATAAATAGTGGCATGGAGAGAAGGTTTGCTCCTCATTCCCTCACGTACTTCCAACATGAACTTGGATATATGGGTGCATTCTGTTGACGAAGTGCTCCCGAGGGTAAAGATGAGACGTCGTGTTGTCTTCGATGCACTTGAAGGTGACTGTTACATCCAAAAGACGGAGTCGAGGGCTTCTGAGGCAGGCGGAAGGTGCCTGTTGCATCCAAAGATAAGGATGTTCGGGCCTCGTCTCCGTTGTTCCGAAAGAGCCGTAAATCGGAATGGTGGTGATAGGCTCTCTCTTCCTTCAAAGTGGGTGCCGCCCACTTTGATTGTGTTGAAAGCTCCTTGTGCCATGATTTCGATCACGGTCTTCCTTGGTCTTTGGAGGCTCTTTCGAAGCCTCCCCTGGCCACAGCATTTGCGGTGCTCTTCTCTTCCTTGGTTCCAGCCAGAGGGTTAAATGCTTTGCTTGGCGAAGCACTTATCAGGCGAGCCTGGCTGGAAGAGCGGCACATAACTGGGCTCTGCTCGGCCAGGTGAGCCTGGTTGGAAGAGTTGCACATAACTGAGCTGCTGAAGGGATGCACATAACTGAGCTGGATGCACATAGCTGAGCTGCTGAAGAGATGGTAGGATGCGCCTGGCTGGAGGTGCATGACATCTGCTGCGCCTGGCTGACAGCGCATGGCGACTGCTGCGCCTATCGGAAGGCGTATGGTGGTTGCTGCGCCTATCTGGAAGGCGCATGGTGGCTGTTGGCTGTAGATCTAGGATCCTTCCTTTGTAGAAATTCTCCTTTGTACAATCTTTTCTAGACATGTAATAGACTTTTATATATATAAATAAAAAGTCCTTCTTCGAATGACTATGGCTTATTTGATTAGCTGTCTGAGTTCTGGCGCATATAATGTCTGGCGCATGGGCTTTCTGGTTGTGAAATTCCATGCTTCTACATTGATCTCGTTTGATTTCGACTCATTTCAAACTCCTCGAAATACTTGATCTCTTCTTTGATTTATATCTTCTGACTCTTTGACTTCCTTGCAATTATATCCTTCTCGATCTAATCTACCGTACCCCTTGCTTGTCATGATTGATAGAGGTTTGGAAGATGCTATACTATATACACTCTTGAGTAACTATATGGCTAGATGGGTTACCTTGGCAGCTAATTAGGCGGTTGAGTCTATAATTGAATTCTGGGAAAGTACTAAATATTGCAGGTTGATGAACACCATATTTTTGAAAGATATAATTTTGCATGAATGATTAGTTAATTCAAAGTTGAGTAGTAATGATATATCAATTTCGAATGATAGTGAGAAAGATTACTTATACTCATATGGGAAAGACTGTTAGAAGTTGATTAATAAAATAAACTCGATGATCGATTTGAGAGGATGATTTAAAGTTTTGATTTGAGTTTTTTTTTTTAAAAAAAAAATTCTATGATTGGTTAGAGAGGATATAAAATCAACTTGATGATTAAAAATTTAAATATTCGTATTGCTACATGAGATTTAAATTGGTTGATAATTTATGTTGGTTTCCAAAATAGAAGAATAATTTTTTTTAAATTTGAGGATAGATGATTGTAAATAGAAATAGTTAAGAGTTGCCTATGAGATTTATATTTCTTTAAAGATTGAATATTTTGACCTTGATGAAAAAAAAGGGTTTATTTAAGAAAAATTTAGAAATTTGATGCATTTCATAAAGTGATTTAAAATTTGGAGTTGGGTAATTTTAATCTAAAAATTTTGAGGAGAAAAGAAAAGGATGTTTGTACTATAATAAAGTTTATTTCGAGGATCGATTTAGAAATTTGAGGTATTTTTTTTTTGTGATTGAATTTTGTTTGATGGAACAAATTTTGATTGAAAAAAAAAAATTTGAGATTTAAATCTTTTTTTTTAGATTGATAAATTTTTATTGAAGTTTCTTTTGGAAAAAAAAAAGAAGAATTTAGTATTATGATAATATTTATCTCGGTGATTGATTTAAGTATTTTCATAAGAGAGTTACAATCTTTTATATTAGGTAAACTGAATTAAAGTTGAGGAAAAAAAAAGGGGGAAAAATAAAAGGGAGTTGGTGTGATGATAAAAGGATTGGTTGGGTATTTTAAAGTTATAATTATGATTATATGCGACGATCTTAAAGAGATTAAGGAAATTGGTGGATGATTGTTTTGATTTAAAGATTTTATACTGAAGGAATTTATGAAGAAATTTTATTTACAGGAATTTGATTTTTTTATCTTGATGAGGAAATAAACATAGAGGATGTTACTCTAATGAGATAGTAGTGTCACACCTTAGTTGCCATATTTTTCATAGCCATGATAGTGATTATATGCAGTTATAGTTAAGTCATCGACCCATGTGACTATGTCTTCTTCTTAAAATTTTATCATCCTTGTTCTCGACCCTAAACTAGTATCATGATTCCCTAATTGTTTAGAGCTATAGATGTCTATAAATTTTTCTTGACCATACCCCAAATCCGTCAACCAGTATATCGTCTCCTATATTTTAGTATTATATTATTAGTATTAATATTAGGAATATCTATTTAGTTGTTTGTTACTTTACCTGTAGACAATATTGGTTGATAATTTTTGTAATAAAAATTTTCCTTCACCTTTAGCTCATGCCACGGTTGCCGAGCTAAATGCTGTAAGGATTTTTTTTTATTATCTAATTAGTTTATTTTCTTTCCTGATTTACTATTTATCGTGCTGCATAATTCTAGTACTATCGATCCAAATTTTGTTTTCTTAAGCAATAATGGAAAGCAGATCATTACGTCTTATCCTTTTGAATAGACCAAAGGATTTTTTTTTCTTCTCATGTTAGGATTATTATTGCTTCTCTAGAAAATTCTATGTTGTTGCTACAATTTGGTAGGATAAACTTACTTCCCTAAAGAGACAGTTAGAGGTACTAGTTCAATTCTTATAAGTTGGGTAGTATACCTTGTAGTCTAGCATCATACTTTTCTCAGGACCATTAAGAAATTATAGTTGGATAACACTGACTATATGTTGGTATAAGTATTTAGATTACCTAGACATAACTTTGTGGGTTCCTATCCCTAGCTCAACTAAGGTTAGAGATTCATAGGGCAACTAGAAAGGTCAAATCATTATTTGTGTTTTGGACTTGAACTATCTTGTACTTTCTTTTCTTCTGTACGTTTATTTTTATCGTCTTGACTAATATTGCTGTTATAGCCTAGTTTTTACAAGCTTCTTCTTTTCTCAAGCTTGTTCTTGACACATATATTATTGGGTGCACCCACTAAAATGTTGTCTAATCAGAATCGGTGCATGATGGTCTGGCCAACCTAGTGCATGTTGATTCGCTTTCCCTATGATTATTTTATGCAGATGAAGATATAGTAAACTTGTCCTAGGATCTCATTTGCGACCGTTTAACAAATTTTGTTTTCTTGAAACATTTATTCGCATTGGACCTTCAAATTTGTAATCGACCCCATCCCTCTTGAACTCTTCTTTATTCTGCGCCTTAGTATAGAATTTCTCTTTATAATCCTTTATTAGCTATAATTTATAGTAGAACCATCTTTCTACTAAGTCAGTTAAGTATACCTTATATGATATCTTATTTTAGTAATACCCTTAGCACCCTAGTAGCCATCTTAGACTGATTTTAGTCGGACATTTAGCAAATAAAAGTTTTCCTATTATCCTTTCCTTGGTTCATATCATTTGATCCCTTACCATGACTTGGGTAATTGAAGCACAATATTAGGATTTTTCTTCCAATAATTGCACCATTATGATCTAGACAAATCGTACCATACACATGACATTTATGTCCCCCATAAACACACCTTTATGTGCTCTATTTTAATAACTCTACTTGTTTGACAAATCTTTCCCTTAGAATAGACTATTTGTGTCCTCTCCTTATCCTATTAGATTTGACTATGCAATATCGATCTATTCCCTGATCACTTGGAAATCCTATGACCTATGCCGGACCTAGAACATATTCTTGTAGGATATGATGCCAGTTTTGACCCCTCTATAAACCCCCAAGTATCGTTGTAAATTGTCTTGTTGAGTAAGTTACAATTTACATATTTACTTTTCATTGATTTTCTTATTATTTCTTCGGTATTAGAATTATTTTAAATTTCGAGGACGAAATTCTTATAAGTTTGGTAGATTGTAAACCCCCTGAATTTTCAGGGAATTTTTAAAATTTTTTTTTTTTTTTGAAGAATAGCTTGTTAATCTATTTATTTAAATAATTAATTAATTATTTCTAATCAGGGTTTAATTTATATTGTAAATATATATATAGATGCAAGATTACTAAATATTGTTATTTGTTAAATAAATGCTGTTACATTAATTATTAAATTATTTATAAACTCTAACCAAGTTTCATATAGATTTATTATTAGATTATATTTATATCAATAATTAAATATATATAGTGTTATTATTCAATTGGTTTTATTTTTAGATTATATATATATCTATACTTATATAGATGTGGTGTTAAAATTCCTAGCAACCAAACCCATTCCTTAAGTTTAACCCTAACTTAGGCCCAACCCAGTATGGTCCTATTCATTTGGATCTCCTTCATGCATATATATATATATGCATCTACTCTCAACCCTAACCCTAAACTTGCCTCCACACAAACCACCAGCCCCCCTTCATCACCGCCACCCTATCCCTCTCTCTCTCTCTCTCTCGTCTATCTCCTTCCCCCCTCACCCGGAGCCCCGCCGTCGACGACGAGACGCGGCGTTTCCCGCACCCGCGTGTAGCATCCGGCGGCCCCCTCGTCGGCGCAACCCCCCCGCGTCGGCGCAACCCCCCCTCGTTGGCGAGCCACCCCCCTGCGGCGTGGCAAGGTAACCCCGACCCCCCGTGGCGCTGTCACGTGGATTAAATCCTCTTTGCATGCTTTAAACCAAGTTTTAATAATTAAATTCTGAATATTCAGATTATTGTAAGGATTGTTGTGATGAATAGATTGATGATTAATTAGATCTAAATGTTGGAAATCATTGGTAAATATGTAGGGGTTCTACCCTAATTTTCGTGTGATTTAATATTAATTATTGATATTTATTTATATTTAATTATGAAGTTTCAATGTTAGTAATTAATTAAATGTGTTTTCTGTTTTAATTTTTATGTAACATTTTGATTATGAATTAGAGAAAACTTTGTACATGAAAAAGTTTGTATAATTAATATAGTATTTTAAAATAATTTTTCCAGGATTTTTATAATTTAATTTATAATTATTTTATGTGAAAAACAGCAAATTTACACTGTTTAATTAATTCCGTTTTGATGCTTATTATTTAATTAATAAATAATTAAATAATATAACTTATATGGTAAATATAGATTTAATTATAAAGTAAGTTATGGAAATTTTTCCAGAATTTGATTGGTGTTTAAAATATTATATTTAGATTTATCTTGGAAGTTTTGTATTAATCAAATTGAATATTAAATATTGTTTTCAATTTATCTTATTTATTTGGTTAGTAATTAAATAATACTTATTGAATAGAAAATGTTTGTAATAGCATGTTATTCTGTAGAAAAATAATTTCAATATTTATTTATTATTATTTATAATTATTTGGATTTAGTTGAGTAATTTCTAGATTTATTACATAAGTTGAATATATTATATAATTAATTGTTATTAATTATATAAATATTGTAAATTTTGTGAAGTGATATGATTCTGTTATAAATGTGTAAATATGGTATTTAGGAATTTATTTTATGTATTTTAGATATATTTACGAATTTTTAAGACTTAAAAGTAATTTTGAGAATCATGTTTAGGTTTATGTAATCAATTGTGTAATAATTATTTATTGATTTAAATAATTATTAATTTTGTGTTACTACTGTGAATTTAGTTTTAATGATTAAATTTAAGGTTGGTGGTGATTTATTTGGATTTATTTAGAATTATTAAGTACTTATTGTTATTATTCAACTAGTTATTTAATAAATAGTTTAATGGTAATAATTCATTTTCTGTAAAATATATATAATATATATTTATTATTCTGATATTATTTAGTTTATTATTAAAATAGACTAAAAATGATTTTTAAGGATTTTTACTATTTAAGTTAGTATTATTAGGAATTGTGTATTCATGTGTGTATTAAAATGGTTGGTTAATTGATTATCATTAATTAGTTAATTAATTATTAAATATTTAGTTGTAAATAAATTTCAGAATATAAATGGTCTGATAATAAGTATGGTTACCTATTTATTATTGTATAATTATTATTCATAAAAATTTGATACTAGTTAGCTAGTAGTACTAGATTAATTTAAATTATAGATTACTTAGCGATTAAATGAATTGTTTAAATTGTTTAATTAGTAATTAATTAGAGATAAATTTTGTTTAGGATTATTTGCTTCTCGGGACTCGGACTCTACTTTGGACCCAGATACTCAGTTGCTGGACACAGGCAAGTACACCTTGCTTGATTGTATATTTTTGCAGTTAGTTTATGTTACCTAGTTACTTCTCAGTTGTGTGCATGCGTCTAGTAGTAGTGGACTTATCCCGTGTATTGTGAAGGTATGTGGTACCTTCTAGCCAGACACCGTATCATACACGATCACTATATGAGTGAGTTGAGAGCATGGATTTGTGTGTCGACTGATCATTGGCACGTGAGTTCGCGTCTGGTCTAGTGGTTGGTACAGGTCTACTTATATATACTATGACGTCTTGCATATTATTTGTACCGCGTATACGGTACGGATATACATTGGGTGGGGAGAGTCTACTAGTGGTGTATGAGAATTTCTGTTTCCAATGGACGCTGGATGCTCGTAGCCCCTCGTTTCTCAAACCGTAGAACGCTTGGTGGCCGTTTCTTCTTCTTCTCCCCCTCTCATGTGCCACTAGAGATGTCTCGAGTGCATTTTACACATAGATGGTTAGTTTACCTGTCGTATGTTGCATGATATATCCTGTCCTTGTTTGGTTGGGGAGATGTTATGTTACATTTTGTTCTAGTTATTTATATACTGCCCTGTACTATCATGCATGTCGATTTCTTGTGTAATTGTTACGTCCCTCTGAGGACCTGGCACCTTTTCTAGATTGGGACGAGCACAGGTACCGACGGACTACGGAGATTGGAGACTTTTGCTGACGAGGACTTCAATGTTGAGCCTCATGAGTTTCTTGAGTTCTTAGGTGATTTCTGCTAGTGGCTATCTATTTCTTTTCTGGTTCAGTTGTACTCTTTTAGTATTTCATTCATACATTTATTGGTGGATTATTTTCCACTAGTCATGACTTGTAGTTTGATTCAGAGTTATTTTTATTCCTTCCAGCTTTATTCTGTGATTTTTCCTGTGGATGAGATTAGTATTTACCTGCCTGTATTGTTATTTAGTTGTTACTCCAGCGTACTACGATCGAGTATAGTCCATTAAATTGGGGTTTTTCTATACTTGATCGTACAGCTGGCACGCCACGTGTTCCTGGTCCCACATATCTTGGAACCGGGGCGTGACAGTTGACGACATCGCAGTCAAGAGCCGTCTCAAAGGAGATCACCTGCAAGACCTCAAGACAGTCTTCGATCTCATGCGGGTGCATCAACTCAAGATGAACCCCCCTAAATTCTTCCTTGAGGTTTCTAGCGGAAAGTTCTTGGGCTTCATCATCACCGCGAAAGGCATTCATGTCGATCCCGATAAGACCAAAGCTATCCTTGATATGGACCCTCCGAAGAACCTTCGAGAACTTCGAGGCCTACAGGGACGTCTGGCATACATCCGAGGTTCATAGCAAACCTTTCCGACAAATTTCAACCCTTCACCCAGCTCATGAAGAAAGGAGTCTCTTACGTCTGGACAGAGGAATGCCAAAAGGCTTTCGACGACATCAAAGCCTACCTGACGAGCCCACCAGTCCTAGTGGCACCCGTCGCCGGCAAACCGTTTCTCCTCTACGTCCGAGCCATGGATCACTCCCTCGGCGCTATGCTAGCTCAGAACAGCGACACAGGCTATGAGCAAGCAATCTACTACCTCAGCCGAACTCTGATCGGGGCCGAACACCGGTACAACCCCTTTGAAAAGGAGTGCTTGGCTCTGGTATTTACCATCCAAAAGACTCGTCATTATGTCTCGGGGCAGACAATTCATGTCATTTCCTGAGTCAATCCGCTCAGGGTCCTCATGACGAAGCCAGGATCATTGAACTCCCGGCTGGCCACATGGGCGATCTTGCTAACGCCATACACCATGGTGTTCGTTCCACAAAAAGCTGTTATGGGTCAAGCTCTGGCCGACTTTTTAGCTGCACACCCCATCCCAGAGTCCTCAAGGCTCTACGAAGACATCCCGGATGAGGTCCAAGAATCAAACGTCATCGAAGAAGGCTCCGTCTGGCGGATGTTTTTCGATGGCGCTTTAAGAACAGGCCCCAAAGGCCAAATCATCGCAGGAGTGGGGGTGGTATTAGTCTCCCCCGATCAACTGGTCATCCAGCGTGCTTACTTCCTTTCGAAGTCGTGCTTCAACAACGTTGCCGAGTACAACGCGCTCATTATAGGACTCCAGCTAGCGCAACAGCTGGGGGCGAATCATCTGGAAGCCTACAGCGACTCAAAACTCGTCGCAAACCAGATCAGAGGGCAGTACGAGGTTCGTCATGAAGACCTGATCCCTTACCATGAAGTTGCATTGAATATCGTTTCAACCTTCACCGGGTTCTTCATCGAACATGTACCCCGCCTACAAAATCTGGAAGCTGATGCTCTGGCTGGACTCCCAGCCTCCTTGGCGGCACCCCTCGGGACTCAACACTACATCACAGTAGTGGACCGAGACTTGGTCTGCCCTAAAAACAACCTGTGCTCACAAGTGGCCCATGCCATGTCAACGGGTGCCGGTGTTAACGTCCGAGATTGGAGATTCCCGTTCATCGACTTTGCTGTCTACGGAATTCTTCCAGAGGACCCGAAAGAAGCCGTCTCAGTCAGGAGACGCTCTCTTCGATTCTACTACGATACGGCCGCAAAAATGCTGTACCGACGCTCCTACGATGGACTTCTCCTTCGATATTTGTCTAACGAAGAAGCAGCCGAAGCCCTTCGAGAAGCTCACGATGGAACCTGCGGGGCCCATCAACCTGGCCCTAAGTTGCAGGATCGACTGCGACGCGTGGGCTACTACTGGCCAACCATGGCCGCTGACGCTGTTGAATATGCTAAGAAGTGCCATGCGTGCCAGCTTCACGCAGACTTCATTCATACACCGTCTGAACTACTACATCCTACAGTCGCCTCCTGGCCCTTCGAAGCTTAGAGAATGGACATTGTGGGACCGGTCACCCCTCCTTTATCGAGAGGACACCGCTTCATCCTAGCAATCACCGACTTCTTCTCCAAATGGGCAGAAGCAGTTTCGCTAGCAGAAGTGAAAAGCTCCAGGGTGATCAGCTTCATCAAGCACCACGTCATCTACCGTTTCGGGGTACCCCGAAGGATCATCCACAATAATGGTCCTCAGTTTATCAGCCATGTTTTCAGCCGATTCTGTGACAAGAATCGCATTCAAAACGTGGCATCAACCGCCTACAATCCGACAGCAAACGGATTAGCAGAGGCGTTTAACAAGACTATCGTCAGGCTACTAAAAAAGGTCGTGTCATCCAACAAACGTGACTGGGACGAAAAGATCGGCGAATGCCTTTGGGCCTACCACACAACGGTACGGACCCCGACAGGCAACACACCATTCTCCTTGGTCTACGGGAGCGAAGCGGTACTGCCTCTCGAGATTCAGATACCCTCACTCTGCATAGCAATCACAAACCAACTCACAGAAGAGGACAATCAACGTCGTCGTCTGCGGGAACTAGAGGCACTTGACGAAAAGCGTCTCCTAGCTCAACAACGCATCGAACTCTACCAAGCCCGTATATCACAGGCTTTCAACAAGAAGGTCAAGCAGGGGACTTTCCAAGTTGGCGAACTGGTTCTGGCAGTCAGAAGGCCGATGGTGTTGACTCATAAAACACCAGGAAAGTTCGAGCCCAAATGGGAAGGACCTTTCATCATCGAGACGGTATACTCAAACGGTACTTACCGTCTCGCCAAACCCAATGGAGACTTGTTCATGATGTCCATCAATGGCAAGTTTCTAAAGAAGTACTACTCTTGACATCTTTCAGACATGTGCTTCCACCAGGGGATCTGTGGACCCAATCATCAGGGCTCACAGACAATTCCCTTCCATAAAATCATACGCTTCCGGAACCCAGTTGTTCCGTAGCATCCTCCAGTAGAAGGACAACCACGTCCACATCACCTCTGAGTTGTCCCCCTACACCCTACAAAGCAGAATCTTACATCCCATAAGACTACGCTACCCACCATGTTTACCACGTCCATATTACCTCTGAGTAAACATCTCGTACAGACAACCCCCGCGTTTTCATACATTGATCACAGAACTTCCACGTCCACATTACCTCTGAGTAGTTCCGTGTATCCCCTAGAATCATTCCAAGCACGTCCATAACACCTCTGAGTAGGAAGATTCTATCATTTGAATCCCATATTTGCCACGTCCACATTACCTCTGAGCAAATATGTTGATTCTTTCAAACTTATTATCTGTACCTAAAACTAAGGTACGCAAAAGATAATAGGTCCACACAAATCATCAAAGTTCATGACAAGCAAAAATGAACACATCGCAGAAAATGGTGTACTTCTTTATTTCTAAAAAAAGGAGAGTAAAGAATTACACTATCCCCAGCAAGAGTTGCAAAAATACAAAAAAGCAGAGACGACAAGCCCTAATCCCCAGGGTTGGCAGAAAGCTCTGCAATTCGGCGTTTCAAGTCTGCCGCCCGAGTCTCCACAGTCGCCAAGACTCGACGTTCAGCTTCTTGACGCATCGCTTCAACAGCCTCAGCAGAAGTTTTATTCTCGTGCTTCTCATCAAGCTGCTGTCTCTGCTGAGCCAGGGTAAGAGCTCGGAGAGTGAAAGTTGCTTCCTCCTTCTTGAATGCTACGTGTTCGGCTTAGACACGTTCGGCGTCCAATAGGAGTCAGGCCCGCTGGTCCTAAAGGCGGTGCATCTGCGCGTCAATCTCCGTGATATTAGCGTCCAATGCAGCTCGCGTCTCCACTGTCTCCCGCGTAGATTGAGATAACCGCTCCACTGCAGCTTCAGTCTCAGCCACTTCGTGTTCCCAAACACTCACAATGGCCTGGTAGGAAGACTCAGTCTCGGCGAGCAGCTTCTCCTTCTCTGCATCTATCAGGACGGAGAGGTCATTTCGCTGGATGCGCTCTAATTCGAAAAGCCGCTGGTCCAACTCAGCCACCGTGGCTTCTAGAATGACGGCCATATGATCGTGGCCCTGGTGAATACGGATCAAGTTGATATGAGGCAGTGCCAGAGTTCTTGCTGTCGCAAAGCTCCCTTGGCATCCATCACTGCCGACACCCTCCTCTGCAGTATTTTGTACACTGCCTTAACGATGAATTTCATATATTCATCTGCGTCCGCCAGCACCTGCGACGTCATAGCAGGGGTTGGAGGAGCTACTCCAGTCGGCGGACCGGAAGAAGACCCGCCAACCTCAACCTGCGAGGCTGGAACCTCGGTATCAATAGGCTCTTCATCAACAGGGGCCTGACTACTAGCCCGAGGAGCCAAGGGAACAGAAGAAGCCGGGACAGGCATCGAGATCGTACCCCAAGTGGAAGAAGCAACAGAGGGTTCCATCACACCCTTACCCTTTCCAAACTCAAAAATACTACCGACGTCAGTAGCCACCTCTCCATCCCCAACGTGCTATCAGCAGCCAATACTTCCCGTGGCAGAACGGGGAGATCAACACTTGCCTCCTGACTCGTCCCTGAAGTCAGGACCGCCAGGCGAGTCTCTTCATCAAATCCCTTTACAGGGACATGATCTGTCGCTACCTCCTGATTGGTAGCCACCTCAGCTTCCGCCGCTGAGTCTGGGGTAGGGCTCGGCAATGATACAGCCGACCTCCCCTCATCATAACAAGGAAGGGAATCAACCCTCTCCTCTGTTCCAACCATCTCTGTTGTCCCCGTAACAGGTTCTTGCAACTCTGGAGCAGCGTTATCCGAAGACGACGAACTCCACTCCACTTCATCACCAGGAAGCCTCGTGTCTGCTGGACCCTGGGCATCCAAGGCCCCCGCTGCGGCCTTTATCATCGCGGAAGCTGCTGCATCCTCAGCTTCCCTTCTGACATAATCAGGGGACGCTGGAATCTCCACGACAACAACATCCTCCGGATTCTCCTTCATAGGAGACATCATAGTCGGCGGGATGCGCACTTTAGACGAGCCCACCATCTCCTTTGGCCTACTCCCACCAGATTTTGGAGTACGAGGCCTTCTTTTTAGCGGCTCCTATAAAAAGGGGGGAAGCATTGATTACATGAAATGTTAAACCCAAACCAGACTATGTGGGACATCCTTACCTCTGTAGATGCTGAATTCGATGACACCGTCGGTGACGATGTCTTCTTCTGCTTCTTTGACGCAGGAGATCCAGCCCTTGCATCCGCACGTCATTTCGGTTGATCAACCGAAGGTTCGGCCTGACCCCCTGGGGATGCGGCTGGGGCACCTTGATGACCCACCTCTGGTGGACGGTGTAATCGAGCCCTAGCCGATACATGTTCGGTCATCGCTAACGGGGTACCTGCAACAAGACTTGTCTCCCTATCATATCCGGGAGGCACGGCAGCCATAACACAGTAAAACTTGGCAGCCGAGTAAAGAATGGGCGGTCGCGGATTCTAGACGGGCAGCGTAAAGCGAGCTCCGGTACATCCAGCATTATAGTAATGCCAAGCTCGTGTGCTATCCAACAAACTCCAGCATACCCCAGGGTGATACTGGGATTGTCCAACATCAGCTGTGCATAACCGAATTGTCGTACAAAGCGACTCGGTAAATACGGTTCTAGGAAGCACTGATTCCTATTCCGGTACACTAGATGGGATAGCCGAATACTTTGCAACCAGCAGAATCCCTATAGAGGCAGAGCGGTGGCGTCTTCACCTGAATCCCTTAAGTCTTCGTTGGCCTCAAAACCCAAGAAGATTGGACCAACTTTGGTGATCTCCCATCCCTGAAGATGGGATAAAACCCTTCTGCAAACGGGGATGCCAGTGTGCGACCAACTCCTCTGGTGGAAACGGCGAAGGAATGCATCTTCGGCCCTGTAGTCTTCTTCTGAACCCGGACTCATTACATTGGGAAGGTATAAAATTAACCACCCCATCAAATAGTGAAACGACAGTTCAGCCCACGGGAAGTTATTTTTTCGACCTCGGTCATGAATCACATTTCCCGCGAACTCGCGTAAACCTTGCAGCAGGTTACATACCATTACGGGGAGTAGAGCCAAGCGCCGGCCAAAGACCAATTTCACAGCTGGCAGGATTAAGTTCCGAGTCACCCTCTCTACAAAGCCGAATCTGCCCGGAAAGACGTAATCCCGAAGCCAAAACATAAGATACGCGACCAATATTGCTTTCGACGACATCCGATGAGCAAGATGCCAGAAACAGCTGTAGGAGCGTTCATCCGACTGCTGGTCCTCGTTCTCCCGGGGATTCTTCTCATCTAACATGCTCATCTCAGAGAGCACTTCGCTACGAGAGAGCACTGGCGGAGTGGAGAACTGCGAGGGATCCCCCTTGTCTTGTCTAAAGACGTAATCTCTCCAAGCGGTCACATGAGGCAGTGACCCGCTCTTATCCCTTCTCTGCATATAGTAATGATGACTCCCCACTTCCTTAAAGACGGCCGTCATCTCCTCAGCCTTGTCCCCCAGGACTTGAAACTCTTCGTTGGTCGAAAAGTACTCTTCATAGGGTTTCGATCCCCAAGGGAGCTTTGATACCTCATACATCTCATGAAGTGCGAGCCCTAACTCCCCCACTGGAGTAAAAAAGGTCCCGGTATGGATATCAAACATCTCCAAGAGTGCGAGGAACATATGCCTGTTAATGTCAACACCTGCCTAGGTAGCACGAATCGCGGCAGTCAGCCCAATCTCTCGGAACTCAGTCCAAAACAGCGACAAAACCCAGAGTGTCAGTTTAACCCATTTGGAAGCGTAATAACACCAACCCTCTACCCAAAACTCTTCTTTCGGGTATGAGCGTTCCATCAACAGCATGCGATGTACAAAAGACAAGACACTATAAGCAAATGTATCGAGGGGAACATCACTGTAAATGCTCCCAGGACGTAGAGTCCGCCAGGTGAAAGAAGACCCAGACCGTACTGCGGTCAAAGTATCTCTCTGATCGGAGGTAGAATCAATTTTGATGATGCCTGTCACCCCTCCCCCCTGAGAGGAAGTAAGATCCCAAGACATCCTCCTCTTGGAAGCAAGATGACAGAAGGCCGTCAAAGGCCATTGACGTTCAAGTTGCTTAACGGTCATATGCACTCCTTTTGCTGTAAAAAACCAGTCTTCCTTGACCTTCAACACTGTTGCTTCAGTAGAAGTAAGGCGGTCTCCAAACAGGAACTCAGGCTTCAAGAAGGTCACTTTATCAGATGTGGCAGATTTCAAAACACCACGCTCCATCATCCATTTGAGGAACCCATACTGCTGTTCCCAGATTTGAGTCATTCTCTCGGGATGCTGGTCCAGCATAATAGCGGCTTGAGCAGGGTTTATCACTTCCTCGTTATAATCTACTCCCGTCTGGCAGAGGGCAGCGTCCAGAAGTACTTCATTCAAGAGTGGGATAGGCATCGACACTAGCAAAGATTCGAAAAAACGTTAGAAATAACAAAAGAATCTGAGTCTCATCAAAGGCGCGTAGCGCGTCTGAAAAAGAAGCTTCGGCGCATCATCAGGGTGTAAACCCACGCGCATCAGCAGCAGAGCTTCGACGCATCATCAGGGTCTAAACCCATGCACGTCAGCAGTAGTGCCTCGGCGCATCATCAGGGTGTAAACCCATGCGCATCAGCAGCGGAGCTTCAGCACATCATCAGGGATTAAACCCATGTACGTCGGCGGCAAAAACCTCGGCACATCATCAAAGACTCAAGGTCTATGTGCGTTGGTGTGAAACTTACCAACCACCTCCGGCCGAACTTCGACAAGCCGACGGGGAAAATCAGCCGCCGCAGCTTTCACAGGTTCTTTTCCTTTGTCCTTGCCAGCACCGCCACGAGAAGTCTTGGGAGCCATTCTTTGAGAGAAGAAAAGTTAGGGTTTTTGAAGAAGAACTCTAAAGAAAGCAAAATCAAGAAGAAGAAGAACTCTCTCTCTCTCCATCTCTCACCTATTTATAGGGCTTGGTCACACGCGTCCGATGATGTGTGATCTCAGCCGTCGCCTCGGGTTTTGTGAAAAGATAACCACAAATAAAACCAAAAAGATCATCTTTAATCTTTTTCGGTTACTGAGGCATCATCATTTGCACTAACTGAGCGGAGCATGCGCCCCATCACTGACGTACGGAGTATCTATGCGCCCCGATGGTCATGCGCCTCCACTACCATGCTTCTTATTCAAAGTATTCCAAAACTTATCCAAAAGTTTTGAAAACTTTGAAGGGGGTCTTGTAGAAGCATGGAATTTCAGAACTAGAAAGTCTATGCGCCAGACTACATGCGCCAGAGCTTGGATAAAGTACTTCACAGCAAAAAGCAACAAATATAGACATTGAAAGAGGACTTTTTTTATTCAACATATAAAAGTCTATTACATGTCTAAGAAAGACTGTACAAAGAAGAATTTTTACAAAGAAAAGATCCTAAGTCTACAGCCAGCAGCCAATATGCGCCCTCAAGTAGGCGCAGCAATCAACATGCGCCCTCAGCCAGGCGCATCCCACCATGCGCCCTCAGCAAGGTGCATCCTTTCAGCAGCTCAGTTATGTGCATCCTCAGTTATGTGCATCCCTTCGGCAGCTCAGTTATGTGCATCCCTTCAGTAGCCCAGTTATGTGCCGCTCTTCCAGCCAGGCTCACCGCCGTCTAAATGCTTCGGCTAATGAAGCATTTATTGAGCAGAACGAGGGTGGCAATCAACCGTCTAGCCAAGGAAGGGAAAAGAACCACAAGCCAACCTGTGGCCAGGGGAGGCTTCGAAAGAGCCTCCAAACACCAAGGAAGACCGTGATCGAAACCGCGGCCAAAGGAGCAGCTTTCAACACAACCAGAATGGGCTACACCCATTTTGAAGGAAGAAAGAGCCACCAAAGCCGCAGCACCGCAATACCGATCTACGACTCTTCATGCACAACGAAGACGAGGCTCGAGCATCCCTATCTTTGGATGCAACAGGCACCTTCCGCCTGCCTCAGAAGCCTTCGACTCTGACTTTTGGATGTAACAGTCACCTTCAAGTGCATCAACGAAGACACTGCGTCGCATCTTCACTCTCGGGAGCATCTCGTCAACAGAATGCATCCGAGTAAACGAATTCATGTTGGAAGGACGTGAGAGAACGAGAAGCAAACTCTCTCCATGCCAGGCAAATCAAATCCATGCGCCAAGTGGATGGCTCTCCGAATTCTGTGCAATGAATTTGCATTAAATGGATGAACCGGATGCTTCGAATTCAGCCAAGTCAAAACGGCTATTTAAAGCACTCGAAGAACGTAACAGTCGCACCATCAAAGACGTCTCGCGAAGCGGATGCGCCGGCCAGACCGCACATCACACAGACGTGCCCCTCAACATCAAACGCATCACACAGACGCGTCTTTCAGCACCAAGCGCATCACAGGGGATGCGCCCCCATGCGTCCCCATACGCCTAGTGGAACGCCAATAGACGCGCCCACTCAGCTGTCCATCGAATGTCACAAACATTAAATGCTGAACTGACAGAGTTGGCAGTACGCCTCCCGAGGTCTGAACAGTCGACAGCTTTTTCAGAAGACGAAGCATCGCCAACGTCAGCGTCATCATTACCTTCCTCCGATGGCTACTGCCACGTGGCCACCCAACCATCTAGCATGCGTCTCCATAACCATGCGCCCAAATCTACATACGCCTTAAAAGCTGTGTGCCTCAGACTTTTCACTGATCCCTAAAGACAGAAGGAAAGTCACTATTAAAACTCTGCATGCGCCTCAAAAGCCATGCGCCCCAGACTTCTCTTTGATCCCGAAAGACAGGAGTAAAGTCACTACTGAAGCTCTGCATGCGCCTCGAAAGCCATGCGCCCAGAATGGTTCGTGACTCCTAAAGGTTACGAGCCAAAGTCTCCTCATGCGCCCAATCCTAGGCGCATCCTACCAGATCATTCTTCCATCAAATCCGAGATCTCCGAGCCATGAGTCGACGACACGTATCCTTTGACTCAACTCACCCAAGATCTTAGCAACCGAAAGATCTTCTTCTATGCTACGTGCTGGCTCACAACAGCAACATGAAGAAGTCAACCCCTCGATCAGGGCGCATCGTCCATGCGCCTCCATCAGCAATCAACACGTGGCGTCCCCGCGTACAGGCGCATCCTACATGCGCGCATGAGCAGCCAGCCTGCAGACTATATAAAGAGAGGGACCATTTCTTTCTTTCATACCTACACACACACATACCTTCCTATAACGAACACACAGAGACCTCGCACCACCAGAGAGGCAGATACAGACACTCAACGTCTTCCTCCTCTCAGCAAGCTCCAGCACCCAGAGCAATCCAGACCTTCAGAGAATCGATAACCGTCATCAGATCGTCAACGGAGTCAACGCATTACCACTCACTCCATCGGCACAAGGGACCCAGATTAAACAAAAGTGTACTCCTAGGACTACATCTAAGTCCTATATTGTAACACTGTTCTGTTTGTATTAAAATTTGCAATCAAAGAATTTTAATGGCAAACACGGATCTTTGATCAAGCATTTTTTACTAGCTATTATAGATACTCTTGCAATTTTTTAGCTTCTTTTTTAGCCTATTTTGGTTACACATTATTTTTACAGTATTCAATTTTGAACGATATTCGACAAGTCGTAAGGAATGTACAACTTAAGGAGAAAAAAACATAATTTATCATATTGTAGCGCCCCTGTCCCAAAATACGTAGGACCAAGAATACAATACATGCTAGCAATATTTCACTAATGGACCAAAACTACCTATCAAGCCCATTAGCTAATGCTTAAGCTGTAAATCATGAGAACAAATCAGAATAATAATACAAGTCACAGGTACACAACTAATCTCATCCATGCAGAAATAAGTCACAAGATATCCAAGTCTAATAAAATAGTAGTGATGAAAATATCTATCCAACAGAAAATAATAACTGTACGAAAAAAGACATCCCGAAACCACAGTAAAGAGAAATAGAGTAACTAGTCAACTACAAGTCTGTTGAACTAATAAAGTAAAGTAGCAAGTCTAAATAAATAGATGACATGGACCAAGAGAAGTCCTCTGGAACAATCTCCTCCTCCTGCATAGGTACGTCTCCTGCCTCGACTCCAGAACTATATACTTCAGGATAGCCCCCTCTTTATCTAAGCCTTGAGAGGTCATCAGGTCCTTGGGGGACTAGCAAGATACATATAAATATGCCAAACGTAACAGTATAAATATGCGAAAAAAATAAGAAAAATAATCAAGAAGAATCAACTAAGCACAGGGCACTAGGACACCAAGAAACTAAGACACTGGCATGTCATACTAGTCGTGGCTAACAGGTCAATCCTATAGATTGTAGACAAGGTAAGCACTCACAATCTATAGTATCTCGATTGTAGTCAAGGCAAGCACTCCCAATCTATAGTGTCTCGATTGTAGTCAAGGCAAGCACTCCCAATCGATATGGTATCCATTCCTAGTATCAAGGTCAAGTAATCCTATAGACCATAGTTAAGGTAAGCACTCACAATCTATAGAATGTCACAAGTCAAGTCAATTCATGTTAAGTCATGTCAAGTCAAGGGAACATTGGTGTAGGACTAGTAAACTCTATCACGAAACACATGTGAACACGAAAGTGGTAATAAAATATAACAGAAAATAGGTACATACATGTAAGCTAGAAACAAGTTAAAGTAAACTAGAAACATGATAAAGCAACATGAAGATAAATGTATGAGGATAAAGAAACAACATAAAAGTAGAGAACATGCATGTAAACTATATTGTACAAGCTGGCAAGGTATACTTGTCTGATGGTAGTGCGTAGAACTAACAATATCCAATTAATTAATGAACCACAAGAGCCAAACTTTCGCAAACGCCTCCGGATGCTGAAACAGACAACACCAACATTTTTGTCACAATAAAAATATCTAAATTTGAATACTCATAAGTTCAATTCTGGACACAAGGGTAAAACGATAATTTTGGGTCAAAACAATGTCCGCCATTGGACCCTTTTTGCACCGAAAAATGTGCCAGAATCTATGGTCTCTAAAGTTGACAAATTATATACCTACGAGTCTAGTTTTTCGATACAAATCCAACAGTATGTCCATATTTGGATTAAGCTGAGCCGTGCATAAAATCATTCTTGAGCCGGATAGTGGGCCCGCCAAAATGGCGATCCAGTCAACTGTCTCAGATTCTGACCAAACTTGGCTCACATGACCAGAAAAATGATACGAGTTTTGTCAAAGCCTACACGTCCGCAACATCCATATGCATCTTTTGATACCTTCGGGTTGTGATGAAGTCGCCCGGATTGTCGGGACGACCCCATATCAGGAAATTTTAGTGTTTTTAAAACTAATTTTTGGTCAATTTCTAATTTTAAATATAATATAATAATTACAAAAATAAACTATTTACTGGATTTTACTTATGGTGATGTTGTCTACAAGTTCCTTCAAGTGGATTTCGAATATTGCCGATATCCTGCACACAAATTGTCTTTCCAAAAAAGGGTTTGCAATAGTTTTCTAACTGTTTACAAGCAGTTTTTCGGCCAATGTTTACGTCGATTTATCGAGAAACTAGTGCGTATAAATTCAAACTAATTGAAGGGGTTGGAAGTCATATAGGTTATGAATATACATGATTAAGTGGTTCGCAAAATGATCAATTGTACACGACGAAACGTTGTTGCAAAATGTGCACTAACTGTTGTTGCTGCTGCGGTTCTGTACGCGCATTCAGGAGATTGCCGATGTCTCTGTGGCGGCTCAACAACGGCGCACGGTGGTCGGGGAGATAGGGGTTTGGTTTCGAGAGGTTAGTTTTGAGGGATCGATTAATTATATATCGATCTTTTTTCCCCAATTTTAATCTGATTTTTAATTAGATTTAAACTTGATTTCTAGACTGGATTTGGTGTGATCCTAGTAAGAATGGGACTAGGGTTTTGTGGAAAAAAATTGAATTAAAAAGATTATGATTTGATCGAGATTGAAAATCTCGGGTTTTTTCTTTTAATTCCCCTGTCATGCGATCGGGTTCTAAAGATTTTAATAACTCGCGATATATATATATATTGAATTATATATATATAATTAATTACAGATATAGATATAAAGGTGTTAAACCTTTTAGTAAATGCATAATCAATATAAATTCTAGACTAAAAATAATTTAGCAAATAACTAATACATATATGGTTATTTTATCATATTCATATGCCTATTGCATATATAAAATATATGGAGTACATATACTTAGTATGCATACATATGACTATATTATAAAAAATTCCATATTTGTATATAAATAGTTAAGTAAAACTATACATACATGTATGTAACCTATTAATTCCAAAAAAATCTAAAAAATTTAGCAAACGTTATCATATTTCCAAAATAAGATATCACTTCTAAAAGCCAATAATTTATATATTATATTTAACATTCAATTATAGAAAATACTCACTAGACTATTATATATATATATATATATATATATATATATATATATATATATATATTACCATGTAGACATGCGGGTGCGCCTCTCATCGCCACTCCGACCCCCGCCCCGGTCGGCGTCTGGTGGTTCGGCTGGCCAGTTGGCCTCCTCGGCCCGGCCACCACCTTTGGAGTTTTTGTCCCTCTTGGAGGCTTCCCCGCCTCCCCAGGCTGGCCGAGCGCCGCCTGGCCCTCCCCCCAGTGGGGCTCCCCCCTCATCTCGCCGGCTCCCCGCCGTGCGGCCTTCCGCTCTTCCCAACCCCCTCCCTCCCTCATCCCCATCGGCGTCGTCGTCCTCGCCGGCAGCGGAGCCATCGATCCAGGCGAGCCCCTGCTGCAGATCCGTCTGCGCCCATTCAGTCACCACCTCCCCTAGCCGCCCCTTCAGCTGCTCCTCCGCTGGGCGTGTCTCCTCCGACGCTCCCCTCCCCGGAACGGCCACGACTCGTAGCTCCCCTCTCATGGCCGGCGCCTCCATCTGCAGTGGCGCCTCCCCCCAACTCGGAGGCATCCAGTTTCCTAACCCTTAGGTGGCCGGCGCCCCTTCCGGCTATCGGAGGCGCTGGCAAGGTCCATGCCCCTCGTCGACGACCCCTCCAGCGTCGGAGCCTCCTCCATCATGGGCCATGGTGGCCGCACAGTTTCCCGCGAGCCCGATCCCGGCCACCGCGCTGTGGCCCTCCTCCCTGGCTTTGGTCAGCGGCTCCATCCCTTCTGTGGCACCGCCCTCCGCCCCCGTTGAGCTCCGGCGCTCCCTCCGCCGCATGCTGGCGGACCCCTCCCCTAGCAGGCGGTAGGCCAGCGGCCAACCGGAGGTCGAGCCCCTGCTCCCTCCCTCTGGCGGCCCAGTCGTTTTCCTCCGTTCCCCATGCCGGCGTGGCCGCGCTCTCCCGTGCGCGCCGCCATGCCGCTTGCGTCAACCCCTCCGGGTTGGCTCCTCGGTCCTTCCCCCTCCGCCTGTGTCAACACCCTCCGGGTTGGCCTTTCCCGCCGGAGCCCCCTGACCTTCCCCACTGGCACACCGTCGGCGACCCGGCCCCCTCCGCACTGGAACCCTCTCCCCTTCGCCTGCGTCACCTCCCTCGTTTTGCGTGCCCCTCCCTCAGGTCGTACACCCCACCGCCCCTCGGGCTGAGAGCCCCCGTCTCGGACAGAGAACCCCCTAGGGACGTGCGCCCTCTTTGGGTTGCGTACCCCTCCCGCTCATACTTTGGGTCGTGCGCCCATTCGGGCTGAGCCCAACACCATTTCGAAATTTCGAAATTCAGGTTTAGAAATCTCGAAATTTCAACAATTTTGAAATTTTGAAATTCAGGTTTTGAAATTTTATTTCGATAATTTCAAAATTTTGGCTCCCAGAATTTCAGAATTTCGCTGTTGAACTTTTTTATTTTCTAGCTTGTCCATCAGGGTCTGTTTTGTGTTTGTCGGCCCTGCACCCGCCTGTATCGCTCTTTATGAGCCACCCTTTATTTCAATAAAATGTCGTTGGTTTATATATATATATATATATATATATATATATATATATATATATATATATATATATATATATATATATATATATTATCATGTAGTGCGACCTATAAGTGGTTTATATATATGGGTCCTTCTACAACACATGGAATGTATCAATACATCCCAAACAATTGCATTGAAAATGCATTGGAAATTGTGAAAGGTGTTTAATTTAACTTTGAGTTTACCTGTTACTTTGACTTCGCCTTTAATCTGAACCATTGGATCAATGGACGTCTTTGGTCGCACTACATGACTACTTGGGTTTAGGTTTGGTTCGGGTTAAGTCCGGGCTAAAAATCGGTTCTCCTAGAAGTCAAACAAGTCTTAATAATTAATATTTAAACCACTTATAGGGTCAAGTCACAACTTTGACTATTTTTTCTAGTAGGAACACTGATATGGCTAGGCCTTCCCTAGCATGGCTAATACACTAGTCAAGGCACACGTCTACACTCTCCATGCCAAAATTTATATTCATCTACACCCCAAAACTTAACCATGACTAAGGCCATCTATATTAATAACTATTTAATTAAAAATATTTATAAATTTGAAATATCATTATTTAATTCAAATAAATAATAATTAAAATTAAAAAATTATGGGGTGTTACACATGTGCCATGTATATGCATTTAAAGACTAGTTGTATGGTAAAGCCTTGCTCATGTTGAATAGCTTTTTTTGTTCTATTTTGTGGTCTAAATCTATAGTTAGACATGCTTAGGTTTGAATATATGCTTATATATATGGAGCCAAGGGAAAGTACTAGAAAATTAAGAAAGTAAAAGGTAAAAATTTTACATTCCTTTTACTCTTTTGCTCTTCTTAGTAGTCTACTCTTCCAAACGTTGTTCATGATAGTTTAGTTGAGTTATTATACTCTCCTTATTTTTTCCAGGATATTGTTCTCTTATTTTCTTATTGGTCAACAAGCTCATTAACATAATTAGTAATTTGTGCTCTTGTTCTTTCAGAAACTACATGAAAAATGAAGGTGCTGTGAATATGTGAGGGATGTGCTCCGGTCGGGTTTGCTACTGATTTTGGTTTTATTTGTATTATTATCAATTTTGGATATTTAAGATGTATGGAAACTATATACTTTGGTTGAATATGTTTGTGGTTGGACAAGTATTGGATGTTTGTGGTTGGACGTGTACTGGATGTGTTGGAAGTTTGTGGTGTATGAATAGTATACAGTTTGTTAATATAAAAAATAGATTTTATAGTTATTTGACATATGTATATCTTCTTGATTATTAATATTATGTGTGTGTTCGATTCATAATATATAATTATAAATGGAATTTTGGCTATACAAAATTTAGCTTCTCTTGACGTTTATAAAACGTCAACAATTAACTCATCCAGCTATAGAATTGATGGTTTTTAACCAGTTTTTTTGACGGTTAATAACCGTCATCTTGGCCAAAGTCAAGAAATATTTTCAACTACATTGACGATTTCTCAAAACTGATTTCTTGACGGCTAAAAACTATCAAGAAAAAAATTTAGATGACGGTTAAAAACTGTCAAGAAAAGTCCTGTCAGAGACCGTCAAGAAAAGTGAGAAATTTTTCTTGACTCCGGCCTACTTGACGGATCCACAACCGTTAAAATAACCCTTTTTTGATGGGAATTAACCGTCAAGAAAGCCCTTATTTCTTGTAATGTGGCATGCAACTCCCTGTCTCCCAAGGTAATGCGATGCCCGACGCAAATATCCTTGACTAGGATAATGCCCCCTCAAGTCGAGATTTCATAATTACTATCCAAAGGCTCGGATACTATGTTATGCTTAAATACAAAGGCTACACATACAAAACTACGAGTGGCACCAGAATCAAATAAAGCAATAGCTGGAAAAGTTTCAAGGAGAATGAAACCTGCTATTACGTCCGTAGATGCCTCTACCTCTTTGGCCATCATGGCAAAGGCCTTGTCCCGCTGCTGGTGTTGGGTAAAGCGTTGCTGCTGTGTGAGTAGGGGTCCCCTCTACTGCTGGGCTACCACAGGCCTCGTCGGTGCCTTCGGGTTAGGAGCTACCCCCTGGCCTGGACGTGCAGACGCTAAAGGACACTCATTTAACTGGTGCACGGTCGATCCATAAAATAAACATACCCCAAGCCTTCTTCTATAGACGCCCCACGTGCGCCCTATTTTTCTACAGTATGGACAAGTGGGGGCCTGCTGCACCTTTCTCTAAGGCTGATGTTGAAGTAGAACTCTAGCCGGAGGATAGTGCTGTTGGTGCTGCTGGAACGTCCTCTGTTGAAGGTGGGGACGTTTTGCTGGTCCTGAGCCACTACTACCTACAACGGAGTCACGGTCCCGCTTTGATCTAATGTCCAAGTCTACCTCTACTCTTTGAGCTTCTGCTAAAATTTTCGTAAAAGTTGTGGTACTGGAGGCAATATGAATTATAATGTCTTTGGCTAAGCCATGACAAAATCTTCGCACTCGATCCTCCGGGTCCCAGACCATGTATTTCGAAAATCGGCTCAGCCTGTCGAATTCCGTGGCATACTCCACTGATAAACTGTCCTGCTCTAGGTTCTGGAATTTCTTCTCAAGAATACCTTTGGCCACTGCATGGTAGAATTTCCTCTTAAAGAGGTCCTTGGACTGCTCCCAGGTTAAATTTGGATCTGCGATCATAGGCTCATTCCTGACCTAGGTCCGGGCAATATCGTGCAGCTACAAGCCTACAGCCTCAATTTGTAGATACGATGGAATCCGAGCAACTCAAAAAATATGCTCGATGTCTTAGAGCCATTCATACGCATAAAGAATTTATTTTGTGCCTTTAAACTCCCGTGGGTTCATCTTCTTGAAATTAGTGATATCGCTTACCTTATGTTGATAAGGCTGCTACGAAATGGTGGCCTTCTCAATAGCTGATACAGCCAGTCGATGAGCGTTCTCCATGTCTTCTCGCATTATTGCGGTCTGCTCCTTATGAGCCTCAGTTTGAGCCTTCTGTATCTCCATCATGCCTCGAAGGAGCTCGAATAGTTGTGTTGCATCAGCAGTCGTACCTTCCGAGGATGAAGATAGTGATACTCCCTCTTGAGGTAGAGGAGGGGAAGGGCTCTCTGATGCAGCTGATATCGCCTCCTGATCTGTAGGTTGGGGAGAAGGAGCCCCATTCGCTCTTCGGTTCCTAGGCCGAGAAGAAACCAATCTCCCCGAAGTTGCAGGTGTTTCTGAACGGGACGATCTAGTCTTAGGTACCATTTCTGAGAAACAGAATGAAAGCACAAGAAATCGTTAAATATGGTTTGAGTAAAAGATTATTCAGGAAGGACAATGATTAGAAAGCGGTTAATGATTTAGAATTGAAAAGAAGTTAATAATTTAATTAGAGTGGAATTTCCTAGTATGTGATTGAGTATTCACTTATTCATATTATTTCTATATTCTATTACAGGCTCGTAATAGTACATCTAATCCTATATACAATTACGATATCGTACTAGTTGCGAAGTGTGACATGCATGGGCCACCATAAAAATGTGTCACGACCCGCACCCAAAATTCAAGTACGCCTAGTCTACGCCACAGTGTCGACGGTAGAACATTGTCTAAACCTCAATTCCATCCAATAAACCATGTAGTTCATATATTTAACATCACTTCTAATTTCTCAGGTAAAATATAAACAACTAAAATATACTCAATCACATTTGCTAAGAAGATAGATATGAAATAGAAAAAGGAATGAATTAAATAATCTTAATAAAAGTCATAATCGTCACAATCCACATATGATCATCCAATGTGTAGGAATCAATCTAAATCTCAAAAATAGATATAATGTCTCAATGGTTTTCGGAGACAACTCTGGACAAAGCTAAAATAGGAAACCTAACTAACTAATCATCTGCAGATGGTGTTTGCCATTAAAAAAGTATGGAAGAAAACTTTATATAATAACAAACGAAGTATAATACAGGATCTCGATGGAATCTTTCTAGTACACTTTTGTTTTTATCTGGAAACCGTGGCGATGGAGAGGAGATTCTTTACTCCATTGACGATCTAACGATGATCTCGAGCTCTCCGAATGTCTGAGTTGCTCTGGGAAAAGTTATGAGCCAAAGAAAAAGAAGACCCTTGAATGAAGGAATGATCCTTCTATTTATAGGCAACATAATGATCCATTTATGCGTGCATGAAGATTTTGCACGTAGGAACGCCACGTGCTTGACTTTGTTGGGTGCATGGATGCTCTGCCAGGAAGCTTAAACTGAATCTGTTTGAAACTGTATTGTTGGGCTGTGGAGGAGATGACACGTAATAGTTGTTGAAATTCGTTTGTTGCTGAGATCTTGGGTGGTTAGCACCAGTTCATGATTAGAACTGAGTCAATAACACATGGCGTGTGCTCATTGCTTAAAGATTTTTGATCTGTTGCAGGTTGATTTGCTTGAATGCGCCTAGGATCTGGCACATGAGGAGACTTTGACATATGACTTTTGGGGTCAATAGCAAGTCTGGGCGCATGGCTGTAGAAGAGCATGTAAAGTTTGAGCACATGGCCATAAAGGTGCATACGAGTGTTTTGTCGGCCACATAGCAGAGCACAGCCAACAAAACAAGTAATGATGGTGTTGACATCGACGACTCTTTATTTTCTGTAAAAAGCTGTCAACTGTTCAGACTTCGAGATGTGTGTTGACGAATCCTGTCACTTAGCATTAAATGCTTGATAGGTGACGAGCTTAGGTAGGCGCATCTGTTTATGCATCACTGGGCGCATCAAATGTGAAGCGCATGGAGATGAGGGGCACATCAGCTTTGAGGCGCATCTCCTTCAGTTAACTGTGTTGAGCATTTTGAGGCTCAAAATAAATAATCTTTGACTTGGCTGAAATCGATGTGGCAGATTCATTGCTATTAATGCTAAGTTCAATGCATTAACTTCAGGGAGAGCTGCTACTTGGCACATGAGTTTATGTGGCCCTGGCCTATAAATAGCATAGAAATTTGCTCTTCATTTCGCACAACTTCTATTTAAGAATGAACTCGACCGATCCTCCTCCTTGACAAGATATTGCACTACGAGTTGTGAATCTCCTTGTTCAAAGAATCTTTGGTTTCGATGACAAACTCCTTCAGAATACTGAGCTGTACCGAGTTAGTTTCGGTCAGAACAGTTCGTGCTCGTGCACCTTACTGGCAGTGTTCTTATACGAGATGACGTTGAGTGCCAAGTTGCATGCAAAGTTTGGGGTCGTCGTGCCCTAACTTTTTTTTATGCTGGAAGAGCCACAGGCTGGCAGACGCTTCCGTGTGTTGACAAGGAAGTGATTCGCTCGTTGACGAGGAAGTGATTCACTCACGACGAGGAAGAGATGCGCCTATGCTGAGACGTCAGAGTGATGCGCCTAGCCATAGAGTTTAGACTAGGCTTCTTATAGTATACTTTCAAAGAAATCAATGTATATAAATAAAAATCTTCTCTTCATGTGCTTTCATCTTTACTGTCTTTGAATGATGTGCTGACATTTGTACTACGCCTTTAGCGCATGATGTTTATGGCGATTAGAAACTTCAGCCCTCCTGATGCGCCTAAAATTCCATGCTTCTACAGATGGCAAATCGGCTAAGTTTGCCTCTTGATCTCCTTGTATGTCAGGATCAACCTCCCATGTAGTACGCTCAGGAAAACCATAATAAGTGGGGCATAAGTCTTCTAATTCATCGCCTAAAAATAGTTATCTAGTTAGGATTGGAACAAGTACATATATGACAAGCTATTCAAAACATGATAGAATCTACAAAATATGTAATATCATATGTAAAAATAGAATAAACATGTAAACTAACAACATGGTATGACAGGTAGAAAGAAATATGTAAACATGATGGATCATGAAAAAAGACAACAAAATATGATAAGGTAAACCATATAGCAACTACCAAGTGTATTGAAATACCATGTTCGACATGTGAATGACTAGGGAGCAAATATGGCACATCATACGTGATAGGTGCGACTGCTATATGGCACGGTTAGACACGGGGAATGGAAAGGGAGTTCTGATGTCTACTAAGGTATTTTTCCGCCCGACTAGTACTCATGGATTCAAGATACGATATGAAAGATAGAGCATGAATACGACAATCACGAATATAGTAATCATGAAAGATGATAGCATGTGTAGAATCCATACTAATAACCACGTGAGCAAGTGTCACGCCCCGGTTCTGCAGAACCGTTCATCCTCTCTAGGACATGATGCCGCACGAACCTAGGTTGCGCCCACGCAAGATAATTCCATAACGGCTGATTACAGGCTAAGTGACGGGGTCGTCGCACAGAAGTCTCGAAGCAGAAATATTGAACAATCAGTAAGTCGCCAACGAAAAGTTGAAACAAAACACAAGTCATACAAATAGTTCTTTATTGAATTTGAAAACAAAGATTACAATATGGAATGAGGCCAAGATTACAACACTCAGTCTCACTTTTCCTTACAATATAAGCCACTATGCTCTCTCTCTCTCTCTCACATCTCTTAATACAATGAAACATAGGTGCCCCTTCGGCTTACAATTTAAAGGTGCTTCAAATAGGCGATGTCCATACATTATGTCCCGTATAAGTCCAGACTCCATGCGGTTGCACACCTCGAAATGCCAAAGAACTCTATGCTTCGACCATCCAAGCGAGCTCCGCCCCGAACGTGCTGATACCTGAACCTGCATATGAAGACTGGTGGGGTATCAGTACACAACCGTACTGGTGAGTGAGCACCTTACCCACCCATACAAAACCAACACATTTTCATTTGGCGAGTGCGACCTATGCATTTAGTTATCTTTCTAATCTTGCCTTAGGAACAATTTAATACCATGGACTACAAGCCATATTTGTCTCTAGACCATCACCGTGCCTTGCACCAATAACTTACTTATCTTTGTGCCTCTAGACCATTCTCTTGTCAACAACATCAATGTATCAACTCATGCTTGCCTTTCGGCCCATACTTTAAGACACAACAACATGGTCGTGCCATAAACTATATTTGTGCTTCAACATCGAGGTCGTGTCTTACAACTCAATATGACTTAACCAAACTTTGTCTTACGACCCTTCTTGACTTAAACTCAAAACGACTCAATCCAAACTTATAAAACTTTTGTGTCAATGACTCACCAATTGATGCCACACCTCGTGTTGAAGCACGTGTCTTTGCTATAGCCAAATCTTAGGCACCATAAGGGTATTGTAAATCATGCATATCTTCTTGGCTCGATCTATGTCATGCTTGCACTTTTTTTTATTCAACTTGACACCGTGCATGTGAATTACCGCTCAGCACACTGACTCATCTATATGAAAGGTCACTGGCAATTCAAGTCATCTTGGACATTTGTAGCTTGGTGCCGACGAGACCCTTGTAGCACGGATAGCGACCCCGCTGAAGTCCTTGAATCACCTAAGTGTGTTCTTACTCAGCTAGCTTGCTACCCTTCTAGGCCAAAACGGTCTTGTGGCCCCAAGCTTTCCGAATCGAGGATGCTCATCCTTGTGCACAAGTGTCTATGACCACGCACCTAGAAGATCGTCTAGAATCAATGTAAATGCAAGGCCTAACCGACAGTACAACTTAAACCTTTGCTTC
This sequence comes from Iris pallida, assembly GCA_029216955.1. Classification (NCBI taxonomy): domain Eukaryota; kingdom Viridiplantae; phylum Streptophyta; class Magnoliopsida; order Asparagales; family Iridaceae; genus Iris; species Iris pallida. The sequence continues at coordinate 8,029,585 of JANAVB010031216.1, read as the reverse complement.
ACTTTTTTAGTACTTTTTATACTTCCTTGCAGAGCCCAAACTAGGGATCGCCTCGGCGACCGACCTACAGTCCCGAGAATTTTTAGTGTTTCCATACCCTTATTGACTCAAACTTAGGAAAGACTAATTGATAGCCTTTCAGCATAATTTGAACCAACCGTGTTCCATATCAGTGCCACGACTGTGCCATAAACCATGTGATACAACTTAGCCCACTATTACTTTTGAAGATGCCATGTGTACGATCAAAATTTCGATGTGAAACTTTGATATTCTAAAACTATACTAGAAGATGGAACTTTTGGCATAAACGAAACGTCAAAAGAAGGTTGGGGAAGATAGTTATAAATGTTGGAAGTGGAGAGAAGAACATGAAAGTTGGGTGAAAGAAATTCAAAAAAGAGAACTCAAAAGAAAAAAGAAAACCTAAATCTCAATTCTATTTATAATAATACCTAGATTTGATCCGATGGTCCAGGACCAATCCTCCGGATAAAGTGACCTAGGGCGTGTCGCGTCACCTTTGGAGCTGGCGAAGTAAGTCGATCTAGCCTCGCCCGGCTTGGCTCGATCTTGCTTGATCCAATGGTGGAGATCAAGCTTGTCATGATCCAAGGGCCCTTGTTGAGTCAAGTTTGGGCCAACGGCTTGGGTCACTCGGATTAGAGATTTCTTAATTAGAAAAATTACTTTTAAAGGTTTAATATTTCAGGAAATTAGTTTTAATTGTTTCTAAGACTTTAAAATTTATTAAAAAAAACTAGAAAAAACTTTTTTTTTAATTCCAATTGGCCATTAAAAACCTAATCACCAACTTTTTGGTCATTCTATAGTTGGGTTAGGCTACAATATTCTAACAAGTTTTCAATTTTCTATGTTTTAAGTTATCAATTAATCCCGAAGATTCTCTAAAATTACAAAACGACAAATAGGTGTATTCTAAGCCACTATGGGGTCTTAGGATCAATTTTAGTCTATGTTACACAAGTTTGTTAGTGGTTAAGGCTTAAGGACGTCGTCTCAGAACCTTTTGACTCAATTACCATTTGACCCATTTCATATATTATTAGTTATTTCATTAGGATTTTTTGAGTAGACAAAGTTACAAAAGAAACATTATATACAAAAAAAAATACGTACATGCAAGTCACTACAAGAAATTCGGATCTTCGTGATAAATAGTTTGTGACAAATGTAAAACTTGTCACTGAAAGAAATATTTATGTGCAAGTCATTTTTGTTGTCACCCATAATTTAATTTTGTGACAATGGTTGTATATCGTCACACAGTTAAACCGTTCAATGACTATATTTTTATTGGTCGTCACTCAATGTTTTCGCTGAAATAAAATATTAATTTTTTATGAGGATCAAAGACAAATTCAATGTGGCAATCGAAAGTACATGTCACTTAAGGTGTATTCCGTGACATCCTTAAAGAATTGTAATAACAAGTTCTATGTGACAAGTGAAAATACTTGTCATTTAAGGTGTATTATATGACAAGTGAAAAATATTGTTACTTAAGGTGTATTATGTGACTTCCTCAAAGAATTGTAACAAGAATTTCTTTGTGACAAGTGAAAATACTTGTCACTTAAGGTGTATTATGTGACTTTTTTTTAATGAATTGTAACAATAAGTTTTTTGTGACAAGTGAAAATACTTGTCACTTAAGATGTATCATGTGACAAGTGAAATTTTTTTTGTCACTTAAGGTATATTTTATGACTTCCTTAAAAAATTGTAACAATAAGTTCTATATGTCAAGTGAAAATACTTGTCACTTAAGGTGTATTATATGATATGATGAAAATCCTTGTCACGTAATTGTATTTTGTGAATTCCTTAAAAAAAATGTAACAATATGTTCTATGTGACAAGTGAAATTACTTGTCACCTAAGATGTATTCTGTGACTTCCTTAAAGAATCGTAACAATAAGTTTGTCACTTAAGGCGTATTATGTCACTTAAGGTGTATTCTGGCATAATTCATATATACTATTATTTTATTTAACAAACTAACATTTGTGGTGTAATGGTAGGATATTTGATTCTGGAATAAAATGTTGCATGTTTGAATCACATATGATTCAAATTTTAAAAAATTAGTTTAATTTTTTATTCTTTTGACAAAATATATTTTTATTTTTATTTACAATAAGATGCTATTTGTGACAATATCGCGTCACTTATAACATTCATAGTGACGATATATGTTGTCACATAAAGAATACTATCAGTGACAATGTTTGCTTGTCATAATTAAATTTTTTTTTGTGATGCCATGTTTTAGTCTTCACTTTATCTTTCAGCTACAGAGATATATACAACGATAATACGTCGTCACTGTACTCGTCACAAAAGATATGTTGTTACGAGTTTCACAATTTTTGGAGTCAGCGGAGTAAGTCGATCTAGCCTCGTCCGGCTTGGCTCGATCTGGACTTGATCCAATGGTGGAGATCAAGCCGTCATGATCCAAGGGAACTTGTTGACTCCAGTTTGGGCCAACGGCTTGGGTCACTTGGGTTAGAGATTTCTTAATTAGAAAAATTACTTTTTAAAGGTTTAATAATTCAGGAAATTAGTTTTAATTATTTTTAAGACTTAAAAATTATTTAAAAAATCTAGAAAAACCTACATTTTTAGAAATTCCAATAGGCCATTAGAAACCTAATCACCAACTTTTTGGTCATTATATGGTCGGGTTAGGCTACAGTATTGTCACGCCCCAGAACCAGAATACTGGAGAGCGGGGGCAGACATAGCCAGCTACGTATAACGGAATGGAATCCACACCGCTATACGGTCACGGCTGTCTAGATATGTGAGGGTTTCACTACAATCCATCAGTCTCTTAAGGTCATAAAATAGCCTATTGTCTCAATCTCAACCAACTAATAATAATCACAAGATATCAGATCACCAAATATACAATTGTAAGGCGTCCCAAACATTACATATCCAGATGATCATGAAGCTAGTCGTTACAAAATGTGAGGACTAGCAAGAGTTCAATCATACATGATCAACCCCCGGGGCTTGTCAATCATGTTACAGCCCGTAGGCAGACAGTAAGTAAGTACAATCGAGCTAACACTTGCTCGTCGGCTAAACGCCTCAAAAGAATAATTTACAATATTACAGGGGGAGAACAAAAGAAACCCACTCGATGCCCTGGTTACGCCTGGTGACCACCATCGGGCTGGAAGACAGGTAGATCCTTTGCTGCTGCTCCGGTATCTGGCCATACAAAACCAGCTGGGTCAGACCCCATGAAGAGCAAGTGCCACAAAGGAGGCCACAAAATAAGAACCAAAGCCAGCAAATTAGCACAATAATATAATTACATAATAAGAGACAGTAATTTAAGAAAAAGCATGATGAGTAATTATAAAAGACAATCTTGCATAGAATCACTAAAAGACAAGACATATAGAAAAGCATGACAGGATGATATACGATGAGATAACCATGGGACTATTCAGATAGCTAGGTTACAACCCGTAAACCAAACAAGGACTGGGGTTGTAACCCTTCGTCTGAACGGAACTTGGTTTCTCTCACCATTTATCGGCAAGATAAATATAAGAAATCAGGTCAAGTAACAATCTGGAGTGACAATCATTATAGTGACAATCTGGAGTGACAATCATTATAGTGACAATCTGGAGTGACAATCATTATAGTGACAATCTGGAGTGACAATCATTCAATCATTCTGGTACAATCTTACAATCAATCAATTCTAGACAATACTATACTGGACTAGACTCCATCCAAGCAATCACGGCAAATCATTGCCTACGGCTTTCTACATTAACGAACTAGGGTTATCACAATCCTAGTTACTAGCAAGATACAAAGAGATGCTCCAAGTAGTCACAGGCCATGCAGCTATCCAGGTTATCCAGGCTATCATTATAGTGACAATCTAGAGAGTACAATGCATTATAGTGACAATAGAGTTCAATCATTTAAGTGACAATGGTGGGTGCCCCACATAACAGTGGGCTGGAAATGTGCCCTACTCGTCGGCAGGCTACAAGTCCAATCATTTACGGCCGGGATAACGGGATCGCCTGTAACTGGGGAACATCTCTTCATGACTAGTGAATTATACTAATTATTAACCTTAGTCCAATTCAGTAGGTACTCCTGACCGTGGTACTCAGGAGTCCCCTCCTAGACATGATGCAGGACATGACTGAATTATTTGTACAAGCACAATCGCCCACGGTGTCAGGATTAATTATACAGGTCATGTCATGTCAGGTAGCCATCGCAACAGCTACTCAAGATGTATCAGGTCAGGTTATCATATCAAGTGTACTAGTCAGGAGTACGCCACGACGGGCCACTTATCAGGTCATGCTCAATTATCAATTCCAAACATATCCAGTAAATTCGTGATTATCAAGTTCAGGACAAAAGGCGTAAAAATATAAAATGGACGTAAAATATCAATATACAGGGCTATAGAAGAGCCAAGCATTAAAGAAATAAGGCCAAAACTCCAAGAGCCAATGGGTTAAGCAAGGGGTCAGGGGGCAGCATAAACAAAAGTCACGCACGCAAGGGGAGCTGCGTACGCAAAAAGTCACGCACGCTCAAGGGAGCAGCGTACATGAAAAGTCACGCACGCTGAGAGAGCAGTGTTCGTGAAAGTCACGCACGCTGAAAGAACAGCATGGGTGAAAAGTCACGCACACTGAGAGAGCAGCGTAGGTGAAAAGTCACGCACGCTACAGGGAGCAGCGTAGGTAAAAAGTCACGCACGCTGAGAGAGCAGCGTAGGTGAAAAGTCACGCACGCTGAGAGAGCAGCGTAGGTGAAAAGTCACGCACGCTGAGAGAGCAGTGTTCGTGAAAGTCACGCACGCTGAGAGAACAGCGTGGGTGAAAAGTCACGCACACTCAAGGGAAGCAGTGTACGTGAAAAGTCACGCACGCTACAGGGAGCAATGTACGTAAAAAGTCACGCACGCTGAGAGAGCAGTGTACGTGAAAGTCACGCACACTCAAGGGAGCAGTGTACGTAGAAAGTCACGCACACTCAAGGGAGCAATGTACGTGAAAAGTCACGCACGCTGAGAGAGCAGTGTACGTGAAAGTCACGCACGCTGAGAGAACAGCGTGGGTGAAAAGTCACGCACACTGAGAGAGCAGCGTAGGTGAAAAGTCACGCACGCTACAGGGAGCAGCGTAGGTGAAAAGTCACGCACGCTGAGAGAGCAACGTAGGTGAAAAGTCACGCACGCTGAGAGAGCAGCGTAGGTGAAAAGTCACGCACGCTGAGAAAGCAGTGTTCGTGAAAGTCACGCACGCTGAGAGAACAGCGTGGGTGAAAAGTCACGCACACTCAAGGGGAGCAGTGTACGTGAAAAGTCACGCACGCTACAGGGAGCAATGTACTTAAAAAGTCACGCACGCTGAGAGAGCAGTGTACGTGAAAGTCACGCACACTCAAGGGAGCAGTGTACGTGAAAAGTCACGCACACTCAAGGGAGCAATGTACGTGAAAATTCACGCACGCTGAGAGAGCAGTGTACGTGAAAGTCACGCACACTCAAGGAAGCAGTGTACGTGAAAAGTCACGCACACTCAAGGGAGCAGTGTACGTAAAAAGTCACGCACACTGAAGGAGACACGCTTCCAACAGGAAGCGTATCCAAGGCTCAGTGGCGTAAGCTAAGAAGCTCTGCATACTGCTCACTGTCTTCTCCAAACAGCAAGAACACCATGGCTGAACTCAAGGCTTCAAAAGCTCACAACTTGGCCATCCGAACTCCAAATCCGAATTTCCAAAGCTCCAACTTGGGTGAAACTGAATGCTCTTCCACATAGAAGCATCAAAAACCCATAAAATCCAACTAAAGTAGATCAAACCATGCAAAATCCAAAAATAGGAAAACTTAGATCTAGAGCAATGGAGACACCAAATCACAAAAAGCTAAGAACAATGTTGATCACCATGTCCTAATCTAGCTAATGGACCAAGAAAATAGGGTTCTCATGTAGTGGCAAGATGCACTTGCCTATGGGTGGAGAGTTGTGGAGGAAGGAGAAGAAGAAGAAAATAAATGGTGGTGGTAATGAAGAGAGAGAGTGGTAGGTGGGGATTATAAAGAGGGAGGGGATGTGGTGTGTTGAGGGTGAAGCATATGCTAAGGTGATCCAATCATATAGAACCAAACCAAACCAACTCAAACCAATTAAAACCGAGCCAAGCTTAAAATCCAAAATACGAGAAATACCGAAATTCCACAAGCTGAGAAAAATAAAAAATACATGCCAAAAATCCAGATACGAGTATAAATACGAAATACGGGAAATACGGAAAATGAGGGTGACAAGTATTCTAACAACTTTTCATTTTTCTATGTTTTAAGTTATCAATTAATCCTGAAATTCTCTAAAAATGATCACCAACTCTAGGCCAATTGAGGATCCAATGCCGCTTTGTGGTTTGTTATACCTTTTGTTAGATTGTTAGATTATATTTGTAATATAAATATGGCCCATAACCCATAAGCCCACATGTAGACACTATATATATTGTACCAATCCCTAGCAATGAGAACAAGGCATTATTATTTCCTACATGGTATCAGAGCCTCCAGAAAAACCCTAGCCGTCATATTCACCATCTTCGATCCGATCTCTACGCACCCGACGCGCCTGACGCGCCCGACGATCCCCTACGCGTCTACCGCGCCGATCCGACGCCGCACCGACCCTACGGTTTTAGTTTTTTTTTTTGGGCAACTCCAAAGTAGTTCTTCTTCGGCAACTCCAAAGCAAAGCAAAGCACAGCAAATATTTTCTTTGAAGCAGTTCCACTTTGTGTGGTAAGACAAAGTCTCTTCGGCAACTCCAAAGCAAAGCAAAGCACAGCACAGCAAAAAGTCTCTTAGTTCTACTAGTAAAAAAATTTGTCCAAAGCAGTTCTTCTTCGGCAACTCCATAGCCAATCTGTGGACCGTACCCGACTGCCAAGCAAAGCAAAAATTTATTCGGCTTTAGTGTTGGGGAATTTTTGTACAAAGCAAAGCAAAAAATTTCTCACCGATCCCGGCGTCCGACTGCACCGGCCGTCCCCTACGCACCTGACTGCGGCAGATTCGTCGGAGTTGTACAAAATTTTGTACACCCGACATCCGTTCGCCCCTACGCACCAGATCCGGCGCCCCTGATCGCGGCCGATTCGCCGCCGACCCCGTCCATCAGCGGTCGATTCGTCGGAGTTATACAAAAATTTTTGTACACCCGACATCCGCAATGGCAGATGATGCTGCGTCCAGCTACTCCATCGCGACTGGCGGTGGCGGTGCACACAACCCAAATTATCCTAATTCGAACGATCCATATTTTCTGAGTTCTGCTGATCAACCAGGAAATATCATTACTCTTATTGTTTTCTGTGGACCGAACTATGCTGAGTGGTCTCGGTCGATACATCTTTCCCTGATCTCTAGACGAAAGATCACTTTTCTGGAAGGTACTGATGTCAAACATGTTAATGATGCTAGCAAATTACTTGATTGGAGATGCGTGCAAGCACTATTGGTTCAATGGGTTCTTAATACCATTGATCCGTCTCTGAAGAAATCTTTACCGTACTTTGAGGAGGTTTCTCCATTATGGAACTTGTTGGAGAAAAGATTTGTTGTTAGCAATGGCACTCAGAAGCAACAAATTAAGGTGGCGTTGGCTGAGTACAAACAAACGGCTTTGATGTCTGTGGAAACCTACTTTAGAAATTTGCAGTCTTTGTGGGATAAATAAGTTGCTTATTTCCCATTGCCTACTTGTACCTGTGGTGAACTTGCTGCAAAGCTACAGGCTATTAGGGATGAAGACCACTTTCAGGACTTTATGTATGGGTTGAATGCTGAGTTGTATAGTCATACCCGATCTAATCTTCTGGCTCAGGATTCTCAGCCAAGTTTAGATCGGACATACCAGGCAGTCCGTGAGGAGGAGGATATGCAAAAATCTCAGGTCCAATCAGCTACTGAGGAGGTGATGGCGCTGGCTATTAAGACTTCACCTTGTATTTCTACGGCTTCTAATAATAGAACCTCAGATTCCAGGGATAAATCAGATATGATCTGTACTCATTGCAAGAAAATAGGTCATGATGTTGCAACTTACTTTGCCAAGATTGGCTATCCAGAGTGGTGGAAGACTCGTCCTCGGCGTGAGGGCGGACGTGGTGCTGGTGGTGGCAAAGGCCCGATACCACAACAGAGACATGATGGGGGACGAGGTGCTGGTGGCGCAGGGGTTGTTTATCATATCGCCACTGCTGGTCATGGTGTCCCTGCTGGTCTTGCTGGCAGTTTGGCGGATATGATGTATGGAGGGTATCCTTCACCACTCTCAGGTGAACAATGGCAGAAACTGATGAGCTTGCTGGGTAACGACAATCCTTCCAACCCTGATTCTTCCAACTCTGATCGTCTGATGGGTAAGATTCTTATGTCACTTGGATATTCGATACTGGGGCTACTCTTCATGCGACAGGTTCTCGTGATTGTTTAGTTGATTGCTTTGAGGGTCATGTCTGTCCTGTGACTTTGCCTGATGGGAGCACTATTAAGGCTGTTCTACGAGGCAAAGTATTTTTGACTGCTTCATTGGTGTTGACGGATGTTCTTTATGTTCCGACATTGACTTGCAATTTGATCTCTGTCTCACAATTGATTGGTGCCAGAAATTGTGATATGTTATTTACACCTGATTTGTGTTTTGTCCAGGACCGAAGTACGAGGATGGTGATTGGAGCAGGTGAACAAAGGGGTGGACTTTACTTCTTGGGGGAGGTTCCCGCTTCTTTGGCTTCGGTGATCCTGGCATGCAAAGATAGTGATTCTGAGGTTTGGCATAGTAGACTGGGGCATCCTTCAGATAAAGTAATGCAGACTTTACCTTTTCTCTCTGGTAGTAGTGTGTTTTCTCATAAGGCTTGTGATATTTGTCATCAAGCTAAACAGACTCGTGATGTTTTTCCTGATAGTAGTAGTCGTGCTTTGAGATGCTTTGAACTTATACACTGTGATCTGTGGGGACCATATCGTGTTCCGTCATCTAATGGGGCACGCTATTTTTTGACTTTGGTAGATGATTTTTCTAGAGCTGTTTGGGTTATTTTATTGACGGATAAGTGTGTGTTTATTCTATGTTCCTTAAATTCATTACTATGGTGAAGCGTCAGTTTGGGGCTGATATACGTCGTGTGTGGAGTGACAATAGAACTGAATTTAATTGTTTACGAGATTATTTTTCATCTCACGGTATATTGTTCCAAACATCCTGTGTTGGGATACCTCAACAGAATGGAAGTGTGGAAAGAAAACATCGACATATTTTAAATGTAGCCAGGGCATTGAGATTCCAGGGTTCTCTTTCCGTAGATTTTTTGGGGGAATGTGTGCTGACTGCATGTTATTTGATAAATAGAACCCCTTCTAGTATCTTGCATTTTAAGTCTCTGTATGAAGTTTTATATGGTTCGACTCCTTCGTATGATCATCTACGCATTTTTGGTTGTCTGTGCAATGTGTATGATTTGAAATCACGACATGATAAATTTGCTAGCAGAAGCAGAAAATGTATCTTTGTTGGGTATCCACTTGATAAAAAGGGATAGAAACTGTATGATTTGGAGACTGGTGAATTTTTTGTGTCCCGTGATGTTACTTTTTATGAAAAAGAATTTTTTGGGTGTGGCTCTGCTAGCGAGATGTCTTCTGCGACACGCCATACATCTGTTGAGGTGTTGGAAGACGATATAGAGGTTTTTGGGATGGTGCCAGCTACGGTTGCTGAGGCCGGAGTGGTTGATGGTGGCTCGGCATCGAGTAGCGAGGATGCACAGGTGGATGCAGAAGTATTGACAGGACAGTCTGCTGGGGGTGATGCGGATACTACTGATGATACAGGGGATACAGTGTTGCCAGAGGTGCCCGAAGAGGTAGTATTGGAAAGAGGAATGAGAAAGAAATCACAGCCAGTGTGATTACAAGATTTTGTGACGAATGCTGTTCGAAGTAAAAGTCCTTCCCTTCACCACAGTTCATCTGTTCCCGTCACTTCCTCAGGTACTTCGTATTCTCTAACACAATTTCTAAGTTATGACATATTTACTGTTGGACACAGAGATTTTCTTGCAGCCATCACTGCAGGTGTTGAGCCTACTTCATATCGCCAGGCCTCGCGAGATTCAGGATGACGCGCGGCTATGCAAACTGAAATACAGGCTTTGGAAGATAATGGGACATGGAGTCTTGTCGATTTGCCTCCTGGGAAGAAAGTATTGGGAAGTCGATGGGTGGACAAAATCAAGTACAAATTCGACGGAAGTATTGAGCGCTTAAAAGCACGGCTGGTTGTGTTAGGTAATCATCAGGTTGAGGGGATCGACTATTCAGAGACATTTGCTCCGGTAGCTAAGATGCCTACAGTTCGGGAGTTCTTGGCTGTTGCAGCTGTGAGAGGCTGGACTTTGCACCAGATGGATGTGCACAATGCTTTTCTTCATGAAGATCTGACAGAAGAAGTATATATGAAGTTGCCGCCAGGTTTTTCGCATAGTGAACCCAATAAAGTGTGTCGCCTACGTAAGTCTCTATATGGATTAAAACTGGCACCACGTTGTTGGTTTGCTAAGCTTGCTGCTTCTCTAATATCCTATGGATTTGTTCAATCTCATTCCGATTATTTCCTTTTCTCTCTTTTTAAAGGGAAGGTAGAGTTGTATGTTCTGATCTATGTGGATGATATGATTGTGTCTGGTAATGACTCAGGTGCTTTAGATGCTTTCAAAAAGTACCTTAGTTCATGCTTTCACATGAAGGACCTTGGTGTGTTGAAGTACTTTCTTGGTATAGAGGTGGCTCGGAGTGCAGAAGGAATTTTCTTGTGTCAAAGGAAGTATGCTTTGGACATCATTTCAGAATGCGGCTTGATGGGGTCTCGACCTGCTGGTTTTCCCATGGAGTCCAATCACAAGCTGGCAGAATCGACTAGTCCAAAGATGGCGGATGCAGAAACTTATCGGAGGCTGGTTGGGAGGTTGATTTATCTATCATTTACTCGCCCTGACTTAGCCTATGCTATGCATATCTTATCTCAATTCTTACAGGAGCCTCGACAAGATCATTGGCATGCTGTTTTGAGAGTTGTCAGATATCTCAAAGCAGCACCGGGACAGGGTATTCTTTTGAAAGCTGATTGTGATCTCCGTCTTTCTGGTTGGTGTGATTCCGACTGGGCAAGTTGTCCCTTGACTCGCCGCTCTGTTACAGGCTGGTTGGTGTTTCTGGGGGGGGGGGGGGGTCCTATTTCTTGGAAGACCAAGAAGCAACAAACTGTTTCTCGATCTTCCGCTGAAGCTGAATACCGATCTATTGCTGCGCTTGTTTGTGAGTTGAAATGGTTGAAGGAGTTATTGGTGTGTTTGGGCGGTGTATTGTGACAGTCAGTCAGCCCTGCACCTGGCTCAGAACCCGGTATTTCATGAGCGCAGTAAGCATATTGAGGTGGATTTGCATTTTGTTCGCGATGCAATTAGAGATGGCATCGTAATAGCCTCGCATGTTCCTACTTCTACTCAACCGGCTGACATCTTCACTAAGCCCCTTGGGGGGGTGTTAGATTGTTCCAACTTGAGGAGGGGTGTTAGATTGTTAGATTATATTTGTAATGTAAATATGGCCCATAACCCATAAGCCCACATGTAGACACTATATATATTGTACCAATTCCTAGCAATGAGAACAAGGCATTATTATTTCCTACACCTTTTGATCAGTTTACATTCAACGAAAGCAGGAAACTGATCTTCTAACATGTATTATAAATATTCACACATCTCTGACTAAAGAGTAATTGGCAATTGAATTATTTTGGACATAGCTAAATATGAACATCCCATGAGATTTTTAGCACATCGTGTAACTGAATTAACCGATTAACTAATGGGCTCAATCAACTCACGGGATCAATAATTTTTGGGATATGTAAGCTATATCATTACCTAATTATTAAGTAGGGAATTGGTAAAATTTGTAGGACTTTTTTTTTAGAAGTATCAAGTAGCAAAAGAAAGTAATTTCGCAGCACCTGCTTGTATTCATCTTTCGATGAGCTAGTCATTTTGGATAATTTTTGAAAAGCAAATGATACTTCTTTTAGGTACCGTTTGGGAAGGGTGGAAAATGGGAGGAAGAAAAAAGTTGAGGGAAAAGTGAGAGGAAAATTTTAAATGATGGTATTTGGAAAGGGGGGAGAGAACATGGGAGAGGAAAATTTGAGAGGAAAAAGTAGGTGGATCCCACCAAAAAATTTTCCTCCCAAATGTGGGAGGAAAATGGAGAGAGATGAGAGGAATTTGAGTGAATTTACCCCACCACCTCTCAAAAAGTTAAAATTAAATTATCATTTGAGAATACCAAGGAGGAAATAGTAATTATACCTATATCCATAAACAAATAAAAAAATGTTTTTAAACTTTTCCTTCCCCTACTTTTTGTCCATCCAAACAAAAGAAGGAAAAATTAACTTTCCTCCATTTTCCTTCCCCTACATTTTCCTTTCCCTCAAATTTTCCTCTCCCTCCCCTCAAATGTTCCCAAACACAGTGTTAAAGCTGCTTATCCTTGTACTTTTTGAAAAGTAGCAACAATGCGACAGCTTGCATAAAATCTGATTTGAGATTATTGCTGCTTTCAAAAAGAGCAACAATAGAGTTAGCTTTTGAAAGCAACCTCCCACTGAATTAAGATTGTTGTTGCTTTTTTTGAGACGTATCAAGTAGCAAAATAAAATATGTTGTAGCACCTCCATGTATTCATCTTTCGATATAAGCTAGTCCTTTTGGATAATTTTTGAAAGGCAAACAGAACTTCCTTTAAAGCTGCTTATTCTTCTACTTTTTGAAAAGTACAAAAAATGTAAAAGCTTGTTTAAAATCTTTCCAAAGAGCAACAATAGAATGAGCTTTTGAAAGCAACCTCCAATGTGTTAAGTTAATCCAAATGGTTAATTTGCACTTAAATACCATAAACTTTTATTTTTTGCAAGTTGCTACTATAAACTTTTTTTTTTAGTAACAAGGTAGTGCTACCCTGAACTTTATAAGTAGTTGCACGTTACCATACCATTAAAAACCGATAAATTTAACAAAATTGAGTGTTTTTTGCCCCTAAGCAAATGAAAAACTACTTCTAAATCATAAAATTCACTTAAAAATAAAAATAAACTAACATGAAAAAAATCTAACCCAAACTCCATCCTTCCTCTTCCCTACCATCATCCCTCACTACTATTATTGTCCTCTACCAGTGGCAGATCCATAATTACAATCCACTAGGGACACAATCATAAGAATGTTCGGAGACAACGCCTCCATTTAAAAAAAATATAAAATTATATTAAATAATATTATTTGTATACAATAAAGTATTATATCAAGCCCAGCTTCCCAGTGAAGCATACTAGTAACACAATTAAGTATTATATCAAACTCAGCTTCCCAATGAAGTATACTTGTAAACAATTGGGCATATTTTCTGAAGTATGCTTCCTAGCCCAACCCATTTAAAGATACAATGAAACATATTTTCTAAAAAAAAATAAAAAAATATCAGTAGAGGGCCAACCCCTGTGCCATACATGTGGATCCACCTCTGTCTACCGTCCCCGTTGTCTCCATGCTTTGCCATCCATGCCGCAACACCCATCCGATCATGGATAATTGCAACAACCGATGAGTGAACTTGTGGGGCGACAACGAAAAGAGTGGAGGCAAACGAAGAAAAATGGGAGTGATGGAGTTAGAGTTTTATTCCTCTTCCTTTTTTGTTTTTTACATTTTCTTCTTGATCTATATTTTCGTGGATTAGAAGTAATTTTGGGAGTTGGGTATGAATATTATAGTAAGATTTTTTTCCTAAAGGTTAGAAGTAGTTTTGAAGTAAAAAGTTTAGAGGTTATGGTATATGTTAGGTTGAGAAATTTTTATAACTAATTTAGATTTGGGAAGATTTATGAAATGCCCAAAAACTAAAAAAGTTTTATGTAAAATCCACCGCTAAAAAAACTTTCATCGCGTGCCCAGAATTAAAGAAACTTATCCAAAGCGGGTTCCAAATGACCCTTTTGTCCTTCCTTTTAATTTATTGGAAACACCCACAAAACTGCTCTTAAAAAAAACGTTTCAATACTCCATCTTCTTCCATACGCTGCTCACTTTCGAATCTAGGTTTTCTCCTCAAAAATCTTCAAAAACTCGTCGAAAAATTTCGGAAAGACCGGGACGAACGACAAAAGTGCTAAAACGGAGGTCCAAACATCATTTTTTTTGCGAATCTAAAATTTCAGAAGGCCGTCTAACGATGAAGCTGTTACTTTCAGTCTCCTCGACGATACGCTCATTTTGCGACAAACGGGACCTCGTTTCGACCTCCCAGTCAAAAGTTATGGCCCTCCAAAGTTTCAGCTAACCATAAAATGCAGGAGAATGGCATTCTCCGTCTTAATTTACACGGAGAATGACCATTCTCCGTCTTAATTAGGACGGAGAATGACATTCTCCGTCTTAATTTACACGGAGAATGGTCATTCCAGTGTTAAAACGCAGGAGAATGACCATTCTCCATGTTAGAAACACGGAGAATGCCATTCTCCGTGTTAAATGAAACGGAGAATGTCATTCTCCGTGTTAAATAAAACGGAGAATGGCATTCTCCGTCCTAATTAAGACGGAGAATGGCCATTCTCCGTGCTAAATTAAACGGAGAATGATCATTCTCCGTGCTAAATTAAACGGAGAATGACCATTCTCCGTCTTAATTAGGACGGAGAATGCCATTCTCCGTGTAATTTATCACGGAGAATGGTCATTCTAGTGTTAAAACGCAGGAGAATGACCATTCTCCGTGTTAGAAACACGGAGAATGCCATTCTCCGTGTTAATTAGGACGGAGAATGCCATTCTCCGTCTTAAATAAAACGGAGAATGCCATTCTCCGTCCTAATTAAGACGGAGAATGACATTCTCGGTCCTAATTAAGACGGAAACGGAGAATGTCATTCTCCGTGTTAATTAGGACGGAGAATGGCATTCTCCGTCTTAAATAAAACGGAGAATGGCATTCTCCGTCCTAATTAAGACGGAGAATGCTATTCTCCGTCCTAATTAAGACGGAGAATGGTCATTTCCAGTGTTAAAACGTGTAATTTAGTTTTTTCTGGAATAAAGAGTTTCGTTCTTCTTTCAAAGTGATGATAATTCTTATGGAAAAGAAGAAGAAAGATCTTCTCTCCACAATTGAAGATCTGAGTTCAAATGTCTCCACGATGAAGATGATGATGATGGTGATGATGATGACGAGCGATGATCTGAGTTCGACTGAAGAAAAACACACCGAACTACGAACGATTTTTGCGATCTCTGCTGAATATGAGAGCAATGGAATTCAGATTTCCCGTGAAGAAGAAGAAGACGAAAATCGCAATCCAGATCTGAGTTTTTTGAATTCAAATACATATAGATGACCAATTCGCGCGGAGGGGTAGTTTCGGTATTATAAAAATAGCAGTTTCTAGCGGGTGGCATCTAAAAGGGAATCTTGGAATATTTAACGTGAAAATACTTAATTCTGGGTATTTCATAAAACTTATCCAGCGGGTGGGCATTTCATAAAAGCCCACCCCGAAATTGGGTTTCTCAGCAATTTCCAGTTTAGATTATGATAAAAAATAGTAATATAACTAACTAAAAAGGTTTAATTATTATACTTTGGAATAATTACCCTTTTTTATTAGGATTAGTCTTATAAGGGGATATTATGGCCTTTTTGGCTCACCAATAGCTTGACTTTGCAAAAAATATAGTGATAGTTCATGGTATTTAAGTGAGAAACAAAGTTTATGTTAGCAAGTTGCTAATACAAATAATTTATTGTAACAACCTGAAAAATATAAAATAAAAAGTTCATGGTATTTAAGTACAAATTAGCCGCTAAATTTAGACTAGGTTTTCTTTATTTTTTTTTAATAAGCTCGTTTTGGGACTACTTTGTAAGATAATAAGCAGAAGTAAGAAGTAGCGGGATTTTTTTTTCATGTTGCTTTTGATTTTTTTTTAATGAGTTTGGTAACATCAAATTATCAAAATAAAAATAAAAATAAAAATAAAAATAAAAGCTAATTAAATTTCAGACAACTTTTGACAACATGTAAGAAAACTCATGTCAAAAGATGCTTTTGTTTCTGCTTTACCGTTAGAAACTCAAATCAGACTTTTGTCGGTTCCATTGTCAAAATTGTATGTTGGATTGGTTATTCACTGACTGTCGTTAATCTTCTAGTCCGACTTTGTATATCCTATTTGATTTCTTTAAAAAGATATTTAGAATTACTGTAGTTTTTCGAAACCTCATAATTGAAACAACTTTTGACAATAATATTCTACGTTGAGTTTTCGTTGGGAGAATGGAAAATAAACAAAAGCACCCATGATAAGCAATCCCAAAAACTTAAGTCAGATTAGGTTGCTAAAACTAACGTTGTTCATCCCCTGGCAGGTTCCGTACATCTTATTCGCGTTGCTTCTGCGGTTTTTTTTTTCAGAATCACCTGCAAAGCTATCCGTTAACAGCACATTTTTCTTACATTTTTTGATAAGCTAGCTTCAAATGTTTGGGCAGCTTCCAAAAGCATGGGGAGGGCTGCTTCAAAATGTTTCTTTTGCTTTTCTAAAAGCAGCAGTAATACCAAATCCTAGTTCTTTCATAATAGGTTCTCTTCTTAGATTAATAATCCAAACATCAAAATTTTGTTCTTCTCAAAATCACTACAGAATCGGAAAGAGAGAGTGAATGTTAGGTTCCCAACCTAATTGTCCAACCATGGCAGGAAGACCATGAAAATTGGCAATCAATTCACAAAGAATTTGTAGTAATTTGAAGAAGACGACGACAGTAGGGGAAAATTGTAACTAGGGTTTTGGAAATTGTATTGAAAGGCTTAAAGAAGAAAGTACAAGAAAATGTGAACTCTGTAAGAAGAAAATGCAACAAGAGACAAACAAAATGGTTCAATTCTTCGATGCTGGACTCATTCCCTTTGTTCCCTTATATAGTGGGAAGTTACAATCACTAATGCAGTTATTTGGCCTAACTAATTCTGCCAGCTAGCTAATTGATTGATGAGCTGGCTAACTGAGCTGGCGGTAGCTGCTGATTGGTAGGCAAAAGCTGACGTGGAGGATGGTAGCTAACCTGGACTTGTACTCTTCTTTTTAGTTTGCATTTACTGATTCATTCTGATACTGACACTCCCTTTGATATTGAATCTTCATAGAAAGGAGACTGAACCAATGCAATCTTCACAGATGGAAACTAATCATTGGCAGTAACCTAGTCTTCACTGATAGGCCCCTGACAGTGAAGAAACCCTAGAAATTTGGAGGAGAAGATGCTGCAGGTGAGGATCGTCGCGAAGAACTTCATGGACATGGTGGCGGCCCTCCCGGCCTTCAAGCTCGACAACCTCTACGACAGCACCTTCATCTGCGAAGCAGTACTCAGGTGCGGACACAGACACTGAAACGACACGGATACGGCGGACGCGGCACTAATTTTGGCGTCTGCTAGTGTATTTTGGCGGGGGGGGTGTCGGATAAGCGACCGACGGACGTGACACGGGATGTATGTAGATTAGGAAGCTATATTGTACGGACACGGACACGACGTTGGTTTGGCGTGTCCTAGTGTATTTTGGAGCTTCTGTCGCGGCACGGACACACTGGGACCAACTTTGGGAGGCTCTCTGCTTTGTAAACTTAGAATGATTTTAGTTATGGTGTGTAGTTTAGAGTTCTAGGCCCCCTTGGAATGTCATGATTACAAGGATTATTTTGAATAAAAAAGGGTCTTGTTGGAAATAATTATTTTTTGAAACATATTGTGATACATATGGTGGTTTCTTAAATCGCACTCTCAAACTCGATTTAAACTAGGGAAACTCCATCTTGGAAACACAACTTCATGATAAAGGAACTCGATTTTAACTAGGGGAACTGTATCTTGGAAACACAACTTCATGACAAAAGAAAGTCAAAAGTAGTGGTTTGGTTCACACGACTTGATACGTGGTTTGATACCATTATGTTACGCCCCAATTTCGTAGAAACGATAGTCTTCCCCCGGGCGTGATGTCGTACGAATCTAAGTTGCGATCGCACAAGGCATAGTCATAAGGTTATCAGAAATACAACAACGAGAGAGTGCGCAGAGTAAATTGAACACATTATATAGAAAAAAAACTTAAGCTTTATTGATAATGAACATCATATTACAGACTCAATACAAAGGTGCCAAGCGGGCTACAAACTGACTCCATTACAAAATGAACGTCGATGAGATAGTCATTTCATACATCACACCCCTTGCTACAACCAAATTATGCAGACACCTTAGATAGGGAAGAGTCAAGATATCTCAGCTTAGACAATTGCGGAGTCTTCAAAAGAGATTTCTTCAATGCTTCGCACACACAGACGAAGCTCCAAAACGGACGAATGCTGCCTTCAGTCACGCGGCACGCTCCTCCTGATTTATAGCACCTGTAGAGAGCGAGGATCAGTACAATCAACGTGTACTGGCGAGTGCCTAATTATTTTACATGCTCTCATTTGGTTCAAGAATTTAGGTGAATCATGCAGTATTTTTAATAATCTTTCTGGCCATCCTAGTCAGTTATATGCAAACAGTTTGATGAAACATAAACAAGGTAAATTACGCTAAAACTTACCTACGGCAGAGTGTGCCGTGCACATAAAACTTACCAACATCTTCCATATCATTTTGATATCAATTCATATTAAGTGTATGAGTGGAGGTCACTGGCATTAACTAGCCATCCTGGACATAGCTTGGTTAGACGGGGTCCTTTCAATGCAAGTAGCGATCTCCGTTGCAAGTCTTCAAATTATCCGTTGCTTAAATCCAGCTCGGTTATACCGTGTTTCCTCCTAGGACGAAGCGGTCCCGTGGCCCCAGGTTACCGTTCGAGGAAATAAACGCCCTTGTATACAAGTTGTACATGACCGTGCTAGACTAAACTAGTTATTCAAGCATAGTCTATGATTCATAGTAAACTTAACCAAACTCGACGTATCTCGCCTTGTCATTTTACACTGTACGTTCGTTGGTTCATTCCCTTTTGCTTAACATAGTTTGATGGAAAGCATATTATAAACAAGCATATGAACAGTTCTATGATATGCAGTTCTATAGTCCATATACATGAAATGTTGTGCAACGGTTTATTGGAATACGCCTTTGTTTTATTGCATTTACAGCTTAGCATAACATATGTTGGTATCAATAGTACATTGGAGAAAAGGGTCGAGGGAAGAATGGTGTAAACCCCCTAAATTTCTACTACGATTTTTTTTAAAGAAAATATTTTTGTATTTATTTTGTACTTCGTATCTGCACGTCGCATACAAGTTCGCATTTTTGTATTTGCGTAGCGTGCGAGAATTGTGTTTCGTATTTGCTCGACGAGTGCGAATATGTGTCGAGGTACATATTTTAGAAAAATATTTTTATTATAAATTTTAGGGATATTTTAGCAAATGCTCCCATTTAAAATGTTAAAACTAGCATATACCCCCCACTATTGTTTTTATCTAGCAAATACCCCCATTTGAAGGTACGGAACAGCAAAAATTTAATATGTACCCCCACTTTTTTTCTTTCTTTTTTTAGCTGTTTACATGGGAGTGGGGGTATTTGCTAATTAAAAAAAATAGTGGGGGTATATGTTAGTTTTAACATTTCAAATGGGGGCATTTGCTAAAATATCCCTAAATTTTATTTTATATAGGAAAGTACATGTTCCTATAAATGTGATAAATATTTTTATTTTGTATAAAAGAGTTACTTTATTCGTCATTTAAAAATAAGTAGTGATTTGGAAAATTGTGGTTTATATGAAATGTATTCCAAATATTTTACGAAATTTGGAATTTGTTATTAATATATTTTTGTTATTTATAAAAGCTATTTTATGATTTAATATTTAAGTAAGTATCTTGATTTTGAAATTAATTAATATTATATTTTAATATTTATGAAAAAGATATTTAAAATTTTGTTTTATCTAATATTTGAATTATTTTGATAATTTAAATTTGGAACAGATTTTATTTTAAATAGACATTAAATTAAAGGAAGTTATCTAGATTGATTTGATTTTGATTACTTAAATTCTAAATCGACTTAAATAAAAAGATGGAATTATCCATCGGGATTTAAACCATTGCAAGTCCTTATCCAACTGGAAATTTTCACCTCCTATATAAGGAGAGGTACTCATCCATAAATTCTACCATCCACAACGTGCATCGTGTCCGTGCCCGTGCCTCTTCCCATCCACTATATGTTCCCCATTACAAATACAAAAAAATCTTGTCCCGTCCGACAATCCCGGACGTCCACCCAGCCGTGTCGGACACCCCCGACACGACACACCCAACCCGACAATCAAATCCCAAACCCTAACCCAGCTCATGTGTCCGTGTCGACGTATGACACGGTCTCCCCCGACCCTTTTCTTCTTGCCCCGTGCCGCCACCTCCACTGCTACCGATGTCCCCGTCCAACAACTGACCACCACCATCCACACCAGCCGACCCCATTCCGACAGCACCCCACACCACCATCGCCGCTGTCACCACCATCCCTTTCCGACGCAACCATCGCCCGCACTTCCACCAACACCTTGCCAAACTCCCAACACCACCCCGACCACCAAAATTGCAGAACACTACCGCTACCACCGACACCATGCCCCTGCCACGGCCATCCCCGGCCACAGCACAACCGTCTCCCCTATCGAACGCCACCGACCAATGCCACCACCAAAATTTCTACACCCAAAATCAAAACCCTTACCTTCTCGGCCGAGCTGTGCCGCCTCCAAATCGCCAGACGCCGAATCCCGAGTCATCCATGCGGCAAACTGCCAGCCGGAACTCCTCTGTCCTGACGTCGGCGCTCCCTCCAGCGCCACCCTCGTCCGCGTCCGTGCGGCCAGCCCCACGGCCGTCATGCCATCGCAGGCAGACCGACGCCGCTCGTCGTCGAGAGCCCCGATCTCCTCGCCCGGATCCGCCAAATCCGCCGCCGCCCCTGTCTCGACCACTGCATCTCGCCGTACGTCCACCTCCGCCTCCAGAGTTGCACAGCCGGCGAACTTCTACCAAAAGATCGGACGTCGTCGACGCCTAACGCGAGCGCCGCCCGCGGGTGCGCGTCCCACCGCTTGTGGCGGCAGCCGCCGGAGCCTGCGCCCTCCCGCACGAGCTAACGCGCCTTGCCGCCGACATCGGGCCACGCCATCTCCGGCGAGGACCTCACCCCCACGTCGCTTCCACCGCCAGCCGGTGGCGACCACGGTGAGTCTCCCGAACTCTTATTTTCTCTTCCTCTCTCTCTCTCTCTCTCACTTAACTAAACCCATGAGACAGCAGCTTTTACTTTCATATATCATCATTTTTATTATTAGTTTTAATATTATTATTATTAGTATTATTATTACTGATCTTATCATCATTATTATTATTATTATTTTTGTTTGTTAATTAAAAGTGTATGGATTATACTAAAGGCAGTATGTATTTAGGAATACATATTTTATATTGGAATTATGGTTTTACTAAATAGTAATATTATTAATTAATTAGTATATATACCTTAAATTATCTCTAAACTATAATATTGTATTTAAAATACGGTTTTACAAAAATTGGTATATTGTTAGATAGTAGTTTAAATACTTTTCTAAATAGTATTGTAGTAATTTACCTAATTAAAATCTAGTTCTAAATTAAAATAATTTTTTAAATATTTATATACAAATATCTTAACTAAAAAAATATTTTTTTTTTCTACCTAACGAATTAACAATCATATTTTAACAAACTTAGAGTTTTTGCCTACCACTATCTTTTAACTTTCAAGTATTTACGTAAAATTATTTTTAAACTAATAACGTGTATTTCCCAAGTATTATAAAATATTTCTAAAATTAGCATATGTATTTCACAAATTTTTTTCAAATCATCTTAGTTAATCATGACTAATCTCCACTCCTATGTTCTCGTAAAATTTGGACCCGTACACAATGACCATGGCTATTGGACAAGACTGGACTTGTCAGATCCTCGCACTACACCAGGCGACAAACCCGACAAGATACCTTGCCATAATTTAATGTTTATAAATTAGTCTGCATTTTATTTATTGCATATCACTGTGTATTTATTTTTAGTTCTTTTAACTGTATCATTATTACAGTTCCTGATCTAGTGCCTGCTCAGTAATATTAGTTGTATTTTGTTATTATCCTTTGATTGCATATGGACCTAGAGTTAAGGGACTACCACTAGTTTAGTGCATTACATAAACTTTGACACTGATGTGCCACGTGATGTGTGAGTTGTGAGTATCATATAGCATCCGGACTTGCGTGTTGGCTGATCACTGATGCGTATAGGACGTGCGTTAGGTCTAACTGTCAATAGTTGTATGCTAGAAGACTTGACGGTTAGTAGTGTTACATGGTCATGGATGCGACATGATAGGTGCATTGGGTGGGGAGAATATTACCTGACTTATGGGCTTCTTTGCACTTCCCTTATTACCTGTGCGCTCCTCCGGAGACGCAGGCTCCAGGTGCCCTCTGACGTTTTCCAGAGCGTTATGGACGTAGCCCCTTGCACATGATGCCCTCTGACGATCTTCGGACGTTACGGACGGAGGCCCCTGGTGCCCTATATGGGGACTACGCCGATCTCATTACAGTCAGGGCTCATGCGTCGAAAGGATTGTTTCTCAACTGCATGTTCACTTTAGTATGGTTAGGTTACATTATTGTTGTCTTATCACTTACTTTTGTTTGTGGCATATTTTAAATTCAGTATTTATATGACATATTTATTGTATCTTGTTACGTCCCTCTGAGGACCTGGTTATCTCGCCAGGTGTGTGTCTTGTGATTTCTACAGGTGCTCTAGCTAAAGCCATGACTTGCGCTCTATTCTTCGAGATGTTGCTTTTGGATCGTCATCTCCTTCGTTCGACCAAATTATTTTCTTTGTATAATTCTTCCTTATTTAAATTAGTTGGTAGTGGATTTATCTCCGCCCAACGATTGTATACATGACAAGTTCAAAGTTGCTTTTATGTCATTATTTATCTTTGTGGATGAGATTTAGTGCCTTGGTTACTACATTTTACAGCTTATGTATACATACGGCGGTCCATATACTTCGTACGTATACAGCTGGCATGGATACATACCTAGTCCTATGTATTTTGGGACTGGGGTGTTACATGTTTTTGTGGTGGCCTATGCAGGTCTAGTTTGCCGTTTTGGTTACATGACTGTACCGAACGGGCCTGCAATATAGGATTAGAGTCTAGAATCTCATCCACCTACTTGACATCCTTTCTTGACTTTAAATTCCGAACTCTCGTTCGACCTCCTTGATTTGCATCTTGCTTGACTCCTTATACCGTAATTTCTTAGTTTCGTGCTTTGTAAGATGACTACACTAGTATATGCCCATAGGTTAAACACATGGCTAGAAGATTGCATTGACAATTAATATGCATTGAGATTTTATTGAGTTATAAAGGCATTTATTTTCCTAGAAATATGATCTTAAGGATTAGTTAATTCCAAGTTGGGTAGTAGCATATTACCGCTTTCAAAAGATAGTTGAAATTTTATTTTGATATTACAAGGTGGTATACACAAGAGGATAGCTAGATCGAGAAAACAAATTGATTTGATTTTGCGTTTTGATTTTTGAAGGTCTTTGAACATTTATGATTTATTGAGTTATAGCTATACATCTTTTGGAGGAATAAAAATTTAATTTGAAAATGATCATAAAATTTTAAATGTGGAAGTATGATTTACGATTGACCAAAATTTGAGGATGATTGATAAATTTTGGTAAAATATTTTTGAATTAAATTACGTCATATAATCTATGAATTATAAAAGTTATTTAGATTTCGAGTTTAAAGCCTTGATTATTGATATTTAAATTTTGGTAAAAAAATTACTTTTGAAGAGTAGTTGTGACTTATTGGAAGGTAGATATACACATTTGAAGGATATTGAATTAAATTCGGGAGTTATTTAAATGTTCCATTTTGTAGTATGAATTTCGGCTGATAAACTTATTTAAATGTTGAGTTTAAGGTTTGGAGAAAAAATATATAATAATAGTTATTCGATTGCGATATACAAGGGTTGTTTCGAGATTGACTAGAGATTTAAAATTTTGATTAAAGTTGACAGTCTAAGATAATTGGAAATTTTGGCGGAGTATCTTGGAAATTTTATTGAGAAACTTTCGAGGAACTTGAAACTTTAGATTAGATCATATATTGGTAGAGGACCAAGAAGCAAGTAAGGTCACCCTAGTGAGATAGAAGTATTCCACATTAGATTGCCATACCACCTATGATTATGATATTGCACATACTCAAGTATAGTTAGTCATCGACCAAACCAATGAACATATCTTTGACTTACTCGACCTTCCCTCAAATCTAGATCTTTTATCGTGACCATCTAATTGATTGAAACTTAGAAATGATTAGAATCATTCTCTTAACCATACCCTTATCTAAGAGACTATCTGCTCTCTAGAAACTGTGTCCCTAACTTATTTTACCTTGATCTCCGAGGTTTACTAAATTACCTTTATTTCGTGCTTTAACTATATCCTTTTGTACATTAATTAGTACCGCATGAACTCTCACTTTCTAAATTGATCATTTGGCGTTCCCTATCGTGACTTTGATATTTGGAGCACAACATTAGACTTTTCCTTCCAACAAATTTCATATACAAGACCTAGACGAGCTCACCTTCATGTAGGTATATCATGTCCCACTAAAACACGTCCCCTTGTACTCTATTTTTATGATACGACTTTCGGGTCATAAAGACTAAACTATAACCCTTACCATGGTACCGATATGGACTCAACCTCGACTCAATCTTTTTTTTGACCTAATATATGATTGCGATCTATTAAATCCCTTAAATGCTTAACCTTGTGTTTTATCTTGACTGCTTAACCTTTGTCATTTATTTTCATGTCTTATCTCGATTCACTTAGACACATAACCTCTTTTTGCTCTTCAATATTGCAACCCTTACCCTTCTCTCTTCCAATTAAACTGCTTTACTTATATTTCACTATAATTCCCCCATAGTTTATGCTACCTTGTTCCTTGTATGATTCCCTTATGCGAAATAAAATTTGATCATGACAATCTTGGGTTAGTAGAGGTTAGATTGGATAACCCCACAGCATGGATAAATACTACAGTTGGTTAAGATAATTACGAGATTACAAGGTGTAGAATGGACATAAGTGAAAATGTGCGATAAATCCAAATAGATGAAGTAAGGAATGTTTTGATAGAAAACTCAAGGGTAAAGACTTCTCGAATTCCAAAATTTGTTTTGAGGTAACTAAATAGCGAGTGAAGAATTTTCTAAAGTGTTGGTGGTTTAAGAACCAAATTTATATATTAAATTTATGGATGCAAATTTTTAATAAAGACAATGTTGACGTTGCCTTCGATAACATATAGTGTTATGATGATATTAGTTTCCAAGGATAACCAATTGTTGAAGAAAGAAACCTTTACATTTTGATGCATGGAGAATTAAGTTCTAGGATGATTATGGCTATGAAGTTAAGTTGAGTTTCATTTCTACCATCAAAAAGATGAGATTATTGAATTCAAATTTTCGAGAGAGTGACTAATAAATATTTTAGGAAATTTTCAATTATGATGATAAAAGATTGAGTTATGAAGGTATACCGTTAGTTTTCGAGATTTATCAAACATTGAAGACGGACTTTTATTTTGGTACCTATGGATGCATTGTACATTGACCAATAAATACAAATTTGTAGTAAGAAGATTTTAACTTTTACTTGGGCCAAATTGGTTGAAGGTTTTGGAATTTTAATTTTAGAGGAAATTATAACTTGGAAAGATATATAAAAGTGAGCTAGTATAATGGAGATTATGGAATTCAAAATTTGAGACTTTTGGAAATTCTATGACGAGATAGAGGAAGTTAGAGTACATTTATAATCATATTGGTTTTTGTTAAATTTTTAAGGGGACGTGGTACGAAAGTAATTTTTGGAATGAACGATTTATGATAAGAGAGATTATATGAATATTGATGATATCAAAGGATTAAGGAGTTTATTACCTGCTTATGAGGTTGCCCCTTTTTAAGGATAATGTTAGGGTTGATCGAGCTTAGTCATTGATTGGTTGTCATATAGATGATCGTAATCTAAACTGAAACCATCGAATTTTTCTGTTCTAGTCGATCCAATGACATATTGCCATTGAAATGTCGCTCGCCTCCTCGTCGAATATTTTGTTTGCATTCTCGTCCCAAGAAGATCTCGTAAATCTATTCGAATAAATTCTTTCCATCCCCTTCGCCCTACCTACCCTAATTACTCCTAAATTTCGAGGACAAAATTTTTTTAAGTTGGGTAGGATGTAAACCCCCAAAATTTCTACTACGATTTTTTTAAAGAAAATAGTTTTTGTATTTATTGTGTACTTCGTATCTGCACGTCACATACAAGTTCGTATTTTTGTATTTGCGTAGCGTACGAGAATTGTGTTTCGTATTTGCTCGACGAGTGCGAATATGTGTCGAGGTACATATTTTAGAAAAATATTTTTATTATAAATTTTATTTTATATAGGAAAGTACATGTTCAAATAAATGTGATAAATATTTTTATTTTGTATAAAAGAGTTATTTTATTCGTCATTTAAAAATAAGTAGTGATTTGGAAAATTGTGGTTTATATGAAATGTATTCCAAATATTTTGCAAAATTTGTAATTTATTATTAATATATTTTTGTTATTTATAAAAGCTATTTTATGATTTAATATTTAAGTAATTATCTTGATTTTTGAAATTAATTAATGTTATATTTTAATATTTATGAAAAAGATATTTAAAAGTTTATTTTATTTAATATTTGAATTATTTTGATAATTTAAATTTGGAACAGATTTTATTTTAAATAGACATTAAATTAAAGGAAGTTATCTAGATTGATTTGATTTTGATTGCTTAAATTCTAAATCAACTTAAATAAAAAGATGGAATTATCCATCGGGGTTTAAACCATTGCAAGTCCTTATCCAACTGGGAATTCCCACCTCCTATATAAGGAGAGGTACTCATCCATAAATTCTACCATCCACAACGTGCGTCGTGTCCGTGCCCGTGCCTCTTCCCATCCACTATATGTTCCCCATTACAAATATAAAAAGATCATGTCCCGTCTGACAATCCCGGACGTCCACCCAGCCGTATCGGACACCCCCGACACGACACACCCAACCCGACAATCAAATCCCAAACCCTAACCCAGCTCTTGTGTCCATGTAGACGTATGACACGGTCTCCTCCGACCCTTCCCTTCTTGCCCCGTGCCGCCACCTCCACTGCTACCAATGTCCCCGGCCAACAACTGACCACCACCATCCACACCAGCCGACCCCGTTCCGACAGCACCCCCACACCACCATCGTCGCTGTCACCACCATCCCTTCCCGACGCAACCATCGCCCGTACTTCCATCAACTCCTTGCCAAACTCCCAACACCACCCCGACCACCAAAATCGCAGAATACTACCGCTACTACCGATACCACGCCCCTGCCACGGCCATCCCCGGCCACAGCACAACCGTCTCCCCTATCGAACGCCATCGACCAATACCACCACCAAAATTTCTATACCCAAAACCAAAGAAATCAAAACACTTACCTTCTCGGCCGAGCTGTGCCGCCTCCAAATCGCCAGACGCCGAATCCCGAGTCATCCGTGCGGCAAACTGCCAGCCGAAACTCCTCCGCCCCGACGCCGGCGCTCCCTCCAGCGCCACCCTCGTCCGCGTCCGTGCGGCCAGCCCACGACCGTTACGCCATCACCGGCAGACCGATGCCGTTCGTCGTCGAGAGCCCCGATCTCCTCGACCGGATCCGCCAAATCCGTCGTCGCCCCTATCTCGACCACCGGATCTCGCCGTGGGTCCGCCTCCGCCTCCAGAGTTGTACAGCCGACGAACATCCACCGAAAGATCGGACGTCGCCGGCGCCCAACGCGAGCGCCGCCGGCGGGTGTGCGTCCCACCGCTTGTGGCGACAGCCGCCGGAGCCTGCGCCCTCCCGCACGAGCCAACGCGCCTTGCCGCCGACATCGGGCCCCGCCATCTCCGCCGAGGACCTCACCCCCACGTCGCTTCCACCGCTAGCCGGTGGCGACTACGGTGAGTCTCCCGAACTCTTATTTCCTCTTCCTCTCTCTCTCTCACTTTACTAAACCCCAGAGACAGCAGCTTTTACTTTCATATATCATCATTTTTATTATTAGTATTAATATTATTATTATTAGTATTATTATTACTGATCTTATCATTATTATTATTTTTTTGTTAATTAAAAGTGTATGGATTATACTAAAGGCAGTATGTATTAAGGAATACATATTTTATATTGGAATTATGGTTTTACTAAATAGTAATATTATTAATTAATTAGTATATATACCTTAAATTATCTCTAAACTATAATATTGTATTTAAAATACGGTTTTACAAAAATTGGTATATTGTTAGATAGTAGTTTAAATACTTTTCTAAATAGTATTGTAGTAATTTACCTAATTAAAATCTAGTTCTAAATTAAAACAATTTTTTAAATATATATCTACAAATATCTTAACTAAAAATATTTTTTTTTCTACCTAACGAATTAACAATCATATTTTAACAAACTTAGAGTTTTTGCCTACCACTATCTTTTGACTTTCAAGTATTTACGTAAAATTATTTTTAAACTAATAACGTGTATTTCCCAAGTATTATAAAATATTTCTAAAATTAGCATATGTATTTATTTTCACAAATTCTTTTCAAATCATCTTAGTTAATCATGACTAATCCCCACTCTTATGTTCTCGTGAAATTTGGACCCGTACGCAATGACCAAGGCTATTGGACAAGACTGAACTTGTCAGATCCTCGCACCACACCAGGCGACACACCTGGCAAGATACCTAGCCATAATTTACTGTTTATAAATTAGTCTTCATTTTATTTATTGCATATCACTGTGTATTTATTTTCAGTTCTTTTAATTGTATCATTATTACAGTTCCTGATCTAGTGCCGGCTCAGTGATATTAGCTGTATTTTGTTATTATCCTTTGATTGCATATGGACCTAGAGTTAAGGGACTACCACTAGTTTAGTGTATTACGTAAACTTTGACACTGATGTGCCACGAGATGTGTGAGTTGTGAGTAGCATATAGCATCCGGACTTGCGTGTTGGCTGATCACTGATGCGTATAGGACGTGCGTTAGGTCTAACTGTCAATAGTTGTATGTTAGAAGACTTGACGGTTAGTAGTGTTACAAGGTCGTGGATGCGACATGATAGGTGCATTGGGTGTGGAGAACATTACATGACATATAGGCTTCTTTGCACTTCCCTTATTACCTGTGCGCTCCTCCGGAGACGCAGGCTCCAGGTGCCCTCTGACGTTTTCCAGAGCGTTATGGACGTAGCCCCTTGCACATGATGCCCTCTGACGATCTTTGGACGATATGGACATAGGCCCCTGGTGCCCTATATGGGGACTATGCCGATCCCATTTACAGCTAGGGCTCATGTGTCGAAAGGATTGTTTCTCAACTGCATGTTCACTTTAGTATGGTTTGGTTACCTTATTGTTGTCTTGTCACTTACTTTTGTTTGTGGCATATTTTATATTCAGTATTTATATGGCATTTTTATTGTAGCTTGTTACGTCCCTCTGTGGACCTGGTTATCTCGCTAGGTGTGTGTCTTGTGATTTCTGCAGGTGCTCTAGCTAAAGCCATGACTTGCGCTCTATTCTTCGAGATGTTGCTTTTGGATCGTCATCTCCTTCGCTCGACCAAATTATTTTCTTTGTATAATTCTTCCTTATTTAAATTAGTTGGTAGTGGATTTGTCTCCGCCCAACGATAGGTTCTTTCATAATAGGTTCTCTTCTTCGATTAATAATCCAAACATCAAAATTTTGTTCTTCTCAAAATCACTACAGAATCGGAAAGAGAGAGTGAATGTTAGGTTCCCAGCCTAATTGTCCAACCATGGCAGGAACACCATGAAAATTGGCCATCAAATTATAAAGAATTTTTAGTAATTTGAAGAAGACGAAGACAGTAAGGGAAAATTGTAACTAGGGTTTTGGAAATTGTATTGAAAGGCTTAAAGAAGAAAGTACAAGAAAATGTGAACTCTGTAAGAAGAAAATGCAACAAGAGATAAACAAAATGGTTCAATTCTCCGATGCTGGACTCATTCCCTTTGTTCCCTTATATAGTGGGAAGTTACAATCACTAATGCAGTTATTTGGCCTAACTAATTCTACCAGCTAGCTAATTGATTGATGAACTGGCTAACTGAGCTGGCGGTAGCTGCTGATTGGTAGGCAAAAGCTGACGTGGAGGATGGTAGCCAACCTGGACTTGTACTCTTCTTTTTAGTTTGCATTTACTGATTCATTCTGATACTGACACTCCCTTTGATACTGAATCTTCATAGAAAGGAGACTGAACTAACGCAATCTTTACTGATGGAAACTAATCATTGGCAGTAACCTAATCTTCACTGATAGGCCCCTGACAGTGAAGAAACCCTAAAAATTTGGGGGAGAAGATGCCGCAGGTGAGGATCGTCGCGAAGAACTTTATGGACATGGTGGCGGCCCTCCCGGCCTTCAAGCTCGACAACCACTACGACAGCACCTTCATCTGCGAAGCAGTACTCAGGTGCGGACACAGACACTGAAATGACACGGATACGGCGGACGAGGCACTAATTCTGGCGTCTGCTAGTGTATTTTGGCGGGAGGGGGTGTCGGATAAGCGACCGACGGACGTGACACGGGATGTATGTAGATTAGGAAGCTATGTTGTACGGACACGGACACGACGTTGGTTTGGCGTGTCCTAGTGTATTTTGGAGCTTCTGTCGCGGCACGGACACACTGGGACCAACTTTGGGAGGCTCTCTGCTTTGTAGAATTAGAATGATTTTAGTTATGGTGTGCAGTTTAGAGTTCTAGGCCCCCTTGGAATGTCATGATTACAAGGATTATTTTGAATAAAAAAGGGTTTTGTTGGAAATAATTATTTTTTGAAACATATTATGATACATATGGTGGTTTCTGAAATCGCACTCTCAAACTCGATTTAAACTAGGGAAACTCCATCTTGGGAACACAACTTCATGATAAAGGAACTCGATTTTAACTAGGGGAACTGCATCTTGGAAACACAACTTCATGACAAAAGAAAGTCAAAAGTAGTGGTTTGGTTCACACGACTTGATACGTGGTTTGATACCATTATGTTACGCCCCAATTTCGTAGAAACGATAGTCTTCCCCCGGGCGTGATGTCGTACGAATCTAAGTTGCAATCGCACAAGGCATAGTCATAAGGTTATCAAAAATACAACAACGAGAGAGTGCGCAGAGTAAATTGAACACATTATATAGAAAAAAAAACTTGAGCTTTATTGATAATGAACATCATATTACAGACTCAATACAAAGGTGCCAAACGGGCTACAAACTGACTCCATTACAAAATGAACGTCGATGAGATAGTCATTTCATACATCATACCCCTTGCTACAACCAAATTATGCAGACACCTTGGATAGGAAAGAGTCAAGATATCTCAGCTTGGACAATTGCGGAGTCTTCAAAAGAGATTGCTTTAATGCTTCGCAGACACAGACGAAGCTCCAAAACGGACGAATGCTGCCTTCAGTCACGTGGCACGCTCCACCTGATTTATAGCACCTATAGAGAGCGAGGATCAGTACAATCAACGTGTACTGGCAAGTGCCTAATTATTTTACATGCTCTCATTTGGTTCAAGAATTTAGGTGAATCATGCAGTATTTTTAATGATCTTTCTGGCCATCCTAGTCAGTTATATGCAAACAGTTTGACGAAACATAAACAAGGTAAATTACGCTAAAACTTACCCACGGCAGAGCGTGCCGTGCACATAAAACTTACCAACGTCTTCCATGTCATTTTGATATCAATTCATATTAAGTGTATGAGTGGAGGTCACTGGCATTAACTAGCCATCCTGGACATAGCTTGGTTAGACGGGGTCCTTTCAATGCAAGTAGCGATCTCCGTTGCAAGTCTCCAAATTATCCGTTACTTAAATCCACCTCGGTTATACCGTGTTTCCTCCTAGGCTGAAGCGGTCCCGTGGCCCCAGGTTACCGTTCGAGGAAATAAACACCCTTGTATACAAGTTGTACATGACCGTGCTAGACTAAACTAGTTATTCAAGCATAGTCTATGATTCATAGTAAACTTAACCAAACTCGACGTATCTCGCCTTGTCATTTTACACTGTACGTTCGTTGGTTCATTCCCTTTTGCTTAACATAGTTTGATGGAAAGCATATTATAAACAAGCATATGAACAGTTCTATGATATGCAGTTCTATAGTCCGTATACATGAAATGTCGTGCAACGGTTTATTGGAATACGCCTTTGTTTTGTTGCATTTACAGCTTAGCATAACATATGTTGGTATCAATAGTACATTGGAGAAAAAGGTCGAGAGAAGAAGGGTGTAAACCCCCTAAATTTCTACTACGATTTTTTTAAAGAAAATATTTTTGTATTTATTTTGTACTTCGTATCTGCACGTCGCATACAAGTTCGCATTTTTGTATTTGCGTAGCGTGCGAGAATTGTGTTTCATATTTGCTCGACGAGTGCGAATATGTGTCGAGGTACATATTTTAGAAAAATATTTTTATTATAAATTTTATTTTATATAGGAAAGTACATGTTCCAATAAATGTGATAAATATTTTTATTTTGTATAAAAGAGTTACTTTATTCGTCATTTAAAAATAAGTAGTGATTTGGAAAATTGTGGTTTATATGAAATGTATTCCGAATATTTTACGAAATTTGGAATTTGTTATTAATATATTTTTGTTATTTATAAAAGCTATTTTATGATTTAATATTTAAGTAAGTATCTTGATTTTGAAATTAATTAATGTTATATTTTAATATTTATGAAAAAGATATTTAAAATTTTGCTTTATTTAATATTTGAATTATTTTGATAACTTAAATTTGGAACAGATTTTATTTTAAATAGACATTAAATTAAAGGAAGTTACCTAGATTGATTTGATTTTGATTGCTTAAATTCTAAATCGACTTAAATAAAAAGATGGAATTATCCATCGGGATTTAAACCATTGCAAGTCCTTATCCAACTGGAAATTTTTACCTCCTATATAAGGAGAGGTACTCATCCATAAATTCTACCATCCACAACGTGCATCGTGTCCGTGCCCGTGCCTCTTTCCATCCACTATATGTTCCGTATTACAAATACAAAAAAATCTTGTCCCGTCCGACAATCCCGGATGTCCACCCAGTCGTGTCGGACACCCCCGACATGACACACCCAACCCGACAATCAAATCCCAAACCCTAACCCAGCTCCTGTGTCCGTGTCGACGGATGACACGGTCTCCCCCAATCCTTTTCTTCTTGTCCCGTACCGCCACCTCCACTGCTACCGATGTCCCCGGCCAACAACTTACCACCACCATCCACACCAGCCGACCCCGTTTCGACAGTACCCCACACCACCATCGCCGCTGTCACCACCATCCCTTCCCGACGCAACCATCGCCCGCACCGCACTTCCACCAACTCCTTGCCAAACTCCCAACACCACCTCGACCACCAAAATCGCAGAACACTACCGCTACCACCGACACCACGCCCCTGCCACGGCCATCCCCGGCCACAGCACAACCGTCTCCCCTATCGAACGCCACCGACCAATGCCACCACCAAAATTTCTACACCCAAAACCAAAGAAATCAAAACCTTTACCTTCTCGGCCGAGCTGGGCCGTCTCCAAATCGCCAGACGCCGAATCCCGAGTCATCCCTGCGGTAAACTGCCAGCCGAAACTCCTCCGCCCTGACGCCGGCGCTCCCTCCAGCGCCACCCTCGTCCGCGTCCGTGCGGCCAGCCCCACGGCCGTCACGCCATCGCCGGCAGACCGGCGCCGCTCGTCGTCGAGAGCCCCGATCTCCTCGCCCGGATCCGCCAAATCTGCCGCCGCCCCTGTCTCGACCGCTGCATCACGCCGTGCGTCCACCTCCGCCTCCAGAGTTGCACAGCCGGTAAACTTCTACCGAAAGACCAGACGTCGCCGACTCCTAACGCGAGCGCCGCCCGCGGGTGCGTGTCCCACCGCTTGTGGCGGCAGCCGCCGGAGCCTACGCCCTCCCGCACGAGCCAACGCGCCTTGCCGCCGACATCGGGCCACGCCATCTCTGGCGAGGACCTCACCCCCACGTCGCTTCCACCGCCAGCCGGTGGCGACCACGGTGAGTCTTCCGAACTCTTATTTCCTCTTCCTCTCTCTCTCACTTAACTAAACCCAAGAGACAGCAGCTTTTACTTTCATATATCATCATTTTTATTATTAGTATTAATATTATTATTATTAGTATTATTATTACTGATCTTATCATCATTATTATTATTATTGTTTTGTTTGTTAATTAAAAGTGTATGGATTATACTAAAGGCAGTATGTATTTAGGAATATATATTTTATATTGGAATTATGGTTTTACTAAATAGTAATATTATTAATTAATTAGTATATATACCTTAAATTATCTCTAAACTATAATATTGTATTTAAAATACGGTTTTACAAAAATTGGTATATTGTTAGATAGTAGTTTAAATACTTTTCTAAATAGTATTCTAGTCATTTACCTAATTAAAATCTAGTTCTAAATTAAAATGATTTTTTAAATATTTATCTACAAATATCTTAACTAAAAAAATATTTTTTTTTCTACCTAACGAATTAACAATCATATTTTAACAAACTTAGAGTTTTTGCCTACCACAATCTTTTAACTTTCAAGTATTTACGTAAAATTATTTTTAAACTAATAACTTGTATTTCCCAAGTATTATAAAATATTTCTAAAATTAGCATATGTATTTATTTTCACAAATTCTTTTCAAATCATCTTAGTTAATCATGACTAATCTCCACTCCTATGTTCTCGTAAAATTTGGACCCGTACACAATGACCATGGCTATTGGACAAGACTGGACTTGTCAGATCCTCGTACCATACCAGGCGACAAACCCGGTAAGATACCTTGCCATAATTTAATGTTTATAAATTAGTCTGCATTTTATTTATTGCATATCACTGTGTATTTATTTTCAGTTCTTTTAACTGTATTATTATTACAGTTCCTGATCTAGTGCCTGCTCAGTGATATTAGCTGTATTTTGTTATTATCCTTTAATTGCATATGGACCTAGAGTTAAGGGACTACCACTAGTTTAGTGCATTACATAAACTTTAACACTGATGTGCCACGAGATGTGTGAGTTGTAAGTAGCATATAGCATCCGGACTTGCGTGTTGGCTGATCACTGATGCGTATAGGACGTGCGTTAGGTCTAACTGTCAATAGTTGTATGCTAGAAGACTTGACGGTTAGTAGTGTTACATGGTCATGGATGCGACATAATAGGTGCATTGGGTGGGGAGAATATTACCTGACTTATGGGCTTCTTTGTACTTCCCTTATTACCTGTGTGCTCCTCCGGAGACGCAGGCTCCAGGTGCCCTCTGACGTTTTCCAGAGCGTTATGGACGTAGCCCCTTGCACATGATGCCCTCTGACGATCTTCGGACGTTACGGACGTAGGCCCCTGGTGCCCTATATGGGGACTATGCCGATCTCATTACAGTCAGGGCTCATGCGTCGAAAGGATTGTTTCTCAACTGCATGTTCACTTTAGTATGGTTAGGTTACCTTATTGTTGTCTTGTCACTTACTTTTGTTTGTGGCATATTTTGTATTCAGTATTTATGTGGCATGCTTATTGTATCTTGTTACATCCCTCTGAGGACCTGGTTATCTCGCCAGGTGTGTGTCTTGTGATTTCTGCAGGTGCTATAGCTAAAGCCATGACTTGCGCTCTATTCTTCGAGATGTTGCTTTTGGATCGTCATCTCCTTCGTTCGACCAAATTATTTTCTTTGTATAATTCTTCCTTATTTAAATTAGTTGGTAGTGGATTTGTCTCCGCCCAATGATTGTATACATGACAAGTTCAAAGTTGCTTTTATATCATTATTTATCTTTGTGGATGAGATTTAGTGCCTTGGTTACTACATTTTACAGCTTATGTATACATACGGCGGTCCATATACTTCGTACGTATACAGCTGGCATGGATACCTACCTAGTCCTATGTATTTTGGGACTGGGGTATTACATATTTTTGTGGTGGCCTATGCAGGTCTAGTTTGCCATTTCGGTTACATGACTGTACCGAACGGGCCTGCAATATAGGATTAGAGTCTAGAATCTCATCCACCTACTTGACATCCTTTCTTGACTTCAAATTCTGAACTCTCGTTCGACCTCCTTGATTTGCATCTTGTTTGACTCCTTCTACCGTAATTTCTTAGTTTCGTGCTTAGTAAGCTGACTACACTAGTATATGCCCATAGGTTAAACACATGGCTAGAAGATTGCATTGACAATTAATATGTATTGAGATTTTATTGAGTTATAAAGGCATTTATTTTCCTAGAAATATGATCTTAAGGATTAGTTAATTCTAAGTTGGGTAGTAGCATATTACCGCTTTCAAAAGATAGTTGGAATTTTATTTTGATATTACAAGGTGGTATACACAAGAGGATAGCTAGATCGAGAAAACAAATTGATTTGATTTTGCGTTTTGATTTTTGAAGGTCTTTGAACATTTATGATTTATTGAGTTATAGCTATACATCTTTTGGAGGGATAAAAATTTGATTTGAAAATGATCATAAAATTTTAAATGTGGAAGTATGATTTACGATTGACCAAAATTTGAGGATGATTGATAAATTTTGGTAAAATGTTTTTGAATTAAATTACGTCATATGATCTATGAATTATAAAAGTTATTTAGATTTCGAGTTTAAAGCCTTGATTATTGATATTTAAATTTTGGTGAAAAAAATTACTTTTGAAGAGTAGTTGTGACTTATTGGAAGGTAGATATACACATTTGAAGGATATAGAATTAAATTCGGGAGTTATTTAAATGTTCCATTTTGTAGTATGAATTTTGGCTGATAAACTTATTTAAATGTTGAGTTTAAGGTTTGGAGAAAACATATATAATAATAGTTATTCGATTGCGATATACAAGGGTTGTTTCGAGATTGACTAGAGATTTAAAATTTTGATTAAAGTTGACAGTCTAAGATAATTGGAAATTTTGGCGGAGTATCTTGGAAATTTTATTGAGAAACTTTCGAGGAACTTGAAACTTTAGATTAGATCATATATTGGTAGAGAACCAAGAAGCAAGTAAGGTCACCCTAGTGAGATAGAAGTATTCCACATTAGATTTCCATACCACCTATGATTATGATATTGCATATACTCAAGTATAGTTAGTCATCGACCAAACCAATGAACATATCTTTGACTTACTCGACCTTCCCTCAAATCTAGATCTTTTATCGTGACCATCTAATTGATTGAAACTTAGAAATGATTAGAATCATTCTCTTAACCATACCCTTATCTAAGAGACTATCTGCTCCCTAGAAACTGTGTCCCTAACTTATTTTACCTTGATCTCCGAGGTTTACTAAATTACCTTTATTTCGTGCTTTAACTATATCCTTTTGTACATTAATTAGTACCACATGAACTCTCACTTTCTAAATTGATCATTTGGCGTTCTCTATCGTGACTTTGATATTTGGAGCACAACACTAGACTTTTCCTTCCAACAAATTTCACATGCAAGACCTAGACGAGCTCACCTTCATGTAGGTATATCATGTCCCACTAAAACACGTCCCCTTGTACTCTATTTTTATGATATGACTTTCGGGTCATAAAGACTAAACTATAACCCTTACCATGGTACCGATATGGACTCAACCTCGACTCAATCTTTTTTTCGACCTAATATATGATTGCGATCTATTAAATCCCTTAAATGCTTAACCTTGCGTTTTATCTTGGCTGCTTAACCTTTGTCATTTATTTTCATGTCTTATCTCGATTCACTTAGACACATAACCTCTTTTCGCTCTTCAATATTACAACCGTTACCCTTTTCTCTTCCAATTAAACTGCTTTACTTATATTTCACTATAATTCCCCCATAGTTTATGCTACCTTGTTCCTTGTATGATTCCCTTATGCGAAATAAAATTTGATCATGACAATCTTGGGTTAGTAGAGGTTAGATTGGAGAACCCCACAGCATGGATAAATACTACAGTTGGTTAAGATAATTACGAGATTACAAGGTGTAGAATGGACATAAGTGAAAATGTGCGATAAATCCAAATAGATGAAGTAAGGAATGTTTTGATAGAAAACTCAAGGGTAAAGACTTCTCGAATTCCAAAATTTGTTTTGAGGTAACTAAGTAGCGAGTGAAGAAGTTTCTAAAGTGTTGGTGGTTTAAGAACCAAATTTATATATTAAATTTATGGATGCAAATTTTTAATAAAGGCAATGTTGACGTTGCCTTCGATTGCATATAGTGTTATGATGATATTAGTTTCCAAGGATAACCAATTGTTGAAGAAAGAAACCTTTACATTTTGATGCATGGAGAATTAAGTTCTAGGATGATTATGGCTATAAAGTTAAGTTGAGTTTCATTTCTACCATCAAAAAGATGAGATTATTGAATTCAAATTTTCGAGAGAGAGACTAATAAATATTTTAGGAAATTTTCAATTATGATGATAAAAGATTGAGTTATGAAGGTATACCGTTAGTTTTCGAGATTTATCAAACATTGAAGACGGACTTTTATTTTGGTACCTATGGATGCGTTGTACATTGACCAATAAATACAAATTTGTAGTTAGAAGATTTTAACTTTTACTTGGGCCAAATTGGTTGAAGGTTTTGGAATTTTAATTTTAGAGGAAATTATAACTTGGAAAGATATATAAAAGTGAGCTAGTATAATGGAGATTTTGGAATTCAAAATTTGAGATTATTGGAAATTCTATGACGAGATAGAGGAAGTTAGAGTACATTTATAATCATATTGGTTTTTGTTAAATTTTTAAGGGGACGTGGTACGAAAGTAATTTTTGGAATGAACGATTTATGATAAGAGAGATTATATGAATATTGATGATATCAAAGGATTAAGGAGTTTATTACCTGCTTATGAGGTTGCCCCTTTTTAAGGATAATGTTAGGGTTGATCGAGCTTAGTCATTGATTAGTTGTCATATAGATGATCGTAATCTAAACTGAAACCATCGAATTTTTCTGTTCTAGTCGATCCAATGACATATTGCCATTGAAATGTCGCTCGCCTCCTCGTCGAATATTTTGTTTGCATTCTCGTCCCAAGAAGATCTCGTAAATCTATTCGAATAAATTCTTTCCATCCCCTTCGCCCTACCTACCCTAATTACTCCTAAATTTCGAGGACAAAATTTTTTTAAGTTGGGCAGGATGTAAACCCCCTAAATTTCTACTATAATTTTTTTAAAGAAAATAGTTTTTGTATTTATTGTGTACTTCGTATCTGCACGTCGCATACAAGTTCGTATTTTTGTATTTGCGTAGCGTGCGAGAATTGCGTTTCGTATTTGCTCGACGAGTGCGAATATGTGTCGAGGTACATATTTTAGAAAAACATTTTTATTATAAATTTTATTTTATATAGGAAAGTACATGTTCAAATAAATGTGATAAATATTTTTATTTTGTATAAAAGAGTTATTTTATTCGTCATTTAAAAATAAGTAGCGATTTGGAAAATTGTGGTTTATATGAAATGTATTCCAAATATTTTGCGAAATTTGGAATTTGTTATTAATATATTTTTGTTATTTATAAAAGCTATTTTATGATTTAATATTTAAGTAATTATCTTGATTTTTGAAATTAATTAATGTTATATTTTAATATTTATGAAAAAGATATTTAAAATTTTATTTTATTTAATATTTGAATTATTTTGATAATTTAAATTTGGAACAAATTTTATTTTAAATAGACATTAAATTAAAGGAAGTTATCTAGATTGATTTGATTTTGATTGCTTAAATTCTAAATCAACTTAAATAAAAAGATGGAATTATCCATCGGGGTTTAAACCATTGCAAGTCCTTATCCAACTGGGAATTTCTACCTCCTATATAAGGAGAGGTACTCATCCATAAATTCTACCATCCACAACGTGCGTCGTGTCCGTGACCGTGCCTCTTCCCATCCACTATATGTTCCCCATTACAAATACAAAAAGATCATGTCCCGTCTGACAATCCCGGACGTCCACCCAGCCGTGTCGGACACCCCCGACACGACACACCCAACCCGACAATCAAATCCCAAACCCTAACCCAGCTCTTGTGTCCTTGTCGACGTATGACACGGTCTCCCCCGACCCTTCCCTTCTTGCCCCGTGCCGCCACCTCCACTGCTACCGATGTCCCCAGCCAACAACTGACCACCACCATCCACACCAGCCAACCCCGTTCCGACAGCACCCCCACACCACCATCGTCGCTGTCACCACCATCCCTTCCCGACGCAACCATCGCCCGCACTTCCACCAACTCCTTGCCAAACTCCCAACACCACCCCGACCACCAAAACCGCAGAACACTACCTCTACTACCGATACCACGCCCCTGCCACGGCCATCCCTGGCCACAGCACAACCGTCTCCCCTATCGAACGCCACCGACCAATGCCACCACCAAAATTTCTATACCCAAAACAAAAGAAATCAAAACCCTTACCTTCTCGGCCGAGCTGTGCCGCCTCCAAATCGCCAGACGCCGAATCCCGAGTAATCCGTACGGCAAACTGCCAGCCGAAACTCCTCCGCCCCGACACCGGCGCTCCCTCCAGCACCACCCTCGTCCGCGTCCGCACGGCCAGCCCCACGACCATCACGCCATCACCGGCAGACCGATGCCGCTCGTCGTTGAGAGTCCCGATCTCCTCGACCGGATCCGCCAAATCCGCCGTCGCCCCTGTCTCGACCACCGCATCTCGCCGTGCGTCCGCCTCCACCTCCAGAGTTATACAGCCGACGAACTTCCACCGAAAGATCGGACGTTGCCGGCGCCCAACGCGAGCGATGCCGGCGGGTGTGCGTCCCACCGCTTGTGGCGACAGTCGCCGGAGCCTGCGCCCTCCCGCACGAGCCAACGCGCCTTGCCGCCGACATCGGGATGCGCCATCTCCGGCGAGGACCTCACCCCCACGTCACTTCCACCGCTAGCCGGTGGCGACCACGGTGAGTCTCCCGAACTCTTATTTCCTCTTCCTCTCTCTCTCTCACTTTACTAAACCCAATAGACAGCAGCTTTTACTTTCATATATCATCATTTTTATTATTAGTATTAATATTATTATTAGTAGTATTATTATTATTACTGATCTTATCATTATTATTTTTATTTTTTTGTTAATTAAAAGTGTATGGATTATACTAAAGGCAGTATGTATTTAGGAATACATATTTTATATTGGAATTATGGTTTTACTAAATAGTAATATTATTAATTAATTAGTATATATACCTTAAATTATCTCTAAACTATAATATTGTATTTAAAATACGGTTTTACAAAAATTGGTATATTGTTAGATAGTAGTTTAAATACTTTTCTAAATAGTATTGTAGTAATTTACCTAATTAAAATCTAGTTCTAAATTAAAACGATTTTTTAAGTATATATCTACAAATATCTTAACTAAAAATATTTTTTTTTCTACCTAACGAATTAACAATCATATTTTAACAAACTTAGAGTTTTTGCCTACCACTATCTTTTGACTTTCAAGTATTTACGTAAAATTATTTTTAAACTAATAACGTGTATTTCCCAAGTATTATAAAATATTTCTAAAATTAGCATATGTATTTATTTTCACAAATTCTTTTCAAATCATCTTAGTTAATCATGACTAATCTCCACTTATGTTCTCGTGAAATTTGGACCCGTACGCAATGACCATGGCTATTGGACAAGACTGGACTTGTCAGATCCTCGCACCACACCAGGCGATACACCAGGCAAGATACATAGCCATAATTTACTGTTTATAAAATGGTCTGCATTTTATTTATTGCATATCACTGTGTATTTATTTTCAGTTCTTTTAATTGTATCATTATTACAGTTTCTGATCTAGTGCCTGCTCAGTGATATTAGCTGTATTTTGTTATTATCCTTTGATTGCATATGGACCTAGAGTTAAGGGACTACCACTAGTTTAGTGTATTACGTAAACTTTGACATTGATGTGCCACGAGATGTGTGAGTTGTGAGTAGCATATAGCATCCGGACTTGCGTGTTGGCTGATTACTGATGCGTATAGGACGTGCGTTAGGTCTAACTGTCAATAGTTGTATGTTAGAAGACTTGACGGTTAGTAGTGTTACATGGTCGTGGATGCGACATGATAGGTGCATTGGGTGGGGAGAATATTGCATGACATATAGGCTTCTTTGCACTTCCCTTATTACATGTGCGCTCCTCCGAAGACGCAGGCTCCAGGTGCCCTCTGACGTTTTCCATAGCGTTATGGACGTAGCCCCTTGCACATGATGCCCTCTGACGATCTTCGGACGTTATGGACGTAGGCCCCTGGTGCCCTATATGGGGACTATGCCGATCCCATTTACAGCTAGGGCTCATGCGTCGAAAGGATTGTTTCTCAACTGCATGTTCACTTTAGTATGGTTAGGTTACCTTATTGTTGTCTTGTCACTTACTTTTGTTTGTGGCATATTTTATATTCAGTATTTATATGGCATTTTTATTGTATCTTGTTACATTCCTTTGAGGACCTGGTTATCTCGCCAGGTGTGTGTCTTGTGATTTCTGCAGGTGCTCTAGCTAAAGCCATGACTTGCGCTCTATTCTTCGAGATGTTGCTTTTGGATCGTCATCTCCTTCGCTCGACCAAATTATTTTCTTTGTATAATTCTTCCTTATTTAAATTAGTTGGTAGTGGATTTGTCTCCGCCCAACGATTGTATACATGACAAGTTCAAAGTTGCTTTTATATCATTATTTATCTTTGTGGATGAGATTTAGTGCCTTGGTTACTGCATTTTACAGCTTATGTATACATACGATGATCCATATACTTCGTACTTATACAGCTGGCATGGATACATACCTAGTCCTATGTATTTTGGGACTTGGGCGTTACAAAGGGTCAGCCACTCGCCTTAGTCTTACTTGAGGCGAGGAACATGTTGGCCGCGCTTAGACGTCGCCTACGCGATCATATGAAATCGCATAAGCAACTGATTAGAACACTGTGACATTCAAGGAGTTCGATACGAGATGCGAAGTTCGAAAACGTAAGCCATGAAAATCATCGAAAACATTCATGAAAACGCATTTATGAAAAACCAAAGCCAAAGGGCAAGTGCGGCATAAAAAGTAGAGCAACGGGAGGTCTCTCCCGACTCAGCCGCAGAGTCTATCCTCGAGGTGTAACCCACTGAATATGGGACTTGATTCCGAAAAAGCCTTTCCATAACGAGAAAAGGATCTTAATTCAATCGTTCCCGTTCGACCGCTTCAACTGATCCCGATCTATCGGTTCCGACTGAATCGGTAGCGACAGTGTTCCTTTCTCGCGCATCCCGTGGACGAAGAATAGGGCACGACGTAGGGATAGGGTACTACACCATAACCAACTAAGAAAAAGTTTTGTCCTCGAAACTTAAGAAGAGAACCTACCGCTAGGGAAAATAGAGAAGAAAAATTTTCCCTCATCTCAGACTCAAGCTCCCAAGTCGACTCCTCGACCGATGGTTCTTCCAAAGAACACAAACGAGAGGTATGGCATGGTTTTGAAGCAGTTATCCTTGCCCTCTAAGATTTGCACAGGCTCTTCAACATAAGACAAGTCTGCATGCAGATTCAGCTGACCAAAATCTACCATATGGCTCGGATCGTGCGCGTACTTCTGCAACTGAGAGACATGGAAGATATCGTGCACATCCGACAGTTCTGGCGGCAATGCAATCTGGTAAGCTACTGGGGTGACTCGCTTCAATATCTCGAAAGGACCGATAAATCTTGGACTCAATTTTTCTTTAGCTCCAAATCTCGTGACTCCTTGCATAAGTGTGACTTTCAGAAACACTTGATTGCCCTCCAGGAATTCAAGGGCCATCGGTGTGTCTCGACGTAGCTTTTCTGCCGACTTTGTGCTATCTTCAATCTCTTCCGTACCAACTTAACTTTTTGTACGGTCTGTTCCACCAGTTCCGGGCCGAGTATCTGCCGTTCCCCGATTTTATCCCAGCAAATAAGCGATATGTACTTTCGGCCATACAAAGCTTCATACGGTGCTATTTGGATGCTGGACTGATAGCTATTATTATATGCAAATTCGGCCAACGGTAGATGGACGTCTCGGCTTGACTTCAAGTCGATTGCACAGAGGCGTAAAATGTCTTCGAGAATCTGATTCACCCGTTCTGTTTGGTCATCGGCCTGAGGATGATATGCTGAGCTAAACTTTAATTTGGTCCCCATTGCTGACTGAAGACTGCACCAGAAGCGTGATATGAATTGCCCATCCCGATCTGAGATAATTGATAC
Source organism: Iris pallida (assembly GCA_029216955.1). Classification (NCBI taxonomy): domain Eukaryota; kingdom Viridiplantae; phylum Streptophyta; class Magnoliopsida; order Asparagales; family Iridaceae; genus Iris; species Iris pallida. The sequence continues at coordinate 7,984,656 of JANAVB010031216.1, read as the reverse complement.
TGGAATCCCGTGCAACTGAACTATTTCATCAAGATAGATCTAAGCAAGGCGATCGACGCTCTAAGTGACTTTAATGGGAATAAAGTGCGCTAACTTGGTTAATCGATCAACGATAACCCGGATGGCATCGTTCCCCCATGGCATCTTTGGTAGGCCAACAACAAAGTCCATAGTGATGTGATCCTATTTTCATTCTGGAATGGCAAGGTTCTGCATCTCTCCGCCCGGTCGCTGGTGCTCAGCTTTTACCTGCTGACAGGCCATACATTGTGACATGAAGAGTGCAACATCTCTCTTCATGTCGTGCCACCAAAAGACAATACGGAGGTCCTTATACATCTTGGTGCTGCCAGGATGCAAGGAATATTTTGCATAATACGACTCCAACATTATCTCCTTTCTGAGTTTTGGGTTATCCGGTACACATAGCTTGCCCTTCACTCGTAATGTTTCCGACTCGTCCTCTGCAAAGTCAGATGTTTTCCCTGTTGATATCAGCTTTCACATCTTCTCCAGGTATGGATCATCCTTCTGAGCAGACTTGATCTTTTCCAATAGGCTTGGTTCTAGCCGCAGTTGCGCCAGCGGTGCGCCTACAAATCAAACTCAGATTTATATGCCCATTCCTTCCAAGTCACGCAGCAGTCGACTGTTGATGGATAGTAAAGCTATGTACTTCCGACTCAGTGCATCTGCCACAACATTCCCCTTGTCCGGCGTATAGTCGATCGACAAGTCGTAGTCTTTAATCAGTTCCAGCCATCGCCTCTGCCGCAAATTCAGTTCTTTCTGGGTGAAGTGATACTTGAGGCTCTTATGGTCCGTATAAATCCTGTATGCCACGCCATAAAGATAGTGGCACCACAGCTTAAACGCGAATACAATTATCGCTAATTCTAGGTCATGAGTGGGATAGTACTTCTCATGCGGCTTTAGCTGTCTGGAAGCAAAATATATCACCTTATCCTGTTGTATGAGCACATACCCCAAACCCTGGCCAGAAGTATCGTTGAAGATTTGAAATTCCTCGGTCCCTTCAGGAAGAGCGAGTATCGGGGCCGAAACGAGCTGCTGTTTTAGCTCCTGGAATGAAGCTTCACAGTCGTCTAACCATACGAATGCGAATCCTTTTTGGGTGAGGCGAGTCAAGGGCAATGCGATCTTCGTGAAGTCCTTCACGAAGCGTCTATAGTATCCCGCCAAACCGAGGAAGCTTCAAATTTTACTGACAGATGTAGGCCGTTTCCAATCAATAACTGCCTCAACTTTCTTCCGATCAACTGAAATGCCTTCAGCGGAGATGATATTATCACTCCCGTTTTTCGTTATACGTATTTTCAGTATACGTGTACGGACTCCCGAACCGTATTTTGACTTGTCTAGCTTGGTTTGGTCTTGGTTTAGCTCAGCTTGGTTTATTTTGGCTTGGTTTGGGCCAAGTGGTTCATCATGATAAACCCCCCCATAACCCAACTCCACTCTCTCTCTCATCATTACTCTTTCATTTATTTCTCTTCTCCATTAATTTTCTCCAACCACCTTAGGCAAGTGCAACTTGCTTCATGGAGGAACTCCAATTTTTATTGTTCTATTGTCTTCCCTACAAGCTTCTAAGACTCTTTAGTACTTAACACTTTTGGTTTTGGTGGATTAAAACTTGTATATCTAAGTTTTCACAAATTTTGGTTTTCTTGGGTTTTGATCTCTCAAACTTCTTTATTTTTATGTTTTGATTGTTCTATGTTGTAAAGAATTTGATTTTACCCAAAATTGACCTTTGAAAACCCGGATTTCGAGTTATTTTGAGTGATTTATGGACCTTGGAAGTTCATGGGTTCTATGGTTCTTCTTCTCGGGTTGGAAAAGAAGAACAGTGTGGGCGCATGTCATTTTATGCGCCCACAATGACTTTAGCCTTGGGCGCATAGCCCTATATATGCGTCCAAGCTCCCTGCCTTCCACAGTGTGGGCGCATGGCTTTATATGCGCCCATGACTTTTGGTGCTTATGCACATAGCTTAGATATGTGTTAAGTCATAGAGTCCCTTGCTGTGGGTACATAGCCCTTATTATGTGCCCACATAGCCAGTATAGATGCCTCTTGACTTAGCTTCCCATTGCTTCCTGCCTTCCTAAGTGTGGGCGCATAAACTATAGGCGCATACATGTGGGCGCATAGACTATAAGCGCATGCTTGTGGGCGCATAGGACATAGGCGCATGCTTGTGGGCGCATAGGACATAGGCGCATGCACTCTCTTGTGCATTCCTTCCATAACATATGCCCTACATGATGTGTTTAGTCCTAGGCGCATACATGTGGGCGCATGCGCTTAGGCGCATAGCCTTGGGCGCATGGCACTCTCAGCACATGCATTTTGGGTGCATGCTCTTCATGACACCCCATTGACCCTTTGTGCCATCTCTTGCAAATGTCCGTATTTGTCCCCACGGTCCTTGTAAATTGGGACTTTGCTTGTACTCTTTACTTGACTAAGTCCTATAAGGTTATTTTTCATGTTGCACATGTACTCTGAGCTTTAAACACGATCTTGGTATGGCACGTACACTCTCTAACAACTTCTTGATAGTGGCCCGCCGTGGTGCACTCACATGAACACGACATGACAATGTGATCTTACGTGATAACTCTTGATAGTGACCCATCGTGGTGCACTCTTGACAAGTAACTTGACATGATAATTCTTGATGGTGGTCCGTTGTGGCGCACTCTTGACAAGTAATCTTGATAAGCAACCTAACATGATAAATCTTAATATGCTATTACGACGACTATCTTGACTTGCTAAGTAACTCTTGTCTTGACACCGTGGATGGTTGTGCTTTTATAAGCTACATGTCTCGTCTTGCATCATGTCTAGGACATAGATTTCTTGTTACCATGGTCAGGAATTCATACTGAATCTGACTAGGATAATGACTAGATTGATCAAATAGTCCATGAAGAGATTTTCCAGCTGCAGGCAGTCACGTTATCTGGGTGCACTAATTGGACTTGTAGCATGTCGTCGAGTAGTGCACATTTCCAGCACACTATCATGTGTTTTACCCCCAAGTCACCTAATCCAACTCTCTCAGCTTGCGTCCGGATAACCTGGATTAATACTACAGGGCTTGTGACTGTTGGAACATCTCGATGCATCTTGTTAGTAACTAAGCTTGTGATAACCCTAGTTAGTTAAAGTATCAAGCCGTAATCATTGCTTGGCCATGATTGATGGATGGAGTCTAGTATAGTCTTGCCTAGATAGGGCCAGTACATGGTTATCTCAGCACGTTACTGTTATAATTTACTTTATCGATAATCGGTCAGAGGCTAAGTTCTGTTCAGGTGAAGGGTTACAACCCCGGTCCTTGTTTGGTTTACGGATTGTAACTTGGTTACTGGAATAGTCCTTTAGTTATCTTATCGTTTATCGCCTTGTTTCTCTAACTCATGTCTTTCGTTATCATTAATGTATTTATGTGTTAATATGCTGGTTTTAGTTCTTAAGTGAAGCCTCTCTTGTGGCATTTGCTCTTTCTGGGGTCTGACCCAGCTGGTTTTGTATGGCCAGATTTTGGACTAGCACCCGAGGATCTTCCAACCTTCCAGCCAGATGGTGAACACTAGATGCAACCCTGGCAACGAGTAGGTTTTATTTTGCTCTCTTACTCCATTGTAAATTATTCTTTTAAGGCGTTCAGCCGCCGAGCAAGTGTTAGCTTGTGTTAAATTTACATTCATGTCTGCCTAAGGGCTGTAACATGATTGACAAATCCTAGGGTTGATTATGTATGACTTAAACTCTTGCTAGTCTTCGTATTTTGTATAACTAGCTTCATGATCATCTGAATATGTAATGTATGGGACGCTTTACTTTGTATGTCTGATGATCTACCATCTTGTTACATTTACTTGCTTGCTTGAGATTGAGACACTAGGCATGTTCTTGACCATAAGTGACTGTTGGCTTGTAGTTAAACCCTCATGCATCTAGACAGCCGTGACCGTACATCGAGGTGGGTTACACTTCAATGTACGTAGCTAGCTGTGTCTGTCCCCCGCTCTCCAGTATTCTGATTCTGGGGCGTGATACGGTTTAAGTGGTGGCCCATGCAGGTCTTATAAATCAAGATGTACGAGGGTTTCACTAAATAGATGTCTCAATCAGCACTCACCCTTGATCTCTACTCATGTCTTCTAATCTGTCCAAAATCTTGACCTGATCACATGCTTATATCCTCGATCTATCATGGTCCTTCCTTATTGTTCCCCATGTCGTTTCTTCAGCGGCTTTGCTCCTGGTCCTACCGATCAGCAAGGCGGAGCACCTCAAGTGAACCAGCAGCAACCTGGAGACCAAGCCCAGTACTCTGGAGCAGTCTCCCGAGTCATGGATTCCCGGGGTCATGAGCCACCAGTTCAGCCAGTCCAGCCTGCAGAGCCTGACAATGGAACCCTGGTGGGACTCATCAGGGAATTGCTTGTATCTCAAGATCGTCGGGACGATGCCCTATACCAGAAAGTACAAGATGCCATGGGCAGAGTTGGTTACCAGGGGAACAACGCGGCCAACAGCTTCAAGCTTCTGAACCCTCCCTTCTTTGACGGCAGTGAAGATACTATCGCTGCTGATGCGTGGCTTCAGGACATAGAAGTTATCCTGGAGGCAGCTATGATTCCTGAGAAAGAGAAGGTGGCCGATGTGTGCCTATAGCTATTGGACTTAGCCCGCAACTGGCGGGCGATGCTAGCAGTTGGATTACCAACGCCTGTTTTATGGGCAGTATTCAGCAATAAGTTCCAGACCAAGTACTTCGACGTAGTAGCTCGGTATGATCTGTAGACGAGATTCACCAATCTTAAGCAGATGGAAAGAACGGTCGATGGATATGCGGCCGAGTTTTCTAGACTCAGTCGGTTTGCTCCTACCTTGGTGGCAATCGAATTGGATCGAGCCTAGCGATTCCAGCAGGGACTCCACCTAGAGATCATTATATCAGTGGAGCAGTTTGAGCACCAGACGTTTGATGCCGTCTTGCGAGTAGCAAAGAGGCATGAGATTTTTCCACAGCCACAAGCCTTACAGTCTATCCAGGTTACCCAGGTCGAATATTTGGGGTTGAATTCAAGTGGGTACATCGTCCAGGAAATGTATGTACCCTTAAGTAGCTTGGAGGGTGCAACACATGACAGTGTGCTGGAAATGTGCCCTACTCGTCGGCAGGCTACAGATCCACAAGCGCGCCCAGGTAACGTGATTGCCTGTAGCTGGGAAATCTCTTTATGACTACTATGTTATTCTAGTTATTAGCCTAGTCTATTTTAATAGGTTCCCCTGACCGTGGTACTCAGGAGTCCCATCCTAAACATGATGCAAGACAAGACTAGTTCCTTTGTACAAGCACAATCGCCCACGGTGTTCAGGTTATTTATACATGTCATGTTAGCTGTCGCAACAGCAATTCGAGATATATTATGTCAGGTTTACTTGTCAGGAGTGTGCCACGGCGGGCCACTATCATGTCATATTACTTGTCAAGAGTGCACCACTACGGGTCACTGTCGTGTTCATGGTATATGTGCAGGATAACATAGTACAAGCATTATCAAAAGGGCCAAGTACACTGAGGGCCACAAGATATGGGCCTAATTAATAACAATTAGATCATAAAATACAAGGCTATGGAAGAGCCATGCGGCTCGGGCATATGCGGCCAGGAAGTGATCTCATGCGGCTGGGGAGGGAGCAGCCCATGCGGCTGGAGAGAACCAAGCATATGCGGCCGGAGGGAAAAGGAGTGCATGCGGCTCAAGGCGGTTCAGGGTGCATGCAGCTCAGAGGAAGAAAGTCCATGCGGCCAGAGAGGGAAGTCCATGCGGCTCTGGGGGTGACTGGGCCTTATGTGGCTCAAGATGGCGGGCACATATGCGGCTACGGGAGAGCAACGTTATACGGCTGAAAGGGGGCAGGAGCTTATGCGGCTGGAAATGGAGGACGTCTCATGCGGCTGCGGGAGAGCCGAGTCCCATGCGGCCAGGGAGAGAAGTCTATGCGGCTCGGAAGAGACTCGGTCTATGCGGCCAGGAAAAGTAGGCTTATGCGGCTGGAGGGAATGGGCCAATACGGCTGCGGTTATAATCAAGCTCATGCGGCTGCGGATGATCGGGTTCATGCGGCTGGAAGAATAAAGTTCATGCGGCTGGATGCCATGCTGCCTTTATGCGGCTAAGATTGTCATTATTGCTCTGCGACTGAGATGAAAGAATTTATGCGGCTGAAAGAACGGGAGTTCATGCGGCTACGAAAAAGGAGTCTCATGCGGCTGGCAAGGAGCCCATGGTCTATGCGGCTGAGAAAGCTTGCCGCATGGAAGTCCATACGGTCAAGTACAGCCATGCGGCCAGGAAAGGCTTATGCGGCCATGAACTGCCATGTGGCTGCACGGTTCTTCTTCTCCACTGAATCCGAGAAGAAGAGTCATGGACTCCCTTCTTCAAAGCTTCATAAATCCTTCATCCCAAGTCTAAATCCAGACTTTCATAGGTCAAAATGGGGCAGAACGAGATTCTCTACAACATGGAACCATCAAAACTTGATAATAACAAGATTAAATAGATCAAAACCCAAGAAATCCGAAAATAAAATAAACTTAGATCTACAAGCAATTAGCCATGGAAATTGAGAATGCTAAGTACTAAAGTGTTTTAGAATGCTGTGAAGAAGAGAATGGAACAATAAAACTTGAGTTCCTCTATGAAGCAAGATGCACTTGCCTAAGCTCTCCCTCTCTCTCTCAGGTAGGTGAAGAGTAATGGTGGGGAAGAAGAAGAGTAAATGAGGAGAGAGAAATGAGTGGGGGTAATAAATGGTGAGGGTGGTGGTAGGTAGGTGGGTTGGTTCATAATTAAAACCGAACCAAGCTGAACCAAATCAAGCCAAACCGAACCAAGATGAACCAAGCAAGGAGACATGAAATACGAGTTAAAATACGTACACGTATACCAAGATACGTAATACGAACCACAGGCATTACAACTCTACCCACCTTAAAAGAATTCTGTCCTCGGAATTTAATTAAGAGGCTAGAGGGGCAAGAACAAGCTCTATTAATCACAAGCAAGCTATAACTAGGCAATCAATCAAGCAATCAATCATGAAAGCAAGGAATCGAAGGCATGAGGCATAAGGAAGACATTATACCTCACGAGTCAAACAGGTCGGGATATCGCGATCGGATATCATCCTCATGCTCCTATGTCGACTCACCCAAAGAGTGATGACCCCAAGCAACTCGGACTAACTTGATAGTCTTGTTCTTGAGTGTCTTCTCTCTTCGGTCCAATATAGACACGGGCCTCTCCTCATACGAAAGGTTAGTACCAACAACCAATTTCGAATGGTCCAGGATATGGCTCGGATCCGGGATATACCGTCGCAATTGGGACACATGGAACACGTCATGCACCTCACGTAGCGACGGCGGGAGAGCGAGACGATAGGATACATCACCTACTCGCTCCAGAATATTGAACGGTCCTATATACCTAGGACTAAGCTTTTCTCGTACACCGAAATGAATGACGCCACGGTTAGGCGAAATCCTCAGGAATACATGGTCGTCGACCGAAAACTCAAGAGGGCGTCGATAAGAATCGGCCCAATGACGCTGGCGATCTTGGGCAACTCTAAGATGATCCCTGACTCTTCTGACCACTTCAACTGTCTGGGCAATCATTTTTGGACCGAGCATCTGCCTCTCTCCAACATCATCCCAGGCTAGCGGGGATCTACACTTCCTACCATACAGTGCCGCGAACGGTGCCATCTGGATACTGGCCTGGAAACTGTTATTGTACGAGAACTCCACCAGGTGCAGGTGATCTTCCCACGAACTACCGAAGTCGAGTGTACAAGACCGCAATATATCTTCCAAGGTTCGTATGGTACGCTCTGACTGACCATCTGTCTGCGGATGATAAGCTGAGCTGAACTGGAGGTGAGTTCCCAAACTCTCTTGCAGACTGCGCCAAAAGTGCAACGTAAACCTTAAATCTCTGTCCGAGGTAATACTGACTGGTACACCATGAAATCTGACGATCTACCTGAGGTACATCTCTGCTAGCTGAGCCGTCGACTGACCAACTCTGAATGGGAGAAAGTGAGCCACCTTCGTGAGCCTGTCTATAACAACCCAAATAGCATCTCTACCGGTCGGGGACCTAGGTAATCCAGTCATGAAATCCATGATTATATGCTCCCACTTCCATTCTAGAATTGGCAAGGGCTGAAGAAGTCCAGCTGGCCTCTGATGTTCAGCTTTAACTTGTTGGCAAACCAAACACCGAGAGACAAACCGGGCTATCTCCCTTTTTATGCCATTCCACCAAAAGTGCTGACGGATATCGCGGTACGTCTTCGCACCACCGGGATGAATGGAATACTGAGAACTGTGAGCTTCTGCCATGATCTTTTGTCTGATATCTCCACTGGATACACAAAGACGATTACCATGTCAAAGTGTACCATCTTCATGAATGCATAACTCTGGTCTCCGTCCTGCCTCACACTCTACTCTGAGTCGCTGAAGCTTGGAATCTGCTGACTGCGCCATCCAAATCCTCTCGACTATAGTGGACTGAACCTGCATACTGGCCATCAATGCCACACTGGAAGGGAGAACAACTTCTATACCCATCTTCTGAATATCTGCTAACAGTTCTGGTTGTGTTGTTAGGAAATAAACTCTGGCCCTCCTGCTCAGCGCATCTGCAACGACGTTGGCCTTCCCAGGATGATACTGCAAGTTGACATCATAATCCATATAATCCATAAGTAGCTCTAGCCATCTCCTCTGACGCATGTTAAGATCCTTCTGGGTAAAAACATACTTCAGGCTCCTGTGGTCGGTAAAAATCTCCACCCTATCTCCATACAAGTAGTGCCGCCACAACTTAAGTGCAAATACTACTGCTGCCAACTCCAAGTCATGGGTTGGATAATTCCTCTTATGATCACGAAGTTGTCGTGACGTATAAGCTATTACCTTCCCATGCTGCATCAGAACACATCCCAAACCTCTGTCTGAAGCATCACAATACACTGAGAATACTCCGGTCCCATCTGGAAGCATGAGAATAGGTGCCGTCATCAAGCCTCGCTTCAACTTCTCAAAAGAATCCTGGCACTCTGCTGTCCAAGCAAACTATACATCCTTGCGGGTCAACTGGGTCAATGGCGCTGAAATCCGAGTAAAGTCTGAAACAAATCGCCGGTAGTAGCCGGCCAACCCAAGAAAACTGCGAACTTCTGCAACTGTGCTAGGCACCGGTCATGACTCAATAACCACGATCTTCTGGGGATCCACTTCCACTCCTTCTCTGGTGATGATATGACCCAAGTAGAAAATACGATCGAGCCAGAACTCGCATTTACTGAACTTGGCATATAACTGATTCTCTCGAAGAATCTGAAGAACCACACGGAGATGCTGCTCATGCTCCGTTATACTCTTGCTGTAAACCAGGATGTCATCTAGGAACACAATCACGAACTGATCCAAGTAGGGCATAAAAATACGATTCATGAGGTCCATGAATACTGCTGGCGCATTGGTTGCTCCAAATGGCATAACAAGGAACTTCCAAAGCCCATATCTCGATCTAAAAGTTGTCTTCGGGATGTCCTGCTCTCTGACTCTGATCTGATGATATCCTGACCGCAAGTCAATCTTCGAGAATACTGCTGCCCCTAGAGTTAATCAAACAAGTCATCTATCCTCGGAAGAGGGTATCTATTCTTGATTGTCACTAAGGTCAAGGTACGATAATCTACACATAACCTGAACGTACCATCCTTCTTTTTCATAAGAAGCATCGGGGCTCCCCAAGGCGATCCACTAGCACGAATGAATCCTATGATCTTGAGTTTTTCAATCATCTTGTACAATATCTCCAGCTCTGATGGCGCCATCCGGTAGACTCTTTCTGACACTGAGGCGGTCCTGGGAATCAAGTCGATAGTAAACTCGATCTTCCGCTCTGGCGGCATCCGTGGAAGCTCTTCTGGGAAAACATCTGGAAACTCCTCAACTATCCAGGGTAACTGCACCGTTGCTACTGTCATCCGCAATACTGGAGGAGAAGGTTCGACTTCGCCTCGGGAAAAGAAAAACTATGGCTCGCCTGGAATGCTAAAAATAACTCTGCCAATGTGGCAGTCTATTCTAGCATACTGGTTTCTCAACCAATCCATCCCTAAGACTACATCATAATCGGCCATCGGGAACTCTATCAATCTAGCGGGGAATTCTCTACCGCTAACTACGATCCGACACGAAGAAAATACTCTATCTACTCCCACAAGTCCGTTACCAGTAAGTATATTGAGCCTTACCGATAACGACTCGGGCTCCAGTCCTATCTGTGTCGCGAATCATGCAGACATAAATGAATGCGATACACCAGAATCAAATAAAGCTGAAGCTGAAAAAGAGTTGACGAGAATAGTACCTGCCACTACCTCTCCTGGTGCCAATCCTTCCTCTACGGTCATCACCATAGCCTGACCATGCCCTCGAGGTGCTGGTCCCCTCTGTTGAAATCCTCGCTGCCTGCTCTGACTCAAGGCTTGGGCTTGTGCATACTTGTCACGATCCGCTACCCAAATTGTTAGGCCGGGCCGAGTCATGTCCAGCCTACGCTTGAGATAAAGCGTAGTAAGCTGTTCTAGAGATAACAAGATAAGACTAAATATGCTAACAGTTCTATAAGTAATAAAGAGTCATAAATGCTCCAAACATAAACGTCATCTCATATAATAATAAGTCCAAGTACAAGTCCGAAATGTAAAGCTGGATACAGGTCCAGTCACAAAATACGTAGTCTAATACATGACTACACTAAATATCTCGAGCAACTACACAAACTAGACGAGTTTCCCCGCAGGTACATCCTCGTAAGACAAAGCCTAGTCCTCGGCAGTAACTCCATAATATGAGTCACAAAGCAACTCCTCCTCAGTAAGAATACCTACAACGTTATCCTGTCAGGACGGGAGCAAGTACTGATTCTAGCAAACTAAATATACGAAGCATGAACAGAAATATAATAAACTGGAATCATGGCATATCATGGTTTAATTGGTTCTTTTTAGAAATGACAACATATAGTTTAAAAGTTTAAAACCGTAGTATGTACGTGAATCGGTCAATAGGTGAATAGGATGTACAGCGGCACATATCAAGTTTTTCTAGCATGCACATACGTGCACGAACGGCATCGGTGTATATCCATACACAAACGCGAGATCAGAACATACGGCAAGGTTACATATAGAATGTTACCGTGCGCGGTAAATACATACGGAGAAGGGGGTCATGTTCACGTACACTACTAACAGTTTCCCCTTAACCCGTTATTTAAACATGTGAGAGATATAAAAAATTATCCTAAACATGGTAGGGACTGAAAGTAATACAACATGCAAAGTTTTAACTTGCTACCCCAAGGATCAGCATTTAACATGGTTGAAAAATCACAATTTATGGTTATAGCAGTATGTAAATTTTGTAGAAGTACTTGCCTTTAGCAAAGCAAAGCAGCGATAAAAAATGCTATAGATGCCTGGTAACTCGTCACTGTAGAAATAAATACATAAACTTAAATACTAAGGCACTAGTGGTGCAACACGACTTTCTAACTGGACACCTAGCCAAATGGTGACTTTAGCATAGGAGACCAATGTGGGGTGACACAATAACCAAACTAACTTTCTAGGGCCTTTACACTAGTGCGGGGTGAGGTTTAATACGGCTATAACTCAAAATAACACAAAAAGTTGCAAGTCGTAACTATGCCATAATTAAATCAAACTGTACACTATGATCCAATAATTTTTGAGATAGACAAAAAGCTCCATTTTATATAAAATAAAGTACCAAAATGATCCTTGTTAATTATAGAAATTTATACTAATTTTTTTGGAATTTATAAACCCTCATAAATATTTATTAAAAATCAGCAAACATAAATATACTGAAAATGAGTTTTATTTTCCTATTTTTATAAAATACCAACAACACTTAATAAATGCTGGGATAATTATAATAAATTGTCTAAATTAACAGAGTATTTAAATATAATTTTTCCTAGATTTTTACAGCAATTAAAATATATATAAAAATTCAAAAAATCAAGCAACAGTTTCTGGAAATTAATTAATTAATTATTTACTGTTTTTGTCCATGTATTCGAATTGAACCGAAGTCCAGATATAGGACCCAGAGCCATGAATCAAGTCCAATATGACTTGTACAGACTCTGAATGTATTAGACATAATTGGGCCCAAAAACCCATGCTAGGCTTGGACATCAATTGGCCATAACAAATAAAATACAGGAATTTAAATAATAATAATATATTTTTAGAGTGGTAAAAATATACAAGTCACAAAATTATATAATAAAATAATCTTGTAAAATTTTACATAATAGCATTTCCACAAAGTAGAATTTAAAATACCTACATAAATATATAACAACAATATTTATATATATACATATAAATATATAGATATTTATATATATAGATATTTAAAAAAATATATATATATATACAATGGATATATATATACATATATATTAAATATACATATATATATAAGAAATACTAAATATAAAAAAAAAAATATACAAATATTGTATACATATATATAACAGTATATATATAATAATATATATACATAAATACATATATATATAATATATATATATATATATATATATATATATATATATATATATATATATATATATATATATACATTTATACATATATATACATAATAAAATAAAATAAAACAAAAAGAAAACAAAAAAGAAAACAAAACAGAGCAGCAGGGGGGGTTCGAACTCGGCCCAAAGGGGGGTCGGGTTCTTGGGCTCGGTCGGGCTGGCCAAGGGGTCAGCCCGAGCTGTGTGTTAGGGATAGGGTTTGGGTTAGTATTAGGTTTAGTTTAATAGATTAATGGGTCTAAACCCGAAATCACTATCTCTGTGTTCTGACAGTTAAGGACACACGAGTCTCGTGTCCGCGTTATGTACGACACGTACGAGTCGAGTTTTACGTGTCCAGACTCACCATTATGTTACGCGTGTCCTGGCGAGTCGCATATGTGTGTACAAGACACGCACGACACGATTCGAAGCTGCTACTTACGTATCCGACGTCGGGAGGGAGGAATCGAAGGCGCTGGACGGTGGAAGAGACGACGTGGACGTGGCGCTCGGGTGGCGCTGGACTCAGCTCGGTGGGGCGAACACGTCGGTGGGGTTTATTGGTGGTGTGGATGGCTGGGGAGGTGGCACTGGGTAGCTGCCGGAGTTAGGGTTAGGGTTTAGGTTCTCGTCGGAGACGAAGGGGTCAGGGCTGGTGCTGGAGCGGTCGGGGTAGTGTCCTAGGCTAGGGTTTTGGTCGGGGTAGTTTTATAGGGTCGAAAGGCGGTGGAAAAGTCGTATTTTGGCCGAAAAATAGGGATTAGGGTTAGGGTTTAGGCCGGGTTAGGCGGAGACGACGACAGCGCAAAGGCGGTGGTCGGGTTAGGGTTAGGTTTAGCAGAAAACCCCTCCAGAGTTTAGAATTTTGCAAATTAGCCCTACGCCTATTAGTTGCAAATATAATTTGCAACCCGCAATTTAAAACAAATCATAAATTGCAAACTGTTATTATAACAATTCAACAAATTGTATATTGATATTAAAATAATTTTACAAATTGCAGATTGATATTTTAAGCTATAAAATTCATTTAAAAATTTAATAAAAATTCTAGAAAAATTCCTGAAAATCATAATAAATTATTTTAAAGCTAAATAGGTCATTAGCAACTAATTAACACTAATTAAAACAAATTTTGAAAAACAGGGGCTGACAAGTCTTCCCTCCTTGAAAAATTTCGTCCTCGAAATTCACAAGGATTGAAGACCCGACAATTTCTAACATAGCAAGCAATGCAACAAATGACTAAGGCTATGATCGAAACTAACCTCTAGGGTATCAAGCGGGAACGGGTGGTTCCCTCGCAGTTGTTGGATCGAACAAGTAAGGGTATCTCTCCCTCATGTCCGACTCCCTCTCCCAAGTAGATTCACCCGGAGAGTGACGGCTCCAAGCTACTCGTACTAAGGGTATGACTTTGTTCCTCAGCCTCTTCTCCCTCCTGTCCAATATCTCCACTGGCTGCTCAGTAACTGTAAGGTTCGGTCCGATCTCCAACTCTGAATGATCTAGCACATGGCTGGGGTTCGGAACATATCTCCTCAGCTGGGATACGTGAAAGACATCGTGAACTCCTGCGAGGTTGGATGGAATTGCAATCCTGTAAGCTACCTCTCCGATCCTGCCAAGTATCTCGAATGGCCCGATGTATCTGGGGCTCAGTTTCCCTCCTCGTCCGAACCGGATCGTCCTACTAGTAGGTGATATCTTCACTAGCACCATATCACCGTCGGCGAACTCCATCGGTCTGCGACTAGCATCGGCCCAGTATTTTTGCATGTCTTGAGCTACTCTGAGCCTGTCTCTGATCATCCCGACCTTCTCTGCTGCATCTGTGATCATCTCTGGCCCAAGCATAACTACCCCCAGCTGTTACTTCCTCTGAAATCTTCTTTCTCGCCCGGGTGCCTTCAAACACTCCTGAGGATGGGACAGTCACCTTGGTCTTCCTCGGCTAGTTTTTGGATGAGGACGAGGTCGAGGAGTTGCTAGTCACCTTTCGGATTGATGAGGAGACTATGTTGCAAGAAGCAACCTTTAGTTCTGGCTCCTCTTCGATCGACACCTTCTTCCCGAGGCGACATCGGAGGGGTGTTGACGATTGCAGTCGCTGGAGCACAGACTGCCTTTATGGTGGGACTGTTGTCTTGCAACAACAGTTGATGGTGACCACAGCACAGATGTGCCCTGTGAGGGGCGCATTGTGCTTGTCGGCCGACTCTCCTGATCGGCGTTTATGAATGATCACATTACGCAAATCGTTAGAGGAGAGTGCCACCTTTACACCCCCATCCGGCGCATAGCAAGGCCAAGCGCCGGGGTGATCAAGTGAATGCTGCACCCCCTGATCCAGTACATAAGATGCGCCCAGATCAGTAGTGGAAGAACAACATTTAGGGTTGTTTGAAGCAGCCTCAGACGCACAACCAATGTAGGCGCAGGGGTTCAAGACCACAGAGTTTGCCTCGATGAAAATTTTAGGTGTTTAGGATGGAAACGAAAATATTAGAGGGAAATTAAAATAATTGATTCAATATTCTACATTTTGTAGATAAATTCCTCACCATTTAAGATAAAGGTCCATAAAAATGAATCAAAAAAGTTGGTATTTTCCAACGTTTACTACATAAGATCGGCATTTAGTTACCTAGGCCGACTTTAACAAAAACGTCAAGAAAAAATGCTAGTAATCCTCGACATTTAAGAACAAATGTCAGTATTTTTCAACGTTTATTACACAAAGTCGGTGTATCATGTCTAAACCGACGTTATCATAAACATCGGAAAAGAAAACGTCGGAAAAGCCATATTTTCTTGTAGTGTTTCTCTACTAAGCCTGCTGAATATAATTCCAAAGTGGAAACAATAGCATCTATTGCTGAAGAGAAGGAGAGGAAAGTTGCTGAGCTGCAATCAGAATCTGCCCGACTTCAAGAAGAGCTGAGACTTGTCCAGCTTGCTCTGGAGAATGAGGCTATAGAACATCAGGCTACAGTTCAACAACTGAATGCTCTGACTCAGGAAAGAGATGAGTATGTCGCGACTCATCAGGCTGAAATCTCTCGCAAATTAGTAACCATGCCATCTTTCGACGATAAGTCTGGGATGGAGGAAGCTAGGAAGCGAGTGATAGAATCTCGTGAGGAGCGGCTGCAATCTTTAAAGCAGCAGATGACCAGCTTAATGACTCCGCCGGCAGAATGAGAAATACTTTTTGTATCTTCAATTTTTCTGATATGTAATTTTGTAATGTCTTTCCATTTTTGATCAATAAAAAGACATTTTCTTGGTGGCTCTATTATTTATTGCATATCTTATTCAGATATAAATAATAGCGATAGAAAATATATTCAAAGGTGCAAGACATGATATATTTCTTGATTTTGGAAAATAATTATATTCAATTATACCTGCTCAGAGGTAATGTGGACATGGCAGAATATAATTTATTGAATATCATTATTTCAATAGACAACTTAATCAAAGATGATAAGTTGCTGATATGAACGAAATGGATGATTCGTCAAAATGTGTGAACGAAATGAATGAACGAAATGAATCATCGGGATGAACGGATGGAACGTCAAATGAATTGAATGAACGGGTGAACCGTCAGATGAACGGGTGAACCGTCGGATGGATGGGATGAACGGACAAACCGTCAGATGAATGGATGAACGAACGAACCGTCAGATGAATTTAATGAATGGGCGAACCGTCAGATGAATAGAATGAATGGCAAACCGTCAGATGAATGTGATGAACGGGCAAACCGTCAAATGAGTGTGATGAACGAGTGAACCGTCAAACGAATGGAATGAACGGGCGAACCGTCAGATGGATGTGTGAACGGGTGAACCGTCAGATGAATGTGATGAACGGGTGAACCGTCAGATGAGTGTGATGAACGAGTGAACCGTCAGATGAATGGAATGAACGTGCGGACCGTCAGATGGATGTGTGAACGGGTGAACCGTCAGATGAATGTGATGAACGGATGAACCGTCAGATGGATATGTCGCTTCGTTGTCTATAAATAGAACAGAAAATCAGATGGAATGATCACTTTCACTTTTTAACATAAAAATATCGTCTGGAGATGCATCCAAGAAGGCTGAGATTGCCTCGAAGGTTGAAGTGGTTACTGAAGAACATCCAGTCGATCCCAACCAGCCAAAGTAGATAGCAACGGGCGAAGGTTCGTCTGCACCCAAGCCGCCAAAGGACATCTTGGACTTCCTTCTTGAACCAGAGAAGACTGAAGAAGAAGAAGCCATGAGGATGGCTACTTGCAAGTTCCTGGTGGGTTCAAGCAAGGATATTTTCGGCTCTTTTACTGATCATGTCTTCGACAAGGATGGTAGTGGCCCGCGTCCCAATTTTGAGAAGGATGATAGTGACCTTCCTTGATATTATGTACTATCATTCATGATGAAATAAAATTGAATTTTATTTATGAACTTGTCTGATGATTCCAAGTAAATGTCTTTTATATTTATACATAATACTTTTTGAGGAACTTACCATTGATAGGCATCATTGCAACTCGACCGTCTAGCTCTGTGAGTTGATAGGCTCCACATGAGAAGACTTTGTTCACGATATATGGCCCTTCCCACTTCGCATCGAACTTGCCCTTGCTCGAGTGAGTCATAGTCATGGGACGTCTGACTGTTAAAACAAGCTCTCCTTTCTGAAAGGCTCTGACTTTAACTTTGCGGTTGAAAGTCTTGGAGATGCGGGCTTGGTATAGCTCAATATGCTGTTGAGCCATTAACCGCTTCTCATCGAGCGCTTCTAATTCTTGAAGTCGGAGAAGATCATTGTTCTCTGTAGTGAGTTCATTGGCGATGGCAATCCTCAAAGACGGAATTTGAAGTTCCAGGGGTAGAACTGCTTCACAGTCGTACACCAAAGTGAAGGGTGTACAACCTGTAGGGTTGCGGACCGTAGTACGGTAGGCCCAAAGATATTCCGTAAGCTTTTTACTCCAGTTTCGTTTGTTAGTAGACACAAACTTTTTGAAAAGCTTGATGATAGTCTTGTTGAAGGCTTCAGCTAAGCCATTAGCAGCAGGATTGTAGGCTATCGAAGCGACATTGTCAATCCGATGATCGTCACAGAATCTTGTAAACTTTTGGCTGATGAACTGAGGTCCATTGTCGTGGATGATCCTTCGAGGTACACCAAATCTATAGATAACATGGTATTTGACGAAGTTGATGACGCTGCTGGTCTTAACTTCAACCAATGGTATAGCTTCGGCCCATTTGGAGAAGTAATCGGTTATTGCCAGTATGAACCGATGCCCTCTAGAAGAAGGAGGGTTGATAGGACCTATAATATCCATGTCCCAAGCTTCAAAAGGCCAGGAAGCAGCAGTCGGATGAAGGAATTCCGACGGTTGATGAATGTGCCCCGTAGAAAGTATCCAGACAGGCCTCCTTCTCGTCCTCTGTAATAATTTCAACAGGTCCAGTCAGGACAGGAGCGAGCACAGTACATCTCAACAGTTCATAGCAGGTTAGAAAATATAATCATGCAGTAAAGTAAGATACAGGTACTGAAAGAAATGCGGTATGTAAACAGAGAGAGAACTGTAATAGAAATTTCTACTATAAATAGAGACTAACAGTGGCTAGTGAGTCAGAGTACAATATAGACATGTAAATGGCATAGGAGATTCTGATAAGACACTATGGAAAAGATTCTGATAAGATACTACTTGGGTATTATTCACATGTCTACTTCTACTCCCCCGTACCCCCAATCAATACACAAGGATCCAACCAGGTTATGTTATGATTCCATACAAAGCCCCCGAAGGGTGATACATGGATGTCCCATAAATGGGGATTCTAGAAGATTCTAGGAGATTCTAGGATACCCAGTAAATAGGATTAGAGATTCTAGGAGACTCTGTGATCATAAGAGTATATGTCACAAGTGATCAAAGAACCAGTGAAGCATAGTGATACGCCATGTAAGTGAAACGCACAGAACATGTAGTATCCGATGCTCCCTAAGGATAACATCTCAAGAAGGGATCCATATAGTACCAATCCGTGTGACCAACGTGACAGTAACAAGTAAAGTAATTTAATGCAGGAAATAATTCTAAGCAGGATATGAAATGATCAGAGAATATACTCGCCTGGTATCTGAGTGTCCAATATGAAAGTACTGTCCGAGGAGTGGTTTCTGGCTCCTAATCAGAACAGTACAAGTCACAACAAGTCCAAAATGGTATAATGAAGTCCTATTATGCATTCTACATGATTCTAGGTCAATCTAGGCCAAAGTCAACTCTTGGTCAACCCTGGTCAACCAAGAAGTCAAACCTAAGTCAACTATGGTCTAACTAGGTCAACCAAGTCTAAATTAGGTCAAACTAGTCTACATTAGTCTAATCAAGCCTAGTTTAGTACTCCTACACAATCACTAGGTCAAACCAAGATCACACATACACAATTATTAAACACATATATCTATGTACCCTATATATACATTACATACCTATATGATATCCATACATAAATAGATATTCATATATATAATTTATTCACAATACATTATTAACTTATATATATACATGATATATAGGGAGAGAGCATATGTGTGTGTGTGAAGAGAGTGTGGTGATAATGTGTATATGTATGCAAAATAATGTGTGTAGAGAGGAGGGAATGATGTGGGTGAAACTGAACTGTGTGGGAATGGGTTTACAAAGTGGGTGTAGGTGACTTGAGAATGTACAAAATAGTGTGTGGGGTGTGTGTACGACTGTGAGTGATGAGGGAGTGAAAACAGTGTGCAGGCTAAAAGAAATCGAAATCTGGAAAACAGTGAATGGGAAAATCTGGAAACACAATAACAGTTAACATTTGAATCTAAATCAGTTGACAGTTACCATAAAACAGTGAGCTAATACATGATCATTTAAGCTTAGTTTAAGGGAAGGAAATCATCCACAACTTCATTTAAATCACAGTTTAACAGCCCTATATTAATTCCCAGATTTCAACTATAAAGCTAATTCAAGATTTCAGCTTCAGTCCTAACCATTCCCAGGTTAATACAACATGGGAAACATCCATAGTTCATAATAAAACACAGAGGAAAACAGTTTACAATAGTTCATAGTTTCAGTTTTCAATCACTTCTTGCATTCTCAGTTTTTAAGCCCAAACTACAACCAAACAATCCCAAATTTGACATACCAATAGAATTCATATAGGAGTACAAGTTAGAGGTTTAAAATCATGTAAATAACAGTGTAGAATAGGTTAAATTGATGTTCAAAGTTCAATAACAAAATCTGGAAAAATTAGGAAATTGGGACTGATACTTAGTTTTAGGATAATAGGGGAAATCGAGATTTGATGAATCAAAACAATCTAAAATACTAAAACAGAGGTTGGTAGTTGAAATATACAATGTATTTGTGTCCCAGGGTCCATCACGTGTCCACTAATATGACACAATCGTGTCCAATACAAATAAACCCAAAACAGTGCAAAACTGGCACTGTCTCGTGCACACGTGCACTTGTGTCGTGCACTCGACACAGGACACAAACGTGTCTCGTGGTCAACCACCTAGATAGCCTACCTATAGGACTACCCCATAGGCCAACTAGCCAGTGTCCATGTCGTGTCTGTGTCGGATACGAGGGCCGTATCAGAGTCGAAAGTGTTCGACTGCACAGTCAGGAAAATTCCCGTGCAACGAGGATTTCTTCCTCGACACGCCACGTGGGCCCATGAAACTTGACACGTGGCATGTCAGTCATTACCCCAAGGGGCGTGTCAAGTTTCGTGTCCAACTAATACGTGTCGTGTCCGCTACAGCCCCCGAGTGGCAGGGGATCAAACCTGAGCGTGCGCGCGTGTGTGCAGCGCGTGTCCACGCATCGATTTCGACACAACCCGACATAATCACCACCTCAGAGGAATAGAAATCATTAAGCAATAACAAAACCTAGATTCCTATTCAAAAACTTCCTAGAAATTAGGTCAAAATATTCTTTGAGGCATTTCGACAAACAGTAATGGGCAGTTCCTGATACGTGTCCAAAACGGACATGAAACCTATGAAACTTGACACAAAACCAATGTAACCACTTAGGGACTCCTAGGGCTTCCTGAATATGTAAAGAAATCAAAATTTCATTGAGAAATGAAGAAGTTACCTATAGTTGAACCTTCTAGAAAAACCCCCTTTGTAGAGCTCTTCTCCTTGATATCCCAATCCAACAAATCAACAACAAACTGAAATAAAACTCCAATAACAGCAAGAATAAGTATATTAAAACCTAATGGAAGAGATTTGAATGAAAAAGGACATGAGAAGGAATTTCTATGGATTAAATGAAATAGGAAACAAACCTCTTTCTAAACTTGAGCTTTCCTAAAAAGAGGCAAACCTAAACTAAGAGAGTATTTATAGGGTGGTGTTCCCAAGGATGATGTGGTGGCCGGCCAATAATGTCTAGGGCTTAGGGTTTTGCAATGTCTTGGGCTTTGGGCCAATCTACAAGGCTATGGCTTGAATTGATTTATCAAAGGTTCTAAATCATAAGCCATGACTTATGACTTTCTAATTCCTATTGCTAACTAGAGTCTATTGACCAAACCAAGGGTTAGCTTAGGTTAGACTAGAGTCATATAACCTAACCAAGTCTATACTAACTAGGGTTAGCTTCTAGGTTGGTCTATAAGGGTCAAAACTTGTCAAAGTCAACCTAGTCCAAACAATTCCAAAATAATTCCTAAAAATTTTCATAAATTCAAATAAATTCTAATAAATTTAAATTACCCCAAAAATGTCAAAAATACCCTCGAACTAGAAATGTGGTAGTGACAAATCTACCCTCCTTAAAAGAATTTCGTCTTCGAAATTGAAAGGCGAAATACAACTGATGAGAAGGATAGAAAGTATACCTCACGGTCCAAAAAGATAGGGGTAACGCTCGCGCATCTCATCCTCCCGCTCTGAATCTGTTGTCTCTGTCCGACACGATGCTTACTGGTACTCCATGCAGGCGAACTATCTGCTGCATGTATAGCTCTGCCAACTTCTCGGTAGAAAGCCCCACCTTGAAGGGTATGAAGTGCACACACTTCGTCAGCCTGTCCACGATGACCCAAATGGCACCCTTTCTCCCTTGGAAATGAGGAAGCCCTGAGACGAAGTCCATTGTAATGTGTTCCCACTTCCACTCGGGAATGGATAACGGCTGTAACAGACCAGCTGGCCTCTGGCGCTCCGTCTTGACCTGCTGGCAAACTAGGCATCTCGAAATAAAACGTGATACATCTCTCTTCATCCCGTGCCACCAAAGATGTTCCCGTAAGTCACGGTACATCTAGTTAGCACCAGGGTGAATAGAATATCTCGATCGGTGTGCCTTCTGCAAGACTGCCTCTATCAGCTCTCCCTTTGGCACGCACAATCGGCTGCCATGCCTCAAGGATCCATCCTATGCTACGGTGAAATCATCCAGCAATCCAGCTAAAGCCTGGGCTCGAAGTCTGTAAAGGCTCTCATCTGTAGACTATTCCTCCCTGATCTGCTCCATCAAACCTGACTGAATGTCAAGCGCCATCATCTGTATCACCGATCCTGGCCGAACTATCTCGATACCGAGCTTCTCCAGATCTTTCCGCAAATATCGATCTATCATCAGATACCATGCCATCGGATGCCTACTCAGCGCATCCGCCACCACATTCGTCTTTCCGGGGTGATACTGTAAATCGATGTCGAAGTCCTTCATCAACTCCAACCATCGTCCTTGCCTCATGTTCAGCTCTTTCTACGTGAACACATACTTCAAGCTCTTGTGGTCAGTAAAGATTTCCATACGCTCTCCGTATAAGCAATGTTTCCATAACTTGAGTGCAAAGATCACCGCAGCTAACTCTAGGTCATGGGTAGGATAGTTCCGCTCATGAGTCCGTAACTGCCTAGATGCATAAGCAATCACTTTCCCATGTTGCTGTAGGACACATCCTAACCCCTTTCCCGAAGCATCGCTGTATATGGTGAAACCTCCAGATCCTGAAGGTAATGTCAGAACTGGAGCGGTCGTCAGCCTCCTCTTCAGCTCCTCAAACGCTGCCTGACAGTCCTCTGACCAGATGTACTCTGCATTCTTCTGCGTCAGCTTCGTCATGGGTTCAGCTATCCTAGCAAAGTCCTTGACGAACTTCCTATAATAGCCGGCTAAACCCAGAAAGCTTCTGATCTCTGAAACTGCGTCGGAGCCTTCCATGTCTCAACGGCAGCAATCTTCCTGGGATCCACCGAGATCCCCTCTCCAGTAACTACATGGCCGAGAAACTCCATTCGGTCTAAAAAGAACTCGCACTTCGACAATTTGGCATACAATCTCTCCTGCCTCAGAATCCCCAAAACTATCTGCAAGTGCTCTGCATGCTCCTCCGGCGTCTTCGAGTATATCAGGATGTCGTCGTTGAATACTACGACGAACTTATCCAGATACTGGTGAAATATCTTATTCATCAAATTCATAAAGACAGCTGGCCCATTTGTGAGACCAAATGGTATCACCAGAAACTCGTACTACCCGTACTTCGTATTGAACGCCGTCTTCTGGATGTCTGCTGCCCCAACCTTCACCTGGTGGGACCCGAATCTCAAATCTATCCTGGAAAATACTTTCGCCCCACTCAACTGGTCGAACAAATCATCTATCCTGGGCAGAGGATATTTGTTCTTAATGGTGATGGCATTCAAGGCCCGGTAGTCAATACACAACCGAACTGTACCATCCTTCTTAGGCACAAAGAGCATTGGCGCTCCCTATGGAGAAGCACTAGATCGAATGAAACCCTTTTTCAACAGGTCATCAATCTTCTCCTTCATCTCTACGGCCTCCTTGGGGTTCACTCTATAGCAAGCCCGGATACTGGTGATGAACCCGGTACTAAATCTATAGTGAACTCCACATCTTTGTCAGGCGGAAGTCCTGGAAGATCCTCTGGGAATACATCTATAAACTCCCTAATGATAGAGTGTGGCGGTGCTAACTCCCCAACTGTCGCATAATAGTTTGGCTCTAGGCTGATCTCCGGCCCTGCCCTCCTGACACTGAATGGTGCTGTGCCTGGGGGACTGAACATAATACTACCCTCATGACAGTCTATAGCTGTATGGGCATAGCTAAGCCAGTCCATCCCCAATATGATATCATACCCGGGGAGTGGCATCACAAAGAATCGTCCCCTGAACTCTCTTCCGGATATAGTAATAGAGCATCTATAAATAGCTCTAATGGGCACTGGTCTACCTTCCGTCATTACTCTACTAATCTCCGCGGTAGGTGTAGCTACTAAGTGGTGTTTATGCAAAAACTCTAATGACAGGAAGCTATGAGATGCACCAGAATCAAACAAGCATAGAGCTAGAAAAGTATGCAAATAAACATGACCTGTGATGACGTCAGCCAAATAATCTGGCTCCGAAACCTGCTCCGGCTCCGGCTCAAGAGCTAGGCTATAAGCCTTCCCCTGGGGTCCCTTTTGCTGTTGGAGATGTTGCCCAAACCTCTGCTGCTGAGTCGGAAGCGGCCCTCTAGGTATCTTGGCTACTGGGCAGTCCCGAAGCTGATGGGTGGCAGACCCACAAGCTAAACACTGCCCCAATCTCTTCCTACAAACGAAAGCGTCATGGCCTAGCCTTTTACAGAATGTACAAAAAGCTTCCTTCTGCTGCTGCCGGGGTCCCGGGGCTCTAACTGGCGGGGTCGGATGATGTGGTATGGGAGGATGGTATGTCTGCTGGTGTGGCGTCGGTGCTTTCTGCTGGAAAGCCTGACGCTTGGAGGGTCCCTCAAGGTGTACAGAAGCAGGCCTCTTGCAAGACAGAAGACGCTCCTCAATGCTCCGAGCCAACTCTAGGCTCTGGTAGTAGTCAGTCGTACCGTTTGCCACTATAAGAATGCCAATGTCTGGAACTAGCCCATGGCAAAACCTACGCATCATCTCCTCTGGGTCTGCAACTAGACTAGGAGCGAAACGGCTCAGGTGACTAAACTCTGCCGCATACTCGTCAACAGAGCGGTTCTCCTGCTGGATGTTCTAGAATTATAGCCCCATGGCTACCCTAGCGGTGGTCGAAAAGAATTTCTTCTTGAACTGGGTCTTGAACTGATCCCAAGTGTCCCTCCCTCTCGCGAATAGCGACTCATTTCGGAACCAGACTCCTGCAAAGTCTATCAGCAGAAATCTTGCTGCCTCGACCTGGAGGTCATTCGGCAACCTAGCTCCAAGGACTTCCTCTCTACTGAGTCTAGCCAGTCATCTGCTACTACTATGCCCTCAGTCCCTAAGAACTCCTTGGGGTTCAGACCCATGAAGTCCTTGATTGTCCCTGCTCTCTGCCGTGGCTCTACAGGTGGTGGGACCATGGTACGTTCCTCAGAACGCTCCATGCTCTGGCGGAGTAGGGTAGTCTGCTCCTGATGGGTCGTTAGGAACCCCTGGATCAGAGTGAGCAGTTGGTTCCCGTCGAGTGTGACGGAAGCCTGGGTAGGTATAGTGATAGGTGGTGGTGGGAGTATCGGGTCCTGCTGGGACTGTGGTGTGGAAGGTGGTGGAGGCATCTGGGTTTGGGGATTTGTGGAGTGGAGGAATATGGTAGATGGAGGTGGAGGTGCATCGGTCAACTGGTCAGCTGACTGGATGGGGAGTGTGCCATTCTCAGGTGTGACATACTGGGATGAACGAGTAAGCACCATCTAAATAAAATAAAAAGGACTTATAAGGACTCTTTAAAGTAAACAATCATAGACAAGAAAATATAATTATAATAGCAAGCATGTGATGTATTTCCTATGTTGCAATCCTAGTATTCCTCTAGGTGTTCTAAGCGTCATTCCTAATATTGTTTAATTACCTTAAGTTCCTAATTGCAGGCATGCTTGGTACAATGACGTAACCAAACAATTTAGTCATGACCTGTATGGGCCACCACTAAAAACATGTCACGATCCGCTACCCAAATTGTTGGGCCGGGCCGAGTCATGTCCAGCCTACGCTTGAGATAAAGCACAGTAAGTTGTTCTAGAGATAACAAGATAAGACTAAATGTGCTAACAGTTCTATAAGTAACAAAGAGTCATAAATGCTCCAAACACAAACGTCATCTCATATAATAATAAGTCCAAGTACAAGTCCAAAATGTAAAGCTGGATACAGGTCCAGTCACAAAATACGTAGTCTAATACATGACTACACTAAATATCTCGAGCAACTACACAAACTAGACGAGTTTCCTCGCAGGTACATCCTCGTAAGACAAAGCCTGGTCCTCGACAGTAACTCCATAATATGAGTCACAGAGCAACTCCTCCTCAGTAAGAATACCTACAACGTTATCCTGTCAGGACGGGAGCAAGTACTGATTCTAGCAAACTAAATATACGAAGCATGAACAGAAATGTAATAAACTGGAATCATGGCATATCATGGTTTAATTGGTTCTTTTTAGAAATGACAATATATAGTTTAAAAGTTTAAAACTGTAGTATGTACGTGAATCGGTCAATAGGTGAATAGGATGTACAGCGGCACATATCAAGTTTTTTTGGCATGCACATACGTGCACGAACGGCATCGGTGTATATCCATACACAAACGCGAGATCAGAACATACGGCAAGATTACATATAGAATGTTACCGTGCACGGTAAATACATACGGAGAAGGGGGTCATATTCACATACACTACTAACAGTTTCTCCTTAACCCATTATTTAAACATATGAGAGATATAAAAAACTGTCCTAAACATGGTAGGGACTGAAAGTAATACAACATGCAAAGTTTTAACTTGCTACCCCAAGGATCAGCATTTAATATGGTTGGAAAATTATAATTTATGGTTATAGCAGTATGTAAAGTTTGTAGAAGTACTTGCCTTTAGCAAAGCAAAGCAGCGATAAAAAATGCTATAGATGTCTGGTAACTCGTCACTGTAGAAATAAATACATAAACTTAAACACTAAGACACTAGTGGTGCAACACGACTTTCTAACTGGACACCTAGCCAAATGGTGACTTTAGCATAGAAGACCAATGTGGGGTGACACAATAACCAAACTAACTTTCTAGGGCCTTTACACTAGTGCGGGGTGAGGTTCAATACGGCTATAACTCAAAATAACACAAAAAGTTGCAAGTCGTAACTATGCCATAATTAAATCAAACTGTACACTATGATCCAATAATTTTTGAGATAGACAAAAAGCTCCATTTTACATAAATTAAAGTACCAAAATGATCTTTGTTAATTATAGAAATTTATACTAATTTTTCTGGAATTTATAAACCCTCATAAATATTTATTAAAAATCAGCAAACATAAATATACTGAAAATGAGTTCTGTTTTCCTATTTTTATAAAATACCAACAGCACTTAATAAATGCTAGAAAAATTATAATAAATTGTCTAAATTAACAGAGTATTTAAATATAATTTTTTCTAGATTTTTACAGCATTTAAATATATATAAAAATTCAAAAACAGCAAGCAACCGTTTCTGGAAATTAATTAATTAATTATTTACTATTTTTGTCCATGTATTCGAATTGAACCGAAGTCCAGATACAGGACCCAGATCCATGAATCAAGTCCAATATGACTTGTACATACTCTAAATGTATTAGACACAATTGGGCTCAAAAACTCATGCTAGGTTTGGACATCAATTGGCCATAACAAATAAAATACAGGAATTTCAATAATAATAATATATTTTTAGAGTGGTAAAAATATACAAGTCACAAAATTATATAATAAAATAATCTTGTAAAATTTTACATAATAGCATTTGCACAAAGTAGAATTTAAAATACCTACATAAATATATAACAACAATATTTATATATATATATATATATATATATATTTTTATAACAACAATATTTGTATATATATATATATAAATATCTATATATTTATATATACATATAAATATATAGATATTTATATATATATATATACAAATATTCTATACATATATATAACAGTATATATATAATAATATATATACAAAAATACATATATACATATATATATATATATACATTTATACATATATATACATAATAAAATAGAATAAAATAAAAACAAAACAAAAAAGAAAAGAAAATAGAGCAGCATGGGGGTTCGAACTCGGCCCAGAGGGGGGTCGGGTTTGTTTGCAAAAGCAAAAGTCTTTATTTCACAAACTTTGTAAGAAGATTACAATTGAATTCTGGGAAAGTACAACTATAGAAATCCGATCTGAAGACGATCGCTTTATCCCTTGGACGATGTGAACTTTGAAGACGATAGCCTCTGAAGAATGCAGCAGCACTTGGACAAGAACTCTTGATCTCTGGTGATAATAATGATCTGATCTCTTTAATGAAGGACTTGAAACTCTATTTATAGAGTTCTAGAAATAACTAATTTGTACTTATTCTGAATTGCGCATGCCGAACTGCGCTGATGACAGACTGCGCAAACAGCGAACTGCGCTGGCAGTTACTCGATTGTGGGCCAACTGTATTAGATGCGTGGCATTGTTTGATTGAAATGCGCATGGTCGTATACAGGCGGTTGCCACGTGGCGAGCAATTGATGGCATATAAGCCACGTAACAAATGTCAGTTATCTTGATGGATTGTGCTACTTGAAAAGCGCTAGCATCAGACTGCGCTGAGACTCGGGCTTGGTCAAACTGTGCTGAAGTTGAGCGATCATACTGCGCTGGCTGTACAGCTGTCCTCGAACGCTGTGCTGCATAAGAAACGAAAGGACTCCTCGTTTATCGGGCTGTCAGTTGTCAGAAAATCGGATTTTTGTCAGGTAATGATGGCATTGCCACGTCAGCGTAGCGCGCTTGGGTGGTAGCGCAGTTCAGCTCGCGCATTCGATTTGTAGCGCAATCTGCCTCCTGTGCAGTCCATTTGAAGTGTGCGCAACTTAGTTTCCTCTGCCTATTTGATGAATGCAACTTGATTTTTAGGACCTACAAGACCCCCTTCAAAGTTTTCAAAATTTGAAAATATTCAAAGTTTCGAAATACTTTGAATTTCCAATTTAAAATCAAGTTGCGCAAGTTGCGCTTTGACTGCGCGTTTGGAGGAATTAGCTCCGACTTTTGTGGCACAATCGGAGGTGGCCGTTTCACTTCTGGAAAACTATAAATAGTTTCATTTTTTCTTCTTTCCACCTTTACTTGTTTTCGACTGTTCAAGAGATAAAAGCCCCGCTCCTACTCCGACTACTTCTTCTCCTTCCCGCCGACGACAGCGATGGCTCCCAAGCGAACAGCCCCTGAGAAGGGCAAGGCCCCAGTCGAACCCTCGACTCGTGTTGCGCCACGAGTTTCTTGTCATGAGACAGGTCATCCAGCATTGTAAGGTAGATGGCAAACCATGATCGAAACCCTTTTTAGGGTTCTTGATATTTTTAGACTTTCATACCCCTCTCTTTTTAGAGATTGATGGTATTTGTGCCACCCTGTTTAGGGTTTCGATTGCATTCATAATAGTTTTCATTTTTATGAAAACTATACTCTTGCACAATCGGATGGAAAGCGCTGACAAAATGTTCGGCGCAATCCATCATTTTGCGCAAGTCAGTTGTGCCAGCGCAAACTGATGTCTTGCGCAAGTATGTTAGCGCAAACTGATATCTTGCACAAGCTGACTGTGCTGGCGCATTCTGACAACTTGCGCAGGTTGATTGCGCTGGCACAATCTGATAACTTGCGCAAATTGATGATCTTTTGTAAAAACTTTTGATTTTGTATGTACTGATCCTTGTTTCTTTATTTGATGCAGTTAACCTCAGGAAAGACCCCAACTATGAGGTCTTTGCAGGATCCCTGGCTGAACCTGAATACAAAGAAGATCTATCTCATGTGACATTTCCTCAGTACGCCTTACCATCATCTCGGCAAGCCGTCTTGACTGTACAGGACAATGAGACTTTGCTATGTCTGATGAACGGGCAACCTTTGCAAACTGCTGACACCGTCACTCATAAGAAGCCGTTGTTCTTGTTTGATGAGGCCTTTGACAAGAATTCTCAGCCAAGACCTCGCATGGAACAGAGAATTTTCTAGAAGGGCGAGAAGACAATCCTTCTGCAGGAGATCTCTAGATGCCTTCCTCTGTCTCGATATGCTTTTGTAGGCTATCCCAGTAGAATGGAATAGGATATAACTCCGCTTCAGCAAGCCCGAACAGGAAATATCTGTGTCAAGAAGGGGTCTGGCAACAAAGATATATTCTACAGTTCCTCTGAGCGCCATAGCTCTTTGCTTAGAGGACTAAAGCCTGGCTGTATCCCGCCAGAAGATTCTTCCTTGCTGCTACCAGTGAGAACTCCGATATTCATAAATGAGTTTGCGAAGGTAGAAGGAAGGTATCCGGATCAGGAGTTGCGGCTGACAGGCCTCGTGAACCCGGATAATAAGAGATGGATCTGTATAGCCAATTAGATATTGGTCCAATTTGAAGAGCGGTTTAAGGAAATTGATCTATACCAAGCAGTGTATGCCACTGTTTATGGCTTTCCCCCCAATCCTCATATATTCCTCGCGTTGGTCGAGAGATACAACTATAGAACCGGGACTTTCATGACGCCCCGCGGAGAGATTGGGTTAGCTTTGCATGAGATGAAGTACATCTCCAGCCTGCCAGTTGGGGATATCCCCTATGAAGAGTTTGTCCCGACAAACGATGAATTGGACAGACTCTACCAAGAGAACGCTGACATGGTGGCTGTGTTTGAAGAGCTACTATGTCACTACAAGATATGTTTTCTCTACTACAAAAGTGGCACGGCCGGCACCTGCTATTCTACCAAATGGTTGTCGTACCTTTTCCTTAACCATATCATTGAGAAGAAGACCAAGGAGCACGAGAACTGCCATCCCGACTACTTCCGACCACTTAGCAATAGCGAAGTGATAGGGCTGATGGAGACACATGATGATATGGATATCAAGATCAAAGATGATCTCCAGTGTCCTCCTTTCAAGGAAGGAGACATTATTGAAAGCTACATGAGGATGGGCTATAGGCCCATGTCGAAGGAAGCCCAGTTGGCAGGTTTCTTCACTTACTGGCTTCGACGATATGTCGTCCCTGGGGCCAGTGCAGTCGACCGCTTCCACCGTGGTGTACTTTTTGCTGTTGTCTGTCTGGTCTTCGGCTACCGGATAGGTCTGTTGTCAGCAATGACATGCAGGGTGAACGCCGACCTTCGCCTCTTCGTCGATTTAATGATTAAAGGGAAAGGCGAGAAAGGACACTTCCCCCGGCTGGAACTGCCATACACATACTTGTTCGGATTGCTGCTTTTACACCATCCTTCACTAATGAACCCTGATATGGGTGCAGTGGGCGGCAGCTTTCTAAGAAGATTTTCTGGATGTAAGTGGATTTATACCACTTTGAGAGATTGCCGACGCGCTCTGAACCTTGGTAGAGGATGGAGCTTCTACTGTGTTACCCCTCCAGTCGGTTATGAGCATATGTCTACAAACCTTATAGACTCCGGGAGGATGCAGCCTTTGGGCAACACAGCATTCGATTGGCTGAGGACAATCCGGCCGTCACACCTGGTATACCGGTTTGAGGATGAATGCTATCTCGAACCTTATCTCCCCAGCCGTTTTGCGCGCCAATTCGGTTATGACCAGTTCTATGTAGGTAATGCTATCACATGCCTACAAGAAAAAGGGTTTTTAATTGATGGAGCCCGGGCTTGGGCATATTACAATGCTCGGGACACAAGGACGACGTTCTCGATGCCGTCCAGAAATGATCGAGGTCCTCGCATGCTGTATACATACTCGATCTTCTATACATCAGCAAACACTTTTGCTGAAAACTTCAATCTGGTAGACAGCTTCACAACGGCAACTCGATTTAAGAAAGGAGCACCTGTTCTGGTGCTTCCTGGTAATGATGAAGAGCATGAGCCAGCCGATGCACCATTAGAAGCTTCGAGGGAAGCCAACTTCCCTGAAGAAGTCTACGAGCCGCTGCACGTCTCCCTGAAAGTTGTAAGATCTTCGGCCAAGGAGAAAAAGAGGAAGACAGAAGAACCTTCTTCTCCAGTCTCTAAGAAGAAGATTGTTTTAGAATCATCGGAAAGGGTCACTACCCGGTCGTAAATCTCGGCAACAGGCTGAGTCAATTCAGAAAGAAGAGGCGACGACCCCGACCTCCATTCAAAGACAAGAACATGCTATAGACGTAGAGAGCCCGTAGAGACCTCTACACAGAAAGAAAATAGCCTTCAAAAAAAAAGTAGTCACTCCTCCAAGACCTATCCTGGCATCGGTCCTGACAAGTGCGGTCGCCGGAGTTATGATGCCGTCTCCTACACCTGCCCCTGAGCCCAGACAGGAAGCTTCAAATACAGAGAAGAGGGACGAGGTTGTAGAGACAAGAGAGGAGATCGCGGAGACAGAGGATGAAGCTGCAAAAACAAGAGAGGCGACTAAAACTCTGATTCCAATCAACGAGTCAGAAACGTCTCTCGACGTATTGTGATCTCCTACACTTGCACCGGAAACTGCCCATCTTCCAGCTTCTCCAAGATCACTTCGTGCTGAAGAAGACAAATTAATGATTGAAGCTCTAGAAGGCTGTGACTTCGGCCTCCATGATGATATAGATCCGGTCGTCGCAAGTGATAGCGAGGAAGCCCGAGAAGAAGGTACGGATGATGAAGAAACATCAGCAGAGATTGTTGATGATACTCTGAATCCGGAAGAGGATGCTGATGCTCATGCATCCCAAGAAAAGAATGTTGTTAATGACATAGCACCGGAGGAAGCTACTGTCACTGATCCAAGAGGTATTAGCTGATATTGATAATCTTCTTTTATAGATTAAATGACTAACATCTTAACTTTTATTTATGCAGAAATTCAATCTTCTCCAATTCCTCCAGTATGTACTGATATAGTGCCAACAACAGTGATAGCTAGCAGCAGCCGATATTTTTCAGGCGGCTCCGAAGCAGGAAGTAGTCAGGCAGTAATGTCTGAAGCCACTTCTGCGAGGTTGCAACCTATGTCAACAGACGACAAACTTGTCACTAGACCCAGCAATGGTAAGCTTGCCTTTATGTTTGATCCTTTTTGATAGTCGCTAAAGACAGCACACTGATGGTATTTATTTGATTTTACAGAGGAACATCTGGGAGGGTCAACTAGCTCCACTATGGCTCCCTTGTCTAAAGAGACTTCAGTTCATGTTCAAGAAGCTGAACGTCCACCTGTACAAGCATCTGCTGCTTCAACTTCCACAGGAGTAGTTGCTACACCTGGCGCAACGGCAACTAACAGATTTATAATTGGTTCCTTCACCAACCTCTTCTTCACTTCATTAGGACCCTTAGTAGAAAGGGTAATGGAGAGAGAGAATGTTGGTTTCATCACCGTTAGAACCCCAACTACTTATCTGATAGGTGCTATCCGAAGTCAAGGTAATGAAGCTCAAGCTGCCTATCTTGAACACATACTGGATGAGCTGGAGGCATCAGTTAAGATCTACAAAGATCTTAATCGGGGGGAGGTAGAGCCCCTAGTGAATGCTGAGTTTGAAAGGATGACTCGCGAAGCTAAAGTCACAAAAGCTGCTTTCCAGACTTTTTTGGACACTTATGCCACAAAGGCTTCAGAGTATGATTCCCGAATGGAGATATTAGCGTCTGCTGCTGGGGAGAAAGAAAAGAAGGTTGCTGAACTGAATGCAGAGTTTGCTCGACTTCAGGAAGAGTTAAGAATTGTTCAACTTGCTCTTGAGGAAGAGACTACACAGCATGAAGCTGCCGTTCAGCAACTAGACATTCTAACCCACGAGAAGAATGAGTTTGTCACTTCCCATCAAGATAAAATCGCTCGCCGCCTAGTGACCTTGCTATCCTTTGACGATGAATCTGGAATGGCAGAAGCTAGAAAGCGGGTAATGGATTCTCGTGAGGAACGACTTCAAACATTGAAGCAGCAAATAGCTAGTTTGATGACCCCACCGATTGAGTGAAGGAAGACCTTTTGTACTTTTTTCTTTTTTATGATATATCTTTTTGTAATGCCTTTTATTTTGATCAATGAAAAGACATTATTTTTGTGGTTCTATTATTTTTTGCATATCCCATTAAGGATATAAATAATAGCGATGGAAAATATATTCAGAGGTTCAGGACATAATATATTTCTTGATTTAGAAAATAATTATATTCATTATATCTGCTCAGAGGTAATATGGACATGGCAGAATATAATTCGTTGAATATCATTATTTTGGTAGACAACTTAATCAGAGGTAATAAATACGTGACAAGTTGCTGATATGGGTGAATGGATGAATTATCAAAATGTATGAACAAAATGAATCGTCGGGATGAACGGTCGGATGTATGGAATGAACGGGTGAACCGTCGAATGGATGGAATGAACGGATGAACCGTCGAATAAGTGGAATGAACGGGTGAACCATCGAGTAAATGGAATGAACGGGTGAACCATCAGATGAATGGAATGAACGGATGAACCGTCGGATGAATATAATGAACGGGTGAACCGTCGAGTAAATGGAATGAACGGGTGAACCGTCGGATGAATGAAATGAACGGGCGAACCGTCGGATGGATGTAATGAACGGATGAACCGTCGGATGGATGGAATGAACGGATGAACCGTCGAATCAGTGGAATGAACGGGTGAACCGTCGAGTAAATGGAATAAACGGGTGAACCGTCGGATGAATGAAATGAACGGGCGAACCGTTGGATGGATGTAATGAACGGATGAACCGTCGAATGGATGGAATGAACGGGTGAACCGTCGGATGAGTAGAATGAACGGGTGAACCGTCAAGTGAATGTAATGAACGGATGAACCGTCGGATGAATGTAATGAACGGATGAACCGTCAGATGAATGTAATGAACTGGTGAACCGTCAGATGAATGTAATGAACGGGTGAACCATCAGATGAATGTAATGAATGTTGCGAAGAACGCGTAGCTTCGATGTTTTAAGACTTTCTGCCTATAAATAGAACAGAAATTGAAATGAAATGATCACTTTCACTCTTCAACACAAAAATGTCGTCTGAAGATGCATCCAAGAAGGCTGAGATTGTCCCGAAGGTTGAAGAAATCATAGAGGAACCTCCAGCCGAAGTAAACCAGCCAAAGCAGACGGAAGCGGACGAAGGTTCGTCTGCACCCAAGCCACCGCGGGATATCTTGGACTTCCTACTTGAACCAGGAACGACGGACGAGGAGGAAGCCATGAGGATGGCTGCTTGTAAATTTTTGGTGGGTTCGAGCAAGGATGTTCTCGGTTCTTTTGCCGATTACATTTTTGAAAAGGACGGTAGTGGTCCTCGTCCTGTCTTCAAGAAGGACGATAATGATTCTCATCCATGATATCTTGTAACACCATTTATGATGAAATAAAATAAAATTTTATTTATGAACTGTTTTGTCGTATTTACAAGAAATTTCTTTTACATTCATACATAGTACTTTTTAAGGAATTTGCCATTGATAGGCATCATTGCAACTCGACCGTCCAACTCTGTAAGTTGATAAGCTCCATTTGAGAAGACTTTACTCACGATATATGGACCTTCCCATTTCGCGTCGAATTTTCCCTTACTCATATGGGTCATGATCAAAGGACGTCTGACGGTTAGAACCAGTTCTCCTTTCTGAAAAGCTCTGACCTTAACTTTGCGACTAAAAGCTTTTGAGATTCGGGCTTGATATAACTCTATATGTTGTTGAGCCAAAAGTCGCTTCTCGTCGAGCGCTTCTAATTCTTGAAGTCGAAGGAGGTCATTGTTTTCTGTAGTGAGCTCGTTGGCAATGGCAATCCGCAGGGATGGGATCTGAAGTTCCAAAGGTAGAACTGCTTCACAACCATACACAAGAGAAAAAGGTGTACAGCCTGTAGGGTTACGGACCGTAGTACGATAGGCCCATAGACATTCTCCGAGTTTCTCACTCCAATTCCGTTTGTTAGTAGATACAAACTTCTTAAGGAGTTTGATAATAGTCTTGTTAAATGCTTCAACTAAACCATTAGCAGCAGGATTGTAAGATGTCGAAGCGACATTGTCAATCTGATGATCATCACAAAACCTGGTAAACTTCTGGCTGATGAACTGTGGTCCATTGTCGTGAATGATCCTTTAAGGTACACCAAATCTATAGATGACATGGTGTTTGACAAAATTGATGACGCTACTGGTCTTAACTTCAGTCAGAGGTATAGCTTCAGCCCGTTTGGAGAAGTAATCGGTTATAGCTAGTATGAACCGATGTCCTTTAGAAGAAGGAGGATTGATAGGACCTATAATATCTATGCCCCAGGCTTCAAAAGGCCAGGAAGCAGCAGTTGGATACAGAAATTCTGACGGTTGGTGAATGAAATCTGCGTGGATTTAACAAGCTCGACATTTCCTTGCATACTCGATGGCATCTGACACCATAGAGGGCCAATAATAACCCATTCGTCGGATACGATCTTGTAGTTTATGACCAGGTTAATGTGCTCCGTAAACACCATCATGAGCTTCGCGCAATACTTGCTTCGCTTCATCACCAGCAAGACAGCGCAAGAGAAGACCGTCATAAGTCCGCCGGTAGAGAGTCTTAGTAGTCTGATTGTAGTAGAATCGCAGAGACCGTCGACGAATACTCGTAGCCTCCTTGGGATCTTCAGGAAGTATATCATGAACTACGAAGTCGATAAAGGGAGTTCTCCAATCTTCATTGATAACATTGACTTCGGCGAAGTTACTGAACTCGATCTCGATATTATGATTATTTTCCACACAGAACAACTCTCTATTGGAAACAACAACCACTTATTGTCTTTTGACAGGAATTGCTAAGACTGCCGCGAGATTGGCTAAAGCATCTGCCTCGGTATTGCAAGCTCGGCGAACATATTCGATGAAGAAGGCTTTGAATAATGTAGCCATATTGATTGCCGCTTCATGATAAGGTACTAGATCGTGATGACGAACTTCATAGGTTCCTCTAACCTGATTAACAACCAGCTTGGAGTCGCCATAGACTTCTAGATATTCGACGTCTAGTTGTTTAGCTAATTGAAGGCCAATGAGTAGAGCATTGTATTCTGCTACGTTGTTGGAGCAGGGTTCATCTAGGGAATAGGCTCTTTGGATAGTTGACCCGTCTGGAGAAACAAGAACAACCCCAACTCCTGCGACAATGGCACCATTCGGCCCGATCCTGGATGCACCGTCAAAGAATAGACGCCAAGTAGGAAATTCTTCGGAGATTATATTTGATTCCAATGTCTCGTCTGGAATTGCATCGTAAAGTTTAGATGTTTCTGGAACAGGATGAGCTGCTAAAAAGTCAGCCAGTGCTTGACCTTTGACAGACTTTTGCGGAACGTAAACCATGTCATATTGGGCTAGCAAAATGGCCCATGTAGCTAACCGAGAATTGAGTGTGCTGGGTTTCTTCATTAATACCCGAAGAGGATTAACTCGGGATATGATATGAATAGTTTGTCCAATGATGTAATGCCTTGTCTTTTGAACAGCAAATATAAGAGCTAAGCATTCTTTTTCGACCGGACTATAACGGTGTTCGGCACCAATCATAGTACGACTAAGATAATAGATAGCTTGTTCATGGCCTTCTTTGTTCTTCTGGGCAAGTAAAGCACCCAATGAATGATCCATAGCACGGACATACATTAAGAATGGTATGCCTGAAATGGGTGGCACCAAGACTGGTGGGTTCATAAGATATTGCTTTATGTCGTCAAATGCTCGTTGACATTCTTCAGTCCAAATGAAAGATACCCCCTTCTTCATTAACTGGGTAAATGGTCTGCAGCGTCCAGACAGATTTGAAATAAATCTCCTGATGTACGCAAGTCGACCTTGGAATCCTCGTAGCTCTTTTAGGTTGCATAGAGGACGCATCTCTTGAATGGCTTTGATCTTCTCGGGATCTACGTATACACCTTTAGAGGTAATGACGAAGCCGAGAAATTTACCACTGGAGACATCCAAAAATGACTTGGTAGGATTCATTTTCAACTGATATTGGCACATTAGATTAAAGATAGTTCTTAAATCTTGGATGTGATCTTCCTTTTGACGACTCTTGACAGCAATATCGTCGACATAGCATTCGACAGTTTTGCACAGATGATCTCGAAAGATAGTACTCATGGCTCGTTGATAAGTTGCACCAGCGTTCTTGAGACCAAATGGCATCACGGTATAGCAGTAGACTCCGCGAGGAGTGCAAAAAGAAGTATGTTTTTCATCTTCAGGATTCATCCGAATCTGATTGTATCCAGAGAATCCATCCATGAAGGATATCCTTTCGAACCCACAAGTGTTGTCGATCATGACGTCTGTAATAGAGAGAGGAAACTCATCTTTTGGACAGGCTTCATTAAGATCCCGAAAGTCGATACAAACTCGAACTTTGCCAGTTTTCTTCAAGACTAGAACAACGTTAGCTACCCAATCAGGATGTTGTTCTTCTCGATTAAAGCCACAAGCGATAAGCTTCTTGACTTCATCGTCGATCGCATCCATCATTTCTGGTTTGAAGCGCCTTTGATGCTGTTTGACGGGCTTTGCATTAGGCAAAATATTCAGTTTATGAGTAGCAACTTTAGGATCTAAACCTGGCATGTCTTCATAACTCCAGGCGAAGACATCAATGTATTCTCGAATAAGAAAAATTAATTCTTGTCTATCCGCCTCTGGAAGGTTCTTGCTGATGAATATCGGACGAGGTGACCCGTCTTCTCCCACATCAATTTGAACTAATTGATCTTCGGTAGGAGGTTCCCGTTATTCGAATCGGAGTTCCCATTGGGTATCCATTCGTTGAGCCCAAGGATCTGTTTCGAGATTTTCTTCGATATCTTCGTCATAGCCTTCTGGAAGTTCAGCGGAGACCATATTAGAAGATACAATCAATCGATGAACTTGACCGATGCTGGTGTCAGAATCCCATGATCTTAAATCAGAAGAGTTGGAACACTCTTCACTATCGGATTCGGAGACTTCTGGAGATAAGACTGGAGGTGAAGCATATCCGAGACCTCTTTTCATCCTACTGTAGTACATCTCTGATTTTCCTTTCGGAACAACTGTACGGATAGGAGTTCGTCTACCCTTACAGTAGTTGAGGCCATTTTTGAAGTCATAACCCATCTTTCGGATGATGTCTTTTGATTGTTGACTATAACGACGAAGTTGGAGACGTCCCATATCGTTATTTTTGCTATCATCCGTATAGCTGAATTTTTGTTCTGGCCCTTTACTAAAAAGTATTGGACTCTCGCCTCTCTTTCGAGAAGGGACAACAATGTATGAATCATCTGGGTGTTCGAGTAAGACCTCTGTTTGAAGAGACTGTACAACTCCCATTGTAAATGACTGAAAGCTATCTAACATATCCAAATAGTACTTAGCATGATAAATGACATCAGTATACTGAAAAGGAGATGCTTTTTCATTGATTTGTATATCTGTATTTACAACAGGACCTTTAGCCTTAGCAGGCTTGGTCAGATTGATTACAAGAGGGGGAGAAGAAGAACGTGGAGGAGGCTTGTTGCGACGGAGGTCGATAACAAGCGGCTCAGAAGAGGTGAGCTCCCTTTTATCCTTGTTACGAGATAAATCAATAACAAGTGGCTCAGAAGAGGTGAGTTGCATTTTATCCTTGTTACGACGTAGGTCGATAACATGTGGCTCAGAAGAGGTGAGCTCCCTTTGATCTTGACCACCATCGGTTGGTTGTTTCCGGACTGGCAAGTGAATAGCCAGTGGTTTGGAGGACTGAGGATGAGAAACACGCCCTTTAACAGGTATGATGAGGGTGTCATTGGGTACTGCTTCTTGGTCTTCTTCAGTGTCCAGAGCCAGTACTACCTTCATGAACTCATCTTTATACATGCGAGCATCGTTACAATATGCTTCGACACCTTTGAAAGGGTAGAGATCCACAACCTCTTTTTGAACCTCTCCATTGTCATCAACGTATTTAAAACATTGATGGAGAGTCGAAGGAACAATGTTGTGTTCATAAAGGAATGGTCTCCCCAAAAGAGTATTGTAAGAGCAACCATGGTTATCTATAATATAGAAGGTCACCTTTGTGCGGAGATTGCCTATTTGGAGTTTTAGACGAATCTTGCCCAGAGGCTCACTTCTTCCCTGGTTGAACCCCAGGATGGTGGTGATTGTGCCGGAAAGACTATGCACTGGGATCTTCAGTGCATCTAGCATTGTCTTCGACATGATGCTGAGTGCTGACCCTGGATCAAACAGAATACGATCGACCTTCATCGTGTCGATGTATCCTGTATAGTATAGAGGACGGTCATGCCTATTGTCTTCCATCAGCATATCATCCTGTGTGAAGGTAATGTTTGGAATTAACTCCAGCACACTGTGATAGTGGAGGCAAGAGACAGGCTCTGATTCTGGCTTCTTTAGAAAAGTTAAGCAGGTTTCCGCCTGCATGAGAGCTTCACTCAGGGTTTCTCGAGTCTCTTTGGAGAGGCACAAGAGCTCAAAGATCGACAGCCTAGCCGGTGTATTAGCTAGTTGAGCCAAAATATCAAAATTATATGGCTTCTCAAGTCCAGAAGGAGATGACTTCTTCAAAGGTTTGTCTAAGCGGACTTGTTGTTTGCCTTTGTCGGCTGCTGTCGGCTTAGGGGGAATGGGTTCTATAATCGGTGAAGACACAGCAGGGATGCCCTCAGTAGAAACAGGTTACACTGGAGCAATCTCAGAAGAAGAAGCAGGGTTTTCGGGATTCTCGGGAGGTTCCCGTAAGTAAGCTTTCCCTGACCTGGTGCCGAACAGGATTTTATCTTCAACTATGGGGTCAAAAGA
This sequence comes from Iris pallida, assembly GCA_029216955.1. Taxonomy (NCBI): domain Eukaryota; kingdom Viridiplantae; phylum Streptophyta; class Magnoliopsida; order Asparagales; family Iridaceae; genus Iris; species Iris pallida. Next base: position 7,943,908 of record JANAVB010031216.1, on the reverse strand, counting down.
CACCATATTACAGATCTTTGTTCTGCCCTTGGAGCGGTCTTTCTGTTTAGACGAGGAAGGAGCCTCAAAGTCTGGAACAAGGTCAGGGTGGATCCACATAATCTCACCGTTATCAAGGGACAAGGGGACGAGACCTTCACTCCGTGGAGGAAGGAGATTCTCGATCTCAAGGGTGGCCTTGGAGATAGGGATGATACCATACTGTACCATCTGTGAAGGGAAATTACCGAACTGTACTGAGACCATGTTCGCGGTAACAGTCTTCTCATCTTGTTGAAGGGTGACAACACCAGCATTGACTAACTCTTGAATCTTACCTTTGAGCACATAACATGCTCGAGTGGGATGACCAAAGAACCTGTGATAAACACAATATTTGGGATGATCAGTCTTACCGACCTCGTCAGGCTTCTTCGGGTCTGGAAGTTGGAGCTTATTGCTTTTGATCAAGCAATCGAAGATGCTCACGGTGTCATTCTCGTCAAAGGAGTACTCTACTTTCGAACGAGGTTCCCTTGGTGGAGGGGCAGAAGGAGTAGAAGTAGACGTAGGTGGAGCTACGTTAACAGCCAGAGATTATTTGTTCTTCAAATTGATGTTCAAAGTTTTTTTTACCTTTGCGGTTGTTCTGGCAATTATCGCTACTAGATGTCGGGTGTTCATCCCGGTCGGGGTTAGACATGTGTACCCCCAACTGCTTGAACTTGTCAGCACTAACTTCAGCTGCTTTAGCATTGACAATGAATGATGGCCAGTCTTGAAATTGAGTTGACCCCGTCCACATGCTGATGATAGGCAAAAGATTTGCCTTGCAGGTATCTATAGTTACAGCGGCCGGAGTTCCAGGAGGCATCTTTAAAGCTTCTCGGCAGAATCTTTCAATGAAACTCTCAGCGATTTTATTATTTCTTTGTTTGATCTTGTTGAGGGCCGACATGGTTATGTCATTGATTCCCTCGTAGAATCGCTCCAAGAAAATTTGTTTCAAACCCGAGAAAGAGGTGATACAGCCATCAGGCAAGCTCCTGTACCAATCGTATGCTACACCGGCTAAACAGCCGACAAATACCCTGGTAAGAAGAGCATCATTCGGCTGAAGTTGAACAGTCATTACTTCAAAGTGGTTAATGAACTGACTCGGAGAAGTGCTGCCGTCAAACAGCGAAATTGTAGGAATCTTGTACTTTGGAGGGAATGGGACTTCCTTCTATTCCACCGGATAGGGTTGTTTGATCCCCAATCTCTATAAATTGTCCTTCTCTTTAAAAGCCTCGAATTGAGTGCGCAAGAGTTTGACAGCTTCATTAGCATCCTCCGATGATGCATAAGGAGCAGGCTGAATTATAGTGTTAGGGAGAGGAACAGCGTGGTAAGTGCTACCCCCAGCTCCTGACTGACTGGGTGTGGGTTGAATTTGTACAGGGGTATTTGAGGAGATACTACCCCAGACCTGCATTAACAGGCACCGACGATGCTATAATCTCAGGGTTTGCAGCAGGTGCGGTCGGTGGTACCGTATGTTGGGCCACGATGATAGAATGCATACTTGCGACCATTTTAGCCATGGTCTTTAGTTTATCCTCCAATGCAGCTATTCGTTGTTCATGATTTGCCGAACTAGAAGCATATGGATCTTCAGTGTATTTTTCTAAAAATATGTACGCTCGCACATAATCGCACTCGTCGAGCAATTTCAAAAAAAATGAATTTTCGTGCGCGACGTATAATACAACTACGCGACGTACAAAAAAAAAATAATCATTACCAAATTTAAAAAAATAGTAGAAAATTTAGGGGTTTTACAACCTAGGTCTTTTATATCAAACTGGTCAGATAAATAATTCTTTGTGTTATTTATCAATTACAGTAAAGATCACTTCTCTAGGTACAATAGAAGACACTGTCTGTTCAGAACTTTCACTGTATACATCATAATCAGAGAAGGAATCATCTTCTGAATAAGAAATAGGGAGATGACCAGAGGGATCTTGGAGAAGATTCCCATGCCCCATTGTGTCTCGACTTCGGGATCGGGTGTGTCGAAATACCCCTTCAGAAGATTCTTGGAGTAAATCTAAGTGCCGCTGGCTGGGCCTGCGAGGCTTGCCGTGTTTGGAGCACTTTCTACCCCCAGTGTCTCGAGAAGCCATGTTGACGGAAGCATACAACACTTCATCTTCATCTTCTGACATTGGTTCAGAAGTTGCAAAATTCAGATGATCGAAAACAGATCATTTTTTTGTCTGGCAACAGCACTTGATGACAACCTTGTGATTACAATGATGTTCAAGTGGTTGAACTGGAGGTGTTGAGATGTTGTCCCGTTTTTGCTTGAGGTGCTCTCGGAGGTCAGGAATAATGACGGGACGAGAAGAAGTCTGAGGGATATGTTCTTTGACCACATTCGGAACATGGTTCCGGTTCTTCAGATGTTTTGTCCCGTGAGTATATAGAGAAGTACTCACTTCGTTAGCATAGGTGTCAGGATTTTTCATCCTGGAAATTCGCCTCTGATGTAGGTTCATCTTCGGCATTGGCTGCTTGCGTTTCATAGAAGCTGGTCTACTGAGATAAGTCCGTAGATCAGCAAACTCACCCCCAGGGGTTTCCGTCTGAGACACCAGTAATTTTCCTTGTTTTGAGCGGGATATTCGGAGAATTGGGAGATCTTGGAGTTTCGCTACTGGAGTAGGCAGAATACCTCTTTGATCAGTACATTTCCCTTTGGCAGGGAGAGAAGAGCTCTTATTTGAGAGAGTTCTTGTATTGATTGGTGCCGAGGCACGTTCAGATAGATCTTCTACGATAAAAACCGGAGAAGACTGAGAAAAGACCAAAGGACCTTTTCTCTTGTTTTATGAAGAAGGGTTGGCTAAAAAGCATTTCCCTATGTTGTCTTCCAAGTCGTGGAACGAGGAAGTTCGAGAAAAGACTAACGGGTCTTTTCCTTTTTTTCTGAGGAGGAGGAGGAACAGTCAACAGACTACCCCCAGTGGATTGCGCTAGAATAACAGGGTACTTGGGAAGAGGAGCAGAGTTTTTCCCCTTGCTGTGAAAAGAAGGGAGATTAGCCAAAGGGCTATCCCTATTAGACTGCAATGGAACAGCTTACGCAGAGGTTGAAGTGGAAATAGGCACATTGGCTGATTGCGCTTGGAAAGCTTTGACAGATGGCCTTTTGGTCACAGAAACTGTAGTTTGCGCAGCAGGAGTCCTGGCTTCAGAATGTTTAAGTTGCACTCTGGTTGCAGGAGTAGTGGATTGCGCAGGAGAGAAGGAGGTCGCCAATTGCGCCAGAGGAAGAGGGGTCTTGCACTTTGCCATAGCAGCATAGGAAGTGGCTCGCGCGACAGCAAGAGGAGCAGTGCACTGCTCAGGAGCTCTGGCTTGTACTTTGGGAGCGCGGGTGGTGTTTTGCGCTGTGGCAGAAAGAGCAGTGTGTTACGCAAGGGCAGAAGTTGCTACTGGTTCCTTGGCAGCAGAGACAGCATGTTGCGCAGATGATTGTGCAGAGGACTGCGCAGAGGACTTTGGAGTCCACACTGAATGGACCTTGCTCTTGGCAGAGGTTGCAGTACGACTAGTAGCCCCAGAGTTGATCATCGCCTCGTAGGCAGTCTGGTTGACCTTCACAACCAGAGTCTTCTGCGTCTTTCCGATAGACGCAACGTCACATTGAGTTGTCACTTCCTCATCGGAGGAGAAAGTTATCCCCAGCAGAGTCGCCATTTTGTTTGCAAAAACAAAAGTCTTTATTTCACAAACTTTGTAAGAAGATTACAATTGAATTCTGGGAAAGTACAACTACAGGAATCCGATCTGAAGACGATCGCTTTATCCCTTGGACGATGTGAACTTTGAAGACGATAGCCTCTGAAGAATGCAGCAGCACTTGGACAAGAACTCCTGATCTCTGGTGATAATAATGATCTGATCTCTTTAATGAAGGACTTGAAACTCTATTTATAGAGTTCTAGAAATAACTAATTTGTAGTTATTCTGAATTATGCATGCTGAACTGTGCTGATGACAGACTGCACAAACAGCAAAATGCGCTGGCAGTTACTCGATCGTGGGCCAACTGTATTAGACGCGTGGCATTGTTTGATTGAAATCGCATGGTCGTGTACAGGCGGTTGCCACGTGGCGAGCAATTGTTGGCATGTAAGCCACGTAACAAATGTCAGTTATCTTGATGGATTGCGCCACTTGAAAAGCGCTAGCATCAGACTGCACTGAGACTCGGGCTTGGTCAAACTGCGCTGAAGTTGAGCGGTCATACTGTGCTGGCTGTACAGCTGTCCACGAGCGCTGTGCTACACAAGAAACGAAAGGACTCCTCGTTTATCGGGCTGTCAGCTGTCAGAAGATCAGATTTTTGTCAGGTAATGATGGCATTGCCACGTCAGCGTAGCGCTTGGGTGGTAGTGCAGTTCAGCTCGCGCGTTCGATTTATAGCACAATCTGCCTCCTGCGCAGTCCATTTGAAGTGTGCGCAAATTAGTTTCCTCTGCCTATTTGATGAATGCAACTTGATTTTTAGGACCTACAGGATTCTTGGGCTCGGTCGGGCTGGCCAGGGGGTCAGCCCGAGCTGTGTGTTAGGGGTAGGGTTTGGGTTAGTGTTAGGTTTAGTTTAATGGATTAATGGGTCTAAACCCAAAATTACTATCTCTGTGTCCTGACAGTTAAGGACACACGAGTCTCGTGTCCGCGTTATGCACGACACGTACGGGTCGAGTTTTACGTGTTCAGACTCACCATTATGTTGTGCGTGTCTTGGCGAGTCGCATATGTATGTACGAGACACGCACGACACGATTCGAAGCTGCTACTTACGTGTCCGACGTCGGGGAGGAGTCGAAGGCGTTGGACGGTGGAAGAGACGACGTGGACGCGGCGCTCGAGTGGCGCTGGACTCAGCTCGGTGGGGCGAATACGTCGGTGGGGTTTATTGGTAGTGTGGATGGCTGGGGAGGTGGCGCTGGGTAGTTGCCGGAGTTAGGGTTAGGGTTTAGGTTCTCGTCGGGGATGAAGGGGTCAGGGCTGATGCTGGGGCGGTCGGGGTAGTGTCCTAGGCTAGGGTTTTGGTCGGGGTAGTTTTATAAGGTCGAAAGGCGGTGGAAAAGTCAAATTTTGGCCGAAAAATTAGGGATTAGGGTTAGGGTTTAGACCGGGTTAGGCGGAGACGACGACAGCGCAAAGGCGGTAGTCGGGTTAGGGTTAGGTTTAACAGAAATCCCCCCCAGAGTTTGAAATTTTGCAAATTAGCCCTACGCCTATTAGTTGCAAATATAATTTGCAACCCGCAATTTAAAACAAATCATAAATTGCAAACTGTTATTATAACAATTCAACAAATTGCATATTGATTTTAAAATAATTTTACAAATTGTATATTGATATTTTAAGCTATAAAATTCATTTAAAAATTTAATAAAAATTCTAGAAAAAATCCTAAAAATCATAATAAATTATTTTAAAGCTAAATAGGTCATTAGCAACTAATTATCACTAATTAAAACAAATTTTAAAAAACAGGGGCTGACAATACTGTTGGAGGTGTTGTTGCAGGAATGCCTGGGACTGAGGCGGTACGGGCCTCTGAGGCTGATACTGCTGCTGATGAACTGGTGCTGGTCCTCTCATCGAAGGACTAGAAAGGTTGGACGATAATGAACTACCCCTATTCGGGCAGGATCCAATCTTGTGATCTGCTGCTCCACAAGCCAGGCACAATCCCTGCGCCCTGCGATATTCTGCCACCACATATCCTAGCTTCCCGCAATGAGAACATCCCACCGCGGAAGAGTGCTTCTGCTTCTGCTGCTGAGGGTACGTCGGGGCTGAATGTTGAACCGACGTTACTGAGGCCGCCCGTCTCGGAGCTCCAATGGTCAAAGCCCTAACTGCCGGGGCTGGTGCTGAAGACTGATTCATCTAGCCGTGAGATCTCTTCCGACCTCCGGCCCTATCCACGATCCTCTGGGAGGTATACTCATGCCTCCTAGCTACTCTCAAGACTGCATCAAAAGTCTGATGCTCAAACTGCTCCACTGCCAATAGAATCTCCAAGTGAAGCCCCTGCTGGAACCGCTGGGCTCTGTCGAACTCGGTTGCTACCAAGGTAGGAGCAAACCTACTGAATCTCGAAAACTCGGCCGCATATCCGTCGACCATCCTGTCTATCTGCTTCAGATTGGTGAACCTCGTCTGTAGATCGTATGGAGCTACAGCATCGAAATACTTGGTTTGGAATCTCTCTCTGAATACTGCCCAAGCAATGGGCGCCACTAATCCAACGGCCTGCGCCGCCCACCATCTGCGGGCAAGATCCAATAACTGTAGGCGTACTACGGCCACCTTCTCGTCTTCTGGGGTCCTGGCTGCTTCTAGGATGACCTCAGTGTCCTGAAGCCATGCATCAGCAGCAATAGCATCTTCACTGTCGTCGAAGAATGGAGGGTTCAAGCGCTTGAAGCTATTGGCCGCGCTGTTACCCTGATGACCTCCTCTGGTCAGAGCATCGGTCACTGCCTGGTGCAAGGCATCTCCTCGACGATCTTGGGAAGCTATCAAGGTCCTGATGAGACCCACCAAAGTGCCATCATCAGGCTCTGCAGGCTGAACTGGTTGGACCGGTGGCTCTCCTCCAGTAGACACAACTCTGGAGGCCACTCCTCAATGCTGGGCTTGATCTCCAGGTTGTTGCTAGTCCACGGAAGGTGCTCCACCTCGCTGATCGGCAGGGCCAGGTACAATGCCACTGAAAAAGACGACATAGGAAATAATAAGGAAGGACCAGGACAGATCAACGATACAAGCATGTGATCAGGACAAGAATTTCAGGGATTATAAGATACGGGCAGAGATCAAGGGGGAGTACTGATTGAGATATCTATTCGATAAGCCCTCACATATCTTGATTTACAAGACCTGTATGGGCCACCACTTAAACCATGTCACGCCCCAGAACCAGAATACTGGAGAGCGGGGGCAGACATAGCCAGCTACGTATATTGAAGTACATCCCACCTCGCTATACGGTCACGGCTGTCTAGATACATAAGGGTTTACTACAATCCAACAGTCTCTTAGGGTCATGAACAAGCCTAGTGTCTCAATCACAAGCAAGTAAGTAAATGTTACAAGATGTAAGATCACCAAATATACAATAGTAAGGCATCCCAAACATTACATATTTAGCTGATCATGAAGCTAGTCGTTACAAAATGTCAGGACTAGCAAGAGTTTCGGTCATACATGATCAACCCTAGGATTTGCCAATCATGTTACAGCCCGTAGGCAGACAGTAAATAAAAGTGCAATACGAGCTAAACACGTGCTCGTCGGCTAAACGCCTCAAAAGAATATTTTTATAATAAAGTGGGAGAACAAAAAGAAACCCACTCGTTGCCCTGGTTATGCCTGGTGGTCACCATCGGGCTGAAAAGTCGGTAGATCCTCTGGAGCTGCTCCGGTATCTGGCCATACAAAATCAGTTGGGTCAGATCCTAGAAAGAGCAAGTGCCACAAAGGAGGCTTCACTTAGGAACTAAAACCAACAATTAGCACCAGAATATAAATAAGTAGTAAGAACTGGAAATATAAAAAAAAAATAAGATGATATACGACGAGATAACCATGGAACTATTCAGATAACCAGGTTACAACCCGTAAACCAAACAAAGACCGGGGTTGTAACCCTTCACCTGAACGGAACTTGGTTTCCCACCATTTATCGGCAAAATAACATAAGAAATCAGGGTATGCAATGATCTTATACAGGATCAAGACAAGACTAGACTGATTATGCCTTACCCAACAATCACGGCCAAGCAATAAGTACGGCTTGATACTTTAACTAACTAGGGTTATCACAGGCCTAGTTACTAGCAAGATACAGCGAGATTATTCCACAGCCACAAGCCCTGCAGTCCATCCAGGTTACCCAGGTCGAATATTTGGGGTTGAATTCAAGTGGGTACATCGTCCAGGAAACGCATGTACCCTTAAGTAGCTTGGAGGGTGCAACACATGACAGTGTACTGGAAATGTGCCCTACTCGTCGACAGGCTACAGATCCACAAGCGCGCCCAGGTAACGGGATTGCCTGTAGCTGGAAAATCTCTTCATGACTACTATGTTATTCTAGTTATTAGCCTAGTCCATTTCAATAGGTTCCCCTGACCGTGGTACTCAGGAGTCCCATCCTAAACATGATACAAGACAAGACTGGTTCCTTTGTACAAGCACAATCGCCTACGGTGTCCAGGTTATTTATACATGTCATGTTAGCTATCGCAACAGCAATTCGAGATATATCATGTCAGGTTTACTTGTTAGGAGTGCGCCACGGCGGGCCACTATCATGTCATATTACTTGTCAAGAGTGCACCACTACGGGTCACTGTCGTGTTCATGGTACATGTACAGGATAACATAGTACAAGCATTATCAAAAGGGCTAAGTACACTGAGGGCCATAAGATATGGGCCTAATTAATAACAATTAGATCATAAAATACAAGGCTACGGAAGAGCCATGCGGCTCGGGCATATGCGGCCAGGAAGTGATCTCATGCGGCTGGGGAGGGAGAAGCCCATGCGGCTGGAGAAAACCAAGCATATGCGGCCGGAGGGAAAGGGAGTGCATGCGGCTCAAGGCGGTTAAGGGTGCATGCGGCTCAGGAAAAGAAAGTCCATACGGCCGGAGAGAGAAGTCCATGCGATCTCATGCAGCTCTGGGGGTGACTGGGCCTTATGCGGCTCAAGATGGCGGGCGCATATGCGACTGCGGGAGAGCAACGCTATGCGGCTGAAAGGGGGCAGGAGCTTATGCGGCTGGAAATGGAAGGGGTCTCATACGGCTGCGGGAGAGCCGAGTCCCATGTGGCCAGGGAGAGAAGTCCATGCGGCTCGGAAAAGACTCGGTCTATGCGGCCAGGAAAAGTAGGCTTATGCGGCTGGAGGGAATGGGCCATATGCGGCTGCGGTTATAATCAAGCTCATGCGGTTGCGGATGATCGGGTTCATGCGGCTGGAAGAATCAAGTTCATACGGCTGGATGCCATGCTACCTTTATGCGGCTAAGATTGTCGTTATTGCTCTGCGATTGAGTTAAAGGAATTTATGCGGCTGAAAGAATGAGAGTTCATGCGGCTACGAAAAAGGAGTCTCATGCGGCTGGCAAGGAGCCCATGGTCTATGCGGCTGAGAAAGCTTGCCGCATGAAAGTCCATACGGTCAAGTACAGCCATGCAGCCAGGAAAGGCTTATGCGGCCATGAACTGCCATGCGGCTGCACGGTTCTTCTTCTCCACTGAATCCGAGAAAAAGAGTCATGGACTCCCTTCTTCAAAGCTTCATAAATCTTTCATCCCAAGTCTAAATCCTGACTTCCATAGGTCAAAATGGGGCAGAACGAGATTCTCTACAACATGGAACCATCAAAACTTGATAATAACAAGATTAAATAGATCAAAACCCAAAAAATACAAAAATGAAATAAACTTAGATCTACAAGCAATTAGCCATGGAAATGGAGAATGCTAAGTACTAAAGTGTTTTAGAATGCTTAAAGAAGAGAATGGAATAATAAAACTTGAGTTCCTCCATGAAGCAAGATGCACTTGCCTAAGCTCTTCCTCTCTCTCTCAGGTAGGTGAAGAGTAAGGGTGGGAAAAAAGAAGAGTAAATGAGGAGAGAGAAATGAGTGGGGGTAATAAATGGTGAGGGTGGTGGTAGGTAGGTGGGTTGGTTCACAATTAAAACTGAACCAAGCTGAACCAAATCAAGCCAAACCGAACCAAGATGAACCAAGCAAGGAGACATGAAATACGAGTCAAAATACGTACACGTATACCAAGATACGTAATACGTACCACAGGCATTACAGAAGTGGATCCCCAGAAGATAGTGGCTATAGAGGCATGGCCAGTTCCCAGTACCGTCGTAGAAGTTCAGAGTTTCCTAGGATTGGCCGGCTATTACCGACGGTTTGTATCAGAATTTGCTCGGATTTTAGCACCGCTGACGCAGTTGACCCGCAAGGATGTACAGTTTGCTTGGACAGCAGAGTGACAGAGTTCATTTAAGAAGTTGAAGCAAGGATTAATGACGGTACCCATTCTCACGCTTCCAGATGGGACTGGAGGATTTTCAGTCTATAGTGACGCTTCCGGCAAGGGATTGGAATGCGTCTTGATGCAGCATGGTAAGGTGGTAGCTTATGCATCACGTCAGCTTCATGATCATGAGAGGAATTATCTGACGCATGACTTGGAGTTAGCAGAGGTGGTTTTCGCGCTTAAACTTTGGAGGCATTATTTATATGGAGATCGGGTAGAGATTTTCACCGACCACAAGAGTCTTAAGTATGTGTTTACCCAGAAGGATCTTAATAAGTGTCAGAGAAGATGGCTAAAGCTACTTGTGGATTATGACATCAACTTACAGTATCATCCTGGAAAGGCCAACGTTGTTGCAGATACATTGAGCAGAAGAGCTAGAGTTTATTTTTTAACAGCACAGCCATAGTTGTTAGCAGATTTTCAGAAGATGGGTATTAAAGTTATTCTTCCTACCAATGTAGCATTGATGGCCAGTGTGCAAGTTCAGTCCAGTATAGTTGAGAGGATTAAGTTAGCTTAGTCAACGGATTTTAAGCTTCAGCGGCTTAGGGCAGAATATGTAGCAGGACGGAGAACAGAGTTGTGTATTCATGAGGATGGTACACTTTGATATAGAAGGTGTCTTTACGTATCTAGTGGTGATATCAGGCAAGAGATCATGGCAGAGGCTCACAATTCTCAGTATTCAATTCATCCCGACGGTACGAAGATGTATCGTGATATCCGACAGCATTTTTTATGGAATGGCATGAAGAGGGAGATAGCCCGGTTCGTCTCTCGTTGTTTAGTTTGTCAGTAAGTTAAAGCTGAACATCAGAGACCAGCTGGACTTCTTCAACCTTTACCAATCCCAGAACAGAAATGGGAGCACATTACCATGGATTTTGTAACTGGGTTACCTAAATCCCCAGCTGGGAGAGATGTTATCTGGGTTATAGTTGACAAACTCACCAAGGTAGCTCATTTTCTCCCTTTCAGAATCGGCCAGTCGACGGATCAGCTTGCAGAGATATACCTCAAGCAGATAGTCAGGTTGCATGGAGTACCAATCAGTATTGTGTCCGACAGAAATTTAAGATTTACATCGCACTTTAGGCGGAGTCTTCAGAAGAGTTTGGGGGACTCGTCTCAAGTTCAGTTCAGCTTATGATCCGCAGACAAATGGTCAGTCAGAACACACGATCCAGACTCTTGAAGATATGTTGCGGTCATGCACGCTCGACTTCTGTGGTTCGTGGGAAGATCACCTGCATCTCGTAGAGTTCTCATATAACAATAATTTTTAGGCCAATATCTAGATGGCACCCTTTGAGGCCTTGTACGATAGGAAGTGCAGATCTCCATTAGCATGGGATAATATCGGTGAGAGACAGATGCTTGGTCTAGAGATGGTTATGCAGACTATCGAGGTGGTCAGACAAGTTAGGGATCATCTTTGAGTTGCGCAAGATCGCCAGCGTCATTGGACCGATTCTCATCGGTGTTCCCTTGAATTTTCTATCGGCGACCACGTATTCCTTAGGATCTCGCCTACCAGTGGCGTCATTCATTTTGGCGTACGGGAAAAGCTTAGTCCAAGATATATAGGACCGTTCGACATTCTACAGCGAGTAGGTGATATGTCATATCGTCTCGCTCTTCTGCCGTTATTACGTGGGGTACATAACGTCTTCCGTGTATCCCAATTGTGACGGTATATCCCGGGTCCGAGTCATGTCCTTGATCATTCTGAATTGGTTGTTGGTACCAACCTTTCGTATAAGGAAAGACCTGTATTCATATTGGACCGGAGAGAGAAGATACTCAAGAATAAAACTATTAGTTTAGTCTGTGTTGCTTGGGGTCATCACTCTTTGGATGAGTCAACATGGAAGAGTGAGGATGATATTCGATCGTGATATCCACACATGTTTGACTCATAAGGTATAATATCTTCCTAATGTCTTATGTTTTTAATTCCTTGCTTGCATGAATGATTGCTTGATTAACTGCTAGTCAAAGATTGCTCGTGATTAGTATAGCTTGCCCCGCCATCTCTAGCCTCTTGATTAAATTCCGAGGACGGAATTCTTTTAAGGTGGGTAGAGTTGTCACTCCCGTTTTTCGTTATACGTATTTTCAGTATACGTGTACGGACTCCCGACCCGTATTTTGACTTGTCTAGCTTGGTTTGGTCTTGGTTTAGCTCGACTTGGTTTATTTTGGCTTGGTTTGGGCCAAGTGATTTATCATGATAAACCCCCATTTATAACCCAACTCCATACTCTCTCTTCTCATTACTCTTTTATTTATTTCTCTTCTTCATTAATTCTCTCCAACCACCATAGGCAAGTACAACTTGCTTCATAGAGGAACTCTAATTTTTATTGTTCTATTGTCTTCTCTACAAGCTTCTAAGACTCTTTAGTACTTAACACTTTTGGTTTTGGTAGATTAAAACTTGTAGATCTAAGTTTTCACAAATTTTGGTTTTCTTGGGTTTTGATCTCTTAAACTTCTTTGCTTTCAAGTTTTAATTGTTCTATGTTGTAGAGAATTTGATTTTACCCAAAATGGACCTTTGAAAACCCGGATTTTGAGTTATTTTGAGTGATTTATGGACCTTGGAAGTTCATGGGTTCCATGGTTCTTCATCTCAGGTTGGAGAAAAAGAACAGTGTGGCCGCATGGCATTTTATGTGCCCACAGTGACTTTAGCCTTGGGCGCATAGCCCTATAAATGTGCCCAAGCTTCCTGCCTTCCACAGTGTGGGTGCATGGCTTTATATGCGCCCATGACTTTTGTTGCTTATGCACATAGCTTAGATATGTGTTAAGTCATAGAGTCCCTTGCTGTGGGCGCATAGCCCTTATTATGCGCCCACATAGCCAGTATAGATGGCTCCTGACTTAGCTTTCCATTGCTCCCTACCTTTCTCAGTGTGGGCGCATAGACTATAGGCGCATACATGTGGGCGTATAGACTATAAGCGCATGCTTGTGGGCACATAGGATACTGGCGCATGCACTCTCTTGTGCATTCTTTCCATAACATATGCCCTACATGATGTGTTTAGTCCTAGTGCATACATGTGGGCGCATGCCCTTAGGCGCATAGCCTTGGACGCATGCCACTCTCAGCACATGCATTTTGGGTGCATGCTCTTCATGACACCCCATTGACCCTTTGTGCCATCTCTTGTAAATATCCGTATTTGTCCCCACGGTCCTTAGGGTAAATTGTGATTTTGCTTGTACTCTTTACTTGACTAAGTCCTATAAGGTTATTTTCCTTGTTGCACATGTACTCTGAGCTTTAAACAAGATCTTGGTATGGCACGTACACTCTCTAACAACTTTTTGATAGTGTCCCGCCATGGTGCACTCACATGAACATGACATGACAATGTGACCTTACATGATAACTCTTGATAGTAACCCGTCGTGGTGCACTCTTGACAAGTAACTTGACATGATAATTCTTGATGGTGGTCCGTTGTGGCATACTCTAACCTAACATGATAAATCTTCATATGTTGTTACAACGACTATCTTGACTTGCTAAGTAACTCTTGTCTTGACACCGTGGATGGTTGTGCTTGTATAAGCTACATGTCTCGTCTTGCATCATGTCTAGGACATGGATTCCTGGTTACCACGGTCAGGGATTCATACTGAATCTGACTAGGATAATGACTAGATTGATCAAGTAGTCCATGAAGAGATTTCCCAGCTACAGGCATTCTCGTTATCTGGGCGCACTAATTGGACTTGTAGCCTGCCGTCGAGTAGGGCACATTTTCAGCACACTGTCATGTGTTTCACCCCCAAGTCACCTAATCCAACTCTCTCAACTTGCGACCGGATAACCTGGATTAAGACTGCTGGGCTTGTGGCTGTTGGAACATCTCGATTCATCTTGTTAATAACTAAGCTTGTGATAACCCTAGTTAGTTAAAGTATCAAGCCGTACTCATTGCTTGGTCATGATTGATAGATGGAGTCTAGTATAGTCTTGCCTAGACAGGGCCAGTACATGTTTATCTCAGCACGTTACTGTTATACTTTACTTTATCGATAATCGTTCAGAGACTAAGTTCTATTCAGGTGAAGGGTTACAACCCCGGTCATTATTTAGTTTACGGGTTGTAACTTGGTTACTGAAATAGTCCTTTAGTTATCTTATCATTTATCGCCTTGTTTCTCTAACTCATGTCTTTCGTTATCATTAATGTATTTATGTGTTAATATGCTGGTTTTAGTTCTTAAGTGAAGCCTCCCTTGTGGCAGTTACTCTTTCTGGGGTCTGACCCAGCTGGTTTTGTATGGCCAGATTTTGGAGTAGCACCCGAGGATCTTCCAGCCTTCCAGCCAGATGGTGAACACTAGACGCAACCCTGGCAACGAATGGGTTTTATTTTGCTCTCCCACTCCATTGTAAATTATTCTTTTGAGGTGTTTAGCCGTCGAACAAGTGTTAGCTCGTGTTAAGTTTACATTCCTGTCTGTCTAAGGGCTGTATCATGATTGACAAATCCTAGGGTTGATCATGTATGACTTAAACTCTTACTAGTCTTCGCATTTTATATGACTAGCATCATGATCATCTGAATATGTTATGTATGGGATGCCTTACTTTGTATGTCTGATGATCTACCATCTTGTTACATTTACTTGCTTGTTTGAGATTGAGACACTAGGCTTGTTCTTGACCATAAGTGACTGTTGGCTCGTAGTTAAACCCTCATGCATCTAGACAGCCATGACCGTACATCGAGGTAGGTTACACTTCAATGTACGTAGCTGGCTGTGTCTGTCCCCCGCTCTCTATTATTCTGGTTCTAGGGCATGACACGGTTTAAGTGGTGGCCCATGCAGGTCTTATAAATTAAGATGTGCGAGGGTTTCACTGAATAGATGTCTCAATCAGCACTCGCCCTTGATCTCTACTCGTGTCTTCTATTCTTTTCGAAATATTGACCTGATCACATGCTTATATCCTCGATCTATCATGGTCCTTCCTTATTGTTCCCCATGTCGTTTCTTCAGCGGCATTGCTCCTGGTCCTATCGATTAGCAAGGTGGAGCACCTCCAGTGAACTAGCAGCAACCTGGAGACCATGCCCAGCACTCTGGAGCAGCCTCCCGAGTCATGCATTTCGGGGGTCAAGAGCCACCAGTTCAGCCAGTCCAGCCTGCAGAGCCTGACAATGGAACCCTGATGGGACTCATCAGGGAATTGCTTGCATCTCAAGATCGTCGGGGCGATGCCCTACCCCAGACAGTACAAGATGCCATGGACAGAGTTGGTTACCAGGGGAACAACGCGGCCAACAGCTTCAAGCGTCTGAACCCTCCCTTCTTTGACGGCAGTGAAGATGCTATCATTGTTGATGTGTGACTTCAGGACATAGAAGTTATCCTGGAGGTAGCTACGATTCCTAAGGAAGAGAAGGTGGTCGTTGTGCGCCTGCAGCTATTAGACTTAGCCCGTAACTGGTGGGCGATGCTAGCAGTTGGATTACCAATGCCTATTTTGTGGGCAGTATTCGGCAATAAGTTCCAGACCAAGTACTTCGATGCAGTAGCTCGGTATGATCTGCAGACGAGATTCACCAATCTTAAGCAGATGGAAAGAACGGTCGATGGATATGCAGCCGAGTTTTCTAGACTCAGTTGGTTTGCTCCTACCTTAGTGGAAACCGAATTGGATCGAGCCTAGCGATTCCAGCTGGGACTCCACCTAGAGATCATTATATCAATGGAGCGGTTTGAGCACCAGACGTTTGATGCCATCTTGCGAGCAGCAGAGAGGCATGAGTATACTTCGCAGAGGATTGTAGATATAAGCGGAGGATGGAAGAGGTCTCATGGACAGATGTCCCAGTCATCAGTACCATCCCCGGCAGCTAGGGCTTTGACTATTGGAGCTCCTAGGAGGGCGACCACAGTCTCGTTGGTTCAGCACTCGACACCGACGTATCCTCAGCAGCAAAAGTAGAAGCAGTCTTCCGCAATGGGCTGCTCTCATTGTGGGAAGCCAGGACATGTAGTATCAGAATGTCGCAGAGCACAGGGATTGTGCTTGGCTTGTGGGGCAACAGACCATAAGATAGGGTCCTGTCCGAATAGAGCCATTTCATCGTCATCAAACATAACTAGTCCATCGGTTAGAGGTCCAGCACCAGTACAGCAGCAGTACCAGCCTCCGAGGCCATTGCCGCCTCTGGCTCAGCAGTATGCCCAAGCTCAGATTCAGAACCAGCAGAGAGGTTTCCAGCAGAGGGGACCAGCACCAAGAGGACAAGGTCAGGCTATAGCCCTGACCGTAGCAGAAGAATTAGCATCCGGTGAGGTGGTGGCAGGTACCATTCTCGTCAACTCTTTTTCAGCATCCGTATTATTTGATTCGGGTGTATCGTATTCATTTATGTCTGCACGATTCGCAATACGGATAGGACTGGATCCCGAGTCATTATCAGTAAGGCTCAATATATTTACTGGTAACGGTCTTGTGGGAGTAGATAAAGTCTATTCTTCGTGTCGAATCGTAGTTAGTGGTAAAGAGTTTCCCGCTAGATTGATAGAATTTCTGATGGCCGACTATGATGTGGTCCTAGGAATAGATTGGTTGAAGGATCAATATACAAGGATGGACGCCATGTTGGCAGGATTATTTTTGGTATTTCCGACAAACCAGAGTTTTCATTTTTCAGAGGCGAAGTAGAACCTTCTCTACCAGTATTACGGATGGCAGTAGAAGTAGCAGTTCAGTTTCCCAGAGTAGTAGAAGAGTTTCCTGATGTATTTCCCGAAGATCTTCCAGGCAAGCCCCCGGAGAGAGAGATAGAGTTCACCATTGATTTGCTTCCAGGGATGGCACCAGTGTCAGAGGAAGTCTACAGGATGGCACCTTCAGAGTTAGAGATCTTGTATAAAATGATTGAAAAACTTAGAACCAAGGGATTCATTCGTGCTAGTGGATCACCTTGGGGAGCCCCGATACTTCTTGTGAAAAAGAAGGATGGTACGTCAAGAATATGTGTTGATTATCGTACCTTGATGTCATGACCCGCACCCAGTATAGGGGCACGAGAAGTGGGTACGTCCAGCCTACGCCGCAGTATCGGTGGTAGAACGTTGTCCTAGGTCACAACATCTAACACAGTGTAAAATATAATTACACAAGATATACTCTCCGAACGGAGGAACAATAAGATAGGTACAATCTCAATCACAATCTAAGGTAGAAGATACGATAAGATAGATAGATATGATATGAATCCACAAAATAAAATACAAACATGAGAGAAGTCTAAGTGTCTAAGATAACATCTCCACAAAACATCCAAATAATACAAGATCCCAAATATATACAATAAAGTATCCAAATGAGATAAGACAACAGAAATAAGATAAAGTCTAAGCTAGCAAGCCTAAACTATGGGGGTATCATCCTCTACTGCTAGTGGATCCTGCTGGAGGTCCAGATTGCAGGTGTCGTCTAAGGCTGCTCCATAGTAAGTGGTACAAAAAGCCTCATCCTCATCCTCTGTAATATATCAATAGGTCCAGTTAGGACAGGAACGAGCACAATACATCTTACGCAGTTCATATCATGTCAGAAAATATAAAGCATGCAATAGAGTAAGATACATGAATAACTAAAAGAATGTACATGAAGTAAAAGAGATAAATATAATAGAAATATCTACTATAAGTAAATAACTATCAGTGTCTGGTGATTTAGAGTACGAGATAGACATATGAACAGCTGGAAATGATTCATGGCTATACTATAGAGTTGATTCATGACTACACTACTTGGAATTGTTCACATGACTATTTCTACTCCCCCATCCCCAATCAATACACAAGGATCGAAACAAGTTATGTTAAGATTCATGATTTCACTGCCCCGCAAACGAGAGCACGTGAAATTGATTCAAGAGGGCTCTGTAAACATTTTTTCTTTTTCTTTTTTTTCTTTTTTTTTTTCTTTATTTTTTTTCTAACGCGTGCGGGCTCAGCATAATCGTGTGTCCCACGCACACGATTCTTGGCCTGTCATATGGAACAACTTTTGGAGTGCGGACATAGTCCGTTGTCATCGCCGTGCACACGCACACTGCGCACTCCGTACGCTCCACAGCTCCGCTCGGCAGCACATCATTTTTCGACGGCAGTTACTCAATACCTCGCTTTGCCCACGATGTTGAAGAGACGCCCTCGACGACTAAGGGCGACCGCCTGTACGACGGCCACTGATTCCCTGCCGTCTGCGACTACCGATTCTGCCCAACCGCCCGTTCTCTGCGCACGACGCGCATATTGGCGACGATCGCCGATGCCCTTACGCTCGAGCCTGCAATCGTTTATGGCGAACGTCTTCTCGTCGTCCTCAGCAGCGCCGTACGACGGGCCGCATGGTCGGCCTGTCGCTTATACCCGTGGTCGAATGGTGTCGATTCCCCGATCCGTCGCACGGCGATCGTGCATTGAGTTTGCTACACGGACGCCTCATTCTGCCCCACGCAGGCTCATTTCGTAACCCTGGCTCTGTGAACATGAGAGTACATGAATCACAAGAGTATACATGAATAGTGAAAGCATAGAGATATATGATGTAAGTGAAACACACATGATATGAAGTATCCGATGCTTCCGAGGGGGATAACATCTCATGAAAAGATCTATATAGTACCGATCCGTGTTACCAACGTGACAGCATCAAGTAAAGTAATCTAGAGCAAGAATATAAGTTCTAGCAAGTATGAAACGGTCAAAGAATGTACTCGCCTGATAACTTGAGTATCTGGTGAGTATAGATATCCAGACAGAGTAGATGAGTCCTATTTAGAGCAACACAGGTCACAACATGTCCAGAATGGTAATATTAAACTTTATAATGCATTCTACATGATGTATAGGTCATTCTAGACTAAAGTCAACTCTTGGTCAACTTTAGTCAACTACACTAGTCAAACTAGGTCAATCTAGTTAGGTTTTGGTCAACCATGGTCAAACTAGTCTAGGTTAGACATTTCCAGATCTTTCTAGGCTAAGGTCAACACTTGGTCAACTCTAGGTTATCTAGTCTAGGTTTAGTCAACTAGGCCTAGCCAAAACCAAAGCCTATGCATATCAAGTATACCAAAGTCACATATACATATCACTATCACATATATTCTATATATTACAACTCAACCCAATCTCTAAACTACCATATATATGTACACATCCAAACTATATAATCATAGGCTAGTACAAAACCTATATACAATACATATATACATGCATGCATACTTGAAATTATATATACATACATAGAGAGAAATGTGTGTGTGAGTATAGAGATATGAAGTGTGTGTGTGTGTGTGTGAGCATGGTAAGTTGAGTGTCACATGGTTTCAAGCATAGTGTCATAGGGTGAACTATATATAAGTGTGATATAGTGAACATGTGAGTGTCAAGGCATAGCAATATACATTAGGTAAATGTGTGTATGACAGTAATGTGTCACATGAATAAATGAGTATGCAAACATGGTGTTTAAAACTGGACAGCAAGGGGGAATCATTCTCAGGTTTTACATATAAGTTCAGTTTGTGTACATGGCAGTTGTGTGTGTGTGTGTATATATAAGAGTGTTCGAAAAGCCAAACTCGAAACAAAACCATATCACAGTCGAACCCAACATGTAAACATACATCCCAGATATGTATATATGTGTTAACATTATAAATTAGCATTAATATCAATTAATTTATATTTAAAACTCAAAAAACATACTGTTGGAACACGGTATCAGAAATTAAGGGGAAACCCTAAATTACAACTCAAAACCAATTAAGATCACAAATTAGCAAGTGGTAATGGTTCGTGCACATGAGAGGGTGTCACCTGAGTCGTATCATGTCCATAAAATAGAATACGAGGTGTTCAATCACACGAGAACACACACAGACATGCCTGCACAGTACAGGCTCGTGCAGCGAGTCCACGAGCTCGTGGACACGACACGGCTCACATGGAGCCATGTGGTTGTGTCCACATGTAGCCCACATGTAGGGCTACACCCTCGACACAACACGACGTGTCCTATTCAATATATATACAAAACTGGAATTTGGGTTTGATGAGCCTGAGTATATTTTGATAACTGAATGTTAGATGAAACTTGATATTCAATTGAGTTTGTAATGATATTCATGTTCCTGAGATTGTATGTATGCATCTGTAAATCCAGTCCACGGTCCCAGTTTTCCCTCTGTTTTACAGTCCACTTTTTCCCTCTTTCCTTTCACTGTTTCCCTTTTCTTTTGATATGATATGTAATGTAATATAGAATGATATACAATGTATGCTTAATGATAAGGTAGTACATAATGTATGCCTCAATATGTATGTATGTTAAACTGAATGATGTATGAAACTGAAGATGAAATGCAATGCATGTATGTTGAATGCAATGTTAAACTGATTTATATGTTAACTGTAAGGACTGAATGTATGCATTGTTTATAAACTGAGAACAACCCTCACCCCTTTCACATTCCTTTTTCCCTCTTTCTAATTATGAGTGCAATACATGATAATGTAATATATGCCTACATGTTATGTATAATGAATGCAAGTATACAAATATGTAATGCATGATATGCATGTATGTAATGTAATATGAATGAATGATATATATGAATGAGTGCATGTATGAAAGGTTATATGAATGCAAGCATTATATGGAAATGTATGCATGTATCTATGTATATACCTATGTATGAATGTATGCAAATATGCATGTATATATGTAAATATGTATGTATGTATGCATATATGAATGCATGAGTGTAATGTGTGCATGAATCAAATGTGTATATAGTGATAACATGTATGTATAAATGCATGTATGTAACTTAGCCTATGTGTATGTGCATATATGTATATATGGGGTATATGCATATATATATAATGTGTGTTGCCCTGTGACCTTATGATTATGCTTGGATGCTAGTCTAGACTTGGTTAGGCCTAGTGAGACTTGATTGGACTAGGATTGGCCTAGTTGACCTAGTTTGACTAGTGTAATTGACTGTAGTTGACCAAGAGTTGACTTTGACCTAGATTGGTCTAAAAATCATGTAGATTGTATCGTAATGTTCTATATTATCATTCTGGACATGTCATAACCCATATTGCTCTATTTAGGACATTGTGACTCTGGTGCAGACATCTGACATTACACTACTCTTTTCAGAGTATCAAGCGAGTACATTCTCTGATAGTTCTCTCATTTACTTGTCAATTAATGTACTTCAGTTCTAGTTAGTTCTATGTGATTCTCTGTTACAATACGTATGGATATTTCTGGATTCATGTATGCGACACACATACCATCTTGTCTGGCCTCTATTACTGGAATCATTCTGGAATCATTGCTGGTATCATCATGTTTGGCTGGACTCATCTTAATTCTCGTATAGAATTCTGGATTCACTTGTATTGTAGGGCGGGGAAATATTGAGTAAGACATGTAGACATACCCCAAATCTGGAATCTCCAAACTGGAATCTACTGGAAGCATAGCCATCCCTCGCCTAATCAGTGGGTGATGTGCCCGATACCTACAGCCATTTACATGTCGATCTCGATATTTTAAAATACACTGTTAGAATATAGCTGGTCTCACCTAGATTCTTGATCACTGACTAGAATTATCTTGTACTGGATTCATCTTGTATTAGATTCGTCTCGTACTGGATTTACACATGTCTTATATTTACTGTCTGGACTTATCATGTTACTCCAGTTTAGCTAGAATCTTATTTTACAGTCTTCATTGCCATGATTCTTCTCTTGTTTTAGTTACCTTACTTTCCTTGTATCTTAACTATTTCTCTATACCATCACCTGAATATAAACTACCATGTTCATCAATAAAATCGTCTATAATTGCTTTATAGTTCTCTGTCATTTACTTGGGTTTTCTAGATGAGTTATGCTTGTTCCTGTCCTGACTTGACCTGTTGAAAATATTACAAATGTATGGCCTGATGACACTTGTCCTACATGCTGTGGACATGGTGAAGGAGTAGCTACCTTTGGTCCCGACACTCCGCAGTAATCGGGATATAGTTTTAGACTTGCATTAGTTCTTATTTGGACTTGTTGTATTGATTAAAGACTTGAGTTGTATTTGAGATTGTTTTGAGATTTTGATATTATTTCAGTAGATGAGATGTTGTCATTTCAATTTGTAGTTATATTCTCTGTGTTATCTTATCGTGCTTAGACTGTGATTGAGTTACATCATATGTTATACTTGTCCTCCGTTTGGAGTTGAGATCATAACGAGTACATTATATAGTTGATGATTAGTTAGAGACTTAGAACAGCATTCTACCACCGATTCTGTAGCGTAGGCTGTGCGCTGTTACGTACTCGTACCCTCATAGTGGGTACAGGTCGTGACACGTTTTTAGTGGTGGCCCATGCAGGTCAAAAGTCGCATTAGTACGATGTCGTGGTAGTGCAACGATTAGTTGTACTGTTGCGCTCCTACGATAGAAACTAAGGAATATGCTTTAGCAGAGAGGTTACTCAATCATAGTTAGGACTACTTAAGAAGATTCCTGGGATGACCCTTGAGAATCTCATTATAAACTATCTCAAAATTCGATTCCGACAGTTTCTGTCTACTTCCTTGTTCTTGTTGAATTTGATTCTTGGTATTTATTATTGACTTAATTTTCTACCAAGATAACATTATGGGCTAGGTTGCCTCAGTCATGGAATCTAGAGTCTTCTACAGCCATATTAGCTGGTTTACGATGAGATAGAGTCTGATTTTGGATGTATTTTTCGGGTGTGGGAATTTAAAGTTTTTGCAGCCAAGCTAGCGGCAATACGAAAATTTTAAATACCATGATTCTAGAGATATGTACCTTAGTTGCGAACTCTATGGATTATCGCTGTTGTACTTACTAGCGTAATGAGGATTCTGGTAACATGGTTCTAGATAGACGGGTATGATTATCAAATTTCAGAATAGATACCATATAGATGGTGCCCTAGTATGATGGAATGGAATATCAGTGTGGATGTTACTTGAGTATCATGGATTAGATAGAGGGAGCTAGGTCACCTGTAGTGCAGCACCGTGCCCCGCACCATCGGAGGGATATATCCCAGAGGGGCAGGGCTTTTGCGCTGACAGTCGAGTAGACCGACGGTATGGGTGACGGGTTAGCAGGTCTGTCTTTCATGTCCTTCTTTTCACCTTCATGTGTGATTCCATTAGTACCTGCCAGGATATGCTTATGATATGTTAGATAGCATAGTTATCCTGATCGAGACTGTGGAATCACGACCGGTAGGATTGTGTTGCATGTTATCTATCGACCTTGATTTGATTGGGGGTTTGACCTAGTAGGGGTACGATCATCTTAATTTCGAGGACGAAATTCTTCTAAGGAGGGTAGACTTATAACACCCAGTTTTCCAAATGAGGGTAGTTTTGAACTTTTGTAATTATAATCATTTATTTATTGATATTTATATCACATTATGAATTTTGGTGATTTTTAATCAATTTAAAACTGTTTTAAGTCATGACTTATGATTTTGATGTGCTGCTAGTGAACCCTAGAGATTGCATGACCTAGAGACTAACTATGGCCAAGGAGGCCTAGCCATGTGATTAGGATGACTATTTGTGACTTTTTAGCCTAATGTATTTTGGTCATTTTTGACTTATTTGATGAAAATGAATTTTGGTTGATTATTATAGTGCTAATTATTTTATTAGAGACTAACATAGTTTTGACCTAACCTAGATGCTAATGATGTTCATGGAGGCTTAGTTAGAGGGTTAGAGACTTAATGGCTAAGTTAGATTAATATCTAGATATTTATGGATAGATATTTTAGTGACACTTGAACTCTGTAACAATCAAGAACAGATATCCTCTAACAAGGATAGATGATTTATTTGATCAACTTAAAGGAGCGGCAGTATTCTCGAAGATTGACTTGCGGTCAGGGTACCATCAGATCAGAGTCAGAGAGCAAGACGTCCCGAAGACATCGTTCAGATCCAGATATAGACATTGGGAGTTCCTTGTTATACCATTTGGAACAACCAATGCGCCAGCCGTATTCATGGACCTCATGAATCGTATCTCCATGCCTTATTTGGACCAGTTCGTGATAGTGTTTATAGATGACATCTTAGTCTATAGCAAGAATGAGGCAGAGCATGAGCGACATCTTCGTGTAGTTCTTCAGATTCTCAGGGAGCACCAGTTGTACGCGAAGTTCAGTAATGCAAGTTTTGGCTGGATCGCATCTCGTACTTAGGCCACATCATCACCATAGGTGGAATGGAAGTGGATCCCTAGAAGATAGTAGCTATAGAGACATGGCCAGTTCCCAGTACCGTCGCAGAAGTTCGGAGCTTCCTAGGATTGGTCGGCTATTACCGGCGGTTTGTACCAGACTTTGTTCGGATTTCAGCACCACTGACGCAGTTGACCCGTAAGAATGTGCAGTTTGCTTGGACAGCAGAGTGTCAGAGTTTATTTGAGAAGTTGAAGCAAGGATTGATGACGGCACCCATTCTCACGCTTCCAGATGGGACTGGAGGATTTTCAGTCTATTGTGACGCTTCCGACAAGGGATTGGGATGCGTCTTGATGCAGCATGGTAAGGTGGTAGCTTATGCGTCACGTCAGCTTTATGATCACGAGAGGAATTATCCGACGCACGACTTGGAGTTAGCAGCGGTGGTTTTCGCGCTTAAACTTTGGAGGCATTATTTATATGGAAATCGGGTGGAGATTTTCACCGACCACAAGAGTCTTAAGTATGTGTTTACCCAGAAAGATCTTATTATGGATTAGAGAAGATGGCTAGATCTACTTGTGGATTATGACATCAACTTGCAGTATCATCTTGGGAAGGCCAACGTTGTTGCAGATGCATTGAGCAGAAGAGCCGGAATTTATTTTCTAACAGCACAGCCAGAGTTATTAGCAGATCTTCAGAAGATGGGTATTGAAGTTGTTCTTCCTACCAATGTGGTATTGATGGCCAGTATGCAAGTTCAGTCCAGTATAGTTGAGAGGATTAAGTTAACTCAGTCAACAGATTCTAAGCTTCAGCAGCTTATGGCAAAATGTCTAGCAGGATGGAGAGCCAAGTTGTGTATTCATGAGGATGGTACACTTCGATATGGAAGGCGTCTTTGTGTACCTAATGGTGATATCAGGCAAGAGATCATGGCAGAGGCTCATAATTCTCAGTATTCAAATTATCTCGGCGGTACGAAGATGTATCGTGATATCCGACAACATTTTTGGTGGAATGGCATGAAGAGGGAGATAGCTCGGTTCGTCTCTCGTTGTTTAGTTTGTCAGCAAGTTAAAGCTGAACATCAGAGACCATCTGGACTTCTTCAACCTTTACCAATCCCATAATAGAAATGGGAGCATATTACCATAGATTTTGTAACTGGGTTACCTAAATCCCCAGCTGGGAGAGATGCTATCTGGGTTATAGCTGACAGACTCACCAAGGTAGCTCATTTTCTTCCTTTCAGAATCGGCCAGTCGACGGATCAGCTTGCAGAGATGTACCTCAGGCAGATAGTCAGGTTGTATGGAGTACCAATCAGTATTGTGTCCGACAGAGATTCAAGATTTATATCGCACTTTTGGCAGAGTCTTCAGAAAAGTTTGGGGACTCGTCTCAAGTTCAGTTCAGCTTATCATCCGCAGATAGATGGTCAGTCAGAATGTACGATCCAGACTCTTGAAGATATGTTACGGTCATGTACGCTCGACTTCGATGGTTCGTGGGAAGATCATCTGTATCTCGTAGAGTTCTCCTATAACAACGATTTCCAGGCCAGTATCCCGATGGCATCCTTTGAGGCCTTGTACGACAGGAAGTGCAGATTCCCGTTAGCATGGGATGATGTCGGCAAGAGATAGATGCTTGGTCCAGAGATGGTTACGCAGACTATCGAGGTGGTCAGACAAGTTAGGGATCATCTTCGAGTTGCGTAAGATCGCCAGCGTCATTGGGCCGATTCTTACCGGCATCCCCTTGAATTTTCTATCGGTGACTACATATTCCTTAGGATCTCGCCTACCCATGGCTTCATTCGTTTTGGCGTACGGAGAAAGCTTAGTCCTAGGTATATAGGGCCGTTCGATATTCTAGAGCGAGTAGGTGATGTGTCATATCGTCTCGCTCTTCTGCCGTCGTTACGTGAGGTACATGATGTCTTCCATGTATCCCAATTGCGACGGTATATCCCGGATCCGAGTCATCTTCTTGATCATTCCGAATTGGTTGTTGGTACCAATCTTTCGTATGAGGAAAGACCTGTATCAATATTGGACCGGAGAGAGAAGATACTCAAGAACAAGACTATTAGTTTAGTCCGTATTGCTTGGGGTCATCACTCTTTGGATGAGTCAACATGGGAGCGTGAGAATGATATCCGATAGCGATATCCACACCTGTTTGACTCATAAGGTATAATATCTTCATTATGCCTTATATTTTTAATTCCTTGCTTGTATGAATGATTGCTTGATTAACTGCGAGTCATAGATTGCTCGTGATTAGTATAGTTTTCCCCGACATCTTTAGCCTCTTGATTAAATTCCGATGACGAAATTCTTTTAAGGTGGGTAGAGTTGTCACTCCCGTTTTCCGTTATACGTATTTTCAGTATCCGTGTATGGACTCCCGACCCATATTTTGACTTGTCTAGCTTGGTTTGGTCTTGGTTCAGCTCGGCTTGGTTTATTTTGGCTTGGTTTGGGCCAAGTGGTTCATCATGATAAACCTCCCATTTATAACCCAACTCCACTCTCTCTCCTCATTACTCTTTCATTTATTTCTCTTCTCCATTAATTCTCTCCAACCACCTTAGGCAAGTGCAACTTGCTTCATGGAGGAACTCTCATTTTTATTGTTCTATTGTCTTTCCTACAAGCTTCTAAGACTCTTTAGTACTTAACACTTTTGATTTTGGTGGATTAAAACTTATAGATCTAAGTTTTCATAAATTTTGGTTTTCTTGGTTTTGATCTCTCAAACTTATTTGTTTTCAAGTTTTGTTTGTTCTATGTTGTAGAGATTTTGATTTTACCCAAAATGGACCTTTGAAAACCCGGATTTTTAGTTATTTTGAGTGATTTATGGACCTTGGAAGTTCATGGGTTCCATGGTTCTTCTTCTCGGGTTGGAGAAGAAGAACAGTGTGGGCGCATGGCATTTTATGCGCCCACAGTGACTTTAGCCTTGGGCGCATAGCCCTATATATGCGCCCAAGCTCCCTGCCTTCCACAGTGTGGGCGCATGGCTTTATATGCGCCCATGACTTTTGTTGCTTATGCACATAGCTTAGATATGTGTTAAGTCATAGAGTCCCTTGCTATGGGCCCATAGCCCTTATTATGTGCCCACATAGCCAGTATACATGGCTCCTGACTTAGCTTTCCATTATTTTCTGCCTTCCTCGGTGTAGGCGCATAGACTATAGGCGCATACATATGGGCACATAGACTATAAGCGCATGCTTGTGGGCGCATAGGACATGGGCGCATGCACTCTCTTGTGCATTCCTTCCATAACATATGCCCTACATGATGTGTTTAGTCCTAGGCGCATACATGTGGGCGCATGCCACTCTCAGCATATGCATTTTGGGTGCATGCTCTTCATGACACCCCATTGACCCTTTGTGCCATCTCTTACAAATGTCTGTATTTGTCCCCACGATCCTTAGTGTAAATTGTGACTTTGCTTGTACTCTTTACTTGACTAAGTCCTATAAGGTTATTTTCTATGTTGTACATGTACTCTGAGCTTTAAACACGATCTTGGTATGGCACGTACACTCTCTAACAACTTCTTGATAGTGGCCTACCGTGGTGCACTCACATAAACACGACATGACAATGTGACCTTACGTGATAACTCTTGATAGTGACCCGTCGTGGTGCACTCTTGACAAGTAACTTGACATGATAATTCTTGATGGTGGTCCGTTGTGGCGCACTCTTGACAAGTAATCTTGATAAGTAACCTAACATGATAAATCTTGATATGCTATTACGACGGCTATATTGACTTGCTAAGTAACTCTGGTCTTGACACCGTGGATGGTTGTGCTTGTATAAGCTACATGTCTCGTCTTGCATTATGTCTAGTACATGGATTCCTGGTTACCACGGTCAGGGATTCATACTGAATCTGACTAGGATAATGACTAGATTGATCAAGTAGTCCATGAATAGATTTTTCAGCTACAGACAGTCTCGTCTGGGCGCACTAATTGGACTTGTAGCCTGCCGTCGAGTAGGGCACATTTTCAGCACACTATCATGTGTTGCACCCCCAAGTCACATAATCCAACTCTCTCAACTTGCGACTGGATAACCTGGATTAAGACTGCAGGGCTTGTGGCTGTTGGAACATCTCGATGCATCTTGTTAGTAACTAAGCTTGTGATAACCCTAGTTAGTTAAAGTATTAAGCCGTACTCATTACTTGGCCGTGATTGATGGATGGAGTCTAGTATAGTCTTGCCTAGACAGGACCAGTACATGGTTATCTCAGCATGTTTCTGTTATACTTTACTTTATCGATAATCGGTCAGAGACTAAGTTCTGTGCAGGTGAAGGGTTACAATCCCGGTCATTGTTTGGTTTACGGGTTGTAACTTGGTTACTGGAATAGTCCTTTAGTTATCTTATCGTTTATCGCCTTGTTTTTCTAACTCATGTCTTTCGTTATCATTGATTTATTTATGTGTTAATATGTTGGTTTTAGTTCTTAAGTGAAGCCTCCCTTGTGGCACTTGCTCTTTCTGGGGTCTGACCCAGCTGGTTTTGTATGGCCAAATTTCGGAGTAGCACCCGAGGATCTTCCAGCCATATGGTGAACACTAGACGCAACCCTGACAACGAATGGATTTTATTTTGCTCTCCCACTCTATTATTATTATTCTTTTGAGATGTTTAGCCGCCAAGCAAGTATTAGCTCGTGTTAAATTTATATTCCTGTCTGCCTAAGGGCTGTAACATGATTGACAAATCCTAGGTTGATCATGTATGACTTAAAATCTTGCTAGTCTTCGCATTTTGTATGACTAGCTTCATGATCATCTGAATATATAATGTATGGGACACCTTACTTTGTATGTTTGATGATCTACCATCTTGTTACATTTACTTGCTTGCTTGAGATTGAGACACTAGGCTTGTTCTTGACCATAAGTGACTGTTGGCTTGTAGTAAAATCCTCATGTATCTGGACAGCCGTGATCGTACATCGTGGTGGGTTACACTTCAATGTACGTAGCGGGCTGTGTCTGTCCCCCGCTCTCCAGTATTATGGTTCTCGAGCGTGACAGATATGCCCAAAAAAAGATACGTTGTTCAGCCAGAACTCACATTTGCTCCTCTTCGCAAACAACTGATTATCTCGGAGGATCTGGAGTATGGTCCGCGGATGTTCTACGTGTTGCGCTCGATCCTTCGAGTAGACGAGGATATCGTCTACGAAGACTACTACGAATTTATCTTGGAACGGACGGAACACCCGATTTATTAGATCCATGAAGGCGGCATGAGCATTTGTCAGGCCGAATGACATTACCAAGAACTCGTAATGGCCGTAACGAGTGCGGAAGGCAGACTTCGACATATCCTCTGGCTTGACCTTGAGCTGGTGATAACCCGATCGAAGATCAATCTTTGAAAATGCCGTGGCACCTTGGAGCTGATCAAATAAATCGTTGATACGGGGCAGGGGTATTTGTTCCGGATGGTGGCTTTATTCAATTCCTCGTAGTCAATGCAGAACCACATCGACCCATCCTTTTTTTTGACAAACAGCACAGGCGCACCCCATGGCGAGACGCTAGGACGAATGAACCCTTTGTCGATTAATTCCTGTAATTGTACTTTAAGTTCTTTTAATTCTGCAGGAGCCATTATGTACGGGGCCTTGGAAATCGATCGAGTGTTGGGGAAGGTGTCAATAATGAACTCAATTTCTTGATCGAGTGGCATGCCGGATAGCTCGTCCAGGAACACGTCTGAGAATTCTGCCACAACGTTGGTTTGATCCGCATTTGCACTATCCTATCGCGTGTTTCGAACGGACGCCAAGTAGCCTTCGCATCTGGAATGTAGCATCCGTCGAGCAGACATTGCCGAGATCACCATGCAGGTTATCGACTCTTTGCCATACAAATAGCAGAATTTAGGCTCCCCCGGTAGACGAAAGGTGACCTTCTTTCCTGCACAGTCAATAGTGGCCGAGCAAGCGCCGAGCCAATCCATCCCCAGAATGATGTCGTAGTCCTTAAGGTCCAGAACTATCGCATCTAGAGTCAATTTTCTCCCACCTATACATATGTAGCCGTATCTACAGATAGTGTTTACAGGGATTTGTGTGCTTGACAGGGTGCTAACGCTAAGGTTAAGGCCTAATGGTGCCATGGGGAATTTGTGTTCATCAATGAAATCTGCCGATATAAAACTATGGGTAGCACCCGAATCAAACAGTATACGAGCAGGTTTATTATTGAAAAGTAGTGTACCTGTCATGACTGTATCAGAGACAAACGCCTCATCTCGAGTCATGGCATAGACGCAGCCCTGGGCATTGGGGCGACAGTCTTGACCATTATGCGGTGCGAGTTGTTGGGTTCGAGGCGCTGGACCTTGGTTCCCTGGACGATGTTATTATTGTTGGGGCATCGTTGGGTTCGGCCTTCTGGTCGGACAATCAGCACGAATGTGGCCCTTTTTACCATAGTTCAGCATCCGCCTTCCGGTATCTGGCAGTCGTTGATGGTGTGACCGAGCCAGTGACATCAACTGCATTGAGGCCATGGGTTACGCCCTTGATATCCTCTTTGTTGCCCATTGTTCGGACGCTTGGTCGCATTGTTTCCTCCTGTATGGCTAGGACGTTTGTGATTGTATGTATGCATAGCGCCGGCAGCAGCTGGAGGATATTGACGTTCAAGGCGGAGAGCGTGGTTCAGGGACTCGCCCATTGTCTTGTATTTCAGAACTGACACATGAGCAGAGATAGAGGGCCGCAGACCCACTTTGAACCGTCGAGCGTGACTCTCTATTATAGGCAAGAATGATCCAACAAATTTGGCCAGTTTATTGAATTCTGCTGTGTACTATCGTACCATCATATTCCCTTGCTTCAACTGCATAAATTTATTCTCCTTTTCATGTCAAACGACTGCAGGTAGGTTCTCGATTTCGAACACCTGTCGAAAGGTGGCCCAAGAGATTACCGCTGTCTCATCGTCCCGCTGGATCGCTCGGTTTTGCACGGCCCACCAGTCGTACGCGTTTAATCAGAGGAGAAGCTTAGCACATGCAACTTTCTTGGACTCATCAACGTCTAAAAGCTCGAAACGGTCTTCCAACTCCTCCAACCAATTGATCGTCAAAGAAGGGTCTTCAGTACCGCAGAAGGACGTACGATAATTTTTCGTGAATTTTGACACCTCAAAGTTGGAACTCCTTGGTGTTGCAGGTAGTCGCTCGGGTACCTCCAGCTCAATTTCGATCGGTCGGATCGCAGGCTCGGTTACGACATAAGTCATTGCAGAGTTGCCGTTGGCCACAACTGTCTGGACGATTTGCTAAAGAGTATCAAGCTGCTTCTGCTGCAACTTGAATTGGCATCGAATCGGGCCTCGAACTGAGTCTGTCGTACCTCAGCTTGTCTCTACTGGTCTTCAACGTGCTTTTGATGTTGTTCGTTCAGGCGCTGATTGGCCTCGGCCTGGCGTTGTTGCGCTTCCAGTATGCGTATCATCCATTTCATGGGTTCCATAGGGCGTTTGAGGGTCCCGCCCATGAGCTGCTCGAGCCGCTCGAAGCACTATCTTCGTTCCCGCCTGCAGCTTCTCGGACTTCTGAAATTATAAGGCAACTCGTATTAGTCTCAGGAAATATTACGGACTTACTGTATGGAACAACTCATCTCATCGACACGGGGTCAAAGGTTCGAGACTCAAACGGGAGGCCAAAGGACGTAAAGCCGTGCTCTGATACCATTATGTCATGCCCCAATTTTGTCGAAACGATAGTCGTCCCCCGGGCATGATACCGTGCGAACCTAAGTTGCGATCGGACAAGGCATAGTCATAAGGTTATCCGAAACACAACAACGAGAGAGTACGCATAGTAAATTGAAAAATTATATAGAAAAAACTTGAGCTTTATTAATAATGAACATCATATTACAGATTCGATACAAAGGTGCCGTGCAGGGTACAAACTGACTCCATTACAAAATGAACGTCGATGAGATAGCCGTTACATACATCACACCCCTTGCTACAAGCAAAGTATGCAGACACCTTGGATAGGGGAGAGTCGAGATATCTCAGCTTGGACAGTTGCGGAGTCTTCAAAAGAGATTGCTTCAAGGCTTCGCATGCACAGACGAAGCTCCAAAACGCACGAGCGCTGCCTTCAGTCACGCGGCACGCTCCTCCTGATTTATAGGACATGTAGAGAGCGAGGATCAGTACAATCAACGTGTACTGATGAGCTCATTTGGTTCAAGAATTTAGGTGGATCATGCAGTATATTTAATGATCTTTTTGGCCATCCTAGACAGTTTTATGCAAGCAGTTTGACGAAACGTAAATAAGGTAAATTACGCTAGAACTTACCCACGGCAGAGCGTGCCGTGCACATAAAACTTACCAATGCCTTCCCTGTCATTTTGATATCAATTCATATTAAGTGTATGATGTAGAGGTCACTGACATTAACTAGCCATCCTGGACATAGCTTGGTTAGACGGGGTCCTTTCAGCGCAAGTAGCAAGCTCCGTTGCAAGTCCCTGGAATTATTCGTTGCTTAAACCTAGCTCGGTTATACCGTGTTTCCTCCTATGCCAAAGCGGTCTCTTGGCCCCGGGTTACAATTCGAGGAAACAAACGCCCTTGTATACAAGTTGTCCATGACCGTGCTAGACTAAACTAGTTATTCAAGCATGATCTACGATTCAATATAAACTTAACCAAACTCGCGTATCTCACCTTGTTATTTTGTACTGTATGTTCGTTGGTTCATTCCCTTTTGCTTAACATAGATTGATGGAAAGCATATTATAAACAAGCATATGAACAGTTCTATGATAAGCAGTTCTATAGTCCGTATACGTGAAATGTTGTGCAACGATTTATTGGAATAAGCCTCTGTTTTGTTGCATTTACACCTTAGCATAACATATGTTGGTATCGACAATACATTAGAGAAAAGGATCGAAAGAAGAAGGGTCAGCCACTCACCTTAGTCTTATTTGAGACGAGGAACCGGTTGGCCACGCTTAGACGTCACCTACGCGATCACCTGAAATCGCATAAGCAACTGATTAGAACACTGTGCCATTCAAGGAGTACGATACGAGATACAAAGTTCAAAAATGCAAGCCATGGAAACCATCGAAAACATTCACGAAAATGCATTCACGAAAAACCAAAGCCAAAGGCAAGTGCGGCATGAAAAGCATAGCAATGTGAGGTCTCTCCCGACTCAGCCGCAGAGTCTATCCTCGAGGCGCAGCCCGCTGAATATAAGACTTGATTCTAAAGAAGTCTTTCCATAACGAGAAAATGATCTTAATTTAATCGTTCCCGTTCGACCGCTTCAATCGATCCCGATCTATAGGTTCCGACTGAATCGGTAGCGACAGTGTTCCTTTCTCGCGCACCCCGTGGACGGAGAACGGGGCACGATGTAGGGACGGGGCACTACATCATAACCAACTAAAAAAAGTTTCGTCTTTGGAACTTAAGAAGAGAACCTATCGCTAGGAAAAATAGAGAAGGAAACTTTTCCCTCATCTCAGACACAAGCTCCCAGGTCGACTCCTCGCACATAGTTCTTCCAGAGCACGTGAACGAGAGGGACGACATGGTTTCGAAGCAATTTATCCTTGCGCTCCAAGATTTGCACAGGCTCTTCAACATACGACAAGTCTGCCTACAGATTCAGCCGACCAAAATCTACCACATTGCTCAGATCGTGCACATACTTCCGCAACTGAGAGGCATGGAAGACATCGTATACATTCGACAGTGCTGGCGGCAATACAATCTGGTAAGCTACTAGGGCGACTCGCTTTAATATCTTGAAAGGACCGACAAATCTTGGACTCAACTTTCCTTTAGCTCTAAATCTCGTGACTCCTCGTGTCACTTCCCATTCCCAGAATACGTATTTTAGAATGCATGTACTATTTAAATGTAAATATTTTATATTTATCATATATTGCTCTGTATTTAAATCCCTTTAATTTTATGTTAATTAATTTTCTGTAATTTTATTTCTGCACTTTACTTTCTGCTTTTATACTCTGCTTTAGCTTTGCTATGGGTTCGGCTCAGATTGGTTTAATTATGTTGGTTCATCATGAACCGAAATAAACCCCCCACCTACCATCACCCTATTTAAAGCCCCAAACTCTTTTTCTCTCTTCATTACTTCTTCTCATTTCTCTTCTTCTTCCTCATAACTCTCCCACCAACCTAGAAGAGCAAGGCAAGTGCCAACTTGCTTCTTGATGGATCCCCATTTTTATTGTTCCATCATCTTCCTTATTTGATTCTAAGTCTCTTTAGTACTTGGCATTTTCGATTTCCATGGCTTCTTTATTGTAGATCTAAGTTTGTTGCATTTTCGGATTTCTTAGGTTTTGATCTAGTAAACTTTGTTATCTCCAAGTTTTGATGGTTCCATGTTGTAGAGAATTTCGTTCTATCCAATTTTGACCTATGGAAGTCCATATTTGGGCTTGGAATGAAGAATTTATGGAGCTTGGAAGCAATGGCTTCCATGGTTCTGTTCTTAGAAAAATTCGGAGAAGAAGAACAGTCATAGCCGCATGAATCATCATTTCCTCAGGCGCATGAGATTATTTATTTTCCAATCATTTCCCACAGCGCATGAGATTATTTATTTCTCAATCATTTCCCACAGCCGCATAAATCATCATTTCCTCAGGCGCATGAGATTATTTATTTCCCAATCATTTTCCACAGCCGCATGAATCATCATTTCCTCAGACGCATGAGATTATTTATTTCCCAATCATTTCCCACAGCGCATGAGATTATTTATTTCTCAATCATTTCCCACAGCCGCATGAATCTTCATTCCTCAGGCGCATGAGATTATTTATTTCCTAATTATTTCCCACAGCGCATGAGATTATTTATTTCTCAATCATTTTCCACAGCCGCATGAATCTTCATTCCTCAGGCGCATGAGATTATTTATTTCCCAATCATTTCCCACAGCGTATGAGATTATTTATTTCTCAATCATTTTTCACAGCCGCATGAATCTTTATTTTTCAGGCGCATGAGATTATTTATTTCTCAATCATTTCCCACAGCGCATGAGATTATTTATTTCTCAATCATTTTCCACAGCCGCATGAATCTTCATTCCTCAGGCGCATGAGATTATTTATTTCCCAATCATTTCCCACAGCGCATGAGATTATTTATTTCCCAATCATTTTCCACAGCGCATGAGATTATTTATTTCTCAATCATTTCCCACAGCGGCATGAATCTTCATTCCTCAGGAGCATGAGATTATTTATTTCCCAATCATTTCCCACAGCGCATGAGATTATTTATTTCTCAATCATTTTCCACAGCACATGAGATTATTTATTTCCCAATCATTATTTATTTTCCAATTTTTATTTCCCGAATTTGGTATTAATTAACATTGATTGTTATCTTGATTAATTATTGATCATGCGTTCCTAGATGGAACTAAGAGACTGGCTAGTCGTCTTATTGAATTAAATAGAATAAGACACGTTCATATTTGCAATCGATTGGCCAATCCCGAATATTGACATATAGATACATGCAGGCTACAATTATTTATTTATTTTACGAAAGCAACATGTGTACTCTATGGTCATGGCATGATTATTTCGTGGTTAGTTTTAATTGTTGCATTATGCTATGTAAGACCTACAACTTAACCGCACGGATATCGTTGTAGAGTTGGGCATATCGTACCTTGTACGGAAGTACTCATTCTGAATGACCATGATCCACGGCATGAAATTTCACTTAACATAGAGGCTACTAAGTTAAATAAAATAATGATTGCATGGAGAGTATGGATTTCCGAGTTCTTACATGGCAGCCCTCTTTGGGACTATTAGTGCCCGACAGGCCGGCTGGTTCCCACAGATACTGCAAGTCTGCTACACGGGCAGGGAGCGGTATCTGCTTATATTATTGTATATTGTATATTGATGACGGGCATCCCGCTGGGACTCGTCTAATTCATGATTGGCGCAATTGATTGATTGGATAGACTAGCCTTGCTTGCCCATAGTAAGAACTGAGAAATCCTTATTGCATAATTCCAGGATAACTTGGGACTCACAATAGCAAGCCGTAGTAGTTGCATGGCCGGTTAAACTGATTTGTTTGCGTACTGTACCTACTCTGTTAACTAACTGAGATGATCAGAGTGTCGAGACATGACAGGCCAACCTCTGTCCTTATTTGGTTGGGAGGTTGGTTCGAAGTGTCGTGACATTATGTGACTCCTAGTAGCAAGCAGAGATCTATATATCCTATTCTCTTATTACTGGTTTTAACTCCTCATATCGTGCTTCCTTGCGGTACTTACTATTAGAGGTCTAACCTCTCTGGTTTTGCATGGCCAGATTTAGAGCCGGTTTCCGAGGACTCAGCTTACTTCTACCTCCAAGATGGTCAATACTAGAGGAATGATCGCAGGAGGACTCGAGTGGGTTCCTTACTTCCCCGCTCATTTTGTTACTTACTTTATATTTTGCCGTTTGGCACCGACATGTTAGTCGGATAGTCTTGTACTTACTTTTACATAATTGTAATTAAGTCAGACTGCAGCTGATAACAATTGTGTATACGTTGCTATATCATCTGACTATGTTTTGTAAAGCCAGATCTCAAGAACATTTTGACTAAGCGTTTGGGACGCCTTATTGCTTTATCTTAAATGTTCTCTGTTATTGCTTCTTGTGAAACCCGTAATTTCAGAAAATTATTTTTTATAATTTAATTAGCTAAAATAATTAATTCTTAATTGTTAATTTAGGAAATTGCATTTTTAGAAAAAATATTAAACTAGAAATTTTATCGAAACACGTAATTTTCTAAATAATTATTATTATGTTATTTAGATTAAAATTATTATTTTCAAAAATATAAATTTTTGGATTTTTGTTTGTCAGCCAGACCCGAACCCAATTGGAACCATAAAATATTTTCTAAAGTTGTAAAATGTCAAATTATGATAATTATATTTAGTTGTCATTTTTTTAGAAGCCCAAATTGTTGGCCCAAAACCCAAGCCCATGAATAATTGGTTCATTGGGCTTACACTCATTATAAATGAGTTATGACTTTCTTAAAACTTTGTTTTTAGGCCACAGCCTTTTATAACCCAACAAAATATCAGCTTATTTACTATTAGGATTGATGAATAAATATTTTCTTCAAGGGAGCAGACTTTCCCTTCCTATTCCGTAACCGACCATGGCCTTCCCTTTCCTTCCCGTAACACCCCGAGCCTCCTCCGTTCCTCTTCCGAACGGCCATGGCCATTGGTCTTTCCCATGGTAACTTCTCTACTCCTATTTAAACCCTTCCCCACCCTTCTCCATCTTCCCATCACCATTTTCCCCTTTCCCAAAGGCTTAACCCAAACCCTAGCCGAGTTCTGGAGCCATCCCGACCGTCGGCCCTCCCCGAGCGGCGATCACAGGCGCCGAACCACCCCGAGCCCGCTCGCCCTCAGCCGATCCGTGCGGCTACCCCGCGCGACCCTCCAGCCCGTGCCCTCCAGGCCGTCCCGTGCCCTAAGTCGCTGGCGGCTAAACCCCGCAGCCCCGACCAGGTTTTCTCCGACCTCCCGCGTTCCCAGCACGGCTCCATCCGCGAGTTCTCGGCCGACCGTTCGCTGCTGTTCCCAGCGTTCCTTTCGACTCGCTCCCCAGTGTCGATCCCAACCTGTGCGCTGTCCGCCGCAGCAACCCGAGTCCAATTTGAACGCTGTCCAACGTTTCCCGTGCTCGACTTGCTGTTCTAAGTCCGAGGCAACCCTTCGGATTCCGTCAAATTGGGTAATCTCTGATAATCACAGTAGTTCGTCCCCTGTCTTGGTCGATGATGAGATTTGGTCCACGAATTTTCTTCAAAAAATTCGGTTTTCTGCTATGTCTGTGGTTTCGGAAATTTTTGGATCAAGTGTTCTGTGATAATTGGTTCTGTGGATGGTTTCGGGTTTTCCGAGAACTCTTCGGAAAGAGTTCTGATGTTATATCGAAATTTCTAAGTTTATTTGGGTTTCCGAAATTTTCGGAAACGTATTGCTGATTCGGGTTTAATATTATTTTGGTTGAAAATTTTGAGTTTCCCTGGTTTGGGATTATTTGCAGGAAATCATGGCGCACTTTCCCAGTTTTTGGGTTATCCCAAAAATAGAGGGAATGCTGCCGAAATTTCTATAAAATTTAATTATATAGTTTTAAAATGATTTTCGGAAAATATAAAATATTTGGATTTATTGGGCGACAACCTTATTGGTCAATGGGCCCTGGCTAACTGCAAACGAAACCGGTTTCCCCCGGACGTTGAGGCATTAGCCTATATGATGATGGGACCAAAAATCTGAGACTCATTAATTAATTTATTATTAAGTTTAATTATAGGATTTTTAGAAACTAATATTGTCTTTTCTTATTTAAATTCATGTAATTGGTCTGTAAGGGCATAAGCCTATTCTGGTTGTGAGATTGTAATAGCTTAGGTTTTATTTTATTTATTTTTTTCTGGATGATTTTGGTAGTGGGAACGTAGTATAAAATAATAATTATTTATTGTATTTTTTTCAAAAGAATATAATAATTAATGTTTTGTCACTTAGAAAATTAAGTTGTAATTTTAAAATAGAAATTCATGTATTTCTCATTAAAAAGGAAAATCTTAGTTTTTATATTTATATAATTATAAAATACCACGTTTTTCCAAATAAACCAATAAATACAATTTTCTCGAAATTAAATGTAAATTGATGTTTCTTAATTGCAACGCATTAATAAATAGCGCTTTGATTGTATTAGCTAAATAAAAACTAAAATTGACTAGGACACAACTAGAGATTGCAACTAGTATAGCGTCATTAGCAACTTTAGTTTTCTGAGACAAGTTTCCTAATGTAGGATCTCAAGGAAGAATCTGAATTTCCAATCCGACGTATCGACCCATCCAGTCAAATTATTTTGAGGCAAGTACATTTTTGTGGTAGATTACAATTAGTTAATAATTGTTTTAATGCAAGTTTAAACCACGATACAATACAAAATATTGACTGTAACTACTGTAACTATTGGAGACTAGGGGAGTAGTATAGTGGATATGACCACATCCAATAGTATAACTGATTGTATTAGCTTACCCCTCAAACACACGGGGATAAGCCATACCATATCACTAGGATATTACTGTAACAAACCCAATCCGGTCATATTCATTACCTATTCATATTTCACTATTTTAACTGTTGGAAAATCATTTATTTTAAATTGTTTAAAAGTGCATAATTCCATTATTAATTTCAATTGTTAAAATATCATGAATTTGTACTTTGCTCCCTCCTGACTGGAGACTATATTTTTAGGTCCTGTTGAGGATACAGAGCTACTGATTAGTAGCTACTATGACCCTGAGCTATACCCTGCTGTGCTTCCTGAGGATGGCTTACTTGATGAGGATGTTGCTTTTCTTTAGATGCTATTTTCCAGTTTGTTAGTTTTGTCTAAAAAAATAATGTTATTTAAGTTGGTGGTTTATGTTTGTACTTTGTACTGAACAAGTTTTTAATTTATCGAATAATAAATATTGTGGCAAATTTAGTTTGAGTTGTTGATTACCTGCATATGGAAGTTACAGCTTACGGCCGCCGTCTCATCAACGGTGCAGGCTGGGCATGATCCGATTCGTTCCAAGTAATTGGGACCGGGTCGTTACATGTTTTTAGTGGTGGCCCATGCAGGTCCAATCAACAACTTAGGAAAAACCTATCTAGAGACAATTAAAACACTATAATATTGATTTGTCACAATAATAGGTCTGAATTATATATGTAAATATTTTTGTTTCATTATAGATTGGTAGGCTACCTTGCTTATGTTTATATCCTAAACCTTCCAGAGAATGACCACTGACAATACCAATCCTGCTGGCGATGGGGTATCTTCACCCTATCATACCCCACCTCCCCAATCAAGTCCGGATCCTACACCTCGGCAGCTGGCCGACCGTCCCCATAATATGACGACGGATCCATCATCTTCTCAGACGGAGATGCAGCCCCCTGTGGTTTTGCCCACTCCAGCTGCCCCACCGGTGCCTGTGGACCCCACCGACCTCATAGGTCTGCTAAGAGGAGTACTAGAAGCCCAGAGAACTCAAGCTGAAGCTCATCGCGAGCAGACGACGATTATGAGAGAAGGCATGGAGAATGCCCATAGCGTGGCAATGGCTGCATTGGAGAAAAAAGAAGCAGCTCAACAGGAACTAAGGCCTGCCAAGGTGGGTGATATTGAGAGTTTTAAGAAGCAGAACCATCGACCCTTCAAGGGAACCGAGTGAATCGTCTATGCTGATGAATGGCTCGATAGCATGGAGGGTCTCCTAAGCGTCGCTCGACTTCCAGAAGACCTCAAGGCTGAAGCAGTGGGACTCCAACTGCAAAATGTAGCAAGCACCTGGTATCGAAATGAACCCCGACTCCAGGATAGGCAGATTGACTGGGACACCTTCAAGAGGTTGTTCAAGAGGAAGTTCTTCCCAACCTCAGAGTTGCGGGAGATGGAGAGGCAATTTCAGAACCTGAAGCAAGAAAATATGACTGTTGGAGAATATGCGGCAGAATTCTGTCAACTCAGCCGTTTTGCCAAGAACCTGGTGGCTGACCCTGAAGATCGTACTAAAAGATTTAGACATGGGCTGAGAGAGGAGATCCGCACCCATGTGATCTTAGGCGGTGCTAAGACCTATGAAAAGATTCTGAAGCGAGCTTAAGATATAGAGAAGAGCCAACCCGCTCGCTCAAAGAGGGATTATCGTTGAACTAACAACTACCAGGGTAATCAGAAGAGGCCCAACAACAACAACAACAACAACAACAACCGGCCTTCCCACCACCACCAGCAGAACCAGCAGGCAAAGAACAATGATAGGGCACCTCAGAGGCAGATCCCTGTCTGCAACTATTGCAAAAGGCCAGGGCATCAAGCAAATATCTGCAGAAAGAGACTAGGACATTGCCTAGTCTGTGGGTCTTCCACCCACCAAGTGAAGGACTGTCCCTCGGCGGCTCATCGGATGGGAACAACTCAACAGAAAGGTCCTCTGCCCACTCAGCAACAACAATTTGGGCAGCATCAACAGAAGACTGGGTGAGCTTTTGCCCTAGCAGCAGAGGAACAAGAGCCAGAACAGGAACCTACAGCTGATGTCATCGTAGGTTTTATTTATGTGCATTCCTATCATGTCTTAGCTTTATTTAATTCGGGAGCATCACATAGTTTCATATCCACAAAATTCATCTCTGCACACCACATAGATACGGGATTTAGTAAGAAGATATGTAGAGTCATGACCGGTGGAGGACCCCTACCCATCACTGAGACCTGTAATTGCCCTATCACCATATCAGGCCATCAATTCATAGCACCTTTGCTTGTGATGCCCTTACCCAATTATGATGTAGTCCTAGGGATGGACTGGTTGAGTCAGCAGCATGCGCTGATAGACTGTCACAAAGGATGTGTAGTCTTCAGCCCACCTGGAGAACCGGAGTTTGAAATCTCTCGAACTCTGGAGGATATGGAATGTGTTACCTACACCTCTATCACAAAAGAATCCGGACCTC
The DNA here is from genome assembly GCA_029216955.1 of Iris pallida. Taxonomy (NCBI): domain Eukaryota; kingdom Viridiplantae; phylum Streptophyta; class Magnoliopsida; order Asparagales; family Iridaceae; genus Iris; species Iris pallida. The sequence continues at coordinate 7,901,764 of JANAVB010031216.1, read as the reverse complement.
CCCATCCTATCATAGCAGAATTTATGGATGTCTTCCCTGATAGTCTTCCCGGGTTACCCCCAGACCGAGACATAGAGTTCACCATTGACCTAGTCCCTGGTTCTTTCCCTATTTCTAAGGGATGCTACAGAGTCAACCCGAAGGAGGCCAAGGAGATGAAGGATCAGATCAATGAACTGAAGGCTATGGGATTTATCCAAGACGGAGCTTCACCTTGGGGAGTACCTGTCTTGTTTATTCCCAAGAAGGACGGAACTGTGAGGATGTGCATCGACTACCGGGCGCTGAACAATATCACCATCAAGAACAAGTACCCTCTACCACGGATCGATGACCTGTTTGATCAACTCAGTGGAGCCAAGGTGTTCTCGAAGATTGACCTCATATTCGGCTACCACCAGATCAAGGTCAGGAAGGAGGACATTCCTAACACGGCGTTCAACACCAAGTATAGGCAGTTTGAATTCTTGGTAATACCGTTTGGACTGACGAATGCTCCTGCTGTATTCATGAACCTTATGAACAAGGTTTTCCATGAATACATAGATCAATTTGTTGTTGTCTTTATTGATGACATTTTGATCTATTCGAAGACTGAAGAGGAGCATGAGGAGCACCTCAGGAAAGTTTTGGGAACTTTGAGGAAAGAGAAGTTATATGGTAAGCTATCCAAATGTGAATTCTTTCTAGACAAGGTGGATTTTCTTGGCCATGTTGTCACAGGAGAAGGAATTTCGGTAGACCCTAAGAAGATAGCTGCTGTTGAGAAGTGGTCTACCCCAAGCTCAGTTGCTGAAATCAGAAGTTTCTTGGGCTTGGCTGGCTACTACCGGAAGTTTGTAAAGGATTTTGCCAGGATTGCTGAACCGATGACGAAGCTTACTCGGAAGAATGAAGAGTTCATCTGGACGGAAGATTGCCAGGCGGCATTTGAGGAGCTGAAGAAGAAGCTTACCACTGCACCAATCCTTGCGCTACCCGCAGGAACCGGTGGTTTCTCAATCTACAGCGATGCCTCTAAAAAAGGACTGGGTTGCGTTCTTCAACAAAATGGAAAAGTGATTGCTTACGCATCTAGGCAATTACGGAACCATGAGAAAAACTATCCCACACATGATCTGGAGCTTGCTGCAGTTATCTTTGCATTGAAGCTTTGGAAGCATTATCTATATGGAGAGAGAGTGGAAATATATACAGACCACAAAAGTCTGAAGTATGTTTTTACTCAGAAGGAGCTGAACATGAGACAAAGAAGGTGGTTAGAACTGATGAAAGATTTTGACATCGACCTACAGTACCATCCGGGTAAGGCTAATGTGGTTGCAGATGCACTTAGTTGATATCCAGTGGCGATGTTTTTGACCAAGGAGCGGCATTTATTGGAGGACATAGAGAAGCTTGGTCTAGAGATTGTACTGCCTGAGGAGAAGATGAAGGAACTGGGGCGAGAAGCTGTCGTACCTGGAGCTGACTCAACCATGATGCAGTTGCAATTGCGTTCAAGTCTGATGGACAAAATCAAGGAGACACAATTTCAAGACGAGACGCTTTGTAAACTCAGAGATGAAGTGCTGGCAGGAACACTTGAAGGTTTCTCTATCGCCAGTGATAGAGCATTGAAGAATGGTACAAGGCTGTGTGTACCATCTGGCGAATTGAGGAATGAGCTGATGCAAGAAGCACACCAGTCGCAGTATTCCATACATCCTGGAGCTAATAAGATGTATCGGAATATGCGTACCATCGTTTGGTGGTATGGAATGAAGAAGGATGTATCCAGATTTGTGGCTAGATCCTTGATTTGCCAACAAGTGAAGGCTAGCAGACAGAGACCCGTAGGACTTCTACAGCCGCTGGACATTCCGGAGTGGAAGTAGGAGCATATAACAATGGACTTTGTGTCAGGACTGCCTAGATCCCAAGGAGGGAAGGACGCTATTTGGGTTATTGTGGACCGACTGACTAAGTCGGCACACTTTATTCCCTTCAAGGTTGGTTTATCTACCGAGAAGTTGGCGGCACTGTACATGCGGCACATCTACCGGATTCATGGAGTATCGGTAAGTATTGTATCTGACCGAGATACTAGATTTACCTCACATTTTTTGAAGAGTTTGCATGACAGCTTGGGAACAAAACTGAAGTTCAGCACAGCCAATCATCCCCAAACTGACGGACAATCTGAGAGGACTATCCAGACGCTAGAAGATATGCTGAGATCGTGCGTCTTGGAATTTGGAGGGTCTTAGGAGGATCACTTGCATTTAGTAGAATTCTCCTACAACAACAGTTACCAAGCTAGCATTGGTATGACCCCATTTGAAGCTCTTTATGGACGTTGTTGCCGTACTCCACTTGCATGGGACGACGTAGGAGAAAGAGTACTGCTGGGGCCAGAGATGGTGACTGACGCAGCAGAGAATGTGAAGGTAATCAGAGACCAGCTCAGGATCGCCCAAGACAGGCAGAAGCATTGGACTGATAGTAGTCGTCGACCACTGGAATTTGAAGAAGGAGATAGTGTCTTTGTGAAGATTTCTCCTACCAGAGGAACTATCCGATTTGGCAGAGCTGGGAAGCTGAGTCCCAGATATATCGGACCATTTCAAGTTTTGAGCCGAATTGGTGAAGTGGCGTATCGGTTAGCTCTACCAGCTAATCTTGAGGGCGTGCACAACGTCTTCCACGTTTCGCAGCTCAGACGTTACATCCCGGATCCGAGTCACATCTTGGACCACTCGGAGCTGGAGATTGGACCGAGTCTTACAGTACCAGAGAAGCCAGTGGCGATTTTGGACAGAGGTGAGAAGAGGATCAGGACTTCAGTGACTCCCATAGTCAGAGTTATGTGGAGGCACGATTCCCCAGGCGAGTCTACCTAGGAGCGAGAAGATGAGATGCGGGAACAATATCCGTATTTGTTTGAGACCTGAGGTAATTTCTAAACCTTATCCTTTAAATTTCGAGGACGAAATTTCTTAAGGAGGGAAGGTTGTGAAACCCGTAATTTCAGAAAATTATTTTTTATAATTTAATTAGCTAAAATAATTAATTCTTAATTGTTAATTTAGGAAATTGTATTTTTAGAAAAATTATTAAAACTGGAAATTTTATCGAAACATGTAATTTTCTAAATAATTATTATTATGTTATTTAGATTAAAATTATTATTTTCAAAAATATAAATTTTTGGATTTTTGTTTGTCAGCCAGACCCGAACCCAATTGGAACCATAAAATATTTTCTAAAGTTGTAAAATGTTAAATTATGATAATTATATTTAGTTGTCATTTTTTTTAGAAGCCCAAATTGTTGGCCCAAAACCCAAGCCCATGAATAATTGGTTCATTGGGCTTACACTCATTATAAATGAGTTATGACTTTCTTAAAACTTTGTTTTTAGGCCACAGCCTTTTATAACCCAACAAAACATCAGCTTATTTACTATTAGGATTTATGAATAAATATTTTCTTCAAGGGAGCAGACTTTCCCTTCCTATTCCGTAACCGACCATGGCCTTCCCTTTCCTTCCCGTAACACCCCGAGCCTCCTCCGTTCCTCTTCCGAACGGCCATGGCCATTGGTCTTTCCCATGGTAACTTCTCTACTCCTATTTAAACCCTTCCCCACCCTTCTCCATCTTCCCATCACCATTTTTCCCTTTTCCAAAGGCTTAACCCAAACCCTAGCCGAGTTCTGGAGCTATCCCGACCGTCGGCCCTCCTCGAGCAGCGATCACAGGCGCCGAACCACCCCGAGGCCGCTCGCCCTCAGCCGATCCGCGCGGCTACCCCGTGCGACCCTCCAGCCCGCGCCCTCCAAGCCGCCCCGTGCCCTAAGTCGATGGCGGCTAAACCCCGCAGCCCCGACCAGGTTTTTCTCGACCTCCCGCGTTCCCAGCGCGGCTCCATCCGCGAGTTCTCGGCCGACCGTTCGCTGCTGTTCCTAGCGTTCCTTTCGGTTCGCTCCCCGGTATCGATCCCAACCTGTGCGCTGTCCGCCGCAGCAACCCGAGTCCAATTTGAACGCTGTCCAACATTTTCCGTGCTCGACTTGCTGTTCTGAGTCCGAGGCAACCCTTCGGATTCCGTCAAATTGGGTAATCTCTGATAATCACATTAGTTCGTCCCCTGTCTTGGTCGATGATGAGATTTGGTCCACGAATTTTCTTCAAAAAATTCGGTTTTCTGCTACGTTTGTGGTTTCGAAAATTTTTGGATCAAGTGTTCTGTGATAATTGGTTCTGTGGATGGTTTCAAGTTTTCCGAGAACTCTTCGGAAAGAGTTCTGATGTTATATCGGAATTTCCGAGTTTATTTGGGTTTCCGAAATTTTCGGAAACGTATTGCTGATTCGGATTTAATATTATTTTGGTTGGAAATTTTGAGTTTTTCTGGTTTGGGATTATTTGCAGGAAATCATGGCGCACTTTTCCAAAGTTTTTGGGTTTTCCCGAAAATAGAGGGAATGCTGCCGAAATTTATATAAAATTTAATTATATAGTTTTAAAATGATTTTTGGAAAATATAAAATATTTGGATTTATTGGGCGACAACCTTATTGGTCAATGGGCCCTGGCTAACTGCAAACGAAACCGGTTTCGTCCGGACGTTGAGGCATTAGCCTATATGATGATTGGACCAAAAATCTGAGACTCATTAATTAATTTATTATTAAGTTTAATTATAGGATTTTTAGAAACTAATATTATCTTTTCTTATTTAAATTCATGTAATTGGTCTGTAAGGGCATAAGCCTATTCTGGTTCTGAGACTCATTAATTAATTTATTATTAAGTTTAATTATAGGATTTTTAGAAACTAATATTGTCTTTTCTTATTTAAATTCATGTAATTGGTCTGTAAGGGCATAAGCCTATTCTGGTTGTGAGATTGTAATAGCTTAGGTTTTATTTTATTTTTCTGGATAATTTTGGTAGTGGGAACGTAGTATAAAATAATAATTATTTATTGTATTTTTTTCAAAAGAATATAATAATTAATGTTTTGTCACTTAGAAAATTAAGTTGTAATTTTAAAATAGAAATTCATGTATTTCTCATTAAAAAGGAAAATCTTAGTTTTTATATTTATATAATTATAAAATACCACGTTTTTCCAAATAAACCGATAAATACAATTTTCTCGAAATTAAATGTAAATTGATGTTTCTTAATTGCAACGCATTAATAAATAGCGCTTTGATTGTATTAGCTAAATAAAGACTAAAATTGACTAGGACACAACTAGAGATTGCAACTAGTATAGCGTCATTAGCAACTTTAGTTTTCTGAGACAAGTTTCCTAATGTAGGATCTCAAGGAAGAATCTGAATTTCCAATCCGACGTATCGACCCATCCAGTCAAATTATTTTAAGCCAAGTACATTTTTGTGGTAGATTACAATTAGTTAATAATTATTTTAATGCAAGTTTAAACCACGATACAACACGGAATATTGACTGTAACAACTGTAACTATTGGGGACTGGGGGAGAAGTGTAGTGGATATGACCACATCCAATAGTATAACTGATTGTATTAGCTTACCCCTCAAACACACGGGGATAAGTCATACCATATCACTAGGATATTACTGTAACAAACCCAATCCGGTCATATTCATTACCTATTCATATTTCACTATTTTAACTGTTAGAAAATCATTTATTTTAAATTGTTTAAAAGTGCATAATTCTATTATTAATTTTAATTGTTAAAATATCATGAATTTGTACTTTGCTCCCTCCTGACTGGAGACTATATTTTTAGGTCCTGTTGAGGATGCAGAGCTACTGATTAGTAGCTACTATGACCCTGAGCTATACCCTGCTGTGCTTCATGAGGATGGCTTACTTGATGAGGATGTTGCTTTTCTTTAGATGCTATTTTCCAGTTTGTTAGTTTTGTCTAAAAAAAACAATGTTATTTAAGTTGGTGGTTTATGTTTGTACTTTGTACTGAACAAGTTTTTAATTTATCGAATAATAAATATTGTGGCAAATTTAGTTTGAGTTGTTGATTACCTGCATATGGAAGTTACAGTTTACTGCCGCCGTCTCATCAACGGTGCAGGCTGAGCATGATCCGATTCGTTCCAAGTAATTGGGACCGGGTCGTGACACTTCTTGTTTGAATGATTGAGACAATAGATGTGAAGTGACCATAGCGAGACTTTCATGTAGTATGCACCCCTTGTCTTTTAGACAGCATTGATCGTATTATACGGTATTTATCTACCCGTAATACGTAGCTGGCTGAGTCATTCCCCCGCTCTCCAATATTCTGGTTCTGGGGCGTGACAAGGTTTTAGTGGTGGCCCATACAGGTCTGGTTTCAGACTTGTGGGGTGTTTTAATTTATAGGATGTCTCAATCACACATGTTTCCCCTTGATCTCATGATTCGTTACTCTCGACTCTAGCTTGACATTTCGGTATCCTTTGACTTCATTGGTCTTTCCAGTCCGATCGTTTGATTGTTCTCTTGTCCCTTTTTCTTATGGGCACCTCGTCCGCATCTGTCAGGACTGGGCAACAACAACAAGGGCAACACGGACAACCTGACCATGTTGGTCAGCAACAAGGGCCGGTACTAACTCAAGAGACCATCCAAAAAGAAGTAATAGTGGAAGCAGCAGCTGGACCGCAGTATCCGGATGTTCCACCACCACCAACAGTTCCACCTACCCCTGTGGAAGTAGACACACCAGCCCTTCTGGAGATCATGAGAGGGATGATGGCTACTCAGCAACATCAGATATTGGCCCAGCAACGCATGCACGCTCAGTTATAAGAGCAGAATGTGTTGCTCAACCAAGGATTGCAGACGGCTTTGGAAAGAGGAGTGAGAACAGATTCAGGAGCATCAGCCATGTTTTGCAAGTACAACCCCCGCCGTTTCGAGGGCACGGAAGATGCCATTTCAGCAGATACATGGCTTAAGGATATTGAGGCTATTCTGACAGCAGCTAAGGTGCCGGCAGAAGAACGTGTGGATCAGGTGAAGTTGTTACTTCAGGATCTCGCACGTGATTGGTAGGAATCAGAGGAGGTAGGCATCAGACGTCCTGTGGATTGGGACAATTTTACAGCAAGATTCAAGACAAAGTACTATGGAGTTGTGGCACAGTTTGAGCTACAACAGAAGTTTATCAACCTCAGACAGGCTGGCAAGATGGTAGATGCTTATGCAGCGGAGTTCTGCAGACTGAGTTGGTTCGCCCCGGAGATGGTAGCCACAGAGAGCCAGAGGGCTATGAGGTTTCAGCAAGGGTTTCATCTTGAACTCTTGCAGTTGATAGAGGGGCACAATTATCAGACTTTCGATGAGATATTGACGGCCACTCGGAGGCATGAGATCACCACTCAGAGGATCACGGCAAGGACTGGAGGTCAGAAGAGATCACACAGTCAGATTGAAGGAGGAGGGAGAGCAGCGCCCCGAACAACAACACCATCCCTTGGCATTCGCATTCACGATGTGGCAATGCGAGGGCCAGCACCACCACCCAGGCAGCAGCAACAGCAACAGAGGAAGAACCAGCAACCCCCAGCGGGCTGCACTTATTGCGGAAAGATAGGGCACACTAGAGATGTGTGTCGGACATTGAACGGGCAGTGTTTGATATGTGGGAATCCAGATCATCGGGTTACCACATGTCCCATGAATTCGAGGTCAAGAGGACCAGTACAACAGTTTCCTGCTCTGCCAGCACCAGGGGCAAGACAGTATCGAGGACCAGCGGTAGCAGTAAGACCGTTGGCACAGCGCCCGTTCATGACACAGGCTCAAATGTTTCGGCAGCAGGGACCGCCGATGCAGCAACACCAGCATAGACCACCCCAGCATCACCAAGGCAAGGGCCAGCGGCAGCACCAGGCTAGGCCGCAGTATGGAAACCAACAAGGAGGTCGAGGGCAGGCATTCACTCTGTCCTTGGAAGAGGCATTGGCATCGAAAGATGTTGTGACAGGTAACATTCTCGTCGCCTCATATCCCGCAGTAGCATTGTTTGATTCAGGAGCATCACACTCATTTATATCTGCACAATTTACAACACGGTTAGGAATAAAATTTGAGGCATTGCAGGGAGGTTAAATATACTCACTGGTAATGGGCTCGTAGGAGTTAGTAGAGTTATTCTAGCATGTAGCGTTGTAGTTTGCGGGCATTCTTTACCCGCCCGGTTGATAGAATTTTCTGTTGGAAATTTCGACGTTATCTTAGGCATGGACTGGCTGAAAGACAGTCATGCGACAATAGATTGTCGTAGAGGGAGTGTATCTTTTGATATTCCAGGCATGAAGCGGTTCACCTTAGTCAGATCAGTGGCAACTCAACAGGAGCAGGGAGTAGTGACGACAATGGAAGAAGTTCAAGTCCCGAAGGTAGTTGAAGAATTTCTAGACGTATTTCCCGAAGAACTTCCAGGGCTACCACCGATTAGAGATATTGAGTTAAGTATAGAATTGGCACCTGGAACTAAATCGATATCAGATCGAGTTTACAGAATGGCAGATTCGGAGCAGGCCAAGGTATACCAGCACATAGAGGAACTAAAGGAGAAGAAGGTCATCCAAGCTAGCATATCACCATGGGCAGCACCAGTGGTACTTGTGGGAAAGAAGGATGGGTCAACCAGATTGTGCATCGATTACAGGAAGCTTAACGCGGCAACAGTGAAAAACAAGTACCCACTACCTAGGATCGACGACTTATTTGATCAGTTGAGCAAAGCTAGAGTTTTCTCCAAGATAGATCTTAGTTCAGGGTATCATCAAGTGAGGGTTCGAAAGGAGGACATTCCCAAGACAGCATTCAGGTCGAAGTATGGGCATTATGAATTCTTAGTAATGCTGTTTGGTTTGACCAATGCTCCAGCAATCTTTATAGATTTAATGAATCGCATCTTTATGCCGTACTTGGATCAATTTGTCGTTGTGTTTTTCGACGACATTCTTGTATATTCAACTAGTGAAGAGGAGCATGAAGATCACCTCCGGAAGGTGTTACAGGTTCTGAGAGAGAACCAGTTGTATGCCAAGCTCAGCAAGTGTGAGTTTTGGTCGGATCACATTTCATTTTTGGGTCATATCATATCAGGAGCTGGAGTAGCAGTGGATCCCAAGAAGGTAGAAGCAGTAAAAAGTTGGCCAGTACCCAAGACCGTAGCAGATGTGCAGAGTTTCTTGGGATTGGCAGGATATTACAGAAGGTTTGTATCAGACTTTGCGAGGCTTTCAACACCCATGACCTGCTTGACACGGAAAGATGTACCATTCGTCTGGTCGGTAGAATGCCAGGCATCATTTGAGAATCTGAAGCAGAAGTTGATATCAGCGCCTATTCTTACATTTCCAGTTGGACCCGGAGGTTTTACCGTTTATTGTGATGCGTCAGGAAAAGGACTTGGATGTGTCCTCATGCAGCATAGGAAGGTGATAGCATACGCATCTAGGCAACTTCGAGACCACGAAAAGAATTACCCGACTCATGACTTGGAGTTGGCAGCAGTAGTATTTGCTTTGAAGCTATGGAGGCATTACTTATATGGTGATCGAGTAGACATATACACAGATCATAAAAGTCTGAAGTACATCTTTACTCAGAAGGATCTGAACATGAGACAGAGAAGATGGTTGGAGTTGATCAAGGATTACGACGTGGAGCTTCAGTATCATCCAGGCAAGGCTAATGTGGTAGCAGATGCTCTCAGCAGGAGAGACGGCGCATTTATGTTAACAACACAGAGGCATATTTTAGAAGACCTTCAGGCGATGGGCATCGAGGTTATACTTCCTAGTGATGTAGGAGTTCTGGCGAGTCTACAAGTTCAATCCAACTTGGTAGATAGGATCAAGGCAGCTCAGGCACGAGACCCAAGGATTCAGAAGCTTAGGACAGAATGTGAGTCAGGACTCAGGAAGGAGATGAGAATTCATGAAGATGGTACCCTTAGGTTTGGGTCACGTCTATGTGTGCCTAGTGGAGATATCAGACAGGAGGTTATGGCAGAAGCTCACAGCTCTCAGTATTCTATACACCCTGGAGGGACCAAGATGTACCAAGATATCAAACAGCACTTCTGGTAGAACGGGATGAAGAGGAAGATAGCTAGATTTGTTTCCCGTTACTTGGTATGTCAGCAAGTGAAGGCAGAATAGCAGAGGCCAGCTAGGTTATTGCAACCGCTTCCTATCCCGAAATGGAAGTGGGAACATATCACAATGGACTTTATGACCGGTTTACCGAGATCACCAAGTGGTAAGGATGCTATTTGGGTAATCGTAGATCGGCTTACGAAGGTGGCACATTTTTTTCTTTTAGAGTAGGTCAATCTACGGAGAAGTTGGCAGAATTATATATGCAGCAGATAGTTAGGCAGCATGGGGTCCCAGTCAGTATTGTGTCAGACAGAGATACCCGTTTTATATCACATTTTTGGAAGAGCTTACATCATAGCTTGGGTACCAAGTTAAGATTTAGCACGGCTTACCATCCACAGACGGACGGGCAATTAGAAAGAACAATTCAGACTTTAGAGGATATGTTGCGAGCTTGCACCCTAGATTTTGGAGGATCTTGGGAGAGCCACCTACACTTGGTCGAGTTCTCATATAATAACAGTTATCAAGCCAGTATCCAGATGGCGCCATTTGAAGCACTATATGGTAAGAAGTGTAGGTCGCCACTAGCGTGAGACGATATTGGGGAGAGAAAGATGTTAGGCCCGGAGATGATTGTTCAGACAGTGGAAGTGATTAAAGAAATTAGAGAGCGACTTCGAGTTGCACAGGATCGGCATCGTCATTGGGCAGACCAGCATCGTAGGCCGCTAGAATTTTCTGTTGGGGACCACGTATTCTTGCGGATCTCACCTACCCGTGGGGTCATTAGATTTGGCATTCGCGGGAAGTTGAGTCCCCGATACGTGGGCCCGTTTGTTATCCTTGAGAGGATAGGCGATGTTGCTTATCGTTTATCCCTTCCACCTTCGTTACGAGAGATGCATGACGTATTTCATGTATCTCAGTTGCGAAGGTATGTATCGGACCCAAGCCATGTCCTTGATCATTCTGAGCTGGTTGTTGGTACCAACCTGTCTTACGAGGAACAGCATGTGTCTATTTTGGACCGAAGAGAGAAGATACTCAAGAACCGAACAATTAACCTTGTCCGGGTTGCTTGGGGTCATCACTCTTTAGGAGAGTCAACGTGGAAATGTGAGGATGATATCCGATCACGGTATCCGCACCTGTTTGACTCACAAGGTATATTTTCTTCTGTATACCTTGATTGTCTTAACTCCTCATGCTTGTCACCTTATGAGTAGAATTCCTTAATGTTGTAGATTGTTAGATGTAGATACATTACTTGTTATTATTATTGTAGAATGATTGCTTACTCAATTGTTTATACTTAGATTAGTTTAGCTTCGATATTTCTATCATGCTTGGATCTGAAATTTCGAGGACGGAATTTTTCTAAGGAGGGTGGAGATGTCACTTCCCATTCCCAGAATACGTATTTTTAGAATGCATGTACTGTTTAAATGTAAATATTTTATATTTATCATGTATTGCTCTGTATTTAAATCCCTTTAATTTCATGTTAATTAATTTCCTGCAATTTCATTTATGCACTTTACTTTCTGCTTTTATACTCTGCTTTAGCTTTGCTATGGGTTCGGCTCAGATTGGTTTAATTATGTTGGTTCATCATGAACCGAAATAAACCCCCCACCTACCACCACCCCATTTAAAGCCCCAAACTCTTTCTCTCTCTTCATTACTTCGTCTCATTTCTCTTCTTCTTTCTCATAACTCTCCCACCAACCTAGAAGAGCAAGGCAAGTGCCAACTTGCTTCTTGATGGATCCCCATTTTTATTGTTCCATCATCTTCCTTATTTGATTCTAAGTCTCTTTAGTACTTGGCATTTTCGATTTCCATGGCTTCTTTATTGTAGATCTAAGTTTGTTGCATTTTCGAATTTCTTAGGTTTTGATCTAGTAAACTTTGTTATCTCTAAGTTTTGATGGTTCCATGTTGTAAAGAATTTCGTTCTACCCAATTTTGACCTATGGAAGTCCATATTTGGGCTTGGAATGAAGGATTTATGGAGCTTGGAAGCAATGGCTTCCATGGTTCTGTTCTCAGAAAAATTCGGAGAAGAAGAACAGTCACAGCCGCATGAATCATCATTTCCTCAGGCGCATGAGATTATTTATTTCCCAATCATTTCCCACAGCGCATGAGATTATTTATTTCTCAATCATTTCCCACAGCCGTATGAATCATCATTTCCTCAGGCGCATGAGATTATTTATTTCCCAATCATTTCCCACAGCCGCATGAATTATCATTTCCTCAGGCGCATGAGATTATTTATTTCCCAATCATTCTCACAGCGCATGAGATTATTTATTTCTCAATCATTTCCCACAGCCGCATGAATCTTCATTCCTCAAGCGCATGAGATTATTTATTTCCCAATCATTTCCTACAGCGCATGAGATTATTTATTTCTCAATCATTTCCCACAGCCGCATGAATCTTTATTCCTCGGGCGCATGTGATTATTTATTTCCCAATTATTTTCTACAGCGCATGAGATTATTTATTTCTCAATCATTTCCCACAGCCGCATGAATCTTCATTTCTCAGGCGCATGAGATTATTTATTTTCCAATCATTTCCCACAGCGCATGAGATTATTTATTTCTCAATCATTTTCCACAGTCGCATGAATCTTCATTCCTCAGGCGCATGAGATTATTTATTTTCCAATCATTTTTCACAGCGCATGAGATTATTTATTTTTTAATCATTTCCTACACAGCCGCATGAATCTTCATTCCTCAGGCGCATGAGATTATTTATTTCCCAATCATTTCCCACAGCACATGAGATTATTTATTTTCCAATCATTTCCCACAGCGCATGAGATTATTTATTTTCCAATCATTATTTATTTTCCAATTTTTATTTCCCGAATTTGGCATTAATTAACATTGATTGTTATCTTGATTAATTATTGATCATGCGTTCCTAGATGGAACTAAGAGACTGGCTAGTCGTCTTATTGAATTAAATGGAATAAGACACGTTCATATTTGCAATCGATTGGCCAATCCCGAATATTGACATATAGATACATGCAGGCTACAATTATTTATTTATTTTACGAAAGCAGCATGTGTACTCTATGGTCAAGGCATGATTATTCCGTGGTTAGTTTTAATTGTTGCATTATGCTATGTAAGACCTACAACTTAACCGTACGGGTATTGTTGTAGAGTTGGGCATATCGTACCTTGTATGGAAGTACTCATTCTGAATGACCATGATCCACGGCATGGGATTTCACTTAACATAGAGGCTACTAAGTTAAATAAAATAATGATTGCATGGAGAGTATGAATTTCCGAGTTCTTACATGGCAGCCCTCTTTGGGACTATTAGTGCCCGACAGGCCGGCTGGTTCCTACAGATACTGCAAGTCTGCTACACGGGCAGGGAGCGGTATCTGCTTATATTATTGTATATTGTATATTGATGACGGGCGTCCCGCTGGGACTCGTCTAATTCATGATTGGCGCAATTGATTGATTGGATAGACTAGCCTTGCTTGCCCATAGTAAGAACTGAGAAATCCTTATTGCATAATTCCAGGATAACTTAGGACTCACAATAGCAAGCCGTAGTAGTTGCATGGCCGGTTAAACTGATTTGTTTGCGTACTGTACCTACTCTGTTAACTAACTAAGATGATTAGAGTGTCGAGACATGACGGGCCAACCTCTGTCCTTGTTTGGTTGGGAGGTTGGTTCGAAGTGTCGTGACATTATGTGAATCCTAGTAGTAAGCAGAGATCTATATATCCTATTCTCTTATTACTGGTTTTAACTCCTCATATCGTACTTCCTTGCGATACTTGCTATTAGAGGTCTAACCTCTCTGGTTTTGCATGGCCAGATTTAGAGCCGGTTCCCGAGGACTCAGCTTACTTCTACCTCCAAGATGGTCAATACTAGAGGAATGATCGCAGGAGGACTCGAGTGGGTTCCTTACTTTCCCGCTCATTTTGTTACTTACTTTATATTTTGCCGTTTGGCACCAACATGTTAGTCGGATAGTCTTGCACTTACTTTTACATAATTGTAATTAAGTCAGACTACAGCTGATAACAATTGTGTATATGTTGCTATATCATCTGGCTATGTTTTGTAAAGCCAGATCTCAAGAACATTTTGACTAAGCGTTTGGGATGCCTTACTACTTTATCTTAAATGTTCTCTGTTATTGCTTCTTGTTTGAATGATTGAGACAATAGATGTGAAGAGACCATAGCGAGACTTTCATGTAGTATGCACCCCCTTGTCTTTTAGACAGCATTGATCGTATTATACGGTATTTATCTACCCGTAATACGTAGCTGGCTGAGTCATTCCCCCGCTCTCCAGTATTCTGGTTCTGGGGCGTGACACCTCGCATAGGCGTGACTTTCAGAAACACGTGATTGCCTCCAAAAATTCAAGGGCCCGTCGGTGTGTGTCGACATAGCTTTTCTGCCGACTTTGTGCTATCTTCAATATCTCCCGTATCAACTTAACTTTTTGTACGGTCTGCTCTACCAGTTCTGGGCCGAGTATCTGTCGTTCCCCAACTTCATCCCAGCAAATAGGCGATCTGTACTTTCGGCCGTACAAAGCTTCATATGACACCATTTGGATGCTGGACTGATAGCTATTGTTATATGCAAATTCGGCCAACGGTAGATGAACGTCCCAGCTTGACTTCAAGTCGATTGCACATAGGCGTAACATGTCTTAGATAATCTGATTCACCCGCTGTGTTTGGTCATCGGCCTGAGGATGATATGCTGAGCTAAACTTTAATTTGGTCCCCATTGCTGACTGAAGACTGCACCAGAAGCGTGATATAAATTGCCCATCCCGATCTGAGATAATTGATACTGGAATCCCGTGCAGCCGAACTATTTCATCAAGATAGATCTAAGCAAGGCGATCGACGCTCTAAGTGACTTTAATGGCAATAAAGTGTGCTAACTTGGTTAATCGATCGACGATGACCCGGATGGCATCGTTCCCCTCATGGCATCTTTGGCAGGCCAACAATAAAGTCCATAGTGATGTGATCCTATTTTTATTCTGGAATGGCAAGGTTCTGCATCTCTCTGCCCGGTCGCTGATGCTCAGCTTTTACCTGCTGACAGGCTATACATTGTGACATGAAGAGTGCAACATCTCTCTTCATGTCGTGCCACCAAAAGATAATACGAAGGTCCTTATACATCTTGGTGCTGCTAGGATGCAAGAAAGATTTTGCATACTGTGCTTCCGACATTATCTCCTTTCTAAGTTCTGGGTTATCCGGTACACATAGCCTGCCCTTCACTCGTAATGTTCCCGACTCGTCCTCTGTAAAGTCAGACGCCTTCCCTGTTGATACCAGCTTTTGCATATTCTCCAGGTATGGATCATCCTTCTGAGCAGACTTGATCTTTTCCAATAGGCTTGGTTCTAGCCGCAGTTGCGCCAGCTGCGCGCCCACAAATCGAACTCAGAGTTCTATGCCCATTCCTTCCAAGTCGCACAATAGTCGACTGTTGATGGATAGTGAAGCTATGTACTTCCAACTCAGTGCATCTGCTACAATATTCCCCTTGCCTGACGTATAGTAGATCGACAAGTCGTAGTCTTTAATCAGTTCCAGCCATCGTCTCTGCCGCAAATTCAGTTTTTTCTGGGTGAAGAGATACTTGAGGCTCTTGTGGTCCGTATAAATCCTGCACGCCACGCCATAAAGATAGTGGCACCACAGCTTCAACGCGAACACAATTGCCGCTAATTCTAGGTTGTAAGTGGGATAGTTCTTCTCATGCGGCTTTAGCTGTCTGGAAGCAAAAGATATCACCTTATCCTGTTGCATGAGCACACACCCCAAACCCTGGCTAGAAGCATCGCTGAAGATTTGAAATCCCTCGGTCCCTTCAGGAAGAGCGAGTATCGGGGCCGAAACGAGCCACTGTTTTAGCTCCTGGAATGAAGCTTTACAGTCGTCTAACCACACGAATGCGACTCCCTTTTGGGTGAGGCGAGTCGAGGGCGATGCGATCTTATTTGATTGTCGGTTCCATTGTCAAAATTGTATCTTGGGTTGGTTATTCATGGACTGTTGTATATCCTATTTGATTGCTTTAAAAAGTTATTTAGAATTACTGTAGTCTTCCAAAACCTGATAATATAAACAACTTTTGACAATAATATTCTACGTGGAGTTTTCGTTGGAAGAGTGAAAAATAAACAAAAGCACCCATGATAAGGTCCCGTTTGGTAAACCGTATTTGGAGGTGGATTTTATGGATTTGAAGTTAAATTCATGTAATCCTATGTTTGGTTGGAGATGGATTTGGATATGGAAAGTATGACCAAATACAAAATTTGGATTTGGAAGAAAAGAAAGTTGGATTTGGAAGGAAAAAGTTTATTTTTTTTAATAATTTCGTTTTTCTATTAAATATTTCGTTAATACTAATTAATAATTAATTAGTTATTTCTTATATATATTATTTTTTTATAATTATTATTTTTAAAAATATTTAATTTAAAGTTAATTAAGAATTAACTATTAGTTAAATAAAAATTAGTCACTATTATTATTTAAAAATTAATTTTTTTTAACTAATAGTTAGTTATTATTTTTATAAATTTTTTTACTAATAGTTAGTTATCATATTTATAATTTAAATTAATATTTATTAATTAATAGTTTTATTATTTAATATTTTATAATAATCTTAATTAATAATTTATAACTTTATTAATCATAATTATAATATTAATTAATAATTTATTAATCATAACTATAATCTTAAGTAATAATTTATTAATTAATATCCAATTATAATCATAATTAATAATTTATTAGTCTTATTATAACCTTAATTAGTAACTTGTTAATTACTATTTTATTGTAATCTTAGTTAATATTATTTTAATCACAAATAATTTTTAATTTAGTAATTTAATAATTAATATATTATAATAATTTTAATTAATAATTTATTAATCAGCATTATAGTCTTAATTAATAATTTTACGGTTCATCAATTAAATATTTAATTATAAGCTTTATTAATCATAATTATAATAATTTATTAATCATAATCATAATTTTAACTAATAAGTAAATATTTAATTATAATCTTAATTAATGATTTATTAGTCTTAATTATAAATATTAATTACTATTTTATTATAACCTTAATTAATAATATATTAATCATAATTATCATTGGAATTAATAATTTGTTATTTAATAATTAATATATTATTAAAAAATTTAACTAGTAAATTATTAATCATCATTATAATCATCATCATAATCTTAATTAATAATTTATTAATCATAACTATTATCATAATTATAGTAATAATTTAATTATTAATCATAACTATAATTTTAGTTATAATTATAATTATAATAATTAATTAATTTATAATTTATTTATTTATTATTTTTTAATTCATATATTATTATTATAATTATAGTTTATAAAATCCTATTTGGTTGGAGTTGAATTTGAATTTGGATTTGGATTTGTAAATTCATGATTTGGATTTGGATTTGAATTTTGGATTTTCAAATCCAAATTCAAATCCAAATCCTTGTTACCAAACAAGCCCGACAATCCCAAAAACTTAAGTCAGATTAGGTTGCTAAAACTAACATTCTTCATCCCCTGGCAGGTTCGATACATCTTATTCGCGTTGCTTCTGCGTTTTTTTCCAGAAGCACATGCAAAGCTATCCGGTAACAGAACATTTTTCTTACACTAGCAGTGCCCCCGTGCAATACACAAAATCTATATATAATACTATTTTATTTTAAAAGTGTTTATAATATGTATGTATGATAGCATATGAAATTGAAACAAAAGTTGGAAACTATTTTTTGGAAAATAAATAACAAAACTATCTTTCAATTTTTACATAGAAGAAAAAAAAATAGCATAAAAAAGATTAGATTAAACTTCAACAACATAATCATCCTCAGGATTAACTATGTAATTCACAAAATATAATTCTAATACGTATTGTTCTAAATGAACTAATGATAAAATATTGGTTATGTGAAAATATCGTACCCAATTACCTCATAGAGACGCACGAGCCGAACCTTCAAATTCCAGAAGGGTTTTGAAGGGCTCACATCACGAATAAGAGAGGAAAAAAATTGAGCCATAGGAATTTTGTGGGCAAGTTAAAAATGTGTACATTCAAATACATGCTTTCATCTATTTATAGACAAAAAAGAGAAGCTTAATAACAGCCTTAATTGGGAACCCAACCGCAGCCTTATTGGGAACCCAATGGAAAATTCAGCAAATGCACATCCTTTGGTACTAAAATTAATAGTTAATGAATGGAATGAATCTGCAAATGAATAGAAGTAGAATAGTTTGAGGCACTAATTTAATTGGGAATCCAAAAGAGTGCTATATTTTCCACTTTGGGCAGGAAAATATTAATTGGCATGATGCATCAACTATTGTTAAGTAAACAATTTTAATTACCAATAAGTATGCATTAACTATTGTACTGCCACATTTTAGGCCATAATTAATGTATCCCAATTAACTGTTACATTTATTTTCCTCTTTGGGATACATTAATTGTGGATGCATTAATTGTGGACACATTTTAGGCCACTATTTGCAGCCTATTAACTATTCTACTGCCACATTTTAGGCGGGAAAGCCACTATTTTGCTATTATATATACTAGTGCGTGTACCCCGTGCGACATATAAAGTATCATTTAGTTATTTTTTTGTTATGAATATTAATTTTTTGGTAGGACGCATATAATCTAAATAAAGAGTGGTTACTCTGTATATACCACCCCCCATTTGTAGTCTCCTTTCTGGTACTAAGGAACCCTCAATTTATAGTCTCCTTTCTGGCTTGTTTCCTTGTCACAAAATGCTCTCTCCTTCCTCGACAAATTAAACTTAGTATTTTTTTTCTTCTAAGGGAAAATACATCTCCGGAAATTACACAAAGTAGCTGTGTTAAATTAGATACTATTCTTAGAATTTTTATTTTCCTCGAATATCAACATATTAGGTTCTGTCCATAATAACAATACATATGCACCCATCATTATATCCCAACCATGCCTCATCTTTGAGCTGATATTATTAATTCTCCAATCCAGCCACCGATCATTGAAATTAACTTGATAATTATTAAACATGCAAGTTCCTTTGTCTACCAAAACTGTAATACAAAACTGCAATGAAGAAAAATACTTTATGCATTTTCAACCTCATTGCCACATAAAACACAAGTAATATCAGTGTATATGTTTTCAATGTAAGATAACTATAATAGAACCATCTAAATTCTATATTTTCGATTTTCAAATACCAGGTAACAAATATTTATCAAAAATATATTCTCATTTTTGGTTAACATATAAACATTCTGAAAATAAAATGAAAACAATTTTTTTAGAAAGGATAAAGAACTGCGAAAAAATTGGGAAAAAAACAAAAATAAATCATTCTTAGAAAAATGAATATGAAAAAAAACTAAACTAAAAAAAAAAAAATCATTCACAAAAAATTAAAAAGATAAAAAAATTAAAAAGAAAAAGAACAAAGAAATGATGAATCTTAAAAAACTGAAAATCAAAAATCTAACAAAAAATAAAAACCAAAAAAATCATTTAAAAAATAGAAAAACGCGCAAAAAAATGTTTAAAAGGAAACAAAACAAAAGAAAAAAATATCTTAAAAGTGAAAAAACAAAAATCGAAAAAACCTTTCAAAAACTGAAAACAAAAAAAATTCTAAAAAAACTAACCCCCCCCCCCCCCCCCCAACCCAAAAAAAAGGTTAAAAATGAAAAAGAAAAAACTAAAAAAATTCTTAGAAAATATAGGCATGAGAATAGATTTTTATCCTAATTTTTTTCAGGAATAAAAAAATTATCTAGTACCAAAACGTCCATCTAATTTAGTGTCTTGAAAGAAACAAAAAAAAATCATAGAGCTATCGGAGGACTACTTACCATTAATACACTATAAAAGAAAAACATTTTTTTTAGAAAGGATAAAAACCTGCAAAAAAAATGCGAAAAAACAAAAATAAATCATTCTTAGAAAAATGAAAAATATGGAAAAAAAACCTAAATTAAAAAAAAATCATTCTAAAATAAATTAAAAAAAATAAAAAATGAAAGAAAAACCTTAAAAAAAGAACAAAGAAATGATGAATCTTAAAAAACTGAAAATCAAAAACCTAACAAAAAATGAAAACAAAAAAAAAATCATTAAAAAAAGAAAAAACCCCAAAAAACATTTAAATGGAAACAAAACAAAAGAAAACAAAAAACAAAAAAAATCTTAAAACTGAAAAAAAAAACCCGAAAAAACCTTTCAAAAACTGAAAAAAAAACTAAAAAAATGAAAACCCCCCAAAAAAGGTTAAAAATAAAAAAAAAAAAAATTTCTTAGAAAATAAAGACATGAGAATAGATTCTCCATCCTAATTTTTTTTTTCAAAAACAAAAAAAATTACCCAGTACCGAAACGTCCCTTTGGTTTGGTGCCTTGACAGAAACACAAAAAGAAAGCACACAAAAATTCATCGAGCTAACGGAGTACTTATCGGAGGACTACTTACCACCAATACGCTATAAAGACTTGTGCATCTTTTATTCATTTATTGTTGGACGTGGTTCAATGGAACAGAATAAGGACTAAAAAAATAAACAAACAAAAACTTTAAAAACTCAAACAACAAAAAATCAACAAAGTGACAACACATAAAACATTGGATCCTTAAAATTTCTCCCAAAAAATATTCACATATAATTATAGCCTATCCAACAAACAAAGCCATCAAATCTAAAGCTATGATCATTAAAATCAAAATAAATATCAAAAATATTAAAATGACAGTACTCATCCAAAATCAAAACCCTAAAAAAAAACTCGACAATGTTAATCAAATAGTCAGACATATTCAAAAATTTTATGAAAAATGTGTACAGCATAAATCCGTCAACAAAATAATCATCCATCAACAAAATAATCATATATCAAAGAAAGTGCGCTTCATTATCAGATTAATGTTTCTGAAAGAAAACCATAACCATAAGAATCGAAATAGCAAGAGAAGGAAGAATATTGATACCTCGACCGAAGAAACGTTGGCGATGGCGATGAAGTCCGACTCCTCCTCCTCCTTGCTACTGCTTCTTCACTCTCTCTCTCTCTAGGTTTTTGGCCTGGGTAGTAACAATTGAAATAGAATAGAGAAAGTGAAAAAGAAAAATAAAGAGAAGACTTTATGAAAATCTCTACGAAGCAGTTATGGAAAGGTTGGAATGCCACTCCTATTTTTTCGCTCAGTTACGGACGGTTATAGGAGAAGATTTTTTTGGGCGGTTATGGCGGATCCATTCTTGTTGGCAGCAATATTCTACATAATCTCTTTAAAGATTTTTTGGACGGTTGTGGGCGGATCCATTCTTGTTGGCAGCAATATCCCACATAATCTCTTTAGATATAAATTTAAATAATGTAAATAAATATTTGGAAGCATTTGGACGGAAATTCTCCCCATTGTATCTTACTTTCAGTAATAAAGGAAGGATATAGATTTTTTGATAAGCTAGCTTCAAAATGTTTGGGCAGCTTCCGAAAGCATGGGGAGGGCTGCTTCAAAATGTTTCTTTTGCTTTTCTAAAAGCAGCAGTAAGGGCCTGTTTGGTTGCGGGTAACTCAGCTGAATTTGGATTAAATTTTGGTAACTCACTGAACTGTGCCCCAGTTCAAGTGTTTGGTTGGAAGCTTGGAAGTGGATTTTTTTTCACCGATGGGACTGCCCGCAGTTCCTGTCCCCCCGTTTTCTTCCCACCTTCACATCCATGAAAAAATTTGGAACTCGGAAGGAAAGGAAATTTTTGGTCTGGGTGGTTGCGGTCACCCCATCCCATGGGTCGCCGCACTCCGGCGACGATCCAAGACGGAGCTCACTGTTTCCTCCTCCGATGATCCATGACGAGGTGTCGGTGCTCGCCGACTCCTCCCACGACTGGTGACGCAGGAGCCAGTCGAAGCTCGTCGGAGCTCGCCGTCTTCTTCATTCCCACCTCCTCCTTGGTGATGTGCCGCCGGTCGAAGTGAGAGGGAGAGGGAGGCCAGTGAGGGAGTGAGGGAGAGGGAGGCCAGTGAGGGAGGGGAGAGGGAGGCTCGTGAGGGAGGGAGGGAGGCCAGTGAGGAAGGGGAGAGGGAGAGGGTCCAGGGAGAGGGAGGCCAGTGAAGGAGGGGAGAGGGAGGCTCGTGAGGGAGGGAGGGAGAGGGAGGCCAGTGAGGGAGGGGAGAGGGAGGGGAGTGTTTTCTTTTGGGCTGGGAAGAAGGAGAGAGAGAGAGAGAGTGAGTGATTAATAATAATAATAATAAAAGTTATTTTTGTAAAAGTAAATTGGAGGTAAGCATACCTAAGTTACCATATCTAAATCAATATCCACTTTCAACAACCATCCAAACACCAAATCCATTTTTCTTGCAGGAGACAAAAATTACTACATCCAAACACATTTTGGTAAGTGCCATTTTCACACTTTCAACTGTAACTCATCATGACGTAAGTAGGGGAGTCAACGGATGCTTATCGGTACGGACAGGACAATATCCGTATCCGTATCCGAATTTTTTTTGTAATATCCGAATCCGATCCGATATCCGAACGGATATCTCTTTTGACACTCCGAATTCGTATCCGTCTAGTTTAACGGATATCGGATAATATCCGATCCGATTAGTTAAAAAATTCGAATGCTAGTATCCGAATATCCGAAATCCGAAATATTAAAAATTTAGTTATTATCTGAATATCCGAAAATCAAATTCAATTTCTCTACATATTTGAGTCATTTCTTCTTATGTTGTAAATTGTAATTAATATATATATTACTATTATATATAAATTATATTATAATTATTTTATGTAAAAGTTAGTTGAGAATAAAATACTTTAATCTTCTCTATTAATTAATATATATTACATATACATTATACTATAATATATATAAAATTTTGGATATCCGAATCCGATATCCGAATTCGATATCCGAAATTTGCAATTTAAAGTCGGATCGGATATTAACGGATTCGAATACCTTAATATCCGAATTCGTATCCGAAAATGGATAATATCCGAAAAATATTCGGATATCCGAATCCGATATCCAAAATTTCGAAAAATATCCGAAAGTTCGGATACGGAATCGGATCGGATTCCAATTTTCGACTATCCATTGACAGGTCTAGACGTAAGTGCCACTTTCACACTTTCAAAGAGTTACATCTATCCAAACAGCCCCTAATACCGAAACCTAGTTCTTTCATAGTAGGTTCTCTTCTTCGATTAATAATCCAAAAATCAAAATTTTGTTTTTCTCAAAATCACTACAGAGTCGGAAAGAGAGAGTGAAGAAACCATAGAAATTTGGGGGAGAAGATGCCGCAGGTGAGGATCGTCGCGAAGAACTTCATGGACATGGTGGCGGCCCTCCCAGCCTTCAAGCTCGACAACCTCTACGACAGCACCTTCATCTGCGAAGCAGTACTCAGGTGCGGACACAGACACCGACACGACACGGATACGGCGACGCGGCACTGATTCCGGCGTCTGCTAGTGTATTTTGGCAGGGGGGGGGGTCGGATAAGCGACCGACGGACGCGACACGGGACGTATGTAGATTAGGAAGCTATGTTGTACGGACACGGACACGACGTTGGTTTGGCGTGTCCTAGTGTATTTTGGAGCTTCTGTCGCGGCACGAACACACTGGGACCAACTTTGGGAGGCTCCCTGCTTTGTAGAATTAGAATGATTTTAGTTATGGTGTGCAGTTTAGAGTTCTAGCCCCCCTTGGAATGTCATGATTACAAGGATTATTTTGAATAAGAAAAGGGTCTTGTTGGAAATAATTATTTTTTGAAAACATATTGCGAGACACATGGTGGTTTCTGAAATCGCACTCTCGAACTCGATTTAACCTAAGGAAACTGCATCTTGGAAACACAACTTTCATGATAAAAGAACTCGATTTTAACTAGGGGAACTGCATCTTGGAAACACAACTTCATGACAGAAGAAAGTCGAAAGTAGTGGTTTGATTCACACGACTTGATACGTGGTTTCTTTAGTTCGATGACATCTTCAAAATGTGACTTTGGAGACTAACCATATTTTGGTAATACTTTTCTAGATTACTATTTTCACAGACATACTTCTCTTAGAAGCCATATTTTACTCAAGATCCACAATTATAATGGTACTTGAGTTCGTTAATACGAAACCCTAGTTTTTAATATTTCTGACCCCAGTACTGTATTTATTTTAATAAAACGTAAATGTATGGTCACAATTACAAAGTTCTGGCTCGCTACATCAAAACAAACAACATATGAATCCAAATTCCCTACAACCAATGTCTGGTGCATGCCGATGAAGTCAGGCTGCACTGTAGGAATTAACGAGATTTTGCATGATATTTTGCAAAATATCGTCAGTGCCCTACAATGTAGTATGGCATGACTGCATGAAAGATTGGTTGTAGGGAATTTGAATTCGACAACATAGTCTTGTATTACACGTTCGACCCCACCACAACTCTGTAAAATGTCTTCACACATATTGCACGACCATAGTACATGGTATCAACCGTCGACATGTGTGCACTGATACGACATTGATTCTTGCGTATCCTAATGTAATTTGAAGTGTATGTGTCGTGTCCAATGTGTGTACAATACAATGTGTCATGAACATGGCAAGGTTTTTCAGGGAATCTATGCTTCCTAGGTTAAACTTTTAACATTACCTATTTCCTGTGGGAGTAGTAGTTACAAATATGTTCTCCTACTTGTTTTAACAAGCATGGGATATTGTAAAGTTGAGCTGCTATGAAGTATAAGCAAGCAACTTAGACAAGGCTATGCTTGACCTTGATAAGTATTGGCCAAAACAGATGTTTTGGCCATTTTGGATCGGAATTGGAAGGTCTGAAACAAACAGATACCACTGAAAGCACTAAACTGGCCGATTCATAACCATGAACCCTATGAGACTGCCTTAACAGATATTGATAGGAAGGGTCCGAAACTAAAGTTTTGAAACTTGACAATTATTTGACCAACTCCACCTTATATCCATTATTCATCTCGGGTTTGGGTTTGGGCTGGGTTCAATGTGTGATTTGACGTCATAGACGTCCATGTTTCTATTTTTGTTGTTGGAAGGATTGGGGGTGGTGGTGGTGTAAATTTGCTGGATGAGGTAGAGAGGGGTAGACAAAGGCTTGTGGGCAGGCGTTAGGTATAACAAATTCATTGAGAAGTCGGACCCTATGGTGCATGGACAAGGTTTAATGGTGTCCATGTCCATATCATGACCTTACCCATATTGATGTGTACTCATGTAACGTAAGTGACAACTATTGTACTTATCTGAAAATTTCCGTAATGTGTCCTTAATCCTTATCCATGTTAGTGACTTAGTGTGTGTCCGGATTTGTGCAACATAGGTACTATGACCTGACCCAACTCACTATGTAGGTGAAAACAAGGTAAATTTTTTTTGCTGGACACAACCCACAATGAAGTTTCTCTGAAGGCAGAGACCATGCCTGGTTGAACGTCAACAATCATATTGGTCATGATTGAGTTTACTTCTAATATTTACCTTTGTCATAATGTTCGGCTATTTCAATAGTATATTTGAAGCTAACTTATTATGCTAAACTTGTAGGGTGTCATTCCTTTCGCTCTTTGGCTTAATATGTTATAGACCTATAACAAACTGTATCATTTTACCTCTTCGTCTAGACTCTTTATAGTCTAGGAGAACTTGGAGGGTGCTCCTTGGTTGTTTAATCTTATACTACATAGTAGGAACCAATTTCCATGGTGTCCACATGGAGCATGTCCCTCAAGTATGACAATGTAATGAGGTGTATTTCCATTTTCCACCAAATGCCTACTGATTGGCAGAGCATCTTCCTCCTGAGAAATAAATGGTTTCACCTCACCAGAAGTCACTTTTGTTGGCTCTTGTTTGCTCATAAAAGCAGCAGCAGTAACATTAACAATAACAACCACCACCTTTTCCCCATATCTTAGGTTGGCAACATGATTTTTTTTCTTCATATTGCATTCTTTAGTGTTCCACATTACCTTCCCTTGTACTAATTGAAGCTGGTTTCATGACACCGAATAATGTAATCAACTTGTATGACATATATCAAGTTTGAAAGTGTGGGTGTGCTTGAAATATTTTAGGATTAAATTTGCATGTCAAGGTTGCATTGGCATATATCGCACTTTAGAACATAAACATGAGCCTTATTGACTTTGAATGTGCTTAGGTCTTTGCCACCTTTGGCTAAGAAATATGTCCTACAGATGCTATACATTGACTCCTCAGTTACAGCCAAGTCAATGGAGGAGTGGGTGCTCTCTGATGGTATTACTAAGCATAAAGTGGCAATTGATCGGTTACTTCAGTTGAGAATTTTCCTTGAAGTTAGTGACAGGTATAATTGCAATTATTTCTGTAAAGTATTACTGTTTACGTCGTAGTTGCTGCAAATTCACTCTCTTGCCATTGCCTTCAATGACGAACATGATTATTCAGATTTTTGTTGTTGTTCAAAGACCATCTTCAGTATCTACTATACAAGTTTGATTTAAGTAACTAAATTACTTCCTTGTGAATGGAGCATGTTAAGTATTAGTAGTATTGGGCTTTAGTCCCACATCGGTTAGAATAATAGCGAGAGGGGTTAGCCTCTCATATATATATGTAACTCTCTTTATTAATATTCATCCTATTATTCTACTTTACATGGTATCAGAGCTTTCCACAAAAAAAAATCCTAACCCTAGATCCCGCCCCCCCTCTCCAATCAGCCCACCCTCCCATTTCCCCCCCACCTGCTGGTGCTGCTGCACCCCTGCCAGCCCCCCCTTCCCCTTGTTGCTGCTGCAGATCCCGCTGCTGCTGCTGCTGCCCTGCCAGCCCCCCTCGTCGCCCCCCACTGCCATCCCCTTGTCAGCCGTCCCCCACCCCCTGCAGCCCCCTTGTCAGCCTCCCTGTTGCTGCTGCAACCTGCTGCCGCTGCTGCTGCAACGTGTTGCCGCTTGCATCACCACCAGCCGCCCCTCCACCACCTGCCCGCCTCCAGCAGTCCCCCTGTCCCTCCCACCCAAATCCTAACCCTAGACGTCTTTCTAAACCCTAATCTACCCTGCTGTTGTTGCAGATCCCGCTGCTGCTGCTGCTGCCCTGCCCCCCCCCCCCCCCCCCCCCCCCCTGCCATCCCCCTGTCAGCCGCTCCCCACCCCCTGCAGCCCCCTCTGTCAGCCTCCCTGTTGCTGCTGCAACCTGCTGCCGCTTGCACCACCACCAGCCGACCCTCCATCCCCTGCCGCCACCCCCTGTCTGCCTCCAGCAGCCCCCCTGCCCCTTCTACCCAAATCCTAACCCTAGCCGTCTTTCTAAACCCTAATCTACCTATGTTCATAAACCCTACCCTAACCCTAACACCACCTACATTAAACCCTAGCCATCTTTCCCCTTCTACAAAAAAAACAAAAACAAATATATTTGGAATTCTCAGAGGGTTAACAATGGTTTCTTTGCTGGAATTTCTGACTCAAAATTGACTTGTGATCTTCAGAGTGCGAATATCGGTTTGTTTGCTGGAACCTTTGACTCTCAAAGTTGACTTCTGGAATTTAATGAAGAACAGACAAGTTGCTTGTTTTGTGTGAATCTTTATTTCTTTTCTTACTTGATCTTCACATCAGGATCTAACAGAGGGTAACTTGGGTTGCCTCTCTGTCCTGGCTTGTGTGATCTACGTTCAACTCTGCTTCCCATGCGTGTGCTGGTTTTGGCCACATTTTTAGCGCATTGGCAGAGTTGATGTGATTATCAAGTTAGAAAGATCAATTCGACGGTCGGATCAGAAATACCTGTAAGATGACTAGCACTGGGGCGAATAGCAGTGCTATAGACACTAGTGTTGGAAACGCAATGGCGGAACCAGCTGACACTGGCATGACGATTTCCTTGATTTGACTTGTCGATCGACGTTTGGATGGACCAGAGGGCTACTCGACATGGCGAAAGAAGGTCGAGAAGACGTTTCAGGGAATGCAGTTGTCCGCACATCTGACTGACAACCCCCAGTAGAGACTGATCCCATATTTGAGCAGTGGGAGACAGATGACAATCGACTGTTCACAAAACCATTGGTGGAAGACATGGTTCAGAATACGAATACGGTGGAAGAATCATGGGAGGTTTTAGCGGTGACGTTTGATGGGAAACACGATTTGTCTCGTATCTACGGCTCGGTCGTTGGTGTCTACCGAGCAAATCAGGGAGACAAATCTCATAAGGATCACTTCCGTGCCTTTAAGGCCATGACTGACGAAATCGACCGTGTATTACTTGTGACGATGGATATCAATGAAGCGAGGATTCAACATGAGCAGCTTCATGTCATGTCATATCTTGCCTCTTTCCGTCCTGATGCGGATTCTACTCGCTCTCAAATCATTGCTGGATATGATGTCCCATCTCTGATGGAAGCTCAGTTTCGTGTCCTACAGATAGCGAAAGTCATTGAGACCATTCCGGGTGATCCTCCTGCTGATCGATCTGCTCTTGGTGCTTCTCGTACTGAATTTCGTGGTGGTCGTCGTACTGGATCTCTATCAGTCCCCTCAAGCGGGAGCATGTGAAATATTTTCAGCTTGTTACATAAAGTAAAAAAAAAAACTAGTATAGCTAAATACTATAGCAACATTAGAGTCTATCAACGAAGGTCAACCCACTACCCAAAAGAGAGAAGGCTCGCTAAAAGTAGCTGAAAAGAGGATTATTAGAAGTTTGACGCACGACTAAAGAGAGCAATAAAAAGTGTCGACATACGAGGATGCTCGATTAAGAGAGTTGTTGACATGAGTGTTCGCCATGGACAAAAGTTTTCCAACTTTTGTCCATGGCGAACAATGAGGGCGCTCGACCAAGAGTTTTTGGTATACGAGGTCTCTCAACTAAGAGATTTGTCAGCACGCGAGGGTGCTCGGCTGTGAGTAAAAGTCAAGTGATCATTGTGCATTTTAACAATGTCGACAGAAAGAGGATAGAGTTTAACAATTCCTTGAGCTTGGATATGTCAATCAATGGTATTATTGATCAAAGAGTCACGAAACCAATCCAACTTGCGAAGAAACCAAATCATGCTCCAAGAAGATGAATCCCATGTAAAAACCTTGTTTCGAGATCCAATAATCAACCGTGTTTGACTTTCATATCTTGATTGTTCCCATGATGGATGCCAAGAAGTTACAGGTGATATGGGGCTGATTTTGTAGATGGAAGGAAAATATGAAGGGATGTTGTTGGTGGCAAAGGAGGAAGGCCAAGGGGACTATTGTTGGTCTGATATAAAGGAAAAAATAAGGGGGAGTGGTGTACGGTGGTTCCGGTAAGGAGCAGGCGGTTGTGGGGCTGTTGTAGTAGCAATGGAGGGTAGCAGAGTTGGTTTGGCGGCTGCAGTATGATTGTAGGAGGGGGATTATTTACTGTTTTGTGGTGTACCACAGTATCATGGGGAGGGATCTTGGTCGGGTTCAGACGGGAAGCAAGGTTGGGAAGGCCAAAAAGGGGTGCAGTCTTTGGCTGCAAGCAGCAGCAGCTTGGTCTGCAGTGCCAGTGCTGTTGGCAAAAGCCGGTACTGTAAGCACACAAAAAATTAGTTGAAGAAAGAGGAGAAAGATTGTTGATTTTGATTCGGGGAATTTGTTGTTAAGAGTTTATAATAAGAAGAAATTTATTAGTAATAGGAATCACACCATAAGCTTAATATATATATATATATATATATATATATATATATATATATATATATATATATATATATATATATATATATATTTGCATCACCGGGGCCGTGGCTCGATATTGAGACCGTTCGTCACCCATCCGGCCATCAGCCTTATACCTCTCCTCATTGACCACTTGCTTAATAAATTCTCAAACGCTTCTCTAAACCAATATTTACTTGTGCTTATAGAGGGCACACAAACTTGGTCCCTGAGAAACTCAATCATAATTTTAAATACCAAATAAAAACCAAATCCTAATAGAACATATCCATAAATAAACACAAATACATGATGCTCCCACGTAAGTGCACCCAACTAAACACTGAGTGTCTAAATTGTCAAATAGGATCCATATGATGATATGTACCTCCATTATGGAGGAGTTGAAAAAACATTTAAAGATATTTGCATGTGTAAACAATAGTTTGCAGTATCGGCCAATATCGATCCGATACGGCCGATATCGATACGATTTGATACTGACCGATACTCGATACTAATCGATACCGACATTGGAGGTCTTTTTCCGATCAATTCGACAAAGAACATTGAACGAAAAAGATCAATCAATAAGGATGTAAAAGGCATAATAAGGTTGCAAAACCATGTAAAAGAAGAAAACTTAACTATGACATGTAAATCAATCGACAAGGATGGCTTCTATTTCATTCAATTTCAAAACTATTAAGAAACAACATATGAAATACCTACAATTATGTCTAAATGTATAAAATATTTCTTCTAAAATGTTTATAATTAAAAAAAGAGATTCGATACCCCGATCCAAAACCGCCGTTACTGTCGATACATTCGATCCCTGTACTCATAGGAATTGTTCGATACCGATACTGCGAACCTTGAACATGCATCTACAGGCCCCAAAATTTTCCAATCCGTTCTTGGTACTACTTATGCAGACCCACTCTCCTTATATATATATATATATATATATATATATATATATATATATATATATATATATATTCACAATAATTACATTATTACCTGACCTCCACATGACTAATTTTTCAGGCTAACTTTAACTAAGCATTTAACCTTGAACTCTTAATCATGTCATTATTTGTGAACCTAATGTCAATTATAGATGTTTTGTTATTTTATCCCCAAGTAAATACCTAGAAGTATTGGCTTTGTATACTAGTCACATTCCTGTTATATTTGTTTTATTTTTTTACTTCAAAGACTAGTTTCATTTTACGGGTGCATAAGCATAGGGTGTAGTTCAAAAACTGCAGATGCATTCATGAAGGTTTTTTTTCCCTTACTGAAAAGCACTGTGTATTTGCTTCTGAAACCTTGTTAAGGTGGTCCAGTATCCTCGTGACTTTCCCAACCTCAATGATTTATAGTGAGTAGGTTCCCTAACATTCACCTACTCTGTGCACAATCACCTACTATGTGCCTAATCACCTTTTACTGATGCCCCATGTAGTCATGGACTATTAGCCACTTAGCTTAGTTTGGGAGCAAAATTTGCTAAAATGGAGTTAGCTTTCTTTTGGAGTTTGAAGATTTGAAACTGGGGTTTGAGTGGCAAAATTGGAGTTACATTTAAGTTAGAAGGCATTTGCGAGTTTGGAGTTTGTATTGGTGTTCTGTAAACGATTGACGGAATTGGAGTTTACAATGGAGTTCCATAAGAATTCAGTCATATGGAGTTTTTCTAGCTCTAGTTTTGATGGTGTTTTGGAGTTAGAAATGGAGTTGTCTAATTCCAAAAGACTCCCCAAAATACCACCATTTCGTTATTTGGAGTTTGGATACCTAAGCATCCAAAGCCCAGTTTTCTTTACCAAACCCCGTTCCCAGATGCACTCTTAGTTTTTTGTGTAATCGGCCACATTATACTGGCCAACAATAGAGGATAACCAGTTCATCAAATGAAGTGTTAATGCACAAACTACAGAGTCATAGACCTGAAGGTCTCTTACTTCATCAGCTTCTAGGTTGGCATAGATACTGACAATGATTTGGATGCGAACACAATAGGGATATGGAAAATGATGTTTTAAGAAAATTTAGGATATGGGTACAACATGGATACATTTATATATACACATGGAAACATATCCATCTATATGTTAGAGGATTTAGATCTCAATAATATTTATATTTATGTATGTTTTGGGTAATAAGTTGCTTACAAGAAGTTCTAGTAAGGATTTTATACAAAGATATAATTTCTCATATCTCAATATGCTCGTCAAGATCACAACCATGTAAAATCACTTTCAACCATGTTTTTGGTGTCTTTGGAGTCTAGACAAGAGCTAGCAGTGGTCTAAATTTTGGTCTAGGCGGTCGTCTAGACGCTAGGCGTCCTTCCGCCGCACCAAAAACTTCCTGTCCGGCCTAGCTAGGCGCCTATTCGGGACTATTCGGTGCCTAGGCGGGCCTATTCGGCCTTGTGCGGCCCTGTGCGGCTTTTTTTTGTGATTCTTTTATGCTTAGTTGTATTGTGGATATGTTGTTTGAGTTGGATTTGGATTTTAGAACATTCAAATTTTAAAAATTAAAAATTAAAAATTTGATATTTCAAAATAAATTATGAATTGTATTATGGATTTAGAAGTTAGAATATGTTTGGATTTTAAATTTGTATTATGGATTTCAAATTTCAAATTTTAAAAAAACCTATTCAGTCGTACCGATTTCGCCTAGCGAAATTTAGAACACTGTGAGCAAGCAATATCTAACATAAGTAGAGAGCAAGTGTCGTGTCACATATGGCGAACACGGATAATGCCATCTAGCGGAGTATATGTGCAACATAGATGAGCTGAGATAAGCTGACATTGGAAATTCCAAAATTCAAAGGATAGGAACATAATTACATGGCTTGTTGGTGCAATTATTGAAATTTGTGATGCATGTAAGCTGCATCTTTATAAGGCTTGTTTTTTGATAATTTGCACATTCGAGAGGATAAGGTCAGACAACTTAACACTATATTACTATATTAAAATGGTCACTATTCACTTCTACTAAGACGATAAGACTAGTAGAGTTCAAGGCTGCACTAGAGTCCATTTTGTAAAAGTATGTGAGTTTCTATTGTTACTTATATTGTACTAAATCAATTTGGTTCTATTATGACATCATATAGTGTAAGCTGGTACAGTAGGTAGCTCTATAAAAAGGAATTACCTATGAAGCATGCGTACACCGTTTAGGAAGGTGTACCGATATCAGATACTAGTACTCCTAGGTACACACCTCATATGTACCAGAATTTTATTTGCAATTTTAATTTTGGGTTCTTCCTTGGTAATTTTTTGCACATCTCATTGGCTATGACCTTGTTTTTTAAAGTACAGCTTGGGTACTCTATTAAAAATGAAAATTTCTTTATTTTTAAACTTAAAAGTACATAGTTTTAATCAAAATTAATTTGACGACTATGGCTGAAAAGATCTAGACTCTTAGTTTTAGTCATGAAGATGTGTTACTTGTCCTTTGTCTTTATATATATAATTCAGGTGCCACCATGTACCTGTATTGTGCATTCTAGTAATTGTTGTAGCGCCATACCGGGTGCTATAGGTTTTCATATGAACTCTTTCTTTTACCTTTTGATATTAAATATTCAATTTGTTGTTTCTCTTATTGTACTTCAACTAATGCCTCCTTTTTCTCATGAGGTAATTTCTTCTCACTATAGATGATTGTATTATATTGTGTTTTGAATTTAATAAATAATTGACGTATGAAGAAAGGATTAATTAATTGATGGATGAGTAGCTACAAGCTTTGGTGGGTTTAGGATCGCTTGTCAGGGCTGCTTCTGGTTTCTTTTTAAAGCAGTGCAAAAAACTGTTTGGAAACAACAGCTTATCAAAAAGTATTTGATAAGCTACTTCAAGTTTGGGCATCTTTTGAAAGCAAGCGGAAGGCTGCTTCCAAAAGCTGCTTCTGCTTTATGAAAAGCAGCAGGAATCCAAAACTAGGCCTTAGTATGATTTGCTAACCTTCAAACTTTTATGTTTTTGTACTTCAGAAAAAGAATATGCTCTATTTTTATTAACCTTTTATTATTTTATTGACAGAAAAAAGGAGACTAGTTACAAGATGAACACAAAATTCCAGCAGAATATGCAGAGATACTTGGTACAAGGGTAATTCCTATGTTACTTGCCTATTTAAGTTTATAGAAAGTAATTGCATGTCATTCATCGACATCGTCATTTAGATCTTTTCTTTCAATAAAAATGGATTCTTCAATGGAAACCAACATTGAGTTAGTTCTATTGAATTTTACAACTGTTATCAACCTGGAATTATTTCTTTGAATTATTATGCTTTTATGCTGGGAGGTTTACTGTGGAAGTTATTACTTAAATCGGAATTTGGTAACAAGGGTTTACAAGGAAAGATTTGGATATGGTTTTCACTGTACATTTTGATTTATGGTATGGTGCTATGTTACAAGGACACTCCTCCAGAGGATCGTATCCTTATCTGACACGTATGATACACGACATATCTCGACACGTGTCGGATTTGGCTCGCCCATGCCTACTCTCCTAAAAGACCTTAAACATGGTTGAAAGTGATTTTGCTTGGTCATGATTGTGCCAAATATAAGAAGTAATATTTCTTTGTATCAAATCTATTC
The DNA here is from genome assembly GCA_029216955.1 of Iris pallida. Lineage (NCBI taxonomy): Eukaryota > Viridiplantae > Streptophyta > Magnoliopsida > Asparagales > Iridaceae > Iris > Iris pallida. The sequence continues at coordinate 7,867,123 of JANAVB010031216.1, read as the reverse complement.
TAGAACTTTGTAGGAACTACTTACTACCCAACACTTGCATAATTATACATATTATTAAAATCTAATGTGTATGTATGTACATATATACAATTTCGTGTGTATATATTAAATGCTTCATACGATACCTGTATCCTACATTTTCTAAAATTCCATATTTCGAATCTGTTTTGTGTCCGCATCGAAATCCTTGTCTCTATCGAATCCGTGTCCGTGTCTATACAACTTAGGTATGGTGTTATTTGGTCATTGATGTAATCATTGACTTGTACAATGAAGTAAGTACCATGAGAAGCAAAACCTAGCACTAAAGATGTAACTTACACAACAACACTCCAGATTTGCGGTCACCATATACCAAACCCAACATTCATGATTCTTTGGCTATCCTCAAAGTTTATTTGACTATCACCCGAGTTTTGTTGATGAGGGTATGATAGTGAAATTTCTCAAGGGAAGCAAAATAACTGGTCTGAGGAATAGTTTACTGGATTGTCTAGCTTTCTTTGAATTTTGTTTTGTCAGATAATGGATGTATGCTAGGCATGAAATTCGTGGGCAAAAACTTGAATTACTAGCAACTTCTGTTTTTCGTGAGCCAGTAAACTATTACTTCAAACAATGGTTCGCAGTTTTGTAATAGGTATCAGACACTTCTTAATTAGCTGTTTCCTGGGTTTCGATGGTTTTGAGTCGGCTGGTTTCAATAGTTTCAGTAAATATGCGTGGTTGACAAACTTTCTATTTTGAAACCTATGTAACTCTAATTGTGTATCCCTGACCTTTGAAGTTTAATAATTATGCATCTGCACTTCAGTTTCAATATTTATGTAGATGTTGCTGTGCTTTTAATTCATGAAAATGTCGGTTGGACCCAATTATCCTCCCTCCATGTGTATCCCTTGCATGCCAGTAATTTTTTGTTGGTCTAATCATGTGTGCATCATGCTACAGTTGACTAACGACTGTACGAACACATTATTTATATTTTGGATATATTCGCAAGAATCACACATCTGTCAGCTCTCTTTATTTTACTATCTACTTTATGAGCCGTCTGAGTTTGTAGTTTTCAAACCTTTATATTCATATTGCAGGGGAACATTACCAAGAGAGCCAATGCCCTCTAATGTCACGGTGCGTCTGCCAACGATAGAAGAACTAGAGGCATATGCCCTTGAGCAGTGGGAGGTTCCTTTTCATCCCTATACTCCCTAGATTTTCGTATTCTATGTATGTTTGGTGGCATTGCATCTAATTTTACAGTCTAAGCAATGTTTTATGTCTCTGCTTCATATTTAAAGCGGGGATGACAATTGATATGGTATGGGTTTGTTGTAAAACAGTGTTTCTTATTACAACTCATAAGCTCAGCTCAAGTGGACAGGCCAACTAATTTCAGTTCTTCTATGATGAGAGTTTTCCAACGAGGTCTTTTGAGTTCGAGGTTATATGTCAATGCACATTTCATATTTACTGGGGTTTATGCGAGCACTTAATGCTTCTTTTGTCAATGAAATTGTAAATATGGATTCATTTTTACGTGTGTCGGCTTATGAAGTGTGGATACAATGTGCAGGGACAATGAAGCTCCGAAGTTAACTGAGAATGGCTTCCAGTTCCTGGTGCGTTCTATTTCAATTGTAGGCACTATAGGGTAGTATTTCATCTTTTACAGCATCTTACCATGTCCTCCCTAAGCAGCTTATGGATACAAATGCGCAACTGTGGTACATAGTGAGAGAATATATTTCCTCTTCTGAGGTATGTCGTTCTAGTGCTAATTATTTAAATGCTAGAAACATATAGCGTGTTATATGCCTTTGGTGGCCCCACTGGATGATTTAGTTGTTCTTACTTCAACATAAACAGATACAATTTTCTTTTTGTAGTTTGATCATTCCTTATATGTTATAACGTTTTTAAATTTTCATCATTATGTAGGATCGCGGAGTAGACCCCTCAGACCTGATATCTTTTCTTCTCGAGCTTAGTTTCCATACCATGGGAGAGGTATGGGATGAATTCACCTTGAGAATGGAACTATAACTTCTCTATTATTAATGTGATTGTTGTTGGAATGTTGATTCTGTTGCTGAGGAACTATTGCTCTTATTTATTGGACTGCTGTTGGAATGTGATAGTATGGCAGGATATAGCTTGAGCTGTTTAACCTTAAGCCATATATGACTCATTCGTATCCTTAATCTCTTATACTAGCATTAGTTATCTACATATATTGTTTAAAACATATTCATCAGTATCAGCCGATACCAAAACCACCGAAACTGCCGAAACCAACCGATTGAAAATCACCGAAACCCAGCAAAACCGCCCCGAAAGTGCCAATTTGGAAGGGTTTCATGCCTGATACTAATACCGGGGACATGGTTTAAAGCTTCTTCACGTTGGTTTTATTTGTTGTTTATGTCACTTTTCTATATGTATACAACACAGTCATACATGTGGATGCCCTCACACGCAATTAGATGCCACAAGGATCAATATTCATGTGCCATTGCACTCACAGCCATACATTGGTAAACATACACTATACACACTGGTACATACACAAACAGGCAAACATGCCTAACCAGTCACACGTGCATGATTTTGAAATGACGGCTTTTGACAGCATGACACTTACAAATATCACACATGCACAAGAAATGAATTCGATAGTTTTAAATAATACATAGCAGGCAAAAGACGTACATTTCTGAATAGCATGAGAACTTTTGTACATATACTTATTCTCAGCTTCTAAACCTCCCAATTTGTTTTCATACATGTTCGATGGAAATGATCAATGTTACATTACTGGCTTCTTACATATTGGCATACTCATTGAGGTGGTAGGACACTCTTGTTGAAAGTTAATACTTATAACAAATGCTTTTAAGGAGGCTGTTTGTGTTTCCTCACATATGTATGTACTGCACCAAATTGAGCTTCCTGACAAGGAAATTAGATACATCATAAGCATATGTAGTAGTACAAACTCCATGCTCGGGCCCTAGTGTCCATTAATTTTGGTTTTATTGAAGGTACCCATGAATCCTAAATTAAATGCTGTCTTATTTTGGTTGGGTTGGTGGTTGTATCATAAGAAGTCATATAATATTTAGCTAACAAACTGTATCTGGTTTCATGTAATGCAGAACTAAGAGTTTATATAGAATCTTACGTTATTAAAGGGTGAGTATTTCAAGGAGCATATGCACGCTTTATCACTAATTCTATTTCTCTTGAGGTTTATGTATACTTCGAGTGGGATGAGAATGAAGGTAATCTGGATCTTTTATATTCAGCATGATTACTTCAGAGCAGCATACTCAAATTTATGCTATCATGAAGAAAGGAGAATTTCTAATTGTATACAAGTCCTATATATATATATATAGTAGGGCCAAAATATGGCCAATCTTGGCCTAAAACACTTTTCCTTGCGCCCTAACTGTGAAGCGTCTGATACTCACCATGTGCATCCAAGCTTAACCTTTATATACTATATGACTCTGCACGGGTGGTGGTGCTTGTGATTTTTTCTACTTGTAATTACTCGAACATTGTTTAGTAGTTTTTTTAAATAAATATCAACCTACATTGCCTGAATGAGTTTATAAGCTAGCTTATTGTAATTTCATCGTTTCCAGATTTCTGTAAGTCATAATTCATAACTGAAACTTAAATGTATTTTGTCATGTCCTATTTCTTGATGATAAATGACACGGATGTCATAAAAAAAATGCCATGTACCAAGAAGCCCAAAGCAGACCAAAAGCAATTTATCTATCTTTGGCTAGAATTTTGGATATTTTGGCCAAATATTTTACAATGTTTTGTATTTTTGTTGTTGTATTCCTAGTTTAATTAGGATTAGTTTATTAGGGCTTAAGATAGGTTTTCCTATAAATATAGCTATGTAAGAGACAATAAGTTAATCTAGGGTCGTTGGTTTTCTGATTGGTGTTCCCGTGATGTGTCGGGTGGTATCAAAGCCTCAACGTGTCGAGAGGCATGATAGGAACCAACAACGACAATGACGACCAACTTCTTTCTAACAAAGTGTAGGGGTTTGAAGGCCTATTTGTAGCGTTCCGTCGCATCAAGGTCCTGGGGGATTGAATCTACACGTCTAACAAGTTGAGCGGGTAGTAGGCTTTCAAGAGTCGTCGAGGAAACCAGTTCGAATCCAAAAACGATGTCCTGGGTGAGCAACGCCAGCAAACTCCCGGAAGAGGCTCACGCATTAGATGAGATAATCGTCCACGGAGGACTTGTATGGATTCATCTAGCACGAGCAAGGAGTTCGATGATCTTGTCAGAAGGGGTTATGGGAACGATCGTCACGATGACAAGCCGACTAACCGACAAAATTACAATGGTTGGGACGACGTCGGAAGACAGTTGCTATGGCGATTATAGGAGGAACAATTTTCGTGGTGATGGAGGTAGGTTCAATAACTAGTTATCAACGTGACGGTTGTAGGGAGAAACCCAAGAAGAGGCATTTTGTGACAACGAAGATCGAGCCACCAACCAGACAGAAGATTTTCTGTCATGCTCCAGTACCGAAATACGGAGACGGACATGGTCAACTATCCCGTATAAGGTACGAAGACGTCATACGGCGATCACAACTGTCACTAGACTTGGGGGTGCATGCTACAATCAAGTCTCATAGGGTCTTATAGAACATCTATGTCTCAATTATTCAACCAAGAATCAACAATTAATGAACATATAAGATAAAGCAGTAAGACGTTTCCGGTGCTTCATCAAAATAATCATAAGAGCCAGTCGTACAAAATACCAGCTAGCACAGAGAGTCAATAGTACATAACCATAGTCAGCTGCAGTCTGATTAATTACAGTTATGTAAAGAAACAAAGTATCCAGATCATTTGGCTAAACAGGTGCCCTTGGCTAAACGTCAAGTACAAAATTGAAGATATCAGAGTGGTGAAGAAGAAACCCACTTGAGTCCTCCGACAGCTATGCTCCTAGTATGCACTATCATCGGGAAGGAAAACTGGATCCTCAGGCTCTGTTACGAGATCTGGCCAAACAAAACCAGTGGGTTCAGCCCCGAATAACAAGTACCACAAGGGAGCACATATGAATGAGACAAAACCCAAACAATAAATAAGTCCTGGCCAAGAATCATAATCTATAATTTACCAACGAGGCAATGCGACACTCTTACAACCAAATAAGGACAGAGTGCCGAACTGTGCCGAGATAGATTACACCCTATAATCGTGGTCAGGCAAATGGCTTCTGTATCGCAACTTCGGTCACAATCTGTCGTAACACAATAGCCCAACCCAACAACCAAACAAGGACATGGGTTGGACCATGCGCCATAACAGTCCATGTTCCTTGTCTGCTAACAGAAGAAACATATCACAAACAAATCAATTTACAGGCGGCCAATAATCCCTACGGCTTTCTATGATTTGTCTGGGTTATTCCAGTAATGCTTATATATAGGAATCGTCAGATCATGCTGTATCCAAGCAGGCTAGCGGAACCAATAATTTCGCATAGCACATCGCACGTAGATTGCACTGGTCTCTTGTAAGGCCACCACACTAAACGGATCAATAATAGTTCCAGCCCTCCTATAGGGAGGTACTAGCTCGGCACACATAGTCAGATACTGCAATCCACTAATGCTGTTGAATATACAGTATCCGTGGTAGCTAAACCTTGCACTCCCGAACACTGTCCGACAGCGGCCGGTAACGCACGATCTCGAGATTTCGTTTCCTTCCAATGCTTCTATCCAGTTGAGTTGCCTAAGTTAACCGTATGTTGGTTTGGAATCACATGCCGTGGTCACATGATCATCCTCCTATTTGTTGTACCTTGGTACGGGTACCCTAAGTATGAATCCACATCGGCTCGTAAAGTTCAAAATCTGGATCCATCCTTAGTGTAATGTATCAATCAAGCAATCATCGTACCATGCCAATATTACTGACTAATTATCAAGACTGTGCTGGGAACATGAATGTACTGAAGTTTAACACGTAGGACTGCATAGCACGTAGAATAGCCTTTCAGTGCACACATAGAATATGCCATCACATATACAGGTAATCATGTCAGGCACATGGTCAAGCCAAGTAGTCACATAGAAATCTCTTAGCACTTAGGTCACATTGGCGCATAATAATACATAGGCGCATAAGAATACATAGGCTAAACTACTCATAGTATAATAGGGTCATGACAAGTAATCAAATCATTAAGGAATAGTAGCAAAAAAATCACTTAAAAATATAAATCCAACAAATATCAGGCACATGGGTCCCGGACGCATGAGGCAGACAGGCGCATAGGGTGGTCAGGATCGGACAGAAAAACATGCGCATGAACATACCAGGCGCATGAACAAAGAGGCGCATGAACATACCAGGTGCATGAACAAAGAGGCGCATGACATGGCCAGACGCATAGCCATTAGCAGGCACGTAGCAGCCATATACGCATAGCAACTTTAGGCACATGGCGACCTTAGACGCCGGCAACCTTGGGCACATAATGGCCATATAGACGCATGGTGTAGTGCCCCGTCCCTACATCGTGCCCCGTTCTCCGTCCACGGGGTGCGCGAGAAAGGAACACTGTCACCATCGATTCGGTCGGAACCGATAGGTCGGGATCAATCGAATCGGTCGAACGGGAACAATTGAATTAAGATCCATTCTCCGTTATGGAATAGCTTTTTCGAAACCAAGTCCCATATTCAGCGGGTTGCGCCTCAAGGATTGACTCTGCGGCTGAGTCAGAGAGACCTCCCGTTGCTTTGTTTTTCACGCCGCTTGCGTTGGTTTTGGCTTTGGTTTTCTGAATACGTTTTCGTAAATGTTTTCGATAGTTTTTATGGCTTGCATTTCGAAATTGCATTTCCTATCGAACTTCTTGAATAATACAGTGTTCTAATCGGTTGCTTGTGCGATTTCAGGTAATCGCGTAGGCGACGTCTAGCGCGGCCAACAAGTCTCTCGCCTCAAGCAAAACTGAAGGTGGGGGGATGGCCCTTCTCTTCTCGACCCCTTCTTAGTTCAATCAATAATAGTGTTGCGGAAGAAATGATAAATGCAAAGGCACGAGCACTCTGTAAACTGTAGAAATGCATTAACAAAAGAATGACTCAAATAAAGTGTGGATTCTACCTGAGTAAACTAAATAAGTCTAACTCGATCATTGGACAACTTGTCGACAAGGAGAGAGTTTCCTCGAGCAACAACCCGGGGCCACGGGACCGACTAGGCCTAGGAGGAAACACGGTATAGCTGTGCTGGATGATAGCACGGGTTAAGCGGGGACTTGCAGCGGGGCTCGCTACTTGCGCTGCAAGGGCCCCGGCTAACAAAGCTATAAGTCCAGGATGGCTTGTGGTGTCAGTGACCAATGATGCAAATTTGTACACAATACGATAATGATAACAATTGACAGGGAAGAACATGGTAAGTCTTATAAGGCGCGGCGCGGTCCGCCGTTGGTAAGTTCCAACGTAATTCACATTATGCTTGTCATATGTTTGTTTGAAATTCATTAGGATGGTTAGAAACATTCATAAACTAAGTCATATAAACTCTTCAACCAAATGAGAGCTTGGAACTTAAATAGCCACACACCAGTACAAAGTGTAATGTACTGATCCTCGCTCTCCACGCAGGTACTCCGAACCATGAAGGGCGTGCCACTTAAAGCTCAAGGCGGCGTGAATACTTTTGAAGCCTCATTCGTGAGTTGAAGGCTTGTTTCTGGAAATCTTTTTGAAGACCCCGTACTCAGTCCAAAAGAAAGAAAAGATGACGACTCGACTTCCCTTAATAGCAGGTGGAAAGTGTAATGTTTTGCTTGTAAAAAGGGATGTAATGTATGGAACGACTATCTCATCAGCATCCGTTCTGTAAGTTGAGTCATGTTGTAAGTCCGCACGACACTGATTGTAAAGGAGTCATGTAAATGAAGTTTTATTATCAATGAAAAGTTTACTTCTATTTCAAATGTGTCAATCAATTTCTCTGCGTACTCTAACTTGATGTTGTGTTTCGGATAACCTTATGACTATGCCTTGTGCTATCGCAACTTAGGTTCGCATGGCATCACGTTCGAGGGACGACTATCGATTCTACGAAATCGGGACGTGACATAATGGTATCAGAGCACGGCTTTACATCCTTTGGCCTCATGTCTAGAGTTTCAAACCTTTGACCTCGCATCGATGAAATAAGTTGTTCCATACAATGAGTCCGTAATAATTTGAGACTGATGTGTTTGCCTTCGTATTGCAGAAGTGCCGGAACCCGCGGCCGAGCAAGAACAGAGCGCTTCTAGCGGCTCGAGCAGTTCGCGGGCCGGAACTTCTAACAATGCTATCGAAATGATGTTGCGCATGATGGAGGCGCAGCAGAAACAGTCCGAGAACCGACATCAACAGACGGAGGCGCGATAGGTCCAGTTCGAAGCTCGTTTCGACGCACAAGCTAAGCTGCAACAAAAACAGCTAGATACTCTGCAGCAGATCGTCCAGACAATTATGGCCAACGGAAACTACGCGACTGCGCCTAATGTCACCGCGCCGACGGTCCAACCCATCGAAGTCGAACCGGAGGAACCCGAGCGTCAACCTGTGGCACCGAAAAGATACAACTTTGAAGTGTCAGAATTCAAGAAAGCGTGCCGCACTTCCTTCAGCGGCACCGAAGGCCCTTCTATTGCCATCGACTGGTTGGAGGAGCTAGAAGATCACTTCGAGCTCCTCGGCATTGAAGAATCAAAGCAAGTCGTCTGTGCACAACTTCAACTACGGTTGAACGCGCACGACTGGTGGGCCGTGCACAAGCGAGCGATCCGACGCGACAATAACACAACGTCGATCTCTTGGGCCATGTTCCGCAGAGCCTTCGAAGTCGAGTACCTCCCCTCAGCCGTTCGTCAACAGAAGGAGAACTAATTCATGCAGTTGAAGCAAGGGAACCTGACAGTGCAACGGTACGCCGCAGAGTTCAACAGATTGTCCAAATTTGCTGGTGCGTTTCTCCACACAGAGGAGTGTCGTGTGCGACGTTTCGAAGTGGGTCTGCGGCCCTCTATTGCTGTTCATGTGACGGTTCCTGAATACAAAACCATGGACGAGGCTCTGAATCATGCTCTCCGCCTTGAGAGCCAGTATCCTTCCGTTGCTGCCGACGTTATGCACCACTCCAATCACAAACGTCCTAGCCAAACGGGAGGCAACGATCACGCGTCAAAGTGTCCAAACAACGGTGGCCATAGAGGACAGAACTCATTTCCTCGCTGCACCAAGTGCAACCACGTCGGACATACTGACAAGAACTGCACTGTCTTAGATGGGGGATGTTTCTTTTGCGAAAAAAGGGGGCACCAATTTCGAGATTGCATGGCTCGAAGACAAAATCACAATGCACCACCACAACAAAACCGTCAAGAGAATCGAGGACAGGCGCCCCGACCTCCTCATCCCATTCAACCTAACAACCAAGACCGGCGTCCTAATGCTCAAGGGCGCGTCTATGCCATGACTCGAGACGTGACGTTTGCCTCCGACACTGTTGTGACAGGTATATTGAATTTCAATAATGAACCTGCTCGTGTGTTATTTGATTCAGGCGCTTCGCATAGTTTTATATCGACGGACTTCGCCGCTGAGCACAAATTTCCTATAATGTCGTTAGACCTCGATCTTAGCGTAAGTATGCCTTCGGGCGTGCTACTACTCACAAATTTAGCCCGCGGGGGAGGAATCATATGTATTGGGTGTCAAAAGATCGGTCTTGATACGATAGTTCTAGATATGAAGGACTTCGACATCATATTGGGTATGGATTGGCTCGGTCCTTGCAACGCTACTATCCACTGCGCAGGAAAGAAGGTCACCTGCCGCATACCTGGTGTGCCTGAATTCTGCTATTCGTGTGGTGAAGCATCGCCGGTCTGCATGGTAATTTCGGCAATTTCTGCTCGGAAGCTGCTTCATTCCGGATGCGAAGGCTACTTGGCGTCCGTTCGTGACATGGGACATGATGGTGCAAACGTGGGTCAGACCGACGCTGTGGCAGAATTCCCAGACGTGTTCCCGGACGAGCTACCCGGCATGCCGTCCGATCGAGAAATCGAGTTCACTATCGACACATTCCCTGACACCCGGCCGATCTCGAAAGCTCCGTACAGAATGGCCCCTGCAGAATTGAAAGAACTGAAGACACAACTACATGAATTACTTGACAAAGGGTTTATCCGTCCAAGTGTCTCGTCGTGGGGTGCGTCCGTGCTATTTGTGAAAAAGAAGGATGGATCGATGCGGCTCTGCATCGACTATCGGGAATTGAATAAGGCCACCGTCCGGAACAAATACCCCCTGTCCCGCATCGACGACTTGTTTGACCAGCTCTAAGGTGCAACGGTGTTTTCGAATATTGATCTGCGATCAGGTTATCACCAACTCAAAGTCAAGCCCGATGACGTGCCGAAGTCTGCCTTCCGCACTCGCTACGGCCACTACGAGTTCTTGGTAATGCCATTCGGTCTGACAAACGTCCCTGCCGTCTTCATGGATCTAATGAGTCAGGTGTTCCGTCCGTTCGTTGACAAATTCGTAGTAGTCTTCATCGACGACATCCTCGTCTACTCCAAGGATCGAGCGCAACATGCAGAACACCTGCGGATGGTACTCCAAACCCTTCGAGAGAATCAGTTGTATGCGAAAAGGAGCAAGTGCGAATTCTGGCTGAACATCGTCTCATTTCTCGGGCACATCATCTCCGCCGCGGGCATCTCAGTCGATCCAAAGAAAGTTGAGGCAGTTGCTGATTGGAAACGGTCCGCATCAGTTAGCAAAATTCGAAGCTTCCTAGGCTTGGCGGGATACTACCGACGCTTCGTGGAGGACTTCGCGAAGACTGCATCGCCGTTGACTCGCCTCACCCAAAAAGGAGTCGCATTCGATTGGTCAGACGACTGTGAAGCTTCCTTCTAGGAGCTCAAACAACGGTCGTTTCGGCCCCGATACTTGCTCTTCCTGAAGGGACTGAGCGATTTCAAATCTTCAGCGATGCTTCTGGCCAGGGCTTGGGGTGTGTGCTCATGCAGCAGGATAAGATGATATCTTTTGCTTCCCGGCAGTTGAAGCCGCACGAGAAGAACTACCCCACGCACGACCTAGAACTAGCGGCGATTGTGTTCGCGTTGAAGCTGTGGCGTCACTATCTTTATCGCGTGGTGTGCATGATTTATACGGACCACAAAAGCCTCAAGTATCTCTTAACCCAGAAAGAACTGAATTTGCGGCAGAGGCGATGGCTTGAACTGATCAAAGACTACGACCTATCAATCGACTATACACTGGGCAAAGGAAATGTTGTAGCGGATGCGCTGAGCCGGAAGTACTTAGCTTCGTTATGCATCAACAGTCGACTGCTGCGTGACTTGGAAGGAATGGGCGTTGAACTCCGAGTTCATTTTAGAGACGTGAAACTGGCGCAACTGCGGCTGGAACCGAGCCTATTGGAGAAAATCAAGTCTGCTTAGAAGGACGACCCATACCTGGAGAAGATGCGGAAGCTGATATCGACAGAGAAAGCGTCCGACTTTGCAGATGACGAATCGGGAGTGTTGCGAGTGAAGGGACGGCTATGCGTTCCGGATGACGCAGAACTTAGAAAGGAGATAATGTCGGAGGCGTATTATGCAAAATATTCCTTGCATCCTGGTAGCACCAAGATGTATAAGGACCTTCGCGTTGTCTTTTGGTGGCACGGCATGAAGAGAGACGTAGCGCTCTTTGTGTCGAAGTGTATGGCCTGTCAGCAAGTTAAAGCCGAGCACCAGCGACCGGGCGGGGAGATGCAGAACCTTGCCATTCCAGAGTGGAAGTGGGATCATGTCACTATGGACTTTGTTGTTGGCTTGCCGAGGACGTCGGGGGGAAACGACGCCGTCTGGGTCATCGTCGATCGACTAACCAAGTCAGCGCACTTCATAGCCATTAAAGTTACTTGGAGCGTCGACCGCCTTGCTCAGATATACCTTGATGAAATAGTTCGACTGCACGGGATCCCAGTATCTATCGTCTCGAATCGGGATGGACGGTTCGTAGCACGCTTCTGGGGTAGTCTTCATTCAGCGTTGGGAACCAAGTTGAAGTTTAGCTCAGCTTATCATCCTCAGACTGACGGCCAAACAGAGCGAGTGAACTAGATTCTCGAGGACATGTTACGACTCTGTGCGATCGACTTGAAGTCAAGCTGGGACGTTCATCTACCGTTGGCCGAGTTTGCATACAATAACAGCTATCAATCCAGCATCTAAATGGCGCCGTATGAAGCTTTGTACGGCCGGAAGTGCAGATCGCCCATTTGCTGGGATGAAGTCGGGAACGACAGATACTTGGCCCGGAACTGGTGGAGCAGACTGTGCAGAAGGTCAAGTTGATACGGGAGAGATTGAGAATAGCACAAAGTCGACAAAAGAGTTATGCCGACACGCACCGACGCCCCCTCGAGTTCTCGGAAGGCGACCATGTATTCCTGAAAGTAATGCCCATGCGTGGAGTTACCAGATTCGGCGCAAAAGGGAAGTTAAGCCCAAGATTTGTTGGTCCGTTCGAGATATTGAAACGAGTCGCCCCAGTAGCTTACCAAATCGTTTTGCCGTCTGCGTTGTCGGATGTACACAACGTCTTCCACGTCTCACAGTTGCGAAAGTACGTGCACGATCCAAACCATGTGGTGGATTTGGGTCAGCTGGATCTGAAGGCGGATTTGTCATATGTCGAAGAGCCTGTGCAAATCTTGGAACACAAAGATAAACTTCTCCGCAACCGCGCTATTCCACTCGTTCGAGTCCTCTGGAAGAACTATGCGGTCGAGGAGTTGACCTGGGAACTAGAGTCAGAGATGAGGGAAAAGTTCCCTTCCCTATTTTCCTAGCGGTAGGTTCTTTTATTAAGTTTCGAGGACGAAACTTTTTCTTAGTTGGTTATGGTGTAGTGCCTCGTCCCTACATCGTGTCTCGTTCTCCGTCCACGGGATGCGCGAGAAAGGAACACTGTCGCCATCGATTCAGTCGGAACCGATAGGTCGGGATCGATCGAATCGGTCGAACGGGAACGGTTGAATTAAGATCCATTCCCCGTTATGGAATGGCTTCTTCGGAACCAAGTCCCATATTCAGCGGGTTGCGCCTCAAGGATTGACTCTGCGGCTGAGTCGGGAGAGACCTCCCGTTGCTCTGTTTTTCACACCGCTTGCGTTGGTTTTGGCTTTGGTTTTCTGAATGCGTTTTCGTGAATGTTTTCGATGGTTTTCATGGCTTGCATTTCGAAATCGCATTTCCTATCGAATTTCTTAAATAATACAGTGTTCTAATCGGTTGCTTGTGCGATTTCAGGTAATCGCGTAGGCGACGTCTAGCGCGGCCAACAAGTCTCTCGCCTCAAGCAAAACTCAAGGTGAGTGGCTGACCCTTCTCTTCTCGACCCCTTCTTAGTTCAATCAATAATAGTGTTGCGGAAGAAATGATAAATGCAAATGCACGGACACTCTGTAAACTGTAGAAATGCATTAACAAAAGAATGACTCAAATAAAGTGTGGATTCTACCTGAGTAAACTAAATAAGTCTAACTCGGTCATTGGACAACTTGTCGACAATGAGAGAGTTTCCTCGAGCGACAACCCGGGGCCACGGGACCGACTCGGTCTAGGAGGAAACACGGTGTAGCTGTGCTGGATGATAGCACGGATTAAGCGTGGACTTGCAGCGGGGCTCGCTACTTGCGCTGCAAGGGCCCCGTCTAACAAAGCTATAAGTCCAGGATGGCTTGTGGTGTCAGTGACCAATGATGCAAATTTGTACACAATACGATAATGATAACAATTAACAGGGAAGAACTTGGTAAGTCTTATAAGGCGCGACGCGGTCCGCCGTAGATAAGTTCCAACGTAATTCATATTATGCTTGTCATATGCTTGTTTGAAATTCATTAGGATGGTTAGAAACATTCATAAACTAAGTCATATAAACTCTTCAACCAAATGAGAGCTTGGAACTTAAATAGCCACGCACCAGTACAAAGTGTAATGTACTGATCCTCGCTCTTCACGCAGGTACCCCCGAACCACGAAGGACGTGCCACTTAAAGCTCAAGGCGGCGTGAATACTTTTGAAGCCTCGTTCGTGAGTTGAAGGCTTGTTTCTGGAAATCCTTTTGAAGTCCCCGCAATCAGTCCAAAAGAAAGAAAAGATGACGACTCGACTTCCCTCAATAGCAGGTGGAAAGTGTAATGTTTTGCTTGTAAAAAGGGAGGTAATGTATGGAATGACTATCTCATCAGCGTCCGTTTTGTAAGTTGAGTCATGTTGTAAGCCTGCGCGGCATTGATTGTAAAGGAGCCATGTAAATGAAGTTTTATTATCAATGAAAAGTTTACTTCTATTTCAAATGTGTCAAACAATTTCTCTGCGTACTCTAACTTGATGTTATGTTTCGGATAACCTTATGACTATGTCTTGTGCGATCGCAACTTAGGTTCGCACGGCATCACGTCCGGGGGATGACTATCGATTATACGAAATCGGGACGTGACACATAGCAACTATAGGTACATAGCGATACATAGGCACATGATGGCCATAGGCACATGATAGCCATAGACGACAGACTGTGGTCCAACTCAAGCAGTAGGGCCTGAAGCAACTAAGATGCATGAAAAACATTATGTACATCACGTAGCTAAGACGGAAGGACAAGACGATAAGCAACATCGTTTACCCATGCGAGAATATCGAAATGACCAACGTATCGCAGACAGCTTTTTCCATGCTCTAAATCTAATGACTCCCTGAGTAGGCGAATTCCGTAGAAACACTTAGGCACCGACACCAAATTCTAGGAGTCTGATGCTGATATGCCCAATGACGAAGCCTATCCTGCGCAACTCGAAGCCGCTCTCTAATCATCTTGACTACCTCCACTGTCTGCGTGATCATCTCGGGTCCCAACAATTTTCGCTCACCCATATCATCCCATGCTAAAGGAGATCTGCACTTCCTTCCATATAATACTTTAAATGAGATCATCTGAATGCTTGCCTGATAAGTGTTGTTGTAAGAGAACTCTACCAAATGAAGATGATCTTCCTAAGATTCCCAAAATCTAAGGTGCAAGCTCGCAACATGTCTTCCAAAGTCTGAATGTTTCTCTCTGACTACCCGTCAGTCTGCATTTGTAAGCTGTACCGAACCTCAATCTGGTGCTCAAACTCCGGTGCAAACTTTGTCAAAAGTGAGAAGCGAACCGGGTGTCTCGATCTGATACTATGCTCACTAGAACACCATGCTGCTTCACTATCTGCTTCACATATATATCTGCCAACTGCTCAGTAGACTGTCCCATTTTTAAAGGAAGAAAATGAGTCACCTTTGTGAGTCGATCAACTACCACCTAAACTGTAT
Source organism: Iris pallida (assembly GCA_029216955.1). Taxonomy (NCBI): domain Eukaryota; kingdom Viridiplantae; phylum Streptophyta; class Magnoliopsida; order Asparagales; family Iridaceae; genus Iris; species Iris pallida. The sequence continues at coordinate 7,851,630 of JANAVB010031216.1, read as the reverse complement.
TTCGACCGGTCAGGGATCTAGGTAAATTAGTCACAAAATCTATCGTAATGTGCTTTCACTTCCACTCTGAAATAGGAAGCGGTTGTAATAATCCTGTTGGTCTCTGCTGCTTGTCTTCACTTGTTGACATATCAAGCAACGGGAAATGAATCTCGCTATCTCCCTCTTTATGCCATTCCACCAAAAGTGTTGCTTTATATCTTGATACATCTTCGTTCCTCCAGGATGGATGGAATAAGGAGAACTATGAGCTTCTGCAATAACTTCCTGTCGAAGGTCTTCACTCGACACACAAAGACGACTTCCAAATCTAAGTGTCCTATCATCATGAATTACCAACTCCTTCCTGAGACCTGATTTACACTCTGATCGAAGCTTCTGGATCTGCGGGTCCTCTGCCTGAGCGGCTCTGATCCTCTCCACCAATGTAGACTGAATCTGTAAACTGGCTAACGCTCCTGTGTCCTGCAGTATAATCACCTCATTTCCTATTTTCTGAAGTTCTTTCAAAATGTGCCTCTGCGTTGTCAAGACAAATACACTACCTCTCATGCTCAGGACATCTGCTACCACATTCGTCTTGTCTGTATGACACTGAAGATCCACATCAAAATCCTTTAGCAACTCTAACCATCTTCTCTGCCTCATGTTCCGGTCCTTTTGGGTGAATAAATACTTCAAACTCTTATGATCAATGTAAATCTATGCTCGATCCTATACAAGTAGTGCCTCCACAATTTAAGAGCAAACATCACTGCTGCTAACTCCAAATCGTGGGTCGGATAGTTCCTCTCATGAAGCGGAAGTAGGACTTCAAAGAGTCCCATGAAGTGGAAGAGGGACTTCAAAGAGTCCCATGAAGTGCATGATTCGGTAGTGAAGGGAAGCTTGAAGACCGTAAAGTCACCAAATGGGGAGCGAGTCCAACAGAGGTACGGCCAATACTCGACGAGTTTTGTGACGTTCTTTTGAAAAGGTTTTCTAGAGGGCTAAAACCATGTGTGACATCACAACATTATGTCCCGAACGGATTTGCCGAGCTTACCATATTACTGCATAAGTTACCGGGAGGATGAGATTCTTTGAAAGATGGCAGGGAACTTGATGCGGAAGGGGCACATGAAGAAAGTTTTGGACGAAATGGAGTGTTAGCCCAATGGTTGTATCATATTTTTGAATATGGCTAATTGATTGATTTAACATTATGATATTACTAGTATTTATGCAATTACTATATTATTGATACTTAAACTTAGCATTGTCATAAATGTTCATTAAATGTATCATATTGCTTTGTTCTTATAACATATATTTGCAGGCAAGCAGCAAGCAAGATCGAATTTGGACATATGCAATGAAGAATTCATGACGGGCCAAAGACTAGCACAATATTTTTTGAACCGTCTACGACATCTCCGGAGCCTCGTACTCGGGGGTTTTGTTGCTCGATTAGCAGACAGGGATCGAGGGGGCTGCGCCCCTCGTGGGGGTTCGACGACAAATCCTCCGAAAGGTGTTCGGATTTTCAGATTTGTTTACCTTTGGATGACTAACGTCAAAGAAAAAAAGTCTTCATTTAGGAAGTCTACAACCTGCTTGTGTCTTTATATTTTATTCTATATTTTTGATATTTATTTGAGTCTAGGACTTATATAAGTCGAGTCGCAAAATTAGCACTAGGAAGCCTAAACCCTAATCTAATGCATAAACTTAAGTCCACTCAAATAAGGCTGAACCCAAACCAAAAACATTTTGGATATGAGGTAACCGAACTAGGATCGAGTTCTGGTCAGACTCTGTCCGAGCTCGGTCAGGATAAAACCAGAATCCCTAGTCATCCTCTTCTTCCTGAAGACCATGCTCTAAAGTTCGAATTTATGAACGTTAGGGGACCGAACTCTGCCCAAATTCGGTCCCCCTCACCAATTCATTCTAAACCGTCTTATCTATTCTAACCTTTCCTATCACCAAGAAGCCAACTCTCAGCCTTCTAGTATGCCAAAGTTGCGATCTCGATTAGAAGTATGTTCGAGTTGTAAAGTTTGAACTTCTAAATGTTGACTTTACAATTGTTGTTTGAAGTCGGCAAGCTCGTCGTATCAAAAGCTTGTGGTTGTTGAAGTTGTCGTGCCCTTCGGATCAAAGCACGAGATGTCTGTACGAAGTTGCAAACTTCGGATTAAACTTGTGTTTTTACTGATAGTGGATTAACATCGGAAAAGAGTTCTCGAGACTTGATTAGTCCTTAATGAGGGAAACCAATATGCATCGCGGTGTTTGTGTTTGATCTTCTAAACTCTATTTACTTTCTATATATATGTACTTTACTGCTTAATTACTTTTAGTTGGTTCACTGCCTTTAATTTTTATTGGGGGTATTATATTCCGCTGCACTCTATTCATCCCTCTCTAGAGTTGCCTTATCATCCTCATGGAGAAGAGCACGACAACAGAGAATTTAGTGGACCAAGTCTATAGAGTTCACGAGGAGGTTCGGTAGCGACTACAGGGGACTAGTGCGAGATGGAACAAGTTGCTATAGAAATTCCCGTACCAACAATCGTAGGCGCAAAGTTATCAACTTCAATGACAACGTCATAACGTACTTTCTGAGAGAGGTGTTATCGACTTTGGACAACACGGCGAGTTTCAACCAACAACATTTGGGCCAGTCAAAATATTTAGGAAGAAGAAGTTTAGTTGGGGAGCGAAGGCCTCAATGATCTTTGCAACCACTGATGACAAGACACTTTATCCGGACGTCGGCACATAAATTTTTGGTCGAGTCCTCTATAAGACAAGGGGTCCGATACTAATATCATCACGAAACAAGCCATGCGTCAAGAAGCCCAAAACATACCAAAATTGACCAACTTATTTTTGGCCAGAATTTTGAATATTTTCTATCAAATCTTTCCAAAATTGACAGACCCATTTTTGGGCAGAATTTTGGATATTTTTGACCAAATCTTTACAATAATTTGTATTTTTCTTTTATTGCTTTCCTAGCTTGATTATAATTAGTTTCTTAGGGCTTAAATTAGGTTCCCTATAGATGTAGCTGTGTAAGAGACAATAAGTTATGTTGAATATTATTGATTTCTTATTTAATTAGAGTATATCTCTTGTTGATTATCGTGTTTGAGAATTGTGGTTCTAGTCCTTGTTATCCAGGGTTGGTTGTTTTCAGCGATCAACATTTCTGTGCTGTTAATAAATGGTATTTTTATCTTTTTTTAATGTGAGTTTCAATGTTACTTGATGATTAATTCTTATTTTATATGTTATAGGCATACAATTTGAATACCCTGACTGATGTGCAAAAGAACGCTATCAAGGACCTTGCAGGTCTGGGGTTAGTGAAACTTCAACAGGTACATACGTAATGTGGTTTATATTTTCCTTCTATTGGCACTCATAAATTGTCATGATATATTAGTGCTAAATATTCCTGTTTCCCAGGGCAGAAAGGAAGGTTGGTTCATACCTACAAAATTGGCTACTAATCTTTCAGTTAGCTTGGCAGATTCATCATCACGCAAAGAGGTAAGTTCTTTTGTTGCATTTTATAGGTTTCAAAAATGCTTGCACAATTCTTTAAAGACAAGTAAAGAGGTCAAATGTTATACACTTACAATGGCAACATAATGCAACATTTGAGTTGCAAATCAAGATATTGGTCTTGGCGGATAGCTTGGTACTCGTGAAGGAAAAATCCAATTAGCCATCATATCTATGAGGTTGGCGTTGTGAATCAGGACATGTCAGTATGATTCTTTTGTATCTGAATCTTCCTAGGTATTTTTATTCGCGGCAATCTAATATTGACCTTCAACCAGTTTTAACCAGAGCCATAATCTAACACTTTCTCATGGTTGATCTAACTACACCTTCCCCACTCATTCCACTTGATGGCATCGTGTGGTCTAAATAGAAGTTTTCAGATTAATTTTACGATTTCTATCCTGATTATCGGATGTCTTCCACTCTTCAACCCTAGACTAATGGCCTATCCTTTGGGTGCACCCTTGGATCTTTGTCGGAGATGCTTATCTTTGTAATTTGTCCATCCTTTTCTCATAAGATTGCATGTAACAGAAACAGTACTAAGTGTACTAGTAATTGTTGCGATCTTAATACATCCTCGCTGAACAATATATTTATGATGCATTCTGACATGCATATGCCAGTTATCCTTCACCCTCTCCCCTAAAGTTACTCCGTAACAGTACTAGTATACTAGTAATTTTTCTATCAAAGACATGCTTACAAATCAAATTCTTATAGGAGCCAATGAAGTTCATATATAGATGAGATAACAGCTCAGTTAGCCGTTGTAATATGATAACCTCGTTTTGTCAAAACAAGCAACTGGTAAAATTTTCTACCATGAGGGCGTGGCCTGGTGCGACAACAAGGTTTGTTACTTGCATGCTGGAGGATGTCGTCGCTAGTGGCTGAAATAGCCTCTTCATATATATGGGGTTAAGGATTCTTACATCTGGACTCTCCCCTGACCCTGTATAAGAGAGAGCCTCATGATACTCGGACACCCTATGTAATTTGCTACCATCTGATTAACGCACACCTTATCTTCAAAAGTACTGTTACATATTCTTTAATTCATTATATAATAATTTTCTTTTCCGTCTTTTTTTTGATTTCTTAATATATTTGTTAGAGCACCAAACATGCTCGTTGGTCCCAGTTGATCATTTGGCATGCTTAAATCGTATATGCTTGTAAACTTATTTAAGCTTATATTCTTCTGATATTTTACTAATGAAACGACCGCTGGTAGGTTGACAAATGGTAGACGAGATTCAGTTAATTGTATCCATGATACATAGTGAAAGGCTAGCTAGGTGCATTAATGGTTTTGTCATATGCCTAAGCCTTCTCTTGGTATGTTCTTCTAATTGGGATGTTCTTGTTTTTGTATTTAGCAATGTAGAATGGTCCATTGTAGTATACATATTGATGGCCAGACAAGTACCAAGTCTTTCCCATTGATATGTAATGGCTATATAGTAGAACTCCAACTAAAGAAGACTTTTTGGAAAAGAGTTTTTTTACTGCCAGCCCTTAAAACCAGTTTCTTGCCAAGGCCAGGTAATGTATATCTTGACATGTAAACCAGTTAATAGTGGCATGCAAGGAGTCCTTCCCCTGTTAATTGTGTGTAACCACGAAAGAGCCTAAGAACTTCCCAATACTTTTATGTAGCTAGCAAGCAAAAGGCTGTAGCTTGCCTTCTCTGCCTTGATTCAGCAATCCAATTTACAGTTTCTGAGGTGCTACTGTTAGTCTCCCTCTCCCCCCTAAAGGGCCTAAACCTTGCTGCATCTTCTGAACTGGCTAATTAATTTATAGTTGTGGCAATGCTGCTGCCAGGTCTGCTGTCTCTCTGGTAAGGAAAGGGAAAACCATATACTTTAAGTTAGATTCACTATGACTCAATTTTTAGCGCTCCTCATGACTCATCTCTTAACTATAACTATTCCATGTATGTGAATGGAGTTGACAAACAGTCGAAGTATCTCTTGTAGTCAGGAGCCAAATTTTGTAAGGCATCTTTAATCAAATAGTATAGAAGGGAAAAAGAGATTTGAGTAAATGGTGACCGTCATCTAAACAATAGACAAGTATAAGTGATAAACTGGTCACAGCTCCAATTAAGTATGATGCAGGTAGCACAATATTTCTATTCTGATTATAAGTCCACTGATTACTACCTCTTTGATGATGGTTAAGTCCTGCTCAACCTCAGATTTCTTTTGTATATAATGTCAGAATTTCTTTGGTCTAAGTTAATTTGGTCTGAGTTGAATCTCTTGCCTACCAATATCCCACCTAAAATTTCAACTCTTTTCAGTAATTTCTTCTGTATAATTTCTTGTACCAAAGGGTCTGTTCACCTACTGTTAGTTTGTTGTGCAAGGAAAATCAAGACAAAAATGACATCAGATAATAGCTCCCATTGTTGCTGGTATCTAGTGAGAAAGCTCAGAGTAATGAGAAGTTAAGGTTCAGTTTTGTGTTGTAAATTGGTGTTATAGTTTCTAGCTAATGAAAGTAGTTAATAAGTATGATTAATAACACTATATTAGTTAACTAGTATGATTCCTTACACTCAGCTGTCCATATATATGTATCAAAGCTAAAACATCTTATATTCATAACTATTTACAATTTTTCCATTAACATTTAACATATATATATATATATAGAAATGAAGAGCTCTGCTAGGGTTTCTCCTCTGGCGGCTACCACGCCTCCCCCTCGCCCCCCAGATCCACTCGCGGGGGGAGTGAGGCGGACCGGAGGGAGGGGGAGGGGGCCCTCCTGACCGGCTGCGGCTGCGGCGATGGGACCCCCCAGGCGGGGGGGGGGGGGGGGGGTCGGGCGGGACTGGTGGGACCCCCCAGGCCGGGGAGGGGGGGTCGGGCGGGACTGGAGGGACCCCCCCAGGCGGGGGGGGGGGGGGGGGTCGGGCGCAGGGGGCGGGTCCCCTGTAGGCGGGGGGGGGGGGGGGTCAGGCGCTGGAGGAGGGCCCCCCCCCCCCCCCCCCCCACCAGGCGGGTCGGGGTCGGGCGCGGGTGGGACCCCCCCAGGCGGGGGGGGGGGGGGGGGACGGGCGCAGGTGGTGGTGGGACCTCCCCAGGAGGGGGGTCAGGTGCGGGAGGTGGGACCCCCCCAGGCGGGGGAGGGTCGGGGTCTACGGCCCAGGTATTCGAGTTCGGTTCAGGATCTGAGCCGAGGGCAGACAGGACTGGAGATGCAGGCTGGCAGACGGTGGTGAGACGACGGGCATGAGGGCGACGAGGGGCCCAGACTCAAGTCTTGGGTCGGACGGGACCTGGGAATTATGGGAATCGCGCATCGATAGGCACAGTGGATCTCCGTCGCCGAGGGGGCGGTACGGTGCGCACAGTGTCGGTATGGCGGCCAAAGGCGACGGCGGCAGAGAAGGCAAAGGGCATTGCTGTTGATGCCGGTAGGCAAGGTCCGGGACCTGCGAGCCCTCCAACCAGGACTCACACAGAGGAGCAGAGGCCTCGGTCCTGGAAGGAGGTATGCACGCCAGTGGAGACGAAGAGCCCGTTGTCGATGTAATTTGTTACACCGATAACGGTCGGAGGAGGGCTCCGGGCGTATTTCCCCGCAGAGGAAATAGCGGAGGTTACAGACTTCTGGAAGAACACATTGGTGCTGTATGTGTTAGGTAACAAGCCGTTCTATGGCCAAATCCGAGGATATGCGGAGAGAGTCTGGAGACCCAAAGGCAGCATGGAATTCTTCTCCCGGAAGAATGGGTTTTACTATGTTAAATTTGGGCTAGCGGAGGATGTGACCAGGATTTTGCAGGAAGGGCCTTGGTCATTTGATGGGAGGCTCATCATATTGAAGGAGTGGACGCCGGAGCTGAGATGTGAGAAGGAGGTGCTGAATGCTATTCCCATATGGATTCGATTTCCAGAGTTTCCAGTGAAGTATTGGAGCATCCCGCTCCTCATGAGACTCGCCAGCCTAGTGGGAAAATCGATCAAGGCGGATGAGGCTACTGCTTTCCGCACCAGACTGATGTATGCCAGGGTCTTTGTGGAGATCAAGGCGGGCTCGGAACTGTCGAGTATGCTGGAATATCAGATACCGTCCGGGGAGATTCTGACACAGTCGGTGGAGTATGACTGGGTTCCCCCCATGTGCTCCTACTGTGAGTGCTTTGGGCACTCTACTAGTGCTTACAAGTATAAGGGAAAGGAGGCCGTTAGGCCACCGGCGGCTCAGACGGAGGCATCCGGGATGGAGGCGGCTCCCAGCCACTTACCTAGGGAGACGTCGACATGCAGTCATATGGAGGAGGACACGGTGATGGAGGTCGACAGGAGGCTGGAGACAGGATCCCCGCATAGACAGGAGAGTGCGCAGGGCACGTTGGTCACTTTCAGGCCACAGAGGAACATGGTGACCAGGGGTATGAGCGAGGCTTGCAGCAGTCAGAAGGTGATGGAAGTCCCACCGACGATCATGGTATACAGCAGCAAGAAAAGACATGGTCCGGCCACGCGGGAGGATATCCCCCAGGCGAGGGATCTGGACGACCAGACTGAGGCCAATCCTGACTGGGCCCTTAACCTTAGCAGGATTCAGGCACACCTTGCTCCTTCCTCCATGGTGGATGCAGACATTGATCAGACGGATGACACTTCCCTCGTGTCGATCCAGACGAGTTTCAGGGGGACCCCTCATTTATTAATTAATGTCGGTCCTAGCCTGAAACATTAGGGGGGGTATTCCATTGGACGCTGGAGAGAGATTGGAGGAGTTCTGAGGAGAGAGGCGTGTGACATAGCTATTTTGCTGGAGACGAAGATCAGAGGGGCTGCGATGCTCTCGTGTCGGACTCCGGCAAATTGGGACCACATCCACAACTTAGATCTTTGTGATATGGCAAGGATCTGGGTTAGGTGGAACCGAGATAGCTGGGAGGGGGTGCAGATACAAAAATCAGAACAACTCATTGTCATTTCTTTTGAGAACAAAGGTGGGTTTCGCTTCATCCTGGGTGCCGTATACGGGCACAGTGATCGGAGACTCTGCGAGTCCTTGTGGGAGGACAGTGCACCTGGGTCATATGGCGGAACACATGCATCTTCCTCTGCTTATCATGGGGGACTTCAATGCTATGTTGCTTCGCCAAGAGAAGGTGGGAGGTCGTCCTGTTCCAGATTCGATCTTATATGACTTCCAGAGATGTCTGCTTATGTCTGGGATGAGGGGGCTGGAGAGAGCGGGCCATATCTGGACCTGGCACAACAAGGCAACACATAATCGGATTGCATGTCAGTTGGATCGGGCCTTGGGCAATAGTGAATGGTTCCGGTGCTTCCCAAATTCGGTGGCGGAAGGTCTTGCGGCTGGAACTAGCGACCACTCTCCTATCCGGGTTGGCCTCTGTGAGAGACCTACTATGCGGTCGAGGCCGTTTCGGTACAACAATAGCTGGTACCTGTCAGTTGGATATGAGGAGGTGGTTACGGGGGAGATGCAGCACTTTCGGGAAGGCACGGCTCAGTTCTGCATGGTACATAAACTCAAGCAGATCAAGAGAGCGCTCAGGGGTTGGGTGAAGATGCGACCGCGGTCTTCTCTGACGGAAAAGGAAGTCGAGCTTCGGGACATTCAGGTGGCTCTACAAGCTGACATTCTGAGCGGGGAGTTGGCGGCTAGGGAGAAGACCCTGATTGAGGAGGTTAGCATTATGAGATTGCAGGAGGAGATTAGTGCGGCACAGAGGGCAAAATGTACCTGGCTTAAAGATGGAGACCGCTGCACCAAATTCTTCTATGATGTGATCCGCACCCGTCAGCACCGGAACAACATTTTCAGACTTCTGAATGGCGAGGGACGTTTGGTAGGGGACCCGGTGGAGATTCAGGAGGAGGCTGTCAGATTTTATGCTGACTTATACCAGCAGACGGATTACACTAGTACGTTTTCAGCCCTTGTTACGAAGAGGCTGGTGACGCACCATGGAAATAGCCTGCTATTGGCCCCTGTGAGATTGGAGGAGGTGGAAGACATTGTGATGAAGGCAAATCCAAACAAAGCACCTGGGCCTGATGGCTTCTCTTTAGGGTTCTATAAGCGACACTGGGGTATGCTTAAGTTTCTTGTTCTGGAGGCGGTCCAGGAGTTCTTCGCGGAGGGCAGGCTTCTGAAGGAGATGAACCATACTTTCTTGACGCTGGTTCCTAAGGAGGGCACGACCTCTCTAGCAGACTTTAGACCCATTGCTTGCTGTAACTTTTTATATAAGATCATTACTCATCTTATGTGCAGGCGCATGGAGGGGATTATGCAGGGATTGGTGTCCCAGAATCAGACAGCTTTCATCAAGGGCCGATCGATAGCGGAGCACAGTCTACTTGCACATGAGATGGTGCGAGAGTTCAGCAAACCTGGGGGGATGAAGGCTTGTGTGAAGCTAGACCTGCGGAAAGCCTATGATACGGTCAACCAGGACTTCCTATGTCACTTGATGCTCGCCATGGGGTTCGACGAGAGGTGGGTTACAAGGGTGAGGGAGTGCATCTGCTCCCCTACTTTCTCAGTCCTCATCCAGGGCACTCCACATGGCTACTTCAGGAGCAACATGGGGTTGAGGCAGGGAGACCCTCTCTCACCGTACTTGTTTACCTTGGTGATGGAGTATTTCACATGCATGATTAACACGGCGGTGCATAACAAGAGGATTGTCCCCCTTTTCAGGTTGGTGAGACCGGTGGTATCTTATCTGATTTATGCTGACGACTTATTGGTGCTACTCCAGCCTTCCATGCGGGGCATGAGTGCGCTCTCAGATATTATGGGAGAGTTTGGGAGGTTATCTGGACTGCAGTTAAATAGGAAGAAGAGCAGAGTCTATTTCAGTTCCCGGTGCACGCTGAAGGAGGAGAGAGCTTTCGCTCTGGGAGTGGAAAAAGGCGAGCTCCCAGTGAAATACTTGGGGGTCCCGCTGACGGTCAACTACGCCAGAGAGCAGGATTGTCACAGCTTGATGGATTTTGCTCAGAGGAGAGTGGAAGGCTGGCAGGCTGCGGGTCTTTCATTTGGCGGACGGATTGAGTTGGTGAGATCGGTTATTGCTGGCATCACGATGTTCTGGCTTTAGTCTATCCAGATCCCGACGGCCACTATTCGGAAAGTGGAGTCCATCTGTGCTGACTTCATTTGGAGGGGAGGGATTCATGCGATCGCTTGGGACCAGTTATGTCGTCCTCGGGAGGAAGGTGGAGTAGGGTTGCGGCCTCTACGTGCGGTTAGGAAGGCAGCTGGTGTGAAGATGGCCTGGAGATTCATCAAGGGGGGTCGCTTTGGGCGGAGTGGATGGCGAACAGATATCTAAGACGAACAAACTTCTGGGCCTGCAGGATAGACAATAATTTTTCGGTCACTTTTAAGGCCATTCTGAGGTGTAGACCAGTTCTTCAGACCGCTATCTGCAGGAACATGAAAGATGAAAAAACCACTGATCTCTGACTTGATCCTTGGTTGGATTTCAGATCCATGCTGGAGATTTTAGGAGGACAGCTGGACAGAGAGGCGGGCAGGGGGCTAACATGCAGCCGGATCATCAGATATGGGATATGGAGACCAGAAGGATATCCTTATACAACTCAGCTAGCCGAGAAGATACGCCAGATTACTATTGACGATAGCCAGCATGAGGACTTCTGGAGCTGGGCCGGCCCAGGTTCGGGTGGAGGGTCAGGACTATTCTGCTTTCGTAGCTGCTATGACATGGTACGGACTCACCACGACCGGGCTGAGGAGGTAGACTTCATTTGGGGTAAGGGGATTGTCCGAAAAATGCAACTGTGTGCCTACAGACTTCTGCAGGGTAGATTGATGACGAGAGACAGACTTCTCAGGTTTGGGATGCAGATCCCAGATGCCAAGTGTGTGCTATGTAATGGGGTGGACGAATCTATGGGGCATCTTTTCTTTGAATGTTCGACGTCCTGGCACATTTGGGCCTTTGGGCTGAGCAGTGCGTGCAATTGAGAGGGGGAGTTGGTATGGATAGAGACATCAGGAGCATTCTTAGCTGGATCCGAGATCACAGAGGCAGGGATCCGGGGTGGGCCAGAAGAGCCAGAGTCTGTCTCGCAGCTTCAGTTTGGTACATCTGGAAGGAGCGGAACAGACGTATTTTTGAAGGCCTGACTACCCCTCATATTGGAATTCTACATAACATAGAATTCGATGTATCAGTAATGGTCCCATAACATTAAAATTGGGGCATGAGAAGTTGTGATTTTAGTGTATTGTAATACCTTTACCGTTGTGTGCGAGGAATAAAATTTACCCTTATTCCAATATATATATATATATATATATATATATATATATATATTTGGAACCAGGTAAATTATTTCTGGAATCGTTCCCACTGGAGTTCGAACTCCTGACCACTTGGGCCACATGCATCTCTCTTAACCACTAGGCTAGAAGTCATCTGCATATATATATATATATATATATATATATATATATATATATATATATATATATAAACCAAGCATATAGATGTTGAAATTTGGCATGCGACATGGAAATTTGGAATACATTTGATCTCTTAGACAGTGTTCTAAATGGCGTCCGCCCGCCTAGGCGGCGCCTAGGAGGTAGGCAGTCTCTCTCCGCACCGCTTTTCGGTAGGCGGTGGAGTAGGCAGCCAACGGAGGTTGGCAGCATAGGCGGAGGTGAGGCGGACGCCTAGGCGGAGTAATACCTAACAAGATATTTTGGCCAAAAAGATTTTGTAAGCATTATGGGCCTATGGTTAACTTTTACAAAACTAAAACTTTATAAAATCTTCGTTCTATAACTTAGTTATGCATGGAACACCCATAAAATATGAATATTATGCAAAAAAGCAGTGGTGAAATAGTAAAAGATGTTAAAAAAGTATCGACCGTCTAGGCGGCCTAGGCGGTAGGCGGACTCTCTCTGCCGCGCACTCACCTACCGCCGTTTAGAACCTTGCTCTTAAACATTTAGAAGATACAGAGAGTAGTGTAGTGTCTAAGAATTCCTTATGTACTGGAATAATTAGTTTGGACCACCTAACATCATCTTGTCACCAATCTGTGAGTGTGTGCACTCAGCTTTCTTTTGTCTACTGCATTTCTACAATACTGTTTTACTGTAATTATGTAATTGTATTGTAGATAAGTACATGTAACCACATATACATGTATATTTGAAGTTGCAATCTGCTTAAGCATCATAAAGTTCATTTGAGATGCATAGGTTACAATTTGGTGCAATCTTTTTTACAGGGATATGTTGTGGTGGAAACAAATTTTAGGCTGTACGCTTACTCAATGTCAAAACTACATTGTCAAATTTTACGCCTATTTGCAAGGTGAGCAATGATCTACATTAAAGTTTTTTTTTTTGCATGCGTCTTTATCAATCGAAATTTGTTTTTGGATTCCTTATTATTTTGAATTTTGATTATTTTGGATGTATTTGTAGTGTGGGGGTGGCATGTTCAGACATGAAGATTTTTCTTAATTATATGATTCTGTATATGTGATCCCTCATTCATGAAATGGGATCCATGAGCTTATCTTGTTGAAATTGTATCTTGGAGTAAAATTGTAAGCATAGTTGAGGTGAACTTTGAGTTTAGTGGATATGACCAATTTTAGGTATTCTTTTAAACAAGATAAATTCCAAATTAAGACCTAAATATACTTTGACCATGACTTCAAATTGAGAATATTTCGAGGACTACTCTACACTACGGATACTGTATACTGACTAGTTTATAATTAAAAGTTGTATATGGGCATATCGTGGTTAGAAAATTTGTGAAATTGGACATGGTTCGGTAACTTACAGTGTGCAATAACAACATTAATGTGGAGTAACTTAGTATTGTAACAATTGGATGTCCTAACAAGTAATGTTGCAACCATAGTTGTCAAAAGTGCTCCTAGGCTTGCGCCTAGGCTAAAAGCTCAGTAACAAGGGAGCTTGCACCTAGCTTCAACTAGGAGTGCACCTAGCTTTTGTTGCAAACATGTGTGACCTTATACGGGAGATCCAATAACATTATTGACCCTCCCATTTTCGATTCAAGCACTCTTGAAGCTTCCTTATTTTGTTAAGAACAAGTTTGACCTAGAACATAGCGTCTCAAAATTGTTTTGAGCTGGGCGACCTCTATTTTTCTTCTAATTATACATGCGCCTTGCTTTGCTAAGATGCACGCCTTGCTTTTGCGCTTTGCGCCTAGGCCCAAAGGAAGTGCGCTTGTCGCCTTTGATAACTATGGTTGCAACTAGTATATCATTGACCTTCTCGTACACACACTAATGGTGTAAATTGATTTGGAGCATGAAACAAAGAAATGAAAGTGAAAGTAAAAGCATATTATTCTATGAAAAAAGGAAGTAAAAGCATATATTGCCTGATCCAAAAAGAATTAAACAACTTACTGGCTCCATATTGAGTAGTACTAAATTATTTACCATCCACCCGTCCACCAACCATTGTGCAGGTACTGAAGGTGATATCCAAGATCTAAGAGATCAGTATTATAAGGTTGGTTCAATTGGCCTTTAGTATTAGTGAACATCAGAGCATGTAACTTATATGTGATGAAGAATTAGCTGGCCAGTTTTCGAGAATCAATCTGGTTATGCCAGAGGTTCAGTTTGAAAACCATTTTCGTGGTAAGATGATTGATTAAATATTTAGAGAGAGAACAGGAAACATTTATATATGGTTTTCATTGACTTGGAAAAAGGCTTATATTAGGGTCGTAGGAAGCACATATACTTATCGTATCAGTTTCGGATACGTATACATACTCTAAATTACAATGGGACATTCCAAAATTAGTGACGTTTCTACTTTCTACGATGTGTTGCCATATCGTGGCTTATTGTACTTGTATATGTGTAATATAGATAAGGTTGCCAGAGAGTCTGGTTTGGAGAAGCACATTTCACTGGTTAAATCCACAATATGTACGAGAGACTTGACTTGTGGCAACAACTGAAGGAGAGAATTTTTTCCGTTTCTCATTTCAGTACACTTACAACAAGGATTAACTAAGTCCATACCTCCTTGCATTATGAATAAACCATGCACATCCAAGCCGAGGTTCCATGGTGAATATTATTTGCTGATGGTATTGTTTAAGTTGATTAATAGAAGTGTAGTTTTGAATAAAAATAACTGAGGGAAGCTTGTAATCTAAAGGGCTTAAAATAGTAGGTTGAAGACATAATCTATGAACAAAACTTGAGGAAAGAAATGAAGTAGCCCATATTGATGATCAAGAGCACCTAGGAGTGGTTCAGTATCATCCTGGAGCCATTTTGTAACACATGATATACACAAGCCCTCACCGATACTTTGAGAAGTGCAGGATATTTTGTATTTGTACTTCTTATTATAGGGTAAGAATCTCTTTATCCTTATTAGGCCTTTGTTATTTATCTCCAAATTCTTGTTTCCTCGTTCACTGTGTTGCTTGTAGTACATTATCTTTATAAATATCATTTGGAGGTTTTTCTGTTTAAACTAGATGTTTATTTCTCTGTTAACTGGTGAATCGCTTGTTTCTGTTGCTCATCTTGCAGGATTGAATATATGCTTCCAAACCTTATTGTTGGGGCTATAACTAAAGAAAGTCTATACAATGCTTTCGAGAATGGAATTACCGGAGAACAGGCAAGATTTTAATATTTGTTTTTGTTAATTGTTATATACACATCCAGACATTCAATACATGCAGATGCATGACTTAAAAAAATTCAGCAATTCATTTAGTCATAGATCTAGATTGAGTAGCTCATATCAGTAGGATTTGAACTCTGGATCATACCCATTCAAAATTGATGATGGGCCATCCATTATGGAATATGTGGAACAAGCTCCAAGGAATCAAATGTGTCGGGGGATGCTTAACTATGTACTTGGGCTAATAAAATGGACAATTTTAAATAGGAAGAAGCATGTCTAATGATATTTAAGGTATAATTTTTAAAATCCTTGAAAAGCCTGAAGTTTTATTTATGAATTTTTATAAGACATCTAGATCAATATTTGTGAGGGTTTGCAATTAATATTGCTCATCAATTTTGTACAGTTACAAAGGGGAAGACTATTGATAGGCATATGTGTGTGGTGGGTGGTGGCGAGTAGGGTAGAGGTCATGGGTGCTCATTCAAGCTTGTTAATTTGAACTATTCTTGACTCATTTTTTTCTTCTTCTTCAGATTGTTTCTTTCCTTAAGCAAAATGCGCATCCACGAGTTGCTGAGAAGATACCACCCGTTCCAGAGAATGTTACTGATCAGGTGAACTTTCCCTTTTAAAGGAAGCATCTAAGAAACAGCTCTATAATATGTAGCGTTATTCATGACCTCTATGAGTGAAACCTATCCTTTTAGAGAGGATCTGAGAATCTATGTAGAGTTTGTTGTGTATTTTGTAGGCTTTTGTTTGTGAACTACCAATTTGATAGGTTGACAACATGCCGATGTACTTGCACTGCAGATTGGCTTGTGGGAGACGGATAGAAATAGGGTTGAAATGGTTCTTTCACATCTTTATGAAGATTTTCCATCCCCGGTAATCTTATCATTCCCATTTCTGATTCGATACCCTTTTTTCCTTTCGGCTTTACTATTTCGACCTGAACTGACTTGGGGACATTACCATTTCGCAGGAAGTATTTGAAGCTGCTTGCGACTTCGCAAGGGAAGTTGGTGGCTTGTTGTGGGAAGACACGAAGAAGATGAGATTAATCGTTAAAGGTGAACTACACCAAGACATGCGCGACTTTCTCCGCCGCCAAAAGTAAGAGATAAATTTCACCTCATTGATGAGAGAAGATTTCTTCTTGGTGAAGAATACGCTGATAACTGAATCTTAAGCAAGGTTCGCGTATCGGAATTTATAGTTTAAAGAAGGGTTGCAGGAAAGAAAAAGGTTCAGGTCTCGGAAGTGGAGAGAGTTTGTTTATACATAGATGTAGTGGAAGTTTGCACTCAGTTTTTGAGATGATAATATTAGGCTCTGGATGCAGATGTATGGTCGGTATGTCATAGCGCAAACTTACCTACTTTCCATTTGCTTTATGCAAACTTTTACAAAGTAAAGTTGGGACGGGATAATGATTCAAAGTAGACACTTCCAAAATTTTCTTTTCTTTCCGTCGGTTGATGGAAGTTCTTGATACTCAAAGCAAACCAACAGTTGCCATCAGATCATTATCATTCATCCAAAAGCATGATTGGAAGATATTAAACTTAGTTTCTTGTGGCCGGAAAGTAAAGGAGAAAAAAGAAGTCCTTTCTAGATTCTAAATGCTTGCTTCCAAAATTTGTGTGTTATAGTATGTAGTAACGACCAATTTCATCCTATGCAAAGATCTGGATCTGATTGTACCAATATTTCGGATGATTTGCTTATAGAGGTGATTTCGGATGATTTGCTTATAGAGATGATTGTTCGGTTCATTCGGTTTCAATCGAACTGAAGTAGTCAAAATCGAATCAATTAAACTTCCTAAAAAATACAAAATCAAAACCAAACAAAAATAGAAAGTAGGTAAAAAAATTATAATTTGTATACATACGTTTTTTTTAAGATGGGTTATTTTTTATTGTTTAATGGATCAGACCTAAAGTTGAACTTGTGGTTAAATTATATAAAACAATATAATTTTTATACATATATTTTTCAGAGTTTGGCTCAAAATGGACTAGTTATTAAATTATCCAAGTTTGACTTTAATACACATACATATGATTACTATTTTTAAAATATACAACATTTTTAATTCTAAAATATGCATAAAATTGAGAGTAATAAAATTGAGAGTGAAATAAGTTTTATTCGATTTTCAATTTTGGAATGAAACCGAATAATTTTTTTTAATATTTTCAAAACCAAAATTAAACCAATTTCTTTTCAAACCAAATGAAATTCGTTTCCATTCGGTTAATTTCTTAGTCCAAAACCGAATAATGCTCACTCCTATTGGCTTGACAAGAATGTACATCTTGATCTATTTAACGCATCAAAGTAGAACTTGGGTTTGTATAAGAGAGCAGATCTGATGTCCCAAGCTGATATCATGTCCTATCTTATCCTCTCCCTATTACATATGAGTTTGAACAGAGTTTGGAAGTAGATATGTGGATGGTGGTCCACATGTGACAGGAGAGGAAGAATAGGACATAATCTATTTCGGACAGCAAATCTGTTCTCGTATTTGAACGCTCGCCTAGTTTAATGAAAAAATAAAATATTTTATGGAAACGTTAACTTTTATTTATTTATTTTCTTCTCTCATGACTTCTCATTTGGGCCAACTGGGTAGCACTCAGTATACTCGTACTTCGGTTTCCACTGGTCATTTTATTTGATTTATTTATTTTTTTGTTTTAAAATAATGATGTCCATAAGCAAGTGGATATAAATAGGACAACTATGGGCCCAGTGACCTTTTTATTTTCGGCGGGGGAGTTTGTGCAATCTTTTCATCCCAACGTGGCCCAAACAATAAATTATGTAAGAGAAAATTTGAGTGGCATTCTACTTTTGTTATGCTTATTTAAGGTGCACCCCATAAGTTTACATGAATGTATGACACCCCCCACTTTTGACCAAAAACGTCTATTGCTAACGGTCAACTCGTTTGACCATTTTTTTTGGACGAAAATACCCTCGCTCGTTATGCCCCTACCCGATCCTTGCGCCGGCCCCCTCCTCGACCTCGTCGACAGTTCTCCCCCCTCTCCGACCTCCCCGGCAGTTCTCTCCCCCTCCCCGACCTCGCCGGCCCCCTCCCCGACCATGCCGGCACTTCTCCCCCCTTCCGGCACCATCCCAGCCCAACTGACCAGCGCCACCCTAACCTCCACATCCTCCTCCACTTCTTCTTCCGCAGTGCTCACGGTGGTGGTCCCCACCACCATCTTCATGTACGTCGAGTTCGTCCACGTCACCGTCTCGTCCGACACGAACGCGGGACACGTGTCCCTCTCCAGGATCCGCTTCACCGCCTCGTCCCAGAGCACCGGCTCCCCCGACCGCCACGTGTCCGTCACCTTCTCCACCGTCACCCACGAACCCACCGGCCTAACCGGCCTCGGCGCCACCACCTGCCACGTGGGAGCACACGGAAACCGCGGAGGAGCGGGCACGTGTTCTTCGAAGGACACGGCCGACAAAGTCGCGTCCGAACTCGTCGTCGGCGCCGGCATCGGTTCCTCCTTCCTCTACGGAGTCTTCGACATTAGTGGAAGAGTGGTGATGGTGCTGCACTCCTCTTTCTTCGTGCTCTTCCTTCCCCTCTTACACTCCTTAGCACAAGACTTCCATAACTAAGTGTTGTTGGTGGTGGTGTTGTTGTTGGTGGTGGTGGTGAAGGTGGTGGTGGTGATGGTGAAGGTGATGGAAGAGGTGGTGGAGATGATGGTGGTGATGGTGAAGGTGGTGGTAGTGGTGGTGATGGAAGAGGGCCGAGCGACGTCGTGGAGGGGGGCCGAGCACGGCAGGGAGAGATGAATAGTTGACGTGGGGAAGAGGACAACAGACAAGGGGTATTTTCGTCCAAAAAAATTGGTCAAAGGGGTTGACCGTTCGTTTTGGACTGAAACCGTCAAAAGTGGGGGGTGTCATACATTCATGTAAACTTGTGGAGTGCACCTTAAATAAGCGTAAAAAAAGTGGGGTGCCACTCAAATTTTCTCATTATGTAACCCTCGTTTTTTTTTCGCGGAGAGAAAAGGGAAGGTAATTGATTCTTTTTTTTTATTTAAAAAATTTTATAATTCCAACTAATTTTTTTCGGTATTTAAAAATATTAAATTTTTTTGGGATGAAATGTAAATCCTTAGAGAGTAAAAGTGAATTATTGGATTGATGGAAGAAACCATTTTCCTCCTTATTTTTTTTTTCGATTGAAAATTATTTTTTTCTACTCATTTTCTTTGATATCCGAACACTGAAGATAGATGACTTTTCTTTTCCAATATTCCGATTCTGCGAACCAAACATGATTCGAGTTGTTTCTGATCAATGAATGATTTATAAGGCTAATTTGTAGACAATAAAATTTCTTTTCCACTAAAAATGTCCAAATTGACGTCATATGGCTCGTTTAGCGTAGCATATTGGTAATTTGACAACAATGTGATTCAAAGCTTAGGTAAAGTCCATAAGTCATTCTGTCTACATGGGCTATACTGTTGAAAGGAGCACATCAAACTTGCCATGACAATGATAGAAATCGATTACATACCGACTTACCTCACATTAAATAATAACATATTTCATATAAAAACTGTCATGCTCACAAGTTTGAATATATTCCTTGCGTGCTCTAATTACTAAATGATTCTATTCTTAATTACTAAATAATTCTCTTCTTCTTAATAACTAATTACTAGAATAGGCTATTCTTAATTACTAAATGATTCTATTCTTAGGTTCAAGTTTGAGAGCTAGACAAAGTATTTCATTTTAGTGAGGTTGTAGTCAGGGCCGGCCCTTAGCAAATGGGGGCCCAAGACAAAACATCCAAAATGATCCCCCCATACGTAATGTAAAAGAGAGAGTTAAATATAACAAAATATTGTTACCACCAAGATTTGAAGCTAGGACCTCTAAAGTACACGTATATCATTATAATCACTTCATCACAACATTTTTTTTTGGTTAATAATAGCACATGATACATACTAGTTCTACTGTAGATAGATCCATGTTGGTGCCTCCTTTCGCCTGGAGGCTCTGGGCCATCGTCCGGTCTGCCTTGGACCAGAGCCGCCCTAGTAGTAGTAGTACCGTAGTACAAACCTTTGTCCGACTTATTATCATTTTTGTAGATTAAACAGTGAAAATAAAATCTTCCCACGCTTCCATCAATGGAGTAATTAACGAAACAAAGATTCTAGTACAGATCCTACAAAATCCAAAAATAAAGATACAAGATACAAACTCAATTACAATAAAATGAGAGAAAATGTTGGCTTATCCTAAGCGTGCCCTATAGCTAGAATCCATTATTTTCATTGATACGAGTCTGAGACTATTGTCCATGTAATCTTGAACTTCTATTTGTTTTCAAAGCACCACTCCAACTTTAGAGTCTCTTGAGTGTAGTGCCCCAGCCCACTGAGTTCAGCTGTTCAATATGATGAATTAAAACGTAACGACATTTGGACTTAGCCATGCAACAGCTTGTTTGAAGTTCCGCTCGGTCGAGGCAACTCCTCGTTTAGGTGCGTGGCTTTGATGAACTTGCCTCAGCCTGGCCTTAACACTAATAAATGAAAGTTTTTATTTCACTGGATAGGCTTGATAATAAAAGAGATGAATCCACATAGCTAAGGAAATAGTCCTATTGTGTCAAATGTGTATAGAACTTAGAAGTGTTAGCTTGTTGCCTTGATATCAATCCATGATGGTTTTCAAAGTGGCACTTGGTCTTTCGACCGTACGTATTGAGTTACAAAGTAAGGCCACGGACTATCGACTTGATGTCATAGCAGGCATGCCCCCACGATTCCACTGCTTGTCATAGTAAAACGTTTTACGGACTCACAGTTGGTTATAGAAGATGGTACGTTTCCTATTTCACGGAAAATTTATTTATTTATACAATTTTTTTTTGATTCCCATCTTGATCGTGACTAGTCATACGTTCCTATTTCTTGTGATTCTGACTACTTCATATCGATCCTAGGCTAATCGAACTTTCCCGGACCTAATGCCATGGTTTGTTCCATCGTTAGAGGTTGTCTTGCATAGTTATGGCATCTACGACTATTTTGTGCAAACATGATCAAGTCACGTCAACTGTAACTTAATTGAGGCAAGTACACTATTGTTTTATGGTCTTATTATATTATAATGCTATTCATTATTGTGTTTTATTGAGTATCCAATTGAGACACTGTTGTGACACGATAGGCTTGTTGTATCATTGCTCGTTTATTGATTGTTTAGTGAGTCAGAAAGGAAAATGCCCAGTAGGTATGTGAACAAACATCAATGATTGTTATTGTGGATAGCTAAGCCATACACCTCACGTATGGGTTAGCCGTATCTTTTTATTATGGGTAGCCATCTATGATGTGCCATATTAGTCCAGCCGTTCACATGTCGAAAGGTATTTCAAATGTAATGTCTATTTTACTTGTACACGTTCATTTCTAGTTGTCTTGTTCATAAATGTTCTTGTACATGTTTATTATTTTTAGTTCATATACATGTTTTCTTTATTCTCTACAGCATCTCTACTTGTCTAGTTTATTTTGTATTAAGTTATATTATTACAATAGGGTTGTACTTTGCTTCTTTCCTGACTGGATCATTGCAGGTGACTTGACATGCTTCCAACTTTTGCAATTTGGACCTTTCTGGGGAGAGAGAGATATATGAAGGCCGACCTTAGATTCTAGATAGATAATTTTTTTATTTAGCGGATTTGTTCCCGAAAATTATTTCAATGTATTATTGGATTTGTATTTGAAAATTATTGTGAATGAGCAATTAGATATAATTTTATTATATTTGAGATTGACATTGAGACCTAGACAGCGTACTACCGTCGATGTTGTGGCGTACGCTGGACTTGGCTACGTACTTGTATCCAAAAAGTGGGTACGGATCGTGACAAATTTTTGGTGGCCCATGCAGGCCTGTTTTTGCAAAATTATGCGAACTCGTGATAGTACTTAAGTCAGTCGTACTAATTAGAGCTGTCAAAATGGGCTAAGCCCGTTGGGCCGGCCCGCGCCGCCCGCCAAAAAGGTGGGTTGGGCCGAGCATTTAGGAGTCCGCCAAACAGGCGGGCCTAGGTGGTCTGGCCCGCTAGTAGCTCGTCCCGCGGTTGGCTAGCCCGCGGGCTAAGTGGGTTGGCCCGCCATCTATTTTTTTATAAAATTTTTAATTTTTTTATTTAGCACATATATGAGATATGTATTATAAATAATAAAAATTCTCATTTAATGCAAGTAATGACGTATAAAATATTAAATTTGGTCATTTATTTACATGAATGAAGGTGTTTTAAAGAAATATCTACTATTATAATGTTTCTTGTATTTTACTTGTAATTTGATGCATATGAGAGTGAGTAAAAAAATATTATATATATGATTTTTTTTCCTTTTAAGAAACTAAACAATAATTAAAAAATTAAAAAAATTAAGCGGGCCGACCCGCCTAGCCCGCGGCCCGTCGGTGGGTTGGGCTGGGTTAGAATTTTTTCAGCCCGCCAAAATGGTGGGTCGGCCCGCCCCGCCCCGCCAAATGGTGGGTTATGGTGGATTACGGGCCGGCCCGCCCCGCCGGCCCATCTTGACAGCTCTGGTACTAATGCGAGCATAAGACTAGGAAGTGCTCATTCATAATTAGGATTGATTTGATTTTAGGAGAATGGCTAGGACTAGGAATACCATAGGAAAGCCCTTACTCAGTTTAACTGTTTGATAGTTAAGGTTGCTACATAGGCCATGTAATTTAGGTAGGGATTTATTGAATTCTAAATCCTATTAGATATTTATGGAATTTTTCATAGAAGGATATACTATTGCACTTTGATACGATGGTAGATCAAAGGTGGGTAGACTATTCGCCTGGTAGATTAGGACTTCCTAGGATACAATTTATAATCTTGATGATTTGTGCATTTTTATTTTTTTTGCCCTATCTAAATATCATCATCATATCGTAAGTCCGTATTACTTATTTATTTTTTATTGGTCATAAGTAATTATTTCTCTAAGAGTCAATATTTTAGTTCCATCCATTGAGTTTGAGCCTAACCTGATTCAATTATCCATATATTAATTTTGAGTCTGTTTTGCTGAAATTCAAGATATATATGATTTATATATTTTTTTGTCTTCAATCGTTTTCTTCCTAATCAATCGTATGATTTTTAAAATTGATACTTTTATTCAAGGACAGATACTTACAATTTTCTATCATGATCAACTTGTTTAAATTTTAGAAGCTTCTTTGAAAATTCTTGTAGATATAGTTAAAAGAATATTCGTTAAATTACAATGGCAAGGCAGATGCGCACTGTCGCTATTTATTTGAATTATGGAGACTGCAGGTTCGCTATAGTCAGCAACGCACTAGTAAGACATGACCCCTAAGTTAAAGTAATTTCAGGTAAGCATAGGTTATCGAATATTATTAAAACTATGTCCTAGTTGCCCTATTTGATCTTTGAGTTATTATGTCAATATTGGATAAAGTTAATAGAATATTCGATACCATATCATATTTGTGTCATGAAACCAAGGGTTTACTACAGTCAGATGTACACTGGCGAGGCATGGATTCTCGGTGAAATGAATTTAGATATGCATACGATTTTAGGACCATAAGGCTATATCTTTTATTGGTATATGACTATTAGTTTTTCATGAACCATAAATTCCTATATTACTCTTCTATATTTCTTATCTTTCTATTCTCGACTCGTCATTTGTCTTCCTAGTAATTTTTTAAACCTATTTGATTTTCTTTTACTAGATTTCTAATCGTACCTAGATTTTGATTTTATAATCGTGCCTAAATAATTTTGGTTAAATAGTTGATCGTGTCGAAACGATTTCGAATTTTGATCGTTCTTAAGCAATTTTGGTCATGACTAAACCATTTGACTATAATTTGATCGTGCCAATTCGCATCTTTTCTTTCAGTTCTATCTGCGATTATGCCTGACTAATTTGATCATAAATCATATCATACTTATTCGTATCGATTTAAATTTTGTCTCTTGTTTATATTATTAGTTGTGCCTAGTCGTATCCTTTGAAATTTTGAGGACAATTTTTTTTAAGGTGGATAGATTTGTAAGCGCACTCTCCAAATTTTAATTTTTTTTGTTATTTATTTTAAAATATTTTCTAGTTAGAAAATAAAATTTATTTTTAAATTCTATTATATATATTTTGAAAGGAAAAGAGATTTGCCAAATTTATTTAAAAGAGACTTTATATTTACAAAAATAGACTTATAGAATTATTTGATTTATTGTTATAATTTATTTTTATGTTTTGGATTTATAAAATTTGTTTTAAATATTGTTGATAATATTAGATATTATTTAAATGGTGTTGCCATCAATATATTGAGATTCAATCAATCTAATTGATTGATTTAATTTAGTATTTTCAAAACTGAATAAGAAAATTTAGTATTTTCAAAATCAAAACCGAACCGATTTTTTTTTAAACCGAACCAAATCCCTTATTTGGTTCAGTTCGATTCGATTTTCGGTCTAAAATCGAATAATGCTTACCCCTACTAGGAAACTCCTTATTGAGAACGGTACCAGAGTGATTGCCATGAGACTTAGCATACATGCCATGCATGACCTTCCTCTAGTATTGTTTTCATGGTTATACTAATTTTAGCAACTTTTAGAACGACTTTTGGTTTCCAGAACTTGTTTCATGCCCTTAATCATGTTTCTCGACTAGAATCGGCATGCCGGTGTATACCGACGATATACCGATTTTGTAAGCCCTCTTTTTGGTTAAAAAGTTGCTGTAACAATTTTTGGCATACCGGCGGTGTACCAGTCCATACCTGCGATACACCGTACGACAAATAGAATTTGACAGAGAGTTTTTGCTTATAGAAATTGAAATACCAACGGTGTACCTGTGTGTACCGTCGGCATACCGATCCATTACCCAAGTTGTTTATTTTCTGATTTTGATTTAATTTCCTGGTTTCTTCTTGATTTTTGCTTTACTGTACATGTTATGCCTAGTTTACTGTCTTGTCATGTCATGCATGTCTGGTCCCGTTACATGATTTGATATGATTCCAGTACATGTCCAGATTGACTTAGTGGCCTGTCATGGCTCACTCACGATTTCAGTACATGTCCAGATTGATTTAATGGCTCGCCGTAGCGCACTCTTGTCCTGATATTGTCATATATTGTTGTGGCTTGTTATAGTGCACTTTCTTACTTGTTTTGTCAAGTCTCGTATGTCTCATGTTTATGATGGATTCTGCGGAATGCCACACCCAAAATACTGAATAAAAATGTTAAGGATTAACAACTAGCTTCATTATATAGATCATTGGGAGGGGAGAACTTTTCGGTTACCTACAACCCCTTTGTTCTGGCCCTTATATATATATATATATATATATATATATATATATATATATATATATATAATTTTTTTTTTACTAGCCATAGGACCTTGCTACCTTTCAATTATTAATGACTGAAATAGAAAGGCCCAAAGATGAATTTCTAGTAAAGATTGGATATGATGGTTTGTGCGATTGTGATGCATGTTTGATAGTTAGGAATATGCCTATAAGTAAGTATTACATCAAAGTAAGCTATTTTGCCCTTAACGTCCTAAGCGATCAAGATAATTATGGATGATTAGACTTAAGGAATTTCAATAAATCTAATAGTCGACCTATATAGACTTTGTGATAGATAAGATGTAAACCCTAAGGAGAATATAATATTAAGAATAGGGAATATTAAGGTTAGTTATGCATGACTATTAGTGATTGGTAACTTAGAGGATTGAGGCTAGAAAGCACTATATCAAATTTGAATATTTTAGGTGAGTGGTGGGAGATGAGTTCGAGGCTAATTATGACGTTTGCTTAGAGGAATTCATCTGTAATCTAGATTAGGAGACTGTAGAAGTTGAGAAAATAATAAATAAAAGTGAATGACCGAAAGAAATAAATGTTTGAGGAACAGTAAGATAAAACTTTAAGATTTGTATTGGAGGATATTGATTTGAAACTGGAATTGGATATGATTGGGATTGAGGAAGAATTAAGATAAATAAATTATAGAGTAAGTTAAGGCACGATTATCTTATGATAGGTTTGTATGATACGACTTTTATTGAGGATTAATGGTTGAGTAATGACTTGATAGCAATATACTAGATGAATAGTTGCTTGAGAGAAATAGACTGAGTGGTAGGGTTGGTAAAGGAATAATGCTAAAAAATTGAGTGGTCGATTGAATAGTCGTATAGTAAAGGTAAATTTTTTTGAAGATAAGGATAACAACGTAAAGACTCATAGATCAGGATAAAGATTTTTACTGATGGAACTGGGGATTCCCAGGACCCTTAGTTTGGTGTGCGTATTGATCGATGGAAGTTTAACATATCTAAGACGTGTTCTAACCCTTCATAGCGGAACCAGGGTTCACGAATTATACCTGCAACGGTAAGAAGAAGACACTTTCCAGCAACCTTGAGCAGTCACGACCCCAAGCTCTTTTGTACGTATTCCTTCCTCGGGTTGGACGTCGTATGGGCGACGATCTTCCAACCTTTTCTTCTCCTTGGCAGCCCTCCCTTTCTCTTCTTACCTGAATCACGAATTTAGAGAAAGCTTCTTATTTCTGATGATAACATGACGGCCAGAGAATAGAGGATATATATAAAGCTACAACAGGGACCATGAGGAGAAATTAGGGTTAGGTCTCCTAACAGATCTGGGTATCCCGTGTTCAGCCCGAACGAACAACCTAGGCCCATTAACAATAGCTCGGTCTACTAAAGAACTATTGTTGCACTACCTTCCTGATCCCAAATTATGATTGTGGACTCCTTTTATTATATGCTCATTTGGCTCCTCATGTTAAGATATCGAATGTCCGTCGATCAAATTAAGTTACTGACAACTATATTGATCGACATCTTTTATCCTTAAGTAGTACCACTCAACTTTATTTGTCATGTCGTATATAGTCACCCGCATGGTTTACATAACAGTCCTTATAAGCTCCTTAAGGGGACATCATCAACCCGACGTATCGGGACATTGATTCCTTTTATAATCAATAGTCCATTATACATACAATGTTATTACCCATTTTATAGAGGTTGTTGACCCATAATAAATTTTACTCTTTTATGAGTCAAAGTAATTCACATTGCATATAAATATATGTTATTATATCTGGTTTAAGAGCACAAGCATCTATAGTAGCAGAGGTGTTTGTTCTCTTATGTAGTCAGTACAAAGAGAACAACCTCAAGTGGTTATGTTCAATACACACAAAGTGTACTAGTGTAAACCTATAATCAAGATAGACTAATACCATATTACACTACAACCTTTCCAATGGATTGTCCAAGTCCATCTAGGTTGTGAACTATTTATATATTCCATAGGGAACTGATAATTTGATCTTCTGTGTGACACCACACACACCATATTATCAACAATATAGAATATCAGACACTTGCATTAACACTTGCAACAAATACAACATGCAAACATTTGTCCATATGATTCTCATTTAAAATTTAAGGAAATAAAGTTAATACAAAAGTGATGCTTTTAGTATATAATCCTAACATCTACCTCTAGCAAAATTCTTATAAGTTGGGTAGTGTAAGGTGTTAGTGACTACAAATAGGACAGAATAAAGGATTGCATCTTACATTTGAAGTTGGAATCAAACTTTATTGTGATTTTGATGGTTGAGTACATCTAAACTATACTGTGTATTGTGAGGAGTAACATATGGTTTAGAGGATAATTCGATACGTGGGTTAAATATTTTGAGGGAAAAATTATTGTAAGTTAGGTATAATGTAAAACCCCTTAAATTTAGTAATAATTTATTTTAAATAAGACATATAATTTGGAATCATGAGTGGTTAAAAAGAACAAATAAAAAATAAAAAAATGATACACATAAATTATATAACTGGAAAAAAATGTAACACTAGGCCAGCTATGGCTCTTAGATATTAACATATAGCCCTAAAACCCCACATATAGTATTTTAGAGTTTTCTGGATAATTAAAACCTAGGAACCCTAAATTTTTATGGATTTAGAAATTACTGTGGGGCTATACGAAAATATTTTAGTACCAAACTTTTATTTTAGGCTTAGAAAGTCTAGTCCTAATTTTTAGAATTTATTGAAATTTATTTGTATATTTCTAGGAATTATTTGGAGTTTATCTAGTTAAAATCAATCAGTAAATTAGTTTCATAAATTAACGCAAATAAAAAGAAAAGGAAACTAAATAAATTGTCATGACCCGCTCCCATTTTTAGGATACGAGTATGTGGCCAAGTCCAGTCTTCGTCGTAATATCGCTGTAGTACATTGTCTAGACCTCAATATAAATCTTAAATCCAAATAAACAATATTTGATCACAATTTCATCTATTTTCTCATTCACAATAACTATTCAATTTATAAATCCAATAATACATCAATATAATATTCGAGAATTGCTAAGTATTTAAATCCAATAACTATCTATTCTATATAGAATCTAAGATTGGCCTCCAGGATATATCTAACTCCTCAGATGGGTCCAGCGCATAGAATTTGTCAACATATTCTGAAAAATTGTAATCCAACCAGGATTAGAACAAGTTCACCACAACGTACTACACTATACATTATAATTTACAAGAATAAAGAAACAAAATAAGGAAAGACGAATTATAGGTATGACACGATATGATAAGAATAGAACAACAATGACATATTAATACTATGAAAGTATACTCAAAAGAAATGAAATCTGAACAATATAACAACATGAGTCGAAGACATGTGTCTAATGTGTTTTAGAATACCAACGCTTAACATGTGGTTGGGTTAGGAATAAGACAGTTAACACGTGTCACGACCCGCTCCCGAATAATCGGATACGAATCGAGTCATGCCCGGCCTACGCTGTCGTTGACTTCGGTAGTCAGCCGTCCAGTCTAGTCATCATCTGGTATAATCTTATATCTTATCACAACATCTATCACGAGTTATCCACTACTAATCATCACATATCACTATACAATTATTACAGGCTTATACATGAATATCCGGGTACAAAGCCGGTAAGAATATAAAGACTATCTAACCAACAACATAAACTAAGTAATAATACATCCTATACATGAATCTGCATCTCCAAAGTAAGCTCCGCTGCTAGGTTTTCCTGCTAGCCATAGCAATCTAAGGAATCAATCTCGCCTGTAATCAACGATCTTCTCAGGAAAAGAGCAAAGTACATAGTAGCTCAACCAAATCACGGAGTATCAAAAGAAATAACAGAACTAGTAATAAATGCAGAAAATAACTGACATATGCACTAACTATATGAATCATGCAATAGAACACCATCAAGCATTTAGGGCTATCAAGTCAAGAGTATAGTACAATGGAATGCTAGCAGGCATGTATATAGTAAGGCATACCATGTACGCTACACTATCAGGAATAAGGTATATAGTAACAATATGCTATCAGACATGTCTATAGTAAGGCATATCGTGTATTATATACTCGTAGTCAAGTAAACTAGCGTGTCGTATAGGGCACCGATATACTAGCATGCAAGTATAGGTATAAGATATATTGTGCCTATACTAACAATCAGGTACACGCTCAGGCTTAGGTGACTATATGCCCTCTGATGTTCTTCCCATCCCGACACAACATGACACGATGACATGCAAGCAAGTGAAATTAAATAACAAGCAAGAATCATGTGCTATATGGTATGAATGCATGTGTTGATTAAGTACAAGTACTTGTCTTTTTTCCAGGAGTTTGTCAATGTCTCTGATCACCTAAAATAGGGAAATAATATTTAGAAACATTAACATTCTAAATAATTCCTAATCAAGTTCTAGGGTCTATTAACCTTTCTAATATAGTACCCAAATCATAACCATTAGCAAAATCTATCTATTTATTGCCCAATCTTAATTGCTATCATGGTCCAATGGTTAGCCCAAACCCACCAACGAGGAGTGCAACGAATCTAATCTCTAATCTACTGTAATCATGATTTAATTTCTTGGCCCAAAGATAAAAGAGGAAACCCTAACATTATTAGTCAACAAAGTTCAAGTCGAGCCCATAAGCCTATAGGCTGGCCCAAAAAGCTCAATGTGAAAGTATAACAGAACAATGCCTACTCTATTTAATTCACTTACATATAACAGTTGCATATGAGCCAAGCTAAACGATCCAACCAAAAACACTAATTATAACTAACGGTCAAGCAACATTGATTAATTCAAACTTAAATCTGCAAAGTTGAACTCAACGGCTACTTCCTCATATCGACTACACATCACATAGCCGATGGTAATTTCTCATCTCCTGTCCTCATAGGGTCAGTTCGACATAGTCCAATGCCAAGATTGATTAACAACTGGTACTTTCCCTCTGTGTCGACACGAACACGAGTTTATGTCCAAATTAGTTCTCCAAGCATCGGTGCCCCAACTCTATATCCGACTCGATCCAACCACCAATTTATGGAGAAAAGGTTAGAGTTAAACCTGAGCAAAGATACGGTTAGCAGTGCCTTCCTAGGTGTCCCAAAACTGTTAGCAACGTTGAAATAGCCATTTCGTCGAATGGATTGTGCGCAGAAGCAAGAACGATATTAGATAGGATTTCTCTAGATTCGTTTGGTTCAAAACTTCAAATTGTCACAAAGAATCACTCAAGAATAGATCAAAAGTCTTTTAGAATTAGAAATTCTTACCAATCAACTCAGTGTATACTCCTACGTCCAATTGTCACCTGATCCCGATTGATCACTCAAACCAAGAAATTGACCGGTTGATCGTCATGAACAGAGTCGCACAATCGAGTTAGGAAGACGTCGTGATGGAGACGATGATTACGCGGTCCCCGTAGGTGACCTCGCCATTGCCAATTGAAGCAGGGGTTCTCTGCTCAACAAAAACTAATGTGATTCAAACTGATTGAAAAGATACGATGAGAAATTGAGTAGTGGAAAAGCAGACACTATTGCTCGATGGGTCGAGGCCCAGAGCCAAACTTACTCCATCATCAGCGAGTCGTCGTCTTCGGAAGGTCATGCCGACATGGCCGGTATTTTGAGAGGGTCGGCGAAGGAAGAAGAAGAGAATGGAGTGGTGGTAGAGAATTGGGCAGAGCTTCGTTGTGGTTAGAGAATAATAAAGGAGGAGGAGATGGGGGATCCTTTTATAGGCATAGGAGGAAGGGGTGGCCGTTATGGCCAGACCGCTATGATTGAGCCGGCTATGTCGGTGGAGAATACGACGACGGTGATCGGTTGGTGTGAGGCGGTGGAAGAAGGCTCCAGGAGTTTCTAGAAGGGTTCGCCAGTGTGGTCGTGCTGCTGTATCTTCCACTCATCGTCGTTGTCGTTGTCGGCTTAAAGGAAGAAGTAGAATGACTGTTTGAATAATTGGGGATCTGATTGTTTTCACAGTTGAGTGTTTATCGGGTAGGTCGGGTTAACGGGTTGGGATCCAATAAACCTAATGGGTTAATGGTGGTCTCAGAGAATTCGGTTTGGACCCAATAAGTGGCTGGGTTTGGCGAATTTAATTGGCTAAATGGATGACTAAGCTCAAGAATAAAAACAGAACTTTGGAAGAAAGGAAATAGGCATTGAGGCTAAGGACTTTAAATCATGTGGGCTTGATAGATGAGTAACTAGGAATAAGCCGTTGAAAATCAAAAGGGCTAGTTAACATCAATTTGGAAAATGTGTGAAATAAGATAATAAAAGTATATTAATAATATGAAGAAATAACTAGTAGTTTAAATATAGGAAACAAATGATCATGATAGAGGAGAATCATAATATTCAATTGTCAATTACAAAAATATACTAGATAACCATATAATAGGAATATAAGAGAAATGACCAAATTCTCTATTATTAGAAAAGTGGAGTTACAAATCTACCCTCCTTAAAAAAATTTTCGTCCTCGAAATTTTAAAAAGAGCATGATTTGGTACGATAAATGAATTGAAACAATTTGGCATGATTAAACAGGATCAATGATCAAAATCTAATCATAGCTAATGTAATCACCCAAACACGGTTAATATTTTAGGCACAAGAAATATAATCGTATAAACACGATCATGATGAATCGTTTTGATACAACCGAGATTGAAATTATTTAGGCACGATTAATTAGTCAAAATAGATGAAATCATCTAGTCATGACTAAGAATGGTCATAATCATTTATGTACGATAGAATCCAAGTTAGATATAGGATCAGAAATCAAAATTTAGGCACGATAATGAACCACCTAGCCACGATCAAGTAACTAGACATGATTGATCAAATTCTAGAATAGAATTAGAAGGTTCAGGAATCAAAAGTTCTAGAATTGAAAGAATGATCAAAGTTAATCTGTTTAGGCATGACTTAATTAATAACCAAATAATTCAGGAGTAAAGTCAAAATCTTATATGCATGATCAAGTTTACAGATGATTAAATCATGATAAAAAAATTTTTGCGGCATGATCAAAGGTCTAGTCATGACCAAGAGAAACAAAATCATTTAGGCATGATCAATACCAAAATAGGCACGATAGAATGAAAATCCAGTCACGATCGAAAAAAATTGGCACAATTTAAAAATAGTTGGTCTCTATAGGATCATAATTCAAAATTTAGGTATGATAATGAAGATAATCAAAATAATATGACCAAGATCAAGATAGAGATGGTCTGATAATATGTTTCCACTGATGGTTAAATGATGGTTGGTTAAGAAGATAAAAAAAATCAAAAGGCAATTCGATGAAGGATATATAGAAAGAAACTAATCTCATTAACACTTTACAGACAAATCTTCTAAGTTTACTAGCTAACTTAGTACCAAGGAACCTAAGGTTACTACCCAGTCACGACAACTAATTCTATTTGGGACCAAGGAATGTATACTATCCGATTAAATCAAATTTCGTCCAACCATTCCATATAATCTTCCAATTTGCTTTCCTTAATCAAACCATTTCTTAAACATCAATTTTCATTTCTCCCATTTCTGACTTAGTCAAGGTTAGAAAAATTTCCTACTAAATTGATCCATGATTATGTGTTTTTGAAAAAATCTCAATCTTCACATATTAAATTTAAATATCTTCTTATCTCAAAACATCGTCATACCTCAAACATGTATAAGATCTTCCTTACTGTAGCATGAATATGATCAACATTTGAATCCTCTACATTTGTTAATCTTCCGACAAATTCCAACTCAATGACCCTCCCTTTCCTTAATCATTATCCATCTATTCCAAGAGTTGTATACTAATACCTTGGTCTTAATCCCTCATTATTACTTCGACACAATGATTCTCTTTCAGAACCTATTAATCCTTCTATGGTCATTTCCATCCTTTATGGGTCTAATCTCAAAAATTAATTCCCTTGAATGTTCCTCAACTTGATCAAATCCTCTTGTTATCCAAACTATATTTTCAAATTTACTTTCTCTGTGAGAGAAATCTTATCAAGTCTTAATCTTTCTTCACCATCATTTGATTACTACGGATTTCTTTACAATGTCATATAATTTCCTTTTTTTTGCCATAAAACATCATACTTTTCATCCAATATCACAAATGGCGATTCTGTCACCTTCCTCCTGAACAGCCATTGACACAAAAGCTTCTCAAAAGTTATTACCACACTTATCTACCTATGGTTTTATTCTACCACTTTTCTATCCTTAATTGTCTAATTCCTTATTGGAAAACTATGGTCCCCAATGATACCCTCACTAGAAATGAGGTAATAGGGTTGGTAAATAACTATCTATGCTCCCCTGTATACATAGCTACCAAAAGATACATCATTTGCTATCTAGTATACATAGCCATTTACAGAGTTTTATATATAGAACTATCAAAATATGTAACAGTCACAACATATACAATACATCCGAGTTTGAGCTATGAAGAGATTGGGCACATGGTATTTGAAATGGTCTAAATGAACTCTAGGGAAAACCAAGTAGAAACTCTATAAGAATCCTTAGTCCTATTGGATATAGTATTATAAGTGATTTCTGAGAGTTGCTGGGAATAGAATCTTCAGGTTAGGACAAAATCAGATAGAACTTGATATGGTGATAAGAGACCAAGTAATGTGAATTCAGGACATGAATATAGTCCCAATAGTATCCGGAACCCATGCATATCCGCAATCACTTTACTTAGAATTCATGCCTTGCCATTGTCCACCTAGATGCAGTAAACTCTTGGTTATATGACTCAAAATGATAGGTACCAAATAGTCTATAAATTTTACCAATTTCAAATGATATTGATAGAACAACTAAAGTGGTCGAAACATGATATATATAGGACAATCTTAATAGTATCCAAAAACCTATACTTACCCAAAATTACTTCGACTTAGAGCCCATGTCTCGCTAGTGCACTGCTGGATGCAGTGGACCCGTAGTTTCTATGATTCAGATAAATGGCTGCAGTACGCGGCTATCATGCCATAGCAGGTCACCGAATATTCTCTCAACTTTATCCATTAGAGTCTCAAAGGAGCACTTGATAATTCAAATTCAAGCAAGTTTTCTGATTACTAAGGAGATTCAACTACACTAGGAAGGATATGTAGTAATATATGTTCTTGAGAAGCAAGTGGTCAACTATCAAATGGAAAGAATCATAAGGATAACCGAAAGGGTATCTACTCTCCAACTATCCTTTGATTTCAAGGATCGATGTCAGAAGCTTATGGACACCGAAGTGATAAAAAATCCGACTATGGCTAATTGAGTTGGATTCAGGGTGAATAGAAATGATAAAATTTTGAGTGAAAGAATCCAATGAATGAAATTGTCATCGACTCTTAGAAAGTGCTTAAGGAATATGGTCTTATACGGGAGAAAATAATTCCCTACGGTGAAGTGGAAAGTTTTGGGAAAGATTGGATCAAATAGCTAGTATATGAGCTCTATTGCTCTAAATAAAATACTTGGCTTGGAATCAAATAGGATTCTTAACCAAAATCAATGGAAAAGTTTTACAAGATTCAATAAACTTGCTAATTGAGGAGTTAAAACTCTAAATAGAAATGGATAAAGATAAGAAAGGTTTGAAAGGGACTTGCTAAGGATTGAAAAATTTGACCTTAATATCTAAATAGCAAGAAAACCTAGGATGTTAGAATCTGATAATGATGTGGGAGAAGGTAATCCCCAAAAGTCATGAAATTATAATAATGACTTTGTAGGGAACATTATGAGGGATAGAAAAATTTAGAAATTACTATAGATAGTAAAATATACATAATCACACAATCGGCCTATGTTGTGATAAGTTTCCTATTTCCCAGGATCCCAATGGTACTCTAGTCCTAAACACCATTAGATCGACCTGCATGGGCTACCACAAAAATATGTCACGACGTGCTCTTGAATAATCGGGTACGAATTGAGTCATGTCCGGCCTATGCTGTCGTTGACAGCGGTAGTCGGCCATCTAGTATAGTCATCATCCGGTATAATCTTATATCTCATCACAGCATCTATCACGAGTTATCCGCTACTAATCATCACAAATCACTATACAATTATTACAGGCTTATATATGAATATCCAGGTACAAAATCGGTAAGAATATGAAGACTATCCAACCAACAACATAAACTCGATAATAATAACATAAACTCAGTAATAATACATCCAGTCATCCTATATATGTATCTACATCTCCGGAGTAAGCTTTGCTGCTAGGTCTCCCTGCTGGCCACAACAATCTAAGGAATCAATCTCACCTGTAATCAACGATCCTGTTAGAAAAAAAGCAAATTACATAGTATCTCAACCAAATCATGGAGTATCAAAGGAAATAACAGAACTAGTAATAAGTACATATGCACTAACTACATGAATTATGCAGTAG
Source organism: Iris pallida (assembly GCA_029216955.1). Classification (NCBI taxonomy): domain Eukaryota; kingdom Viridiplantae; phylum Streptophyta; class Magnoliopsida; order Asparagales; family Iridaceae; genus Iris; species Iris pallida. The sequence continues at coordinate 7,815,338 of JANAVB010031216.1, read as the reverse complement.
AACACCGTCAAGCTTGTAGGGCTATCAAGTCATGAGTATAGTACAATGGTATGCTAGCAAGCATGTATATAGTACGACATATCATGTACGCTACACTATCAGAAATAAGGTATATAGCAACGATATGCTATCAGGCATGTCTATAGTAACGCATATCGTGTACTACATACTAGCAGTCAAGTAAACAAGTGTGTCATATAGGGCACCGATATACTAGCATGCAAGTATAGGTATAAGGTATATCGTGCCTATGCTAACAATCAGGTACACGCTCAGGCATAGGTGACTACATGCCCTCTGATGTTCTTTCCACCCCGACACGACATAACACGATGACATGCAAGCAAGTGAAATTAAATAACAAGCAAAAATCATGTGCTATATGGTACGCATGCATGTATTGATTGAGTACAAGTACTTGTCTTTTTCCTAGGAGTTTGTCAATGTCTTTAGATCACCTAGAACAGGGAAATAATATTTAGAAACATTCTAAATAATTCCTAATCAAGTTCTAGGATCTACTAGCCTTTCTAATCTATTACCGAAATCCTAACCATTTGCAAAATCTATCCATCTATTGCCTAATCTTAATTGCTATCGTGGTCCAACGGTTAGCACAAACCCACCAAAGAGGAGTGCAGCAAATCTAATCTCTAATCGAGTTCAATAAGTTCTAGGATTTCTCTAGATTCGTTTGTAAATTGTCACAGAGAATCACTCAAGAACATATCAAAAGCATTTTAGAATTAGAAATTCTTACCAATTAACTCAGTGTATACTCCTACGTCCAATTGTCACCTGATCCTGATCGACCATTCAAATCTACGGATCGATCGGTCGATCGTCACGAACAGAGATACACAATCGAATCAGGAAGACATCGTGATGGAGACGCTGATTATGCGGTTCCCGAAGGTGACCTCGCCTTTGCTACGTGATTCGAACTGATCGAAAAGATATGATGAGAAATTAAGTAGAGGAAGAGCGGACTCATTAATGCTTGATGGTGAGGATGAATCGTCGAGGCCCAGAGCCAAACATACTCCATCATCAGTGAGTCGCCGTCTTCGGAAGGTCTTGTCGCCATGGTCGATTTTTCGAGAGGGTCGGCAAAGGAAGAAGAAGAGAATGGAGTGGTGGTAGCAAATTGGGCAGAGCTTCGCTGTGGTTGGAGAATGATGAAGAAGGAGAAGGAGATGGGGGCTCCTTTTATAGGCGGAGGAGGAAGTGGTGGCCATTATGGCCGGACGACAATGATGGATCCGACTATGTTGGTGGAGAAAGCAACGGCGGTGATCGGTTGGCGTGAGGAGATAGAAGAAGGCTCCAGGAGTTTCTTGAAGGGTTTGCCAGTCTGGCCGCGCTGTTGCGTCTTTCGCTCGACGTCGTCATTGTCGTCGGCTTGAAAGAAGAAGAAGAACAGTTGTTTTAATAATTTGGGATTTGATTGTTTTAATAGTTGAGTGTTTATCGAGTAGGTCGGGTTAACAGGTTGGGATCCAATAAACCCAATGGCTTAATGGTGGTCTCAGAGAATTTGGTTTGGACCCAATAAGTGGCTGGGTTTGGCCAATTTGATGGGCTGAATGGATGACTAAACCCAAGAATAAAAACAGATCTTTGAAAGAAAGAAAATAGGCTTTGAGGCTAAGGACTTTAAATCATGTTGGCTTGATAGATGAGTTACTAGGAATAAGCTGTTGAAAACCAAAAGGGCTAGTTAACATCAATTTAAAAATTTTGTGAAACAAGATAATAAAAGAGTATTAATAATATGAAGAAATAACTAGTAATTTAAATTTAGGAACTAAATGATCAAGATAGAGGAGAATCATAATATTCAATAGTCAATTGCAAAAATATACTAGATAACCATATAATAGGAATATAAGAGAAATGAACAAATTCTCTATTATTAGAAAAGTGGAGTTACAAATCTATCCTCCTTAGAAAAATTTTGTCCTCAAAATTTAAGAAAGAACACGATTTGGCACGATTAAATATAATCAATGATCAAAATCTAGTCATAGCTAATGGAATCACCCAGACACGATTGATACTTTAGGTACAAGAAATATAATCGTATAAACACGATCATGAATAAATCATTTTGATACAACCAGGATTGAAATTATTTAGGCACGATTAGTCAGAATAGATAAATCATCTAGTCATGTCTAAGAATGGTCACAATCATTTACGCATGATAGAATCCAAGTTAGATATAGGATCAAAAATCAAAATTTTGGCACGATAATGAACCGCCTAGCTATGATCAAGTAACTAGGCATGATTGACTAGAATTGAAAGAATAATCAAAGTTAATCCGTTTAGGCATGACTTTATTAATAACCAAATAATTCAGGAGTAAAGTCCAAATCAAATCTAATCCAATATTTAGTTACCATACATAAATTAAAATTATATTTATTTTCATCAAAGGATAATTCAAAACACAGTTGCATAATACTAAAATATTATTTTAATAATTTAGCAATAGGCTTTTATTGGTAAAAGCTAATAATCAATAATTTTGATACTAAATTAATTATGATAATAATTCAAATTAATATTTAATATCATCAAAATAACTTAAATAATATTTTTATAAACCTGATATACAAAGAATAATTTATTTTTTAACAACTAAAACTAAAATAAACAAATTTTTTTAAAATTTTGGAAAATAAGGTTATATAAATACTAACCCATCGAACCCGGATCACTAGGGCCCGCACGTCAGCCACCCAAGGCGTACAGGTGGGCTGAGGCATTCTTAGGGCTAAACCCACGTAGATTCCTTCGGATCCGCCTCTTGATCCGAGCCAACTCCAATGGTCCTTCGGATTTGAGCAGGGAATACTCGGATGCATTCTACGTATCGACTTTCTTCTCGAATATATATATATATATATATATATATATATATATATATATATATATATATATTGTCACGCCCCAGAACCAGAATACTGGAGAGCGGGGGAATGACTCAGCCAGCTACGTATTACGGGTAGATGAATACCGTATAATACGATCAATGCTATCTAATAAGACGAGGGGGGGTGCATACTACATAAAAGTCTCACTATGGTCACTTCACATCTATTGTCTCAATCATTCAAACAAGAAACAGAAATAGAGAACATGTGAGATAAAGCAGTAAGGTGTCCCAAACGCTCAGTCAAAATGTTCTTGATATCTGACTTTACAAAGCACAGCCAGATGGTGTAGCAAGTATACACAATTATTATCAGCTGTAGCCTGACTTAGTTACAATTATGCAAAAGTAGGTACAAGACAATCCGACTAACATGTCGGTGCCAAACGGTAAAGTATAAAGTATCTAACAAAACGAGCGGTGAAGTAAGAAACCCACTCGAGTCCTCCTGCGATCATCCCTCTAGTATTGACCATCTTGGAGGTAGAAGTAAGCTGGATCCTCGGGGACCGGCTCTAAATCTGGCCATGCAAAACCAGAGAGGTTAGACCTCTAATAGCAAGTACCGCAAGGGAGCACGATATGAGGAATGAAGCCAGTAAGAAGAGAATATGATAAAAGATCTCTGCTATCTACTAGGATTCACATAACATCACGACACTTCGAACCAACCTTCCAACCAAACAAGGACAGAAGTTGGCCCTTCATGTCCTGACATTTTGATCATCTCAGTTAGGTAACAGAGTAGGTACAGTACACAAACAAATCAATTTAAACGGCCATACAACTACTACGGCTTGCTACTGTGAGTTCCAAGTTATCCTGGAATTATGCAATAAAGGATTCCTCAGTTCTTACTATGTGCAAGCAAGGCTAGTCTATCCAGTCAATCAATTGCGCCAATCATGAATTAGACGAGTCCCAGCAGGACGCCCGTCGTCAATATACAATATACAATAAAAAATATAAACAGATACCTCTCCCTGCCCGTGTGGCAGATTTGCAGTATCTGTGAGAACCAGCCGACCTGTCGGGTACTTAATAGTCCCTAGAGAGCTGCCATGTAAGAACTCGGGAATCCATTCTCTCCATGCAATTATTATTTTATTTAACTTAATAGTCTCTACGTTGAGTGAAGTCCTATGCCGTGGATCATGGTCATTCAGAATGAGTACTTTCGTACCGGGTACGATATGCACAACCGTACAACGATACCCGTACGGTTAGGTTGTAGGTCTTACATAGCGTAATGCAACAATCAAAACTAACCACAGAATAATCATGCCTTGACCATAAAGTACACATGCTGCTTTAGTAAGATAAATAAATAAATAAATAAATAAATAAATAAATAAATAAATTGAAGCCTGTATGTGCCTGTATGCCAATATTCGGGATCAGCCAGTCGATTTCAATAGTTTATAATTAATATGAACGTGTCTCATTCATTCATTTCAATAAGACGACTAGTCAGTCTCTTAGTTCCAACTAGGAACACATGATCAATTATTAAATTAAGATGACAATCCTCGTTTATTAAATGTCAAGACAATAATTAATGTTAATAAGTGCCAAATCAATCAATAAATGATAATAAATGTCAATCAATCTCAATCAATGTCAATTTGAAACAAGAATAAGCCAAAAAGGCATTATGGCTAGCATTCATGCGGCTGGAAAATTATTGATTCATGCGGCCAAATTAGCAAAGCCCTATGCGGCTAGAAACTAAGGGGGTCTCATGCGGCTACGGTCAACATGTGCTCATGCGGCCAGAGAAAATTCCATACGGCTGAGATAAGTGCAAGCCTATATGCGGCTTAGAAGTCACGCAGCGCCATGCGGCTGAAAATAATCAGCGCCATGCGGCTAAAAATGAGTGCAAACCTTTATGCGGCATGTAAGTCTCATGCGTTCAGATAACTCTATGCGGCTCGGGCTGATCTTTATGCGGCAAGCGGCCGATCAAGCTTATGCGGCTGACTAAGCCCATGCGGCCAGAATATATATATATATATATATATATATATATATATATATATATATATATATATATATATATATATATATATATATATATATATATAACTTCCTGCGGTCGAAACGTTGATGGGTCATGCGGCTAATTAAGCCTAAGCTTTATGGGGCTCGAAATGTAACATGCGGCCAGCGCTGCATGCGGCCGAAACATTTCATGCGGCCAGATACTGCATGCGGCTCAAGAAATGACTTGCCGCATGAAAAACTCATGCGGCTAAGTACCGCACTTCTTCTCCACTATTCCGAGAAGAACAACCATGAAGACCTTACTTCCAAGCTCCATAAATCCTTCATTCCAAGCCCAAATCTGGACTTCCATAGGTCAAAATTGGGTAAAAAAAATTCTCTACAACATGGAACCATCAAACCTTGAAGATAACAAAATATACTAGATCAAAACCTAAGAAATTCGAAAATGCACAAAACTTAGATCTACAAGAAATGAACCATAGAAATTGAAAATGCTAAGTACTAAAGAGGCTTAAGATCAAGTAAGGAAGATGATGGAACAATAAAAATGGAGATCCATCAAGAAGCAAGTTTGACACTTGCCTTGGCAGCTGGTAGGTGGGGGAGGAGTTATGAGGAAGAAGAAGATTAATGGTGAAGTAATGAAGAGAGAGAAATAGGTGGGCTTTAAATGGAAGGGGTGGTGGTAGGTGGGGGTTTGTTTCGGTTCATGATGAACCAACTTAACTAAACCAGTCCAAGCCGAACCCAAAGTAAAGCTAAAGCAGAGTATGAAAGCAGAAAATAAAATACAGAAATAAAATTGCAGGAAATTAATTAACATGAAATTAAAGGGGTTTAATTACAAAATAATACATGATAAATACAAAATAAATATATTAAGGCAGTATATGTCTAAAAATACGTATTCCGGGAACGGGAAGTGACATCTCTACCCTCATTAGAAAAATTCCGTCCTCGGAATTTCAAATCCAAGCAGGACAGGAATATCAAAACTAAGCTAATCTAGGTACAAGAAACTTGAGCAAGCAATCATTCTTCAATGTTAACTAGTAGATAATATATCTATATTAACAATCTATGATATCAAGTAGTTCTATCCATGGGGTGACATGCATGAGAAGCTAATACGATCAAGGTATACAGAAAGTGATATACCTTGTGAGTCAAACAGGTGCGGATATTGTGATCGGATATCATCCTCACATTCCCACGTTGACTCTCCCAAAGAGTGATGACCCCAAGCAACCCGGACAAGGTTAATTGTTCGGTTCTTGAGTATCTTTTCTCTTCGGTCTAAGATAGACACAGGCTGCTCCTCGTAAGATAGGTTGGTACCAACAATCAGCTCAGAATGATCAAGGATATGGCTTGGGTCCGATACATACCTTCGTAGCTGAGATACATGAAATACGTCATGCACCTCTCGTAACGAAGGTGGAAGGGATAAACGATAAGCAACATCGCCTACCCTATCAAGGATAATGAATGGTCCTACGTATCGCGAACTCAACTTCCTACGAACGCCAAATCTAATGACCCCACGGGTAGGTGAGATCCGCAAGAACACGTGGTCCCCAACAGAAAACTCTAGCGGCCTACGATGCTGGTCCGCCCAATGACGATGCCTATCCTGCGCAACTCGAAGTCGCTCTCTAATTCCCTTAACCAATTCAACTGTCTGAACAATCATTTCTGGGCCTAGCATCTTCCTCTCCCCGATATCATCCCATGCTAGTGGCGACCTGCACTTCTTACCATATAGAGCTTCGAATGGCGCCATCTGGATACTGGCTTGATAACTGTTGTTGTATGAAAACTCAACTAAGTGCAGGTAGCTCTCCCAAGATCCTCTAAAATCTAGGGTACAGGCTCGCAACATATCTTCCAAAGTCTGAATTGTCCTTTCTGATTGCCCGTCCGTCTGTGGATGGTACGCCGTGCTAAATCTTAACTTGGTGCCCAGACTATGATATAAGCTCTTCCAGAAATATGATGTAAAACGAGCATCTCTGTCTGACACAATACTGACAGGGACTCCATGCTGCCTGACTATCTGTTACATATACAACTCTGCTAACTTTTCTGTAGATTGCCCTACTCTGAAAGAAAAAAAGTGGGCTACCTTTGTAAGCCGGTCCACTATCACCCAAATAGCATCTTTACCACTTGGCGATCTCGGTAAACCGGTCACAAAGTCCATTGTAATATGTTCCTATTTCTATTCTGGAATAGGAAGCGGGTGCAATAATCCAGCTGGCCTCTACTGTTCTGCCTTCACTTGCTGACATACCAAGAAACGGGAAACAAATCTAGCTATCTCCCTCTTCATTCCATTCCACCAGAAGTGTTGCTTGATATCTTGGTACATCTTGGTCCCTCCAGGATGTATAGAATACTGAGAACTGTGAGCTTCTGCCATAACTTCCTGTCTGATATCTCCATTAGGCACACATAGACGCGATCTAAACCTAAGTGTACCATCTTCATGAATTCTTATCTCCTTCCTGAGTCCTGATTCACATTCTGTCCTAAGCTTCTGAATCCTTGGGTCCTGTGCCTGAGCTGCCTTGATCCTGTCTACCAAGTCAGATTGAACTTGTAGACTTGTTAGAACTTCTATATCACTAGGAAGTATAACTTCGATGTCCATCTCCTGAAGGTCTTCTAAAATGTGTTTCTGTGTTGTCAACATAAATGCGCCGCCTCTCCTGCTAAGAGCGTCTACTACCACATTAGCCTTGCCTGGATGATATTGAAGCTCCACGTTATAATCCTTGATCAGCTCTAACCATCTTCTCTGCCTCATGTTCAGTTCCTTCTGAGTAAAGATGTACTTCAGACTTTTATGGTCTGTGTACATGTCCACTCGGTCACCATATAAGTAATGCCTCCATAGCTTCAAAGCAAATACTACTGCTGCCAACTCCAAATCATGAGTTGGGTAATTCTTCTCGTGGTCCCGAAGCTGCCTAGATGCATATGCTATCACCTTCCCGTGCTGCATGAGGACACATCCAAGTCCTTTACCTGACGCATCGCAATATACTGTAAAACCTCTGGGTCCAACTGGTAATGTAAGAATAGGTGCCGATACCAACTTATGCTTCAGATTCTCAAATGATGCCTGATATTCTGCTGACCAAACAAATGTCACATCCTTCCGTGTCAAGCGGGTCATGGGTGCTGAAAGTCTTGCAAAGTCTGACACAAACCTTCTGTAATACCCTGCCAATTCCAAGAAACTTTGCACATCAGCTACGGTCTTGGGTACTGGCCAACTCTCTACTGCTTCTACCTTTTTGGGATCTACTGCTACTCCAGCTCCTGATATGATGTGACCCAAAAATAAAATATGGTCTATCCAGAACTCATACTTGCTGAGCTTGGCATACAACTGGTTCTCTCTCAGAACCTGTAATACTTTCCTGAGGTGGTCTTCAAGCTCCTCTTCACTGGTAGAGTATATGAGGATGTCGTCAAAAAACACAACGACAAACTGATCTAAGTATGGCATAAAGATGCGGTTCATCAAATCCATAAATATTGCTGGAGCATTGGTCAAACCAAACGGCATTACTAAGAATTCATAATGTCCATACTTCGACCTGAATGCTATCTTGGGAATGTCCTCCTTCCGAACCCTCACTTGATGATAGCCTGACCGAAGATCTATCTTGGAGAAAACTCTAGCCTTGCTCAACTGATCAAACAAGTCGTCGATCCTGGGCAGTGGGTACTTGTTCTTTACTGTCGCCGCGTTAAGCTTCCTGTAGTCAATGCACAATCTGGATGATCCATCCTTCTTCCCCACAAGCACCACTGGTGCCGCCCATGGTGATATACTAGCTTGGATAAACTTCTTCTCCTTCAGTTCCTCTATATGCTGATATACCTTGGCCTGCTCCGAATCTGCCATTCTGTAAACCCGATCTGATATCGGTTTAGTTCCAGGTGCCAATTCTATGCTGAACTCAATATCTCTTACCGGTGGTAGACCTGGAAGTTCTTCGGGAAATACGTCTAGAAATTCTTCAACTACCTTCGGAACTTGAACTTCTTCCATTGCTGTTACTACTCCCTGCTCTTACTGAGTTGCCTCTGATCTGACTAAGGTGAATCTCTTCATGCCTGGAATATCAAAAAATATACTCCCTCTACGACAATCTATTGTCGCATGACTGTCTTTCAGCCAGTCCATGCCTAAGATAACGTTAAAATTTCTAACAGGAAATTCTATTAACTGGGCGGGTAAGGAATGCCCGCAAACTACAACACTACAGGCTAGAATAACTCTACTAACTCTTACGAGCCCATTGCCAGTGAGTATATTCAACCTCCCTAGCAATGCCTCGAACTCCATTCCTAGCCGTGTCGCAAATTGTGCAGATATAAATGAGTGTGATGCTCCCGAATCAAACAATGTTACTGCGGGATATGAGGCGACGAGAATGTTACCTGCCACAACATCTTCCGATGCTAATGCCTCTTCCAAGGACAGTGTAAATGCCTGCCCTCGACCTCCTTGCTGGTTCCCATGCTGTGGCCTATCCTGGTGCTGCTGCTGGACCCTGCCTTGATGATGCTGGGGTGGTCTATGCTGGTGTTGCTGCATCGGCGGTCCCTGCTGCCGAAACATCTGAGCCTGCGGCACTAACAGGCGTTGTGCCAACGGTCTCACTGCTACCGCTGGTCCTCGATACTGTCTTGCCCCTGGTGCTGGCAGAGCAGAAAACTGTTGTATGGGTCCTCCTGACCTCGTATTCATGGGGCAGGTGGTAACCCGATGATCTGGATTTCTACATATCAAATACAGTCCGTTCAATGCCCGACACACATCTCTAGTGTGCCCTACCTTCCCATAATAAGTGCAGCCCACTGGGGGTTGCTGATTCTTCCTCTGTTGCTGCTGCTGCTGCTGCTGCCTGGGTGGTGGTGCTGGCCCTCGCATTGCCACATCGTGAATACGAATGCCAAGGAATGGTACTGTTGTTTGGGGCGCTGCTCCCCCTCCTCCTTCAATCTGACTGTGGGATCTCTTCTGACCCCCAGTCCTTGCCGTTATCCTCTGAATGGTGATCTCATGCCTTCGGGTTGCCGTCAATACCTCATCAAAAGTTTGGTAATTGTGTCCCTCTATCAATTGCAAGAGTTCAAGATGAAACCCTTGCTGAAACCTCATAGTCCTCTGGCTCTCCGTTGCTACCATCTCCGGGGCGAACCTACTCAATCTGCAGAACTCTGCTGCATAAGCATCTACCGTCTTGCCGGCCTGCTTGAGGTTGATAAACTTCTGTTGTAGCTCAAACTGCGCCACAACTCCATAGTACTTCGTCTTGAACCTTGCTGTGAAATCGTCCCAAGCAACAGGACGTCTGATACCTACTTCCTCTGATTTCCACCAATCACGTGCGAGATCCTGAAGTAGCAACTTTACCTGATCCACACGTTCTTCTACCGGTACCTTAGCCACGATCAAAATAGCCTCAATATCCTTAAGCCACGCATCTGCCGAGATGGCATCCTCCGTGCCCTCGAAACGACGGGGATTGAACTTGCAAAATCTGGTTGATGCTCCTGAATCTGGCCTTACCCCTCGTTCCAAAGCTGTCTGCAACCCTTGGTTGAGTAGTACGTTCTGTTCCTGCAACTGAGCGTGCATGCACTGTTGGGCTAACATCTGGTGTTGCTGAGTAGCCATCATCCCTCTCATGATCTCCAAAAGAGCCGGTGTGTCCATTTCCACGGGGGTAGGTGGAACTGTTGGTGGTGGTGGAACCTCCGGATACTGCGATCCAGCTGCTGCTTCCACGATTACTTCTTTCTGGATAGTCTCCTGAGGTAGTACTGGCCCTTGTTGCTGACCAACCTGGTTATGTTGTCCATGTTGCCCTTGTTGCTGCTGTCCAGCTCTGACAGGTGTGGACGAAGTGCCCCTAAGAAAAGGGACAAGAGAACAATCAAACGACGGACTCGAAGGATCAATAAAGTCAAGGGATACTGGAATGTCAAGCTGGAGTTGAGAATCGACGAATCATGAGTTCAAGGGAGAACATGTGTGATTGAGATATCCTATTAAAATACCCCACAAGTCTGAATTGAGACCTGTATGGGCCACCACTAAAACTTTGTCACGCCCCAGAACCAGAATACTGGAGAGCGGGGAAATGACTCAGCCAGCTACATATTACGGGTAGATGAATACCGTATAATACGATCAATGCTGTCTAATAAGACGAGGGGGTGCATACTACATAAAAGTCTCACTATGGCCACTTCACATCTATTGTCTCAATCATTCAAACAAGAAACAAAAATAGAGAACATGTGAGATAAAGCAGTAAGGCGTCCCAAATGCTCAGTCAAAATGTTCCTGATATCTGGCTTTATAAAACACAGCCAGATAGTGTAGCAAGTATACACAATTGTTATCAGCTGCAGCCTGACTTAGTTACAATTATGCAAAAGTAGGTACAAGATAATCCGACTAACATGTCGGTGCCAAACGGCAAAGTATAAAGTATCTAACAAAACGAGCGGTGAAGTAAGAAACCCACTCGAGTCCTCCTGCGATCATCCCTCTAGTATTGACCATCTTGGAGGTAGAAGTAAGCTGGATCCTCGGGGACCGGCTCTAAATCTGGCCATGCAAAACCAGAGAGGTTAGACCTCTAATAGCAAGTACCGCAAGGGAGCACGATATGAGGAATAAAGCCAATAAGAAGAGAATATGATAATAGATCTCTGCTATCTACTAGGATTCACATAACATCACGACACTTCGAACCAACCTCCCAACCAAACAAGGACATAAGTTGGCCCGTCATGTCCTGACATTTTGATCATCTCAGTTAGGTAACAGAGTAGGTACAGTACACAAACAAATCAATTTAAACGGCCATGCAACTACTACGGCTTGCTACTGTGAGTTCCAAGTTATCCTGAAATTATGCAATAAAGGATTCCTCAGTTCTTACTATGTGCACGCAAGGCTAATCTATCCAGTCAATCAATTGTGCAATCATGAATTAGACGAGTCCCAGCGGGACGCCCGTCGTCAATATACAATATACAATATACAATAAATAATATAAGCAGATACCGCTCTCTGCCAATGTCAGATTTGCAGTATCTGTGGGAACCAGCCGGCCTGTCGGGTACTTAATAGTCCCAAGAGAGCTGCCATGTAAGAACTCGGGAATCCATTCTCTCCATACAATTATTATTTTATTTAACTTAATAGTCTCTACGTTGAGTGAAGTCCCATGTCGTGGATCATGGTCATTCAGAATGAGTACTTTCGTACGGGGTACGATATGTACAACCCTACAATGATACCCGTACGGTTAGGTTGTAGGTCTTAGATAGCGTAATGCAACAATCAAAACTAACCACGAAATAATCATGCCTTGACCATAAAGTACACATGCTGCTTTGGTAAGATAAATAAATAAATAAATAAATAAATAAATAAATAAATAAATTGAAGTCTGCATGTGCCTGTATGCCAATATTTGGGATCAGCCAGTCGATTTCAATAGTTCATAATTAATATGAACGTGTCTCATTCATTTATTTCAATAAGACGAGTAGCTAGTCTCTTAGTTCCAACTAGGAACGCATGATCAATTATTAAATTAAGATGACAATTCTCGTTTATTAAATGTCAAGACAATAATTAATGTTAATAAGTGCCAAATCAATCAATAAATGATAATAAATGTCAATCAATCTCAATCAATGTCAATTTGAAACAAGAATAAGCCAAAAAGGCATTATGGCTAGCATTCATGCGGCTGGGAAATTATTGATTCATGCGGCCAAATTAGCAAAGCCCTATGCGGCTAGAAACTAAGGGGGTCTCATGCGGCTACGGTCAACATGCGCTCATGCGGCCAGAGGAAATTCCATGCGGCTGAGATAGGTGCAAGCCTATATGCGGCTGAGAAGTTACGCAGCACCATACGGCTGAAAATGATCAGCGCCATGCGGCTAAAAATGAGTACAAACCTTTATGCGGCAGGTAAGTCTCATGCGGTCAGATAACTCTCTGCGGCTCGGGCTGATCTTTATGCGGCAACCGGCCGATCAAGCTTATGTGGCTGACTAAGCCCATACGGCCATGATATATATATATATATATATATATATATATATATATATATATATATATATATATATATATATATATATAAAACTTCCTACGGTCGAAACGTTGACGGGTCATGCGGCTAATTAAGCCTAAGCTTTATGGGGCTCGAAATGTAACATGCGGCCAGGCGCTGCATGCGGTCGAAACATTTCATGCGGCCAGATACTGCATGCGGCTCAAGTGATGACTTGCCGCATGAAAAACTCATACGGCTAAGTACTGCACTTCTTCTCCACTATTCCGAGAAGAACAACCATGAAGACCTTACTTCCAAGCTCCATAAATCCTTCATTTCAAACCTAAATCTGGACTTCCATAGGTCAAAATTGGGTAAAATAAAATTCTCTACAACATGGAACCATCAAAACTTGAAGATAACAAAGTCTACTAGATCAAAACCTAAGAAATCCGAAAATGCACAAAACTTAGATCTAAAAGAAATGAACCATGGAAATTGAAAATGCTAAGTACTAAAGAGGCTTAAGATCAAGTAAGGAAGATGATGGAACAATAAAAATGGAGATCCATCAAGAAGCAAGTTTGGCACTTGCCTTGGCGGCTGGTAGGTGGGGGAGGAGTTATGAGGAAGAAGAAGATTAATGGTGAAGTAATGAAGAGAGAGAAAAGGGTGGGCTTTAAATGGAAGGGGTGGTGGTAGGTGGAGGTTTGTTTCGGTTCATGATGAACCAACTTAACTAAACCAGTCCAAGCCGAACCCAAAGTAAAGCTAAAGCAGAGTATGAAAGCAAAAAATAAAATACAGAAATAAAATTGCAGGAAATTAATTAACATAAAATTAAAGAGGTTTAATTACAAAATAATACATGATAAATATAAAATAAATATATTAAGGCAGTATATGTCTAAAAATACGTATTCTGGGAACGGGAAGTGATATATATATATATATATATATATATATATATATATATATATATATATATATATATATATATATATATATATATATATATATATCCAAGAAACTCCCATTATACATATATATATATATATAAAATATATATATATAAAATATATTAAAAATTTATATATCCAAGAAACTACCATTTTATTCATGTCAAGGTGCAAAATATCGAAGCCTTTACAAGTAAGCGCAGAAGTAAGACATAAGAAAAAGAAGAAAAAGAGAGCCTTCTACACCAAAAAATTGAAGTCAGAAGAGCAAGGACTACCAGAAATCCTCTAGGCCGTGTTTTCATAGTCTGCTGACCTTGTAAGCCTGACGGAGAACCTCCCGAATGAGCTGGATAGAAGAGTATTGGTGTCCCTTATATCTGAATTTGTTGCAATTTTTCCAGATAACCCACGTGATGGCGACTGCAACGATCTGATGGCCGTGAGAGACATTACTCTAACTGTCTAGAAGACCGTTGAAGCTCCCAACATTTTGATTCTGACTGCAGCGGAGGGATAGGGTGGTCTAAACCCTAGCAGACAGGTCTTTCGAGTACAAAATGTGGTCGACAGTCTCAAACTGTCTTTCTGTGCAGCAATGGCACGCCAATGTTAAGCTGAAGCCAATGGTGTTGAGAGCGTCGTCGGTGGGTAGATTCTTGCAAAATGCTCCCCACATCAGGATGGACCATTTTTAGCGATACAATGATGCCAGAAAGAACCTATGGTGGAGGCAGGCGTCCCAATGCCACGAGCGACCCTTTTGGCCGAAGTAACAGAGAATTGACCATTGGCCGTTATAGACCACAACAGAGTGTCAGGTTCCGGTCTAATATTAAGTCCGGAGTCGCGGAGCAAAGCCGCAGTCTCTTCTCCGTACCAGTCTCGCATTCTCACCCAGTTCCAGATTCCCAAGCAGTCCCATATATCACTGATCGTACTGTTGCTAGGAGCCGCCGGTAACTGTGGAAGGAGGTCTGCCCCTGACCAATATTTGGAGAATAAAGATGATTCACCCGATCCCAACTGAAGACGGATCAGTGGCTCTGCCATGCTCCGGCCATGAAGAATGTGCCACCATAATGTGGATGATTTGCAGTTGGAGTCGGTGTCAGACGGATGAATGTGCTTGAAATATCCAGCCTTCATGAACTGCGACAGAGAGTGAGGCTCACACGGAGTCTCCACCACAGCTTCATAGAAAAGGCGTCCATGACATACGACAATCTACAAAATCCAATGCCTCCCTCATCGGTGGGTCTGGCCATGGTGTCCCAACTCGCCCAATGATGCTTATCATGACCGTCACAGTGTTTCCAGAGGAAGTTGGCATAGAGGTTTTCAATAGAGGTGAGCACCTTCTTACGGAGGAGCAAGCTGCTAAGGTGTATATGGAGATGAAGGAGAGCACGTGTTGAATCATGATCATCTTTCTACCAGGTGATAAAGTGGCATTGTGCCACCCCGCGAGTTTATTCCTGATCTTGCTCACCAGCCCTTCAAATATGCCTGCGTTGGTTCGGCCGTAAACCAATGGGCACCCCAAGTAGAAGAACGAAGGATATGCAATCGCGAAGGAAATGATGTTGGTAAGAGCAGCAGAGTGGTCCCTACTTGTTTGGTGGTGGACGCAGATAACACTCTTGTTAGGGTTGGCGCGCTGACCAAAGCAATAGGCATATCTCTACAGCGTATTGTGGACCACCTCCACGGACCCGACGTCCCCAGAGGAGAATATGAGGATGTCGTCAGGATATGCCAGGTGGGTGATGATCGGACAGCCGCTTGAAGTATGAAAGTACTGGAAATTAGGGGATCCTACCATTTTGTTCAGGTTTCTGCTCAGAGCTTCTGTGACAATGATGAAGATAGTGGAAGATAAAGGGTCGCCTTGCCTGACACCGCCGCTAGATTTGAAGAACCCTTCCGCCTGGTCGTTAATGACCGTAGTGAACTACGAATTGCTGATCAATCTCCACACGATGTTGGTCCAAGTTTTTGAAAACTCGAAGGCTCTGAAGATCCAGATTATGAATTACTAGTCCAGCCTGTCGTACACTTTCTCTATGTCTAGTTTGATGGCAATATTCCCACCTCTCGCTGGGAGTTTTATGCAAGTGATCATCTTTTGGGCCATTAGGATGTTGTCCAATATGTTTCGGTTATGAACGAAGCCGCTCTATTCTTTGAAAATAATTTTGGGGAGGATTTCGGTCGTACGGTTGACAATAATCTTAGAGATGATTTTGTTAGTGAAGTTGCATAGGCTTATAGGACGAAAGTCTTTGAAAGTCTTCAGATTATCCTTTTTAGGGATAAGAATCAGGTTAGCACAGGAAATAGATCTGGGGTACCTGGCTCCTTAGAAAAAGGAGATGACCGTTTCGATAATGTCTGACTTGATGATGTCCCAGCATGATATAAAGAACACACCTGTGAATCCGTCAGAGCCAGGAGCGCTGTGCTCGCCCAGGTCCCACACCGCATCTTTGACTTCCTGTTCAGAGGATAGGAGCTCCAGTTAGGATTTTTCTCTGTCTTCAAAAAGGCGTGGAATGACAGCGAGGAAGTCATCATCCCTAGTAATGTCGCACTTGGTGAACAATCGGGAATAAGAATTCTCGAGAGCCAGTTGAATACCCCATTGATCTTTGATAATGTCCTCGTTTTCATTTGTGATCTGGTGGAGATTGAGCTTCTATCTGTGTCCTTTGACGCATGAGTGGAAGTAGATGGTGTTTCTGTCACCCTCATTATCCCAGGCCAGTCTGGCTTTCTGTTCCAGAATTCATTCTCAACTTTGATGCAAAATTTCAACAACGCTCTGGTCAGGTTCAGGGAGGAGCGGGCGACAGGAGATCTGTCATTCGCGTAAAGTATTTCAGTGCGATATATATATATATATATATATATATATATATATATATATATATATATATATATATATATATATATATATATATCACATAAAAAAAATAAAAAAAAAATATATATATATATATCACATATGTCCAAGCTTCCTAGACCAAGTGGTTAGGGAGGGGGCTCACTTGGGGGAGGTCCCAAGTTCGAGCCCCCCCGTGGGCATGGGATGGCTGGGTGGTCGCGGGGCGGCCACAGTCCCAAGCTGGCGGCCTCAAGAAATGGACAAATATGTGTGTATATATATATATATATATATATATATATATATATATATATATATATATATATATATATATATATATATATATATATTATATATATATATATATATATATATACACACACACATACACTTACGTTTATATATATATATATATTATATTAAAAAATATTATATTATATATATATATATAAAATAAAATAAAAATAAAAATAAAATATATGTATATATATTATATATATATTATATATATATATATATATATTATATTTATTTATTTTATATAATAATAATAATAATAATAATAATAATAATAATAATAATAATAATAATAATAATAATAATAATAATAATAATAATAATAATAATAATAATAATAATAATAATAATAATTTTTTGTTAGTTATTGGGAGAGGGTTTATTATAATTCGAACCTGCATGGGCCACCACTTAAAGACGTGTCATGCCCCATTCCCATATCATGGTAAGTTGGGCAGGCAACAACATCTCCAGGCTACGCACCCTACGAGTACTTTCGCACCCGTATTGCGATTGTCGCATGTATAGACTAGAATGGAAAAGTACAAGTAACAGCTTAACATATTCATTTATACAAACCATAATTATTATACATTAAGTGTTTTCTAAGAGTACCATATATACACGTTTCAACTCAACAAAACAATAATTTACATATAACTAGTTACAAGAAGTTGTCAGCCGTCTCTTGAGGTTCTTTGGATTGTCTATTCCTCGCTATTGTCATCGTCATAAAGAGGTAGCATGTCAGCAGACACGTCATCTTCTCCTAGTGAACAAATACTAGGTTATTTTAGAAACGACAAGCAAGTCCTCAGTTAAAGGCGATAATAAGAATATTATAATTCAGAAGAACTTTAAAAATTATAAGAAAATTTCAGTAATACCTTCATTATGAGACATTTAGAGATATTATATGATCCTGATTCAAAAATAATTATCACATTAGCCATACCATTATTCCTCATGATTATGCAAACTTGTAGAGAACACATGTGGATCACGATCACCCTCTATTTTTTCGACAATAATCCTATTTACCCGGGACCAGGTGGTGTCTGTATTGGATACAGTGCCTTAGATCCGACCCCCTACATCTTGTGGAAAACTTGTATGTATTAACTTTTTAAATTTCGATTTTATTCTCAAAATTTACTGGACTGTTCTCTGTTAGTGAGCTAGGCCTCACCCTCCGACATCGCAAGGCCTTACAGTTGCGGGACTACTGATCAGCTTTTACTGGTATAATTATATTGTAGGGATTTTGATGGATGTGATCCAGTTGTTCTCTTCCACCCCTTGATGCAGCTACAAATATAGACAAGGTCTATTAATTCTTAAGTCTAATATTATCCTCTAACTTGATTACCATCCCGTACATAAAAGACAATACGCCATACGGTAATCGCTTGTTGGAGGAAGAATTATCCAACTTATTACCATCCGTGTGTCGGAACGACACAACATATGGTAAAGTTGTTGGCAAGGAATCGCTCTTCGACTTATCTTACCATCTCGTGTATCAAGACAACACGCCATATGGTAAGATCAAGTTGACTAGGAAACTGGATAGGATTTAGATTATCTTGTTTAGGTTTTCCAAACCTAGAGATTCCAAGTTTAGCTAACTTCCGAAATTATTGAAAATTTTGGCAGAGTCTCCTTTGTATTTGTTGACTCGGAACAATTTTCAATATAACAAAATTTAATATCCGGGTACGTCGACCCCTTCGGTGGAGCAACCCTTAACATCGGACCACACATTTTAATATTCTGGGTACGCCGACCCCTTAGGTGGAACAACTCTCAACAACGGACCATGCAATATAATATGTATGCAGTTAAATTAAAAGCTTTCTTAGCTTAACAAGTAAATAGGCAAGCTAGCAGTTTATCTCAATTTTCTCTTTCTAAAAAATCATCCAAGTTCAAAAGAACAAAAATTATTAGTAATAAAATAATACCAAAATGTTTCTTCCAATGTCATTGTGTACTAATTAATTTCATAAGTTTACAAAATTAACTTGAGGGTGCGAAGTGGCCAAATTACTTGAAAAACTTAACAAGTAAATTATCCTAGTGTTCTGGTATCCAAAATAATTAATCTAAATGTGTGTATTTGAGAAAATGGGCCATTTAGGTATAATTATAATTCTATCCAGAATTGAAATATCGTATTAAATTGATAATTTGTCAAGTTCACATAATTCAAAGTAAAGTTTAACAAGCCCTAAATATATATGTATTCATACTCCTAATCCATAAGATCCCTAATGTGTAAATTCCATTTTGTAGACATATAAATTAAATCAATATACGTACGTCCATGGTACGTATATGTTAATGAGTTGTGTTCTTGCACCTCTCTTTATACATATCATATATACACAAAATAGTATACATGTGAGTAGGTTTGCAATATGTATTCATGTACGTAGTCTTCCCTTTATATAGGAATAAGAGTTAATATTTTGAGTTAAAGTATTACACACACACACACACACACACACACACACACACACACACACACACACACACACACACATATATATATATATATTTAATATATATATATATATATATATATATATATATATATATATATATATATATATATATATATATATATACACACACACACACACACACACACTTGTGGTATTGGCTAAATTGAATTCAAAAGTTCAATTTAGACATATGTCGCTATCTAACGAATTTAGCTTCTTGAATACATAAAAGAGACTTAGAATTGGAGATTTACAAGTATATGGCTACTTTAACATATAGGAACCTATAAACTCTCATTTTGACTAAATAATGAAGTTCAAATATACTAAATAGGAATATTTTCAAATGTGGACATAATTAATATAATATATTAAAATTGAAAATTAACTCTTATTGTATATATATTCAAGCAAGGGAACATGGAATATATATATATATATATATATATATATATATATATATATATATATATATATTCCTTGTAAGTGTATAGGTTAAGTACCTAAATTATGCCAAGGCTTACAAATGTCCATGAACATAAAAGTACAAGAATTTGTATCTACATATTGTGTTAAAATGTATTTGTATATATATATATATAGGTCTCTTGCATATATAATGATTCCAAGGATTATCCATACATTCTTCTTCATATATATATATATATATATATATATATATATATATATATATAT
Organism: Iris pallida; assembly: GCA_029216955.1. Lineage (NCBI taxonomy): Eukaryota > Viridiplantae > Streptophyta > Magnoliopsida > Asparagales > Iridaceae > Iris > Iris pallida. The sequence goes on along the minus strand of JANAVB010031216.1, from coordinate 7,794,933 downwards.
ATATATATATATATATATATATATATATATATATAAATTTAGATGTAAAGTATCCATAATGGTTCCTACCAAATTTTTGTATTATAAATGCATATTACAATTCTATAGGTTGGATATGTCAATAAAATCCGTCAATTCCATAATTGAAATTTGACTATATTAATTCAAGAAATTTAGGAAACCAAATTAAAGCAATTTTCAAGAGAAAATAGGGAAGAGGACTTGCCTTTGTTTCCTTGTGTTGGACCTAGATATTCTTCCAACTTTTTCTATCATAAACCAAATCAAAGATATATATATATATATATATATATATATATATATATATATATATATATATATATATATATATATATATATATATATATATATATATATATATATATATATTTTATATATATATATATATATATATATATATATATATATATATATATATATATATATATATATAATCAAACCTAATTTTTGACCTAGGTTTGAATTTGAAAAAGAAAGGAGAAGGAAGTAAGACTTTACCTAGGTTTTAGAAAAGTGTAAGAGGAGGAGGAGAAGAGGGTGGTGGTGGTGTGGCCGATGGCGGCGGCGGTATTAGCTGCGGGCGGTGGCCACAGCAGCGCAGCAACAGTAGCAGCAGCGGCAGTAGAAGCAAGAACAACAATAACAGCAATAATAATAATAATAGTAGGAGAGGGAAGATGAAATGAGAAGGAGAGGGAAGGATGAAGAATGAAGAGAGAGGGAGAGAGTGTTGAGAATGAATAAAATGAAGAGGGGAGGGTGAGGTGGCATGAAATAGGTTTAATTCTTCATGCCCAATGCCAAGTGGCATTGGGTTAGCCCAAATATGGACACCTAGTCCCCCCTTCTCCTTGGTTGTCACCTAATTCAATGAGGTGGCACTCAACAATTATGTAATTGCATAATTGGCTAAGGGTTTTTAATGCAAAATTAATAAATTTTTTTATTATAATTATTTGTTAGTTATTGGGAGAGGGTTTAATTATAGCATATATATATATATATATATATATATATATATATATATATATATATATATATATATATATATATATATATATATATACAGTACTGTGAAATACGGTCAAAGTTGTAGATGTAGGTGGTTACTGCTGCAAGCCAACAGTCAAGTCTATGCCAAACAAATGCTATATATCTCAATCACAGGCAAGTAAATAAAGTACATACTATAATATATAGATGTTCATGAAGCATATAAGACACTAAAGCGTCACAAACTATAATATATATATGATCATGAAGCTAGTAATACAAAATGAAGAACTAGCAAGAGTATAAGTCATACATGATCAGCTATAGCTGCAGTCTAGAAAATATACAAATCATGTCTAAGCCCGTAGGTCAAATGTCAAGTCTAAAATACGAGCTAAATACGTGCTCGATGGCTAAACGCCACAAAAGAATACATGCATAGGAAATAATAGGTGAAGGAAAGAAACCCCACTCAAGCACTATGTGTAGTACCTCGTCCCGCTCAATTCAACCGGAGGAATCGAAATACAACAGCATTTAGACTTGGATATGAAACGGCTTGCTCAAAGTCACGCTCAATTGAGGTAACTTTTCTTTCAAGTGGGTGGCTTCGATGAACTTGACTCGGCTTGGCCTTCACACTAGTAAATGAAAGTTTTCATTGCATTGAATAAGATTGATAATAAAAAAGATGAATTCACATAGCTTAGAAAAAAATCCCATTGTATCAAATGTGTGTAGAACTTGGAAGAGTTAGCTTATTGCCTAGATATCAATCCATGATGGTTTTCAAAATGGCACTTGGTCTTTCGACCACACATATTGAGTTAAGCAAAAGTTATGCCACGGGCTATCGAATCGATATCATAGTAGGTACGTTCCCACGGTCTCACTGCTAGTTATAGCAAGCATGTTCCTACGACTTTATTGCCACGTTCCCACGGAGTGAAGGCTTGTCACATAGAGTACAGTTGGTTGGAGGCACTGCACGGATTACGATTGGGTCAACTACAGAAGGAAGGCTATGTTGTAGCCGTTCCTAGGTTTCAAAAAAGGTAACATTGAAAGTTCACGTGAGCGTTTGTCACTGATGTGGTCTCTCGTTTGGGAGTCTCCAACGTAGTATGGTATCACTGAAAGGAATAATGACTGTACAAAATCGTGAGTTGAGTCGAGTCCTGCATGGTCATTGGACAACTTGTACACAAGGGAGACGGTTCCTTAGATGGCAACTTGGGCCACAAGATCGATCCGGCCTAGGAGAAATACAATAGCCGTGTTAGATTCTACCATACCGATGATTCTTGGTTTTCGAAGGGCTCGTTTCCCGCACCAATCGACCTCGTCCATGCCAGGCTATAGTCCATGTATAACTTGTCATGCTAGTGACCTTTCATGTAGATTGGGTTCGTGCGTTTGTGTCAATCCACGTGCATGCCGTAGGATTGAGTCAAGAAGTGTATGCACGACACAAATGAGTCAAGAAAGGTGTACACATTATATAACACAATTATGGAGCTTAAAATTTAGCTATATTAGAGACATATGATTCGGCACAACTTGTGTCATCGTATTTTGAGTTGTAGACACAAGTTCATAAGTTTATGATTAACTCGGTTGTATTTTGAACAAGGAAGGCAAAAAAGTAAGTATAGGTAAGTTTATATAGTTGAGTAGCACGATTTTGGTCTCACCAATGGATTTTATGGCACGATCACTATGTTATGACACAAGATAGTCACGAACATGATATTATTGCACAAGTATGGATTTTTATGGCACGATCTTTTTGTTGCCACAAAACAAGTTTTTGTAAATATTCTAAACTGATCCTAAGGCAAGATTAGAAAGACCACAAAATGATAGTTGCACCAACTAAAATAACGTGTTGGTTTTGTACAGGTAGATGAGATGTCCTCCACCAGTACGGCTGTGTACTGACACCCCCACCAGGTTTCATGTGCAGGTTCAGGTATCAAGTACGGAGCTCGCTTCGATCCTCTGAAACATAGAGTTCCTTAGTGTTTCGAGGCGTACGACCGTGTTGAAGCCTTCAATTATACGAGACATAATGTATGGACATCGCCTTCTGAAGCATCCATAAGTGGCAAGTCTTGAACTTTTATATTAAGAGTTGAGAGAGAGCCGAGTGATTGTATTGATAGAGATTGTGAGCTTGAATGATCGTAAAATTGGCCTCGTGCCTTTGTAATTTTGCTAATTATTAGTACAAAGTTCTTATTTTATATATTATTACGTTATTCAACTTTTCTGTACGGGACTTTTGTGTGACGATCCCATCGTTAAGCTACTGTAATTGGCCATTATGGTATTGCCTTGTGCAGGCACAACCTAGGCTCGCACGACATCACGCCGAAGCGAGGACGATCGGTTCTATGAAACTGGGGTATGAGATAGTGGTATTAGAGCATGGCTTTATGTCCTTGGACTTTCAATTAAATTTTTTAGCTCTAATGACTTCGTCCTAAATATTATTTTTCCATCGATGTTGTGGGTGCGCTCTCTCTCAATGTTCCTCTCGATGTTCCATATAATAAGTCTACATATTTTTTAAAATCTTACGAGGAAAAATTTGGTTGAACAAAGATGGTTTCATGTAAGGCACGGATGACTGAGTTGAGCTGGACAATATACACTTAGACTTGCATCTATTAGGTATTGCGTACGGGATCAAATGTTTCGAATAAGAATAAGTTGGACTCGAATCATAGATGTTGGGTAGTTAACGATAGAGGTGCTACCGGACAACGATGTCGACGGTGCGATATAGATAGAATATGCTTGGATTTTGTGGAATGGATCGATCGAAGATTCAAAGTGATCAGTTGTGATTCGAACAAGTGTTTCGAGGATTTGTCGACTGACTTCATCCCTGAGTGGTTTATAAGATTGTCTTAGGGATGTTGATCAATTGAGGATCATGTTACCGATGGGACTATCGGCAAGCAAAACGAGTATGCAAAGCCTTAGATCGAGTTAGTTGTGGTTTTGAAGTTTATATGAGTTGGTTCGGACGAATATATGAAACAACACACATTAGATTAGGATTACATCGAGTATGAAATACAAAAACGATATAGTAGATAGATTGATTCGAGAAGAGTTACGGTATAATGGAATGAATAGCTCAGTCGAAGAAAATTGATATGGATCATATACGAAGATATTGATACAGAACTGAGCGGAATTGAATTTCAAATTTGACTAATGTAATGCCTGTTGTTCGTATTACGTATTTGGAATACGTATACGTATTTTATCTTGTAATTGCATATCTCCTTGGTTTGGCTTGGCTTGTTTACTCTCGGTTTGGGTTGGCTTGGTTCGGCCGGCCCAATGCTTGGTTCATCATGGGCCAAGGGTGGAACACCTTAGCCTATGCTTCTCCTTCATTTCTACCATAACCCCCTCTTTATTATCCCCACCAACCTTCTCTCTCCTCCATAATTCTCATTTACTTCTCCTTCCCCTACCATTACTCTTCTCCACCAACCAAGAACACCATAGGCAAGTGTAACTTGCTTCCACAAGAGAACTCCTTTTGATGGTTTCATTAGCTTCTCCTCATGATTCTAAACCACATTAGAACTTGCCATTTTCCATTTTGAGGCTTTAATTCTTGTAGATCTAGAGTTTTGCTATTTTTGGATTTTGGTGTTTTGATCTATCAAACTTGCTTGTTTTCAAGTTTTGATGGTTCCATGTTTTAGAGAATTTCATTCTACCTAATTTTGACCTTTGGAAAGTTGGATTCGGACTTGTTTTGACCAAGATTTGGACAATTGAAGCTTAGATTCAACTTTAGAGTTCTTGCTGTTCTTGCCATTTGGAGAAGACAGTGAACAGTGAGCTAGCTTTTTAGCTTACGCCACTGAGCTGTACGCTGCTGTTTAGCGAGCGTACGCTAGCCTTCGTACGCTGCTGTTTAGCGAGCGTACGCTAGCCTTCGTACGTTGCTGTTTAGCGAGCGTACGCTAGCCTTCGTACGCTGCTGTTTAGCGAGCGTATGCTAGCCTTCGTACGCTGCTGTTTAGCGAGCATACGCTAGCCTTCGTATGCTGCTGTTTAGCGAGCGTACGCTAGACTTCGTACGCTGCTCTTTAGCGAGCGTATGCTAGCCTTCGTACGCTGCTCTTTAGTGAGCGTACGCTCACCTTGATACGCTGTCTGTTGGCAGCGTGTCTTGAGCATACGCTAGCTTGAGCGTACGCTGACCTGTAGCGTGAGCGTGCCCTTGTGTACGCTGACCCTTGCATACGCTTCCCATTGGAAGTGTATGGATCCTTTGGTACGCAGACCTGAGCGTACGCTAGCCTGAGCATAGCCTGGCTTGAGCGTAGCCTGATTACCCTTGATCTTCTATAGCCCTGTATATTGATATTTTATTAGATATTTAACGTCCATTTTATATCCTTACGCCTTTTGTCCTGAACTTGATAATCATGGATTTGTTTAATATGTTTGGAAATGATACCTGAGCATGACACGATAGTGACCCGTAGTGGTGCACTCCTGACATAATAACCTGACATGACTTGATAGTGGCCCGTCGTGGCGCGCTCCTGACAAGTACACTTGGCATGATTATCTCGAATAGCTGTTACGACGGCTACCTGACATGACATGACCTGTATGAATAACCTGGACACCGTGGGCGATTGTGCTTGTAAAAATAATCTAGTCCTGTCTTGCATCATGTCTAGGAGGGGACTCCTGAGTACCACGGTCAGGAGCACCCACTAAAATGGACTAAGGTTAACAACTAGATTAATACATTAGTCATGAAGAGATTTCCCAGCTACAGGCAATCCCGTTACCTAGGCGCGCTTGGGATCTGTAGCCTGCCATCGAGTAGGGCACATTTCCAGCACACTGTCATGTGTTGCACCCTTTAAGCTACTTAAGGGTACACGTGTTTTCCTGGACGATGTACCCACCTGAATTCAACCCTAATCTCTCGACCTGGGTGACCTGGATGGTCTGCAGGACTTGTGGCTGTGGAATAATCTCACTGCATCTTGTTAGTAATTAGGCTTGTGACAACCCTAGTTAGTTAAAGTATCAAGCCGTAGTTCTTGCTTGGCCGTGAAATGATTGGATGGAGTCTAACCAGTCTAGTCTTGCCCCGACCCTGTTCCAGACTATTGAATGACCAGAATGCTTGTATTTATTTTACCGATAAATGGTGAGAAACCAAGCTCCGTTCAGACGAAGGGTTACAACCCCGGTCCTTGTTTGGTTACGGATTGTAACCTGGCTATCTGAATAGTTTCATGGTTATCTCGTCGTATATCATCCTGATATGTTTCCTTTTATTCCAGTCCTTATTTTTATATTTATATTCTTGTGCTGATTGCTGGTTTTAGTTCTTAAGTGAAGCTTCCTTTGTGGCACTTGCTCCTTCTGGGGTCTGACCCAGCTGGTTTTGTGTGGCCAGATTTCGGAGCAGCTCCAAAGGATCTACCGACCTTCATGCCAGATGGTGAACACTAGAAGGAATCCTGGCAACGAGTGGGTTATTTTTGGCTCTCCCGTTCTATTGTAAAAATATTTTTTTGAGGCGTTTAGCCGACGAGCACCTGTTTAGCTCGATTGTACTTATTTACTATCTGCCTACGGGCTGTAACATGATTAACAGATCCTAGGGTTGATCATGTATGACTAAACTCTTGCTAGTCCTAACATTTTGTAACGACTAGCTTCATGATCAGCTGAATATGTAATATTTGGGACGCCTTATTATTGTATATTTAATGATCATACATCTTGTAACATTTACTTACTTGCTTGTGATTGAGACACTAGGCTTGTTCATGACCTTAAGAGACTGTTGGCTTGTAGATAAACCCTCATGTATCTAGACAGCCGTGACCGTATAGCGAGATGGATTCCATTTCATATACGTAGATGGCTATGTCTGTCCCCGCTCTCCAGTATTCTGGTTCTGGGGCATGACATGGTTTAAGTGGTGGCCCATGCAGGTCTTGTAAATCAAGATATGTGAGGGTTTACCGAATAGATGTCTCAATCAGTATTCGTCCTTGATCTCTGCTCGTATCTTCTGAATCCCTGGATTCTTGTCCTGATCATATGCTTGTATCGTTAATCTGTCCTGGTCCTTCCTTATTGTTCTCTATGTCGTCTTCTTCGGCGGCATTGTTTGTGGACCTGCCGACCAGCAAGGCGGAGCACCTCCTGCGGACCAGCAGCAACCTGGAGATCAAGCCCAGCATTCCGGAGTAGCCTCCAGAGTCGTGCCTTCTGGCAGAGAGCCACCAGTCCAGCCAGTTCAACCTGTAGAACATGATGACGGCACTTTGGTAGGACTCGTCAGGACCTTGATAGCTTCCCAAGACCGGCGTGGAGATGCCTTGCACCAGGCAGTGACAGATGCTTTGACCCGGGGTGGTCATCCAGGGAACAGCGCGGCCAACAGCTTCAAGCGCTTGAACCCTCCATTCTTCGACGGTAGTGAAGATGCTATCGTGGCAGATGCATGGCTTCAGGACACAGAGGTGATTCTAGAAGCAGCCAGGACCCCAGAGAACGAGAAGGTGGCCGTTGTGCGCCTGCAGTTGTTAGATCTTGCCCGTAGCTGGTGGGCAGCGCAGGCCGTTGGATTAGCAGCACCTATTGCTTGGGCAGTATTCAGGGAGGGATTCCAGACCAAGTATTTCGATGCCGTGGCTCGGTATGATCTGTAGACGAGGTTTACCAATCTGAAGCAAGGAGGCAGGACGGTCGACGGATATGCGGCCGAGTTTTCCAGACTCAGTCGGTTTGCTCCCACCTTGGTGGCAACCGAGTATGATAGAGCCCAGCAATTCCAGCAGGGACTTCACCTAGAGATCTTGTTGGCAGTTGAGCAGTTTGAGCATCAGACTTTTGATGCAGTCTTGAGAGCAGCCCGGAGGCATGAGTATACCTCCCAGAGGATTGTGGATAGGGCCGGGGGTCGGAAGAGATCTCACGGCCAGATGAATCAGTTTTCAGTACCAGCCCCGGCAGCCAGGGCTTTGACTATTGGAGCTCCGAGGCGAGCGGCCTCCGTAACGTCGGTTCAGCATTCTACCCCGACGTACCCTCAGCAGCAGCAGAAGCAGAAGCAGTCTTCCGCAGTGGGATGTTCTCATTGTGGGAAGCCAGGCCATGTGGTGGCAGAGTATCGCAGGGCACAGGGATTGTGTCTGGCTTGTGGAGCACCAGACCATAGGGTTGGATCCTGCCCGAATAGGGGTGGTTCATCATCGTCCAACCTTTCTAGCTCTTCGGTGAGAGGACCCGTACCGGTCCAGCAACAGCAGCAGCAGTATCCATTGACGAGGCCCTTGCCGCCTCAGTCCCAGGCGTTTCAGCAGCAGAGCCCCCAGCAGTATGCGAAAGCCCAGGCCTTGAGTCAGAGTAGGCAGCGAGGGTTTCAGCAGAGGGGACCAGCACCCCGAGGGCACGGTCAGGCTATGGTGATGACCTTGGAGGAAGAGTTGGCACCAGGTGAGGTAGTGGCAGGTACTATTCTCGTCAACTCCTTTCCCGCTTCAGCTTTATTTGATTCTGGTGAATCGCATTCATTTATGTCTGTACGATTTGCGACACGGGTAGGATTGGAGCCTGAGTCATTATCAGTAAGGCTTAATATACTTACTGGTAACGGACTTGTGGGAGTAGATAGAATGTTTTCCTCGTGTCGGGTCGTAGTTAGCGGTAGAGAATTCCCTGCTAGATTGATAGAGTTTCCGATGGCCGATTATGATGTGGTCCTAGGGATGGATTGGTTGAGGAACCAGTATGCTAGGATAGACTGCCATATTGGTAGGGTTGTTTTTAGCATTCCAGGAGAGCCGGAGTTTTCTTTCTCTCGAGGTGAGATTGAGTCATCTCCTCCAGTATTGCGGATGGCAGTAGCAGCAGTTCAGTTGCCCAGGATAGTGGATGAGTTCCCAGATGTTTTTCCAGAAGAACTTCCAGGTATGCCTCCGGAGCGGGAGATCGAGTTCACTATAGACTTGATTCCTGGGACAGCCCCAGTGTCAAAGAGAGTCTACAGGATGGCACCTTCAGAGTTGGAGATTTTGTACAAGATGATTGAAGAGCTTAGAACCAAGGGATTCATTCGTGCTAGTGGATCGCCTTGGGGAGCCCCGATGCTTCTTGTGAAAAAGAAGGATGGTACGTCTAGGTTATGTGTTGATTATCGTACCTTGAACTCAGTGACAATCAAGAACAGATACCCTCTTCCGAGGATAGATGACTTGTTTGATCAACTCAAGGGGGCATCAATATTCTCGAAGATTGATTTGCGCTCAGGTTATCATCAGATCAGAGTCAGAGAACAGGACATCCCGAAGACAGCTTTTAGATCTAGATATGGGCATTGGGAGTTTCTTGTTATGCCTTTTGGGGCGACCAATGCGCCGGCAGTATTCATGGACCTCATGAATCGCATCTTCATGCCTTACTTAGATCAGTTTGTGATCGTGTTCCTAGACGACATTCTGGTCTACAGCAAGAGTGAGGCGGAGCATGAGCAGCATCTCCGTATAGTTCTTCAGATCCTCAGAGAGCACCAGTTATATGCCAAGTTCAGTAAATGCGAGTTCTGGCTCGATCGCATTTCGTACTTGGGTCATATCATCACCAGAGGAGGAGTAGAAGTGGATCCCCAGAAGATTGTGGCCATTGAGTTATGGCCAGTGCCCAGCACAGTTGCAGAGGTTCGTAGTTTTCTTGGATTGGTCGGCTACTACCGGCAGTTTGTTTCGGATTTTGCTCGAATTTTAGCGCCATTGACCCAGTTGACCCGCAAGGATGCGCAGTTTGCTTGGATAGCAGAGTGTCAGAGTTCTTTTGAGTAGTTGAAGCGAGGCCTGATAACAGCTCCTATTCTCACGCTTCCAGATAGAACCGGAGGATTTTCAGTGTATTGTGATGCTTCAGGCAGAGGTTTAGGATGTGTTCTGATGCAGCATGGAAAGGTGATAGCTTATGCGTCACGATAACTTCGTGATCATGAGAGGAATTACCCAACCCATGACTTGGAGCTGGCAGCAGTGGTGTTTGTACTTAAGTTATGGAGGCACTACTTGTACGGAGATAGGATGGAGATTTTTACCGACCACAAGAGCCTGAAGTATGTTTTCACCCAGAAGGATCTTAACATGCGTCAGAGGAGGTGGCTGGAGCTTCTTGTGGATTATGATGTCAGCTTGCAGTATCATCCTGGGAAGGCCAATGTCGTAGCAGATGCATTGAGCAGAAGAGCCGGAGCTTATTTCCTAACAGCGCAACCAGAGCTATTAGCAGATCTTCAGAAGATGGGTATTGAAGTTGTTCTCCCTTCCAGTGTGGCCTTGATGGCTAGCATGCAAGTTCAGTCCACTATAGTCGAGAGGATCCGGATGGCGCAGTCGGCAGATTCCAAGCTTCAGCGACTCAGAGCAGAGTGTGAAGCAGGACGAAGACCAGAGTTATGTATTCATGAGGATGGTACACTTAGGCATGGTAAGCATCTTTGTGTACCCAGTGGAGATATCAGACAGGAGATCATGTCAGAAGCGCACAGTTCGCAGTATTCCATCCATCCTGGCAGTACGAAGATGTACCGTGATATCCGTCAGCACTTCTGGTGGAATGGCATGAAGCGGAAGATAGCTCGGTTTGTCTCTCGGTGTTTGGTTTGCCAACAAGTTAAAGTCGAACATCAGAGACCGGCTGGACTTCTTCAGCCCTTACCGATTCCAGAATGGAAGTGGGAGCATGTGACCATAGATTTCGTGACTGGATTACTTAGATCCCCAGCTAGTAGAGATGCTATTTGGGTCATTGTGGATAGGCTCACGAAAGTGGCTCACTTTCTTCCATTCAGAGTTGGTCAGTCGACAGCTCAGTTAGCAGAGATGTACCTCAGGCAGATTGTCAGATTGCACGGTGTGCCAGTCAGTATCACCTCGGACCGAGATTCAAGGTTTACATCGCACTTTTGGCGTAGCTTGCAAGAGAGTTTGGGAACTCATCTCCAGTTCAGTTCAGCATATCACCCGCAGACAGATGGCCAGTCGGAGCGCACGATCCAGACTCTTGAAGACATGTTGCAGTCTTGTACACTTGACTTCGATGGTTCATGGGAAGATCACTTGCACCTGGTGGAATTCTCGTACAATAACAGTTTCCAGGCCAGTATCCAGATGGCACCGTTCGAGGCACTGTATGGTAGGAAGTGCAGATCCCCGCTAGCCTGGAATGATGTTGGAGAGAGGCAGATGCTCGGTCCAGAAATGATTGCTCAGACAGTTGAAGTGGTCAGGCGAGTCAGAGATCATCTTCGAGTTGCCCAAGATCGCCAGCGCCATTGGGCCGATTCTCATCGGCGTCCTCTCGAGTTCTCGGTTGGCGATCATGTATTCCTGAGGATTTCGCCTAACCGTGGCGTCATTCGTTTCGGCGTACGGGAAAAGCTTAGTCCTAGGTATATAGGACCGTTTGACATTCTGGAGCGAGTAGGAGATGTTGTTGGATTTGTCTCCAGATTGCTACATTTGGTCTGTTATATTATTTCAGGATATGTACTTTGTCTTACACTCCTAGACTTATTTGTGTTGTGACTTCTGCTACTGTTTTAGACTTTATTTTATCTTCATTATCTTCTATCGTATTATCGTGCTTCATTATATATATATATATATATATATATATATATATATATATAAACACCAATAAGAAATGTCACAAAATCTTCCGCTCTCTGAGGATGTCGTCAGCATCGAGGAACATGTACTAGGGTGAATATGCAACTCATTTGGATCATGAATTCGAATAAATGTAACAAATTTTCAGTACCAATTTCCAATAATATAGGATAGATTTTGTATAAGAAGGACATTTATTGCCTAAAAATAAGGATCTATCAATATATCATATACATATATTGTTCGCGTATAGATTTTCTATATTGTTTGTGTATGGAATTTATGGTTTCCATTGGTGCAAATCCAATCACCTCAATTTGAGATGAGAAGAGATTCTCCATTGGTGGAAAATAATTATCCATTAAGCGAAGGAAATAGTACGATAAGAAACAAAACAATCATGTTCTTATTCTTGAAAGAGCAAACTAACAAGGTCAGCTACCTATCTATATGTTATAATTAAATGGCGTCATTGTATGGATAACTTTTTTGTGAAATGAGCTATCACCAGCTCAAGAGATTTCTCGATTTCGAACCCTTGGATAATAAACAAAAAAGTGGGATAGTGTATTTCCGGGATTTGATTTCATATTCAAATAAACCTTGTAATTGTAAGAAAGTAAGTTTTTAGCTATGGGCCTATATGTAGGCCTATCAACAGGTCCGATCTACACAAAACTCGAATCCGAACACTATGTGAGTTCACCGTAGCCGAATCTGGATCCGATAAGGATCATATGATCAAAACCCAACCCATAGCCGGAAAGGAAAACATGTCCATATTCGGATTCGATGTCGGTAGAATTTGGTAATCTGATGTGATTTCTCATCTAATTCATACCTACAGGTTCTGAAAAAGAAAAAAATAATATCAGCATTTAAAAAAAAGGAGTCTTCATAAGAAACATAATAATATCAGGCTCGTAACCTCTTGAAAAGTTCAAAACATGAAAACTAATTTGAAGATGGAAAGAAATATTACTACTTTAGATGGTCGATCAAACAATAGAAATAGGAAATAATTGAAACACGGAAGAAAAAATATTCCAACATTTTATAATCAATCAAATGCTTACAAGAAAAAAATGAAACATGGAAAGAAAATTAGATTAAGGTCAAGATGCAGTGATGCATCAATTCCATCTCCACAAATTTTGCACCAAAAAATAAAAAATAAAAAAAGGAAGCTTGAAGAAGAAAGTTTGAATAGAAAGAAAACAAAAAGAAAGAAGAAAAAATGGAAACACGAAAGGATTGGAAGGTGAACCTATATCAATTTCATCTCCATGACTTATGTATCAAATAAAGAGAAAGAGAAAAGAAAATTGAAAGAAAAGTTTAAATGATGGAGTTGATTTTGCTATTGGTCCCCCCATATAGAGGAGTTTCTCTTGAAATTAGGAGATGATTGTGATAGAGGATTTATTAGGACTTTGGGCAATAAACCGACAGGAGTATATATATCCGATTTTAAGTTCTTGGTGTTATTGGGTTCGGATCTTGGAGAATCCAAACCCAACCCGATATGAATTTGGTTTATAGTTCTAACATCCGAACCCGACCCGAAACTCTTTTGGTTCTGATTTTTACTTTTGAACCCGATTTCAATGTTAAAAATCTGGCTGGTTATCGGTTACCATTGACAGCCCAACCTATATGGACATGGGTCTAGCTTTTCTTTTTAGTTGAGCCCGAGCAAGGCACATCTTACCCATCAGGCTCAATAATCAAATATATGCCAACGTAAAACACTTAAAAACCCAGTCTACCCCAGACACAATACAAAGAAATCTTTCCAGCAAATCCAAGATGGAGGAGGATTTATCACCATTTTCCAGACAGATCCTTGCAGTACATCCAGAATTGAGATTTACTCCCAGCTTCCTGCATTGATGTCTACATGGCAGCTTATCCATGATGTGTCAATCACAAACTTAGCATATGTTTCACGTATGGCCGTGGATTAACATGATTCAAGCAACATCTGAACTTGTCTACCTCAAAATCCAAAGCTTAGTAGGATAATAATAAGCCCTAACACCTTGAATATGGAAAACCTACAATCCATGGTTCGCAGTATCGGCCATACCGATCCGATACGGCTGACGGTTTGGCATGTCCCGATCCGATACCGACCGATACCCGATACAGACCGATACCGACACTGGGGGTCTCTTTTTCGGTCAATTCGGCAAAGAAAATTGAACGAAAAAGACCAATCAGCAAGGGTGTAAAAGCATAAAAAGGTTATAAAAGCATGTAAAAGAAGAAAACTTATCTATCGTATGTAAATCAGTCGGTAATGGTGACTACTATTTCATTCAATTTCAAAACTATTAAGAAACAACACTGAAAAATATTAAAATTATGCCTAAATGTATAAAATATATTTTCTAAAATGTTAATAATTTATTAGTAATTATTTGCTTTTCGATACCAAAAAATTCAATACTCCGATCCAAAACCTCCGATACTGCCGATACCGTCGATCCCGATACTCATAGAAATGGTCCGATACCGGTTCCGATACCGATACTTTGAACCTTGCAACCTAAGTTGTCAACTCGTGATACATATCGTACGTCGATTTGCTTGCATATCATATCGTGTATTTGTATCGTAAAACAGTAACTCTACGAGTTTAGATATATGCTTCTAATCCATATAGTGATAGGATTTATTATAATTTTCTCATAAATGTTTTACTTGTTTCATCTTTACACATCTATCTAGTTCCAAAATCTAGGTCTATCTAGTTCCAAAATTTAGATTATTTACATGAGTCGAGTAAAGAAAAATCGATAGTGCCTATTAGCCTATATGTATCGTAGTGGATCAACCGATACGTAACGAAATGATGGTATATCTTATCGTATCGTTCATCTTACGATACTAACAACATAGCCTACAACAATTGACTTCAGTGGTGCAGGAAGCATATATGTTATCTTTAATTGGTCAAAGGGGAAATCCTTTACCCAGACACAAACTTGATCTAGAGATCTGAAGCAGCAATGTTGAACAAAGCAACTCCTTTGAACAAGCATTGAAGATTCCATAGATTCTTAAAAAGCAAAGACAAGGCAAACCTGGAAGGAAAGGGTCATTCTAGGTAGAATGTGGTAAACCAAAGCAGTGGGTGCGTTGATGACTTTCATGTAGATGTAGGCATGGAAAAACAATTGTTGAAGCTGAATTTAAGAGCCCTGCTTTACTTACAGAGACGCCAAAGGTGCTTTTGGGCCCTTATTTAATTTACGAGCAGCATGATGGTCAACCATAACCAACTAATAAAATGGTACGGATGCCCTCCATATCTGAGAACAACAAAAGTACTTCTAAATAACAAAGTTGAACACAAAAACTAACATAAACGAAGTACCACAAAATAAATCACAGCAGTCATTCAAATATAGCTCCAAATACTTTGTACCGAGCAAGGTTGTAGACTTCAGATGCCGGGTTCATACCCGATGGGGTTTTGAAATGTCGGGTGTCAGGGACAGATTAACATGCCAGATATCCAAATAAGGCTACTTATATTGTCTCTGTGTGTGTGCGCGCGCCGATACACTATATGTCTTAAAACTAACTACGTAACAAATGTAACTACAAATACAAAAAAACTACTAAAGAAAAATGTTGTATCACGTAATTTAAGAGTCTAAGACAATAAGTAAAAATATATAAAAAAACACAATTTTGAAGTTCAAGTAATTTAAGATTCTAAACAATTTCGCACTTTGAATATACAAGTATTTAAGTCTAAGTGATACAACACTTAAACCCTTCATCTAACAAAAACTCAACAAAACCCAATTAACTCAAGTGTCAGTTGAGATTTGAAAATTTGTGTCGGCCAAGATATCGGGTTGGGTCCTATAAATCGGCTCATATATTGTCAAATGACAAACGGTTTTTTCCCTCCAAAATCATGTAGTTTTACCTATGAAACCGACATGTCGACTGACATCCACAACGACAGTACTGAGCAACACCAGTTCCAAAACAGCTAATGTAGGACAACTACAGAACCACTATTACTCTTCTAATCTTGGAAAATTAGGATTGCTAGGATTTCTAAGCGAGGTGCATGACGTGTTCCATGTATCCCAATTACGACGGTATATCCCGGACCCGAGCCACATCCTAGATCATTCGGAATTGGTTGTTGGTACCAACCTTTCGTATGAGGAGAGGCCCGTGTCTATATTGGATCGAAGAGAGAAGATCCTCAAGAACAAGACTATCAAGTTAGTCCGAGTTGCTTGGGGTCATCACTCTTTGTGGGAGTCAACGTGGGAGCGTGAGGATGATATCCGATCACGATATCTCGACTTGTTTGACTCGTGAGGTATAATGTCCTTCTTATGCCTCATGCCAACAATTCCTTGCTTGCATGATTGATTGATTGCCTAGTATAATTGCCTGTGAATAGTGTAGCTTGTTCTTGTCCCTTTAGCCTCTTATTAAATTCCGAGGACGGAATTCTTTTAAGGTGGGTAGAGTTGTAATGCCTGTTGTTCGTATTACGTATTTGGAATACGTATACGTATTTTATCTTGTAATTGCATATCTCCTTGGTTTGGCTTGGCTTGTTTACTCTCGGTTTGGGTTGGCTTGGTTCGGCCGGCCCAATGCTTGGTTCATCATGGGCCAAGGGTGGAACACCTTAGCCTATGCTTCTCCTTCATTTCCACCACAACCCCCTCTTTATTATCCCCACCAACCTTCTCTCTCCTCCATAATTCTCATTTACTTCTCCTTCCCCTACCATTACTCTTCTCCACCAACCAAGAACACCATAGGCAAGTGCAACTTGCTTCCACAAGAGAACTCCTTTTGATGGTTTTATTAGCTTCTCCTCATGATTCTAAACCACATTAGAACTTGCCATTTTCCATTTTGAGGCTTTAATTCTTGTAGATCTAGAGTTTTGCTATTTTTGGATTTTGGTGTTTTGATCTATCAAACTTACTTGTTTTTAAGTTTTGATGGTTCCATGTTTTAAAGAATTTCATTCTACCCAATTTTGACCTTTGGAAAGTTAGATTCGGACTTGTTTTGACCAAGATTTGGACAATTGAAGCTTAGATTCAACTTTAGAGTTCTTGCTGTTCTTGCCATTTGGAGAAGACAGTGAACAGTGAGCTAGCTTTTTAGCTTACGCCACTGAGCTGTACGCTGCTGTTTAGCGAGCGTACGCTAGCCTTCGTACGCTGCTGTTTAGCGAGCGTACGCTAGCCTTCGTACGCTGCTGTTTAGCGAGCGCACGCTAGCCTTCGTACGCTGCTGTTTAGCGAGCGTACGCTAGCCTTCGTATGCTGCTGTTTAGCGAGCATACGCTAGCCTTCGTACGCTGCTCTTTAGCGAGCGTACGCTAGCCTTCGTACGCTGCTCTTTAGTGAGCGTACGCTCACCTTGATACGCTGCCTGTTGGCAGCGTGTCTTGAGCATACGCTAGCTTGAGCGTACGCTGACCTGTAGCTTGAGCGTGCCCTTGTGTACGCTGACCCTTGCATACGCTTCCCATTAGAAGTGTATGGATCCTTTGGTACGCAGACCTGAGCGTACGCTAGCCTGAGCATAGCCTGGCTTGAGCGTAGCCTGATTACCCTTGATCTTCTATAGCCCTGTATATTGATATTTTATTAGGTATTTAACGTCCATTTTATATCCTTACGCCTTTTGTCCCGAACTTGATAATCATGGATTTGTTTAATATGTTTGGAAATGATACCTGAGCATGACACGATAGTGACCCGTAGTGGTGCACTCCTGACATAATAACCTGACATGACTTGATAGTGGCCCGTCGTGGCGCACTCCTGACAAGTACACTTGGCATGATTATCTCGAATAGCTGTTACGACGGCTACCTGATATGACATGACCTGTATGAATAACCTGGACACCGTGGGCGATTGTGCTTGTAAAAATAATCCAGTCCTGTCTTGCATCATGTCTAGGAGGGGACTCCTGAGTACCACGGTCAGGAGCACCCACTAAAATGGACTAAGGTTAACAACTAGATTAATACATTAGTCATGAAGAGATTTTCCAGCTACAGGCAATCCCGTTACCTGGGCGCGCTTGGGATCTGTAGCCTGCCGTCGAGTAGGGCACATTTCCAGCACACTGTCATGTGTTGCACCCTTTAAGCTACTTAAGGGTACATGTGTTTTCCTGGACGATGTACCCACCTGAATTCAACCCTAATCTCTCGACCTGGGTGACCTGGATGGTCTGCAGGGCTTGTGGCTGTGGAATAATCTCACTGTATCTTGTTAGTAATTAGGCTTGTGACAACCCTAGTTAGTTAAAGTATCAAGCCGTAGTTCTTGCTTGGCCGTAAAATGATTGGATGGAGTCTAACCAGTCTAGTCTTGCCCCGACCCTGTTCCAGACTATTGAATGACTAGAATGCTTGTATTTATTTTACCGATAAATGGTGAGAAACCAAGCTCCGTTCAGAGGAAGGGTTACAACCCCGGTCCTTGTTTGGTTACGGATTGTAACCTGGCTATCTGAATATTTCCATGGTTATCTCGTCGTATATCATCCTGATATGTTTCCTTTTATTCCAGTCCTTATTTTTATATTTATATTCCTGTGCTGATTGCTGGTTTTAGTTCTTAAGTGAAGCTTCCTTTGTGGCACTTGCTCCTTCTGGGGTCTGACCCAGCTGGTTTTGTGTGGCCAGATTTCGGAGCAGCTCCAGAGGATCTACCGACCTTCATGCCAGATGGTGAACACTAGAAGGAATCCTGGCAACGAGCACCTGTTTAGCTCGATTGCACTTATTTACTGTCTGCCTACGGGCTGTAACATGATTAACAGATCCTAGGGTTGATCATGTATGACTAAACTCTTGCTAGTCCTAACATTTTGTAACGACTAGCTTCATGATCAGCTGAATATGTAATATTTGGGACGCCTTATTATTGTGTATTTAATGATCATACATCTTGTAACATTTACTTACTTGCTTGTGATTGAGACACTAGGCTTGTTCATGACCTTAAGAGACTGTTGGCTTGTAGATAAACCCTCATGTATCTAGACAGCCGTGACCGTATAGCGAGATGGATTCCATTTCATATACGTAGCTGGCTATGTCTGTCCCCGCTCTCCAGTATTCTGGTTCTGGGGCATGACAACTAAGGAAAGATAGCACGATTGGAGGATAGTGTACATGAAAACGTTGATTTGAAGATACGAAAATGACTAAGGATTTGGGATAGATGTTGTTCGATGACTTGAGTTAATATAGAACGATACAATTGAAGGAATATGTTGCTCGATGACTTAGATAGACATATGAACATATATGATTTTGGGTTTGAATGAATTGATCAGGTAACTAGTCCGAAAGATAGCTATAACAAAATTGATCTTGAATTTGTAATAGTTGATCGTATATCCAGTTCAGATGATAGCATTAGTTGTATGACTCAGAGTTCGTTACAAAGGAAGATCGTCAGATTATGTATATCATCGATAGTTTGAGGCATATCAAAGATCGATGTGCGATAACTCGAGGGTACTCTAATTCGAGGAAGATAATCGTGTCAAATGTTATCGTTTGTGCGGATTATATAATTTTAGAGATTGGTGAACACATTGATAATATCAAACACTGGATGACTTGATAAGCTGAACTTGAAGTTTGCATGAATTTTAATAGTAGTCGTTCTATGAGAAAAAAAAAATGTTGATGTAATAGTAGCATCAATGATATAAGGATTACTATGACTCAAAAATTGATAGTAGACAATCTTGTGAATGTGTGATGAGATAGATGTATGAAAGCGAGGACTAGTAAGATTGTGATTTAAGGAAAGTCAAAATGAACGAATGTATAATTGAGATTTTAAAGCTCAGAATTAGAATCGACATTGCGAATTGTGATCGGTGGTTTATGACTTATGATTTTGTAATCGAAGTATACAAAGTTGGATTGATAGGTCTATTGAATGAATTGAGGATTGTGAGTTTGAGAGTTGTGAATTGTGTCGTTGAATTATAGTACAATTGAGGATGATCGTGAATGACATGGACCCCCCTTGACTGAACGTTGCAAGTGTGGATAGAAAAAATCTATGCTCGAAGTTTAGAAATTAGAGAGAGGCGAGCTTTGGGTAGAATATCTTGTACTATCGACTATGATTTGACC
The DNA here is from genome assembly GCA_029216955.1 of Iris pallida. Lineage (NCBI taxonomy): Eukaryota > Viridiplantae > Streptophyta > Magnoliopsida > Asparagales > Iridaceae > Iris > Iris pallida. The sequence continues at coordinate 7,775,040 of JANAVB010031216.1, read as the reverse complement.
CTAGTATTGGAGGGGTGAGTATTTAATGTTGGTTGAACATGATGGTGCATGACTTACTTTGACTTGGTGAATTAGCCTAACAGTTAGGCAGACGTTCTTATGTCAAAAAAGAGACTTGGTGCGATTAACCTTAGCGAGAGTCACCTGGATAAATTATGGAGCTAGGATAGCTAGTTATTAGAGTTGAGCCATGAATATTAGATGAATATTCTTAGATAGTTTTAATAGTTAGTAGGATTTGACTAGGCAAAAATATTGAATATTGGTTTTGGATGCATAGATAGTTTGTGAATCAAAGAAGTCAAGTGAGTTCTTAAGGATGGAAATTATACATGTTAGTTTTGTGAAGATTCTCCATCATGAGGCTTGGTTGAAATACACATATTTCGAAGAAGCCTTAGATATATGTACGATCCAACTCAAGTGGTGTGTTGAATTCAGATTAGATGAAAGGGTTGATCAGATGAGTTATCATATGTTGATTGAACAAATCAAAATTGTTGGACCAAATTTTGAGTATAGAAGGAAGTTGGTGATCAAAAATAAATTCTTGTATCGATGAAATCGAATATATCTCGAGGATTGAATGAAAGCAAAAATTTACTTGGTTGGATTGAAACGATAATATCAGGATTAAAAAAAAATCATATTTGAAAGAGCGTATCCGAGATGTGCATGACTGAAATTCAAAATTTGATTGGTTGTTTCATGAGTTTAGAAATATTCAAAAGATAGAACGTAGGCGATGCAAACCGATAACTTCGAAAGATAGTAAAATTTGTTAGCAAAAATTGAGTACCGATACGGGTGATTTTGATTGAGACATTGATGTAGTCAATTTTAGAAAGATCATTTAGGATTTGGAATTAAAGACTTGAGGATTATCGAGAATTGGTTAAGGGTATGGGTTCCAATATAAGATAATGAGTAAATGACTTGGTTACGTGTTTCGGAAAGATTGGGGATATTACTCGGGTGGGTTTATGGGGATAAGTTGTCCGTGAATGCGGCGAGTTGTAATCACCCAGTGTTTAAGAATAGCAGCACGAGGCACAGTATGGATAAAAGATAGGACTTGACGATATGTTGTGATGTAGTTGATCGATTAAAGTTTTTAGCTAAGGCAAGAGCACGACTTTGGGTGATAAAACGAGTATAAAGTGTGTTCGAGAGATATTTGATGTATGCCAGATGAATGCAAGTCGAGTATAAGTGGTAAGTTGATGAGTGTATACTTAATAAGTTTTATGGATGAAACTTTTTCTGAGTAGTGTATTATGTAATTTCCCACCCAACTCAGTTCAACCGGAGGAATCGATATGCAATGGCATTTGGACTTGGCTATGTAACGGCTTGTTCGAAGTCTCGCTCGGTCGAGACAACTCCTCGTTCAGGTGGGTGGCTTCGATGAACTTGCCTCAACTTGGCCTTCACACTAATAAATGAAAGTTTTTATTGTAATGTATAGGCTTGATAATAAAAGCAATAAATCCACATATCTAAGGGAATAATTGAAATAACGTGTAGGCAACTCTAGAGGAAGGTGAATATAGTTTGTGTCAATAATCACCAAATAAAAATGAACTCTATATCACCTCCACAAAACAAATATCAAGATAGTAAATAAATCAGAGAGAAATACGGAAGTAAATAAAGATCAGAAGAGCATTCGCAGACAAAGCAGTTTTAACCTGGTTTCCCTCGTGGAGGACTAGTGTCTGAGAACTCTTGCTTGTTGACCCAAATCACAGTCAACTAAATATTGATAATTTGATAATATGATATTTGTCATAATTCAATATGACACGTCAAGACAGAACTCAGTATAAGATGGACATCGGCTCTCTCCTGCAGCGTACTCAGTTTTAGAGTCTTTATTATTTTACATTTATTGAGTCTAGTTAAATGTAAACTGAGTAGCACTAGGTATTCTTGGCTTAACTTTTATCTCCAAAACAAACCCAAAAGATCCACCAAGCCAAATTAGCCCACAAAAGCCTATTTGAACATTCTGTCCTATGGAGACAGAGTTCGGGCCAAACTCTGCCTCCACACAGAGTTTGGGCCGAACTCTGTCCCCTAAATTACAGGACCCTAATTTTTAGGGTTTGCTATATGCTAGTTGTCCAACGGCCAAAAATTTGAATTCTTGACACAGAATTCTGGTCGAATTCTGCCTATCCCAACTAGTATAAATAGGCCTTGAATTCTCTCATTTTCAATCATCCAATTATCTTCTTTTCTCTTCTCTATAAGCCCCATACAAGCCTTAACCATCTAATCTACTAGCCACAAGCTTCCTAAGCCTAAAAGTGCTCAGTGCTATTCAGTTAGGAGTTTGTGCAAGAGTCAAGAAAGTCGCTTGAAAAATTCTAAGTATCGCCACAACGATCTTTGTAAGAAGTTGACGTGCTCTTCTGAAGAAAAGGCACGGGGTGTAACTACTATTTCACAAATAGTGGATTTAATCCTGAGCTAGAGTTCTCAGGCCTGGTGTAACTCATCTTTTCAAAATTTTGTTTTAATTTGTGTTTATTTATTTATTCTATTTTTCATATTTTGAATAAACTATCTTTGAAACGTATAACGTTATTTTGCTATTACTTTTTGCATTTCAAAAACTATTTTAAAGTTTATGGTTTGGAAAAAGATACTATTTAATTTTTTATTTATTCTTGAGAACCCATTACTTTGTATTACAAAAAGATGATTGATTATTATTTTGGACCTTTAAGTGTTTGATTTCCAAAGTAGCTATTAAAAATATAAATATTTCGTAAACAAAAGGATTTTCAAATTTATTTATGATTTTTAAATACCTTAGATTTTCATGATGGTATCAAGTACTATTTATGCTATTTTGATAATAATAAAGGTTACTTTAAATTATTCTAGCGCTTGATAAAATAATAAGTAATACTTTGAGTTATCATTGTTATCAAATATTCTATTTGAGTAATTATATTCTAAATAATTATTTGAGATTTAAATTTATGAGAGGACTTATCCATTAGAGTTTAAATTATTTGATAAGTACTAAGGTTGACATAAATTATTATTATAGTGACTAATTATTGATTAGGATTTGATTCATGCAGTTTTGGAATTATTTGATTAGTTAGCTCATTAATAGATTAATTTTTTTTTCTAAATTAGAACCTATTTATATTTATATAATTATTTAAGTTAAACTTGATTTCGTTTATATTTTAATCTGGATAAAAGTCTTCCTAAGCCAAATTCTTATATCTCCCTATCTCAATCTTTTAACCGACTAACTTCGTCCTTACTCCCTACGTATTGGTATATGATATATACCTCTATATAAAGAAACCTTACTCTCTAAATTATGTATGCACCGGTATCCCTCCCATCTCTCTTCTATAATAAAGAGTTTATCACCCTACCAAATCCCGCAACTACTCCCCTCGCCATAGCCAACCGCACCACGTCACCGTCCCCTCCGGTGACTGACCACCCCCAAAACCCCTGCTCGTCGACCACCACCGTTACCACCATCTCCATCATCACCATCCACCACAACACAACCAACACAAAGACCGTGTCCGTGTGTCTGTGTCCTCGTCCATCCCCTTATTCAGCTCTTCACACCAGCAGATTCTTGTGTCCAAGTCAGACACGGATACAAAACTCAACGAATTCTGGTGTCCGACAAGCCAGACACGATATAAATACAAAGTCTAACCTAGGCTCTGGCCGACGCCGGTGAGCGCCATGTCTCCCAGTCCGCCACCATCAACAGACCTCCCCTCTGCGCCCGTATCTCGATCCATCACCATGCGCAGCGATCCGCCGTTGTTCCCTTCCCTGAGTGCCACACACGCTGCTTCACCGCGTCGTCCGGACCGTGCTCTGACCGCCTCCGGTCAACTGTCGACATTTACCCTCCGCCACACCATGCGAGCTGCCGCAGCCATCTCGACGGGACCACCACCGAGCTCCGCGTCCGTGCTCCCCGCAGGCGAGCCTGGCACCGATATATCCGGAGCATACGAGCCACAATGGCTTGACCCATACTCTGTCGAGGCGCTTTGCCACCGGACAGAGTCGATGAGCGTCTCCCTTGACCGCCCCTGTCGACCAGTAGGTGAAACCCTCTTTCCCCTTTCTGCGGCTTCATCGACACATCTGGCCGATTCGGTAGTACAATCTGCCACCGTCGAGCGCCAGCCTCGTGCCTTTCCACCGGCGACCCACTGACGGCCCGTCGCGTACTCGCTCCCAGCAGCGCGAGCAACTGTCCTCCCGGCTGCCTACCACGCGGAGCCCTCCGTGCGCCCCTCCGAGTTCAGCTGCGCCGTCACGGGCACGACTCTCCTCCGCGGTGCCTCTTCCCCGCGAGCGCCGATACCCCGTGCCCGCGTCTTCCTCCGCCCGAGCCCTCTCTGACCCAGCGGACTCATGATGGGCCACCTCGTCCACCTTTAGATCCGACGGCTCTGTGCACCTTGCCGCCATCCGGCGAACGGCGTCCTCCAGACCGGAGACCAGACCAGCTCTATGTGCACCGTACCGGACCCGTCGCGTCCCCACAGACTGAGCAGCCTGTGCGTCACCGCTCGAGTGACACCGCTCCGCCGTACGACTGCCATGACAGAAGCCGAGCGCCGTGCGCTCAGCCGCGCTTCCCCAATTTCGGTGAGGTTTTTCCCCCTTCCCTCCTTCCTTCTCTCGTTTTTAATGTGGGCTGCTCTCTCTCTCTCTCTATTTTGACTCGGTTGAAGAGAGTAATGATGAGTTTACTCTTTACTTTATTATAAATGCCATGGGAAGTGGGAACAAAGGGCTGTGAAGACTAATAAATTGAGTATATTTATATTCTATTCTTATTAGTAGTATAATATTTGAGTTAGTATTGTAGTCATTTTTAAGTTTCTGTTAGTATGATTTTAATTATTATTATTATTATTATTATGATTTTAATTATTATTATTATTATTATTATTATTGATATTGTTAATGTTATTTTCATCATTAAGTGTTACTGATTTTAATTAAATATTTCTAACTTATTTTGTAACAAAATAATAGTATTGGGCTTGGCCCTACATTTATTTTCAAATTGGGTTTAGCCCTACAAATGATTTTCTTGGCTTTCAAAGTATTTTAACTAAAATTATTTAACTAGCAAAATATAGTTTTCTAGTATTATAAAATATTTTCTAAAGTTATATATATTTATTAATACAAAATTTTCCTTAATTTCTAACTTGATCGTGACTAGTCATAAGTTCTAATTTGTTGTGATTCTGACCACTACATGTTGACCCTAGGCTAATCTAACCATTCTGGACTCGATGGAATAATCCGTTCCATCATTAGAGGTCGACTTGTGTAGTTATGACCTCCGCGACTACCTTGGACCCAACGACAATATCAGTTTCACCAGCTAAGGACCTCAGGCAAGTACACATTCTGATTGCTTTTTGATTCATAGTAGACTTTTTATTTCATGTTTATACATATGTCTTGCTGCTTGTTGACACGCTCGTCACACGGAGCAGTCGGAAGAAAAAATATCTTAGTAGACATGTGGACTACCCAGAACTATCTTCCGTGTCTTTCGTGGAGAATAGCAGCCGCACACGACACGTGCAGGGTGCCGGATTTACCCCCTAGCCGTTCATATGTCAAAACGGATATTTTACACCACATAGGTAGTTGTATTTTATTTATTTTCCTTTTTCTCCACCGTGCTATGTCATCAGTACCTTCTAGTTTTTATCTCTCATATGTTACTTTCATGTCTTGTTAATTCTATTGTGTTCTCGTATTGTCGTCGGTTTGTGTGCTTGTTCCATTCCTGACTGGAAACCAACATTTTCATGTTAGCTGTGGCTTCACTTAGCTTGGGAGATACGGGTGTACTTGCAGACAAAAACCTAGAAATTGGATAGAAGTTATATCATTTCCATTAATTGTAAAACTTTGTTTTTTCCTTTAAATGTAAATATTGTAAATGTTGTAATAAATCTAGAAATGTGAAAGAGCAATAAATGTTATTCTTTTGTGATTTTGAGCATCTTCGCCGTGACAGCGTTTTACCGTCGACTCTGCGGCGTAGGCTGGCTTGGACACGTCTCGTATCCGAAAAGCGGGTGCGGGTCGTGACACCTGGATTAGTCCTCCACGAGAGAAACCAGGTTAAAAACGACCGTGTTTGCATATGCTCTTTTGATCTTTTTATTTCTGCATTTACTACTCTGATTATTTACTGTTCGTGAAAAGAGTTTAATTTTTATTTGGCCATTATTGTTATAAACTCTATTCACCCCCTCTAGAGTTACCTACCTATTCTTCAATTGGTATTAGAGCTTTGTTCTCTTAACAAGGACTAACATCCTAGAGCTGATCTATGACAACTACATAATCTATATTTTCCAACCATGGTGAAGGACAGTCCACTCATAGGCCATCCCTATTTGATGGAACCAACTACACCTATTGGAAAACTAGGATGAATTTCTATCTCAAGTCTCTAGACTTTGACCTGTGGACTATTGTCACCGATGGTTACAAAAAGCCTGCCAGAATAGTTGTCGAGGGAGATCTTACCAAAAAATCCAACGACAAATATTCTGACGAGGAAAAGAAATAGGCGAGTCTCGATGCTAGAGCTATTAATGCTCTTTTCTATGCAATAGACATGAATAAATTTAACAGGGTCTTGACATGCACCACCTCGCACGAAGTATGGAAGCTTCTGGAAGTGACGTATGAAGGAACCACTCAAGTCAAGGAATCTAAGATCAGTCGTCTAACTCAAGAATACGAGGCGTTCAAGATGAAGCCGAATGAGATGATCACCAAAATGTTCACAAGGTTCCTTGACGTCATCAATCCTCTATCATCTCTTGGCAAACAATACTCTAATCATGAGAATATCCTCAAGTTACTTAGGGGGCTACCGAAGATCTGGAATCCTAAGGTAACAACAATTATAGAAGGCAATGATCTCACCAAAATATCTATGGAAACTTTGATAGGAAAGCTGATGACCCACGAGCTTGAACTCAAAGACTTCGACGAACCGGCTCTAAAGGCAAAAGAGATTGCCCTAAAAGCTCATCGTCGAAGGGCTGATCCTGAAGAGACTGACAATGACAATTCAGAAGGTAATGATCAAGCTCTTCTAGTCCGCAACTTCAAGAAGTTCCTTCATTTCAATCGAAGGAAGAAGGAACAACAAGAAGACGCCGAGGAAGAACCAACTTGCTACGGCTGCAAAAAGACTGGACACGTTCGAAAGGACTGTCCCTTCACAAAGAAAGGTAATAAATATAAGAAGCCCTACAAGAAGCCTTCTTCGAGAAAGTACACCAACACTAGTATTTGGCACGAAACCAAAGCCAGTGATTCTGAGGAAGAAGATGACTCTCCTCGAGATACTGCTAATGTCTGCCTAATTGCAACATCCAAGAAGGTAACTAGCGAAACTCTTAATGACTTTACATTTGATGAACTTGGCAATACATTTAATGACTTACTAAATGACCACAAGAAAATCATTAGTAAATATAAGCATGCCAAGGAGAAAATCAAAGGCTATGAAATAGAGATTCAAAATCTTTCTTCCTTACTTGGTAATGTTAGAGACACTCCACCCACGGAAGTCACTGATGAGGTTTCCAAGCTTAAATTAAGCTTATATGATGCCGAAATACTTATTGAAAAGCAAACACGTGAGATCTCAGCACTCAACAAAGAGCTTGCTGAAGAAAAGAACAAACACAAGATCTCTATTGCTATGACTGATGGTTTGAATGCTAAGTGCAATGAACTGAATGCTGTCTCTAAGAAATTGGAGATCAGATTGGGGAAACAAGTTGCTCAACCTCAAACCCAATCACACAACACACAAAACATAAGACCACTAATAGTAGTAAAATACGTCACCCACATGTAGCACGTAACCATGCTTATATGTACACGTACTCCTATGCAGCATGTAAACTACATGCACGTAGACATTATTCTCAATCTACTCATAACTATTATCCTGCTGCTGCACATAGTCACTATCCTGTTTCACATAACTATCACCATACTGCACATAGACATAACTATTATCCTGTTGCTACATATAGTCACTATCCTGCTGTCCTACATAACTATCACCATACTGCATATAGACATCACTATCAACCTGCTCCTAACACAAATATGCATGCTACTTGCACATACTGTGGATTGCATGGTCATATCTCACCACAGTGTAGAATTCAGAAATTAGTTGATATTAATCTATATGCATGGGTACCGAAGACTAACATTTCAGGACCCACAAGAACTTAGGTACCAAAGGTCACATCTACTCGTGATGTAGGTGGACATTCCTTCCTCAACTAAAAGCAAGTGGATTCTCGATAGTGGATGTTCGCGATATATAACGGGAGACATAAATCTTTTCGCATCACTATCGATAAAGAGGGAAGGATATGTATCCTTCGGTAACAATTTAAAGGGCTACATCATAGGTAATGATACTATTGGTTATCCTCCTTCTCCTGTAATAAAGGATGTTTGCTTAGAGACCGAGTTAAAGCATAACCTGCTCAGCATAAGTCATCTTGCTGATCATGGATATGATATTAACTTTGGACATAATAAATGCTATATTTATGATAGGTCAACATGAGACATAGCTTTTGAAGGGAGAAGATAACATTTATATTTTCTATCTATCTAGAAATACTAACAGTGCAGGAAGATGCCTCTACGCCCACAAGGATGAAAGACTGTTGTGGCACCAGCGTCTTGGTCATGCCAATATGGATACCATATCCAGGCTAGCGACAAAAAAGCTAGTGAAAGGTCTGCCCGACATCATATTCAAGAAGGACACGGTATGTTCCGAATGTGAACTGAATAAGGCAACTAAATCTTTATTTAAATCCATAAACACTGTAAGTACTACTAGACCCTTGCAATTACTACACATGGACTTATTTGGTCCTAGTAGAGTAGCCAGTCTCAGGGGAAAACTCTATGCTTTTGTTATAGTAGATGATTTTTCAAGATTTACTTGGGTTTTCTTCCTTTCAAACAAAAGCGATGCTATTTCTGTTTTCAAAATCTTTGCCAAAAAGGTCCAAAACGAAAAAGGCTACATGATTACTCGAATCCGAAGTGATCATGAAGGAGTGTCACGCCCCAGAACCAGAATACTGGAGAGCGGGGGCGAACATAGCCAGCTACGTATATTGAAATGGAAACCACCTCGCTATACGGTCACGGCTGTCTAGATATGAGGGTTTACTACAAGCCAACGGTCTCTTAAGGTCAAGCCTATTGTCTCAATCTTAAGCAAGTAATATAATTACAAGACGTTAGACCACCAAATATACAATAAAAGGCGTCCCAAATATTACATATTCGGCTGATCATGAAGCTAGTCGTACAAAATGCGAGGACTAGCAAGAGTTAAGTCATACATGATCAACCCTAGGATTTGTTAATCATGTTTACAGCCCGTAGGCAGACAGTAAGTAAATGTGCATCGAGCTAACAGGTGCTCGTCGGCTAAACGCCTCAAAAGAATAATTTTACAATAGAGTGAGTAAAACAAAATAGGAAACCCACTCGTAGCTCGGATTCCTTATAGTCGCCACCATCGGGCTGGAGGTTCGGTAGATCCTCGGGTGCTGCTCCGAAATCTGGCCACACAAAACCAGCTGGGTCAAACCCCAGAAAGAGCAAGTGCCACAAAGGAGGCCACAAAATAAGAACAAAACCAGCATATCAGAACATAAGAAAATGGAAGGAAAGTACAGGTAATAAAAGTACAGCAGGACAATAAGCGACTAGGGACATAGAACCATTCCGGGAGCCAGATTACAACCCGTAAACCAAACAAGGACCGGGGTTGTAACCCTTCGCCTGAATAGTACTTGTCCCTATCCATTTATTGTTAAGATAAGTAAAACAATCATGTACAGGAGTACCAGGTATAGGGACTTAGACGAGACTTAGACCAGGCTGGACACCATCCATTCACAAGCGGCCAAGCAATTACTACGGCTTACTACTTTAACTAACTAGGGTTATCACAAGCCTAATTACTAACAAGATGCAATAAGAATTTTCCAGTCCCAAGCCCTGTAGACTATCCAGTTATCCTTCCGCGGGTTGAGAGTATGGTTGAGTACATCGCCCAGGAGACGATATACCCTTAGGTGACTTAGAGGTGCAACACATGACAGTGTGCTGGAAATGTGCTCTACTCGTCGGCAAGCTACAAGTCCAATTAAGGCGCCCAGATAACGAAATTGCCTGTGACTGGAAATTCTCCATGTTCTAGTTCGATCTAATCATTAGCCTAATCCATATTAGCGCGAATCCCTGGCCGTGGTACCCAGGAAGTCATGTCCTAGACATGATGCAAGACAAGACAAGTGGATTGCACAAGCAAGCAAGCAGGAACACCCACGGTGTCAGAGTTAGTTACAAGAGTCAAGTTAGCCTTCACAACGGCATCAAGTCAAGTCAAGTTACGAGTCAAGAGTGCGCCGCCATGGGCCACTATCAAGTTATCTGGTTACCGAGATAATTCATGAGTCACAGGTTACAAGTCAAGTGTGTACCCCATCGGGTCACTATTAAGAAGATCAGAGGTACTAAAATCATACTTCACAGAATCAGGAAAACTTTAGTCATAAGCAAAATCATCAAAAACCGTGCCAGGTCGTGTTGGGTCAAGATAGTCGTGCTGTGTGGAACAAGATCTCAAAACCCAACCCACAAAAGAAAAGCCAAGTCCAAGAAATAAACCTAACCATTATGGACAAGTGGGTTGCGCAGAGGGTGGATGGCGCAGGGGTCAAGTACGCCGGGGGCAGATGGCGCAGGTGGCCAAGTGCGCCGGGGATGGATGGCGCAGGGGTCAAGTGCGCCGGGGGCAGATGGCGCAGGGGGCCAAGTGCGCCGGGGATGGATGGCGCAGGGGTCAAGTGCACCGGGGGTAGATGCGCAGTTCGCCAAGGGGTAAGTTGCGCTGGTCAGTACTGCGCTAAAGAGCGCTGGCCGAGGGGAATGCACGGTTCAGCACTGCGCTAAAGAGCGCAGGCTGAAGTCTTCTTCTCCAGGCCGAGAAGAAGCCTCAAGAACACCAAAAGTTTAATTCTTCATATCTTGGCCAAATCAAAATGAAATCTGGATTTTCAAAGTTCTAACTTGTGTAAAATTGAATTCTCTTCCATATGGAAGCATCAAAACAAGCAAAAATCAAAGTTTGATAGATCAAAACCAAGAATTTCCGAAAATATTTAAAACTTAGATCTAGAACAATGGAGACTCCAAATCATAAAATGCCAAGTTCTAATGTTGCTCTCTATGGCCTAATCTAGCTAATGGACAAATAAAACGTAGATTTGGTGGCAAGGTGCACTTGTCTATGGGTGGAGTGTTGTGTGGAAGAAGGAAGAAGATAGAAAATTAATGGAAGTGTAATGAGGAGAGTGAAGGTTGTTGGAGATATTTAATGAAGGTGGGTTGTGGTGGAATGAGGGTGGAGTATAGGTTAGAGTATTCCATGGGGTTTTAAAATCAAACCAACTCAAACCAAACCAATTAAAACCGAGCCGAGCCGAAACCCAAAATACGAGAAAACTCAAAATTCTACAAGTCGGGAAAAATAAAATACATGCCAAAATCCAATTACGAGTATTAATACGAAATACGGGAAACGGGGTTGACAACTCTACCTACCTTAAAAGAATTCCGTTCTCGAAATTTAATCAAGGAGCTAGAGATTGCCACGACAAGCTACACTAAGCACCAACAACTACACTAAGCAAACTCCATCATACAATCATACATGCAATCAAGAAACGAAAAGCATAAGGCATAAGAAAGACATTATACCTTACGAGTCAAACAGATAGGGATATCGCGATCGGATATCATCCTCACGCTCCCACGTTGACTCACCTAGAGAGTGATGACCCCAAGCAACACAGACTAAGCTAATAGTCTTGTTCTTGAGTATCTTCTCCCTCCGGTCCAAAATAGACACGGGCTTCTCCTCATACGAAAGGTTGGTACCAACAACCAATTCCGAATGGTCTAGGATATGGCTCGGGTCCGGGACGTACCGTCGTAATTGGGACACATAGAATACATCATGCACCTCACTTAGCGACGGCGGAAGAGCAAGACGATAGGATACATCCCCTACTCGCTCCAGGATATCTAACGGCCCTATATACCTAGGACTAAGCTTTCCCCGTACGCCAAAGCGAATGACGTCGCGGTTAGGCAAGATCCTAAGGAATACATGGTCGCCGATAGCAAACTCTAAGGGACGCCGATGGGCATCGGCCCAATGTCGCTGGCGGTCTTGGGTAACTAGAAGATGATCCTTGACTCTTCTGACTACTTCAACTGTCTGGGCAATCATTTCTGGACCGAGCATCTGCCTCTCTCCAACATCGTCCCATGCTAGCGGGGACCTGCACTTCCTACCATACAGAGCTTCGAACGGAGCCATCTGAATACTGGCCTGGAAACTATTGTTGTACGAGAACTCCACCAGTGCAGGTGATCTTCCCACGACCCACCGAAGTCAAGTGTACATGACCGTAACATATCCTCAAGTGTCTGGATGGTGCGCTCTGACTTGCCATCTGTCTATGGATGATATGCTGAGCTAAACTGAAGGTGAGTTCCCAAACTCTCTTGCAGGCTGCACCAAAAGTGTGACGTAAACCTTGAATCTCGGTCCGAGGTGATACTAACGGGCACACCGTGAAGCCTGACAATCTGCCTGAGATACATCTCTGCCAACTGAGCCGTTGACTGCCCAACTCTGAATGGGAGAAAATGAGCCACCTTTGTGAGCCGGTCAACTATAACCCAAATAGCATCTCGACCAGCCGAGGATTTAGGCAATCCAGTAAAAAAATCTATGGTCACATGCTCCTACTTCCATTCTGGAATTGGCAAGGGCTGAAGAAGTACAGCAGGCCTCTGATGTTCAGCTTTAACCTGCTAGCAAACCAAACACCGAGAGACAAACCGGGCTATCTCCCTCTTCATGCCATTCCACCAGAAATGCTGACGAATATCACGGTACATCTTCGTGCTACCGGGATGAATAGAATACTGCGAACTGTGAGCTTCTGCCATAACTTCCTGTCCGATATCTCCACTAGGTGCACAAAGACGAGTGCCGTACCGAAGTGTACCATCTTCATGAATGCACAACTCTGGTCTTCTTCCTTCCTCACACTCTGCTCTGAGCCGCTGAATCTTAGAATCTGTAGACTGCGCCATCCGGATTCTCTCAACTATGCTGGACTGAACCTGTAGACTGGCCATCAATGCCACACTGGTAGGAAGAACCACCTCAATTCCCATCTTCTAAAAATCTGCCAATAACTCTGGTTGCGCCGTTAGGAGGTAAACTCCGGCTCTACGGCTCAACGCATCTGCTACAACGTTGGCCTTCCCTGGATGATATTACAAGTCCATATTATAGTCTACCAATAGCTCGAGCCATCTTCTCTGCCGCATATTAAGGTCCTTCTGTGTGAAAACATACTTCAGGCTCTTGTGATCTGTAAATATCTCCACTCTATCTCCGTACAAGTAGTGCCGCCAAAGCTTGAGTGCAAACACTACTGCTGCCAGTTCCAAGTCGTGGGTCGGGTAATTCTTCTCATGATTACGAAGTTGACGTGAAGCATAAGATATTACCTTCCCATGCTGTATCAAGACACACCCCAATCCTCTGCCTGAAGCGTCACAATAAACTGTGAATCCTTCGGTCCCATCTGGAAGTGTGAGAATGGGAGCCGTTATCAAACCTCGCTTCAACTTTTCAAATGATTCCTGACACTCCGCTGTCTAAGCGAACTTCACATCCTTACGGGTCAACTGGGTCATCGGCGCTGAAATTCTTGCAAAATCTGAAACGAATCGTCGGTAGTAGCTGGCCAATCCAAGGAAGCTGCGAACCTCTGCCACTGAGCTAGGTACTGGCCATGACTCGATAGCCACAATCTTCTGGGGATCCACTTTCACTCCTTCTCGAGTAATGATGTGACCCAAGTACGAAATGCGATCGAGCCAGAACTCGCATTTGCTGAACTTGGCGTACAACTGATGCTCTCTAAGCATCTGGAGGACGATTCTGAGATGCTGCTCAGGCTCTGCTTCGCTCTTGCTGTAGACCAGGATATCATCCAGGAACACGATCACGAACTGATCCAAGTAAGGCATGAAAATACGATTCATGAGGTCCATGAATACGGCTTGCGCATTGGTCGCTCCAAAGGGCATAACAAGGAACTCCCAATGTCCATACCTAGATCGGAAAGCTGTCTTCGGGATGTCCTGCTCTCTAACTCTGATCTGGTGGTATCCTGACCGCAAGTCTATCTTCGAAAATACCGAAGCCCCTTTGAGTTGATCAAATAAGTCATCTATCCTCGGGAGAGGGTATCTATTCTTGATTGTCACTGAGTTCAAGGTACGATAATCTACACATAACCTGGACATACCATCCTTCTTTTTCACAAGAAGCATCGAGTCTCCCCAAGGCGATCCACTTGCACGAATGAATCCCTTGGTCCTGAGTTCTTCAATCATCTTGTACAAAATCTCTAGCTCTGAAGGCGCCATCCTGTAGACTCGCTCTGATACTGGTACGGTTCCGGGGATCAAGTCTATAGTAAACTCGATCTCCCGCTCTGGCGGCATCCCTGGAAGTTCTTCTGGAAAGACATCTGGAAACTCTTTAACTATCCTGGGCAACTGCTCTGCTGCTACTGCCATCCGCAACACTGGAGAAGATGGCTGCACTGCGCCTCTGGAAAATGAGAACTCTGGCTCGCCTGGAATGCTGAAAACAACCCTGCCACCATGGCAGTCTATCCTAGCATACTGGTTCCTCAACCAATCCATGCCTAAGACTACATCATAGTCTGCCATAGGGAATTCTATAAATCTAGCGGGGAACTCTCTACCGCTAACTATGATCCGACACGAGGAAAACACTCGATCTACTCCCACAAGACCATTACCAGTAAGTATATTAAGCCTCACTGATAATGACTCGGGCTCCAATCCTATCCGTGTCGTGAATCATACAGACATGAATGAATACGATGCACCAGAATCAAATAATACTAATGCTGGAGAGGAGTTGACGAGAATAGTACCTGCCACTACCTCACCTGGTGCAACTTCATCTTCCATAGTCATCATCATGGCCTGACCTTGTCCTCTAGCTGTGGGTCCCCTCTGCTGGAAACCTCTCTGCCTGTTCTTCACTTGGGCTTGGGTATACTGCTGCTGGTTCTGCTGGTGAAACGCCTGGGCCTGAGGCAACAATGGCCTCGGGTACTGCTGCTGCTGCATAGGTGCTGGTCCCCTAACCGATGGACTGGTTAGGATGGAAGAGGTTGAACTACCCCTACTCGGGCAGGCTCCTATCTTGTGATCTGCCGTTCTACAAGCCAGGTACGATCCTTGCGCCCTATGACAATCTGCCACCATATGGCCTGGCTTCCCGCAATGTGAGCATCCCATCGCGGAAGTCTGCTTCTGCTTCTGCTGCTGCGGGTACGTCGGGGTCGAATGCTGAACCGACGTTACTGAGGCCGACCGCCTCGGAGTTCCAATAGTCAAACTCTTAGCTGCCGGGGCTGGAGCTGATGATTGGTGCATCTGACTGTGGGACCGCTTCCTACCTCCGGTCCTATCCACGATTCTTTGGGAGGTGTACTCATGCCTCCTAGCTGCTCTTAATACTGCATCGAACGTCTGATGCTCGAACTGCTCGACTGCCAACAAGATCTCCAAATGCAGTCCCTGCTGGAACCGCTGGGCCCTATCAAACTCGTTTACCACCAAGGTGGGGGCAAACCTACTAAGTCTAGAAAACTCAGATGCATAACTGTCGACCGTTCTGCCTCTTTGCTTCAAGTTGGTAAATCTTGTCTGTAGGTCGTACCGAGCTACAGCATAAAAATACTTCGTCTGGAATCTCTCTCTAAATACTGCCCAAGCAATAGGTGCCATTAATCCCATGGCTTGTGCCGCCCACCAACTGCGAGCTAAGTCCAGCAACTGTAGCCGTACCACGGCCACCTTCTCATTCTTAGGTATTCTAGCTGCCTCCAGAATCACCTCGATATCCTGAAGCCAAGCGTCCGCGGCAATCGCATCTTCACTGCCGTCGAAGAAGGGAGGGTTCAAGCGCTTAAAGCTGTTGGCCGCGCTGTTCCCTGGGTGACCGCCTCTGGTCAAAGCATCTGCCACTACCTGGTGCAAGGCGTCTCCTCTGCGATCTTGGGAAGCTATCAAGGTCCTGATGAGACCTACCAAAGTGCCATCATCCGGCTCGGCAGGCTGAACGGGCTGAACTGGGGGCTCTCCTCCAGTAGGCACAACTCTGGAGGCTACTCCGGAGTGCTGGGCTTGATCTCCGGGCTGCTGGTCCGCAGGAGTTGCTCCGCCTTGCTGATCGGCTGGTTCATGAACAATACTGCTGAAGAAAACGACATAGGAAACAATAAGGAAGGACCAGGACAGATCAACGATACAAGCATGTGATCAGGTCAAGATTCCAGAGATTCAGAAGATATGAACGGAGATCAAGGACGAGTACTGATTGAGACATCTATTCGGTAAACCCTCATATTTCTTGAATGCCAAGACCTGCATGGGCCACCACTTAAACCATGTCACGCCCCAGAACCAGAATACTGGAGAGTGGGGGCGAACATAGCCAGCTACGTATATTGAAATGGAAACTACCTCGCTATACGGTCACGGCTGTCTAGATATGAGGGTTTACTACAAGCCAACGGTCTCTTTAGGTCAAGCCTATTGTCTCAATCTTAAGAATCAGGAAAACCGCAAGGTGCACTTGCCTATGGGTGGAGTGTTGTATGGAAGAAGGAAGAAGATGATAGAAAATTAATGGAAGAGTAATGAGGAGAGAGAAGGTTGGTAGAGATATTTAATGAGGCTGGATTGTTATAGAATGAGGGTGGAGTATAGGTTAGAGTGTTCCATGGGGTTTTAAAATCAAACCAACTCAAACCTAACCAATTAAAACCGAGCCGAGCCGAAACCCAAAATACGAGAAAACTCAAAATTCCACAAGTCGGGAAAAATAAAATACATGCCAAAATCCGATTACGAGTATTAATACGAAATACGAGAAATGGGGGTGACAAGAAGAATTCAAAAATTCTGATTTTGAAAAGTTTTACGAAATAAATGGTTTTGATCATGAGTTTTCCTGTCCTAGAACTCCTCAACAAAATGGTGTTGTGGAGCGGAAGAATAGACTCTTGGCGATATGGCTAGAGTCGTATTGAATAAATTTTTATTTTTGAAATATTTTTGGCAGAAGCTGTCAGTACAGCGTGCCATGTTTTAAATATGGTGCTTATTCGACCTATTTCGAAGAAAACACCCTATGAGCTTTGGTTTGGTAGGACTCCTAATGTCTCATATTTTAGAGTGTTCGGTTGTCGCTATTTTATCCTAAATACCAAAGACAACTTAGGCAAGTTTGATGCCAAAGCTGACGACGGTATTTTTTTTGGATATGCTGCCAAAAGTAAGGGATATAAAGTGTTCAACAAACGCTCAATGATTGTAGAAGAATCTACTAATGTGACTTTTGATGAAAAAAATAGTATAGCAGCTATCCCCGACGATGATGTTGAACCACTAACTTCTACGCCGATGAATACCACCCCTGCAACCAATTCTCTGAAGGGCTTACCGAAGATGTTCGAGTTCAAGCCATCACACCCAGAAAACTTGGTAATAGGTGAGGGATCATGCGGAGTAAGTACTCGATCATCATTAAGAGATTCTATTGCTAGCACTGCTTTTATTTCGCAAATTGAGCCTAAAACTGTTTTAGAAGCTTTTAATGATGAATTTTAGATTTCCGCTATGCAAAAAGAACTCAACCAATTCAAAAGAAGCCAGTTCCTGGAAGTTGTTCCTAAACCAGCTAACCATTCGATTATTGGTACTAAATGGGTTTTTTTATAACAAAGTAAATGAAGATGGTTCAGCCACTCGCAACAAAGCTCGTCTAGTAGCTTAAGGATACAACCAAGAGGTAGGTATCGACTACGATGAGATGTATGCTCCGGTTGTAAGACTTGAATCCATTCGGATGCTTTGTGCCTTTGCAAACTTTCAGAATTTTAAACTTTTGAAATGGATGTCAAAAGTGCTTTTCTGAATGGTTTTATTAAGGAGAAAGTTTTTGTAAAATAACCCCCTGGTTTTGAAAATCACAAATTTCCCGACCATGTTTTCAAACTTAAGAAAGCGCTATATGGCCTCAAATAAGTCCCCAGAGCTTGGTATGAACGCCTAAGCAATTTCTTGCTATATAAAGGTTTTTAAAAAGGGAATATTGACACTACACTTTTTATCAAAAGTTTTCAAGACACCATTCTTTTAGTTCAAATTTATGTTGATGATATCATATTTGGGTCCACTAATAAAAATCTATGCCAAGATTTTGCTAAGTGTATACAGAATGAATTTGAGATGAGCATAATGGGGGAGCTCACCTACTTCTTTGGATTGTAAGTCGAACAAACTTTGCAAGGAACATTCATCAGCCAGTCAAAATACAAAAAGGATATGCTGAAGAAGTTTGATCTTGACAACGTCAAACCAATCAGCACTCCCATGGCTACCACGACCAAGCTGGAACCTGATGAAAGCGGCAAACCTGTTGACCAACGTAAGTATCGAGGTATGATTGGTAGTCTACTTTACCTAACTGCTAGTCGTCCCGATATTATGTTTAGTGTTTGTCTGTGTGCTCGCTATCAAGCTAGTCCTAAGGAATCACACATGTCCACCATTAAACGTATCTTTCGATACCTTAAGGGTACTGTTATAGTGGGCTTGTGGTATCCCAAATCTACATCCTTTGACCTTATTGGTTATTCAGATGCTGATTTTACCGGATGCAAAGTCGACCGTAAAAGTACAAGCGATATGTGTCATTTATTAGGCAAGGCTCTAGTCTCTTAGTTTAGCAAGAAGCAAAATTCTGTCGCACTATCCACAACAGAAGCTGAACACATCGCAGATGGTCGTTGTTGTGCACAAATTCTGTGGATGAAGCAAATCCTTGCAGACTACAACCTATCTTTTATGCACATTCCTATATTCTGTGATAACACTAGTGCTATCAACCTTACTAAGAACCCTATATGTCACTCACGTACGAAACACATTGAACTTCGTCACCATTTTTTGCGTGATCATCAACAATAGGGCACTATAAATTTAGAATTTATTGACACTGATCATCAGCTGACAGATTTCTTTACTAAACCACTATCCGAAGAGCGATTCAACTTTCTTTGTCGTGAATTAAGAATTTTGGATGAAACGGTTATTCATTAAATTGGCCTGCGTAAATATCGATTATGTCATGTTTCTTTATGATGACTTTGCTATGGGTACAAGCCGAAAGGGTCCTTCTGACAACAAGGCATAAAATCCTAAGCGACGCAGTGCACTAGTCTTCGGACTACCGCTAGCTGGGATCCGGCCCCTACAGCTACCCCATGGCAGTTTTATCGTAATAATTTATGTCATAAATCCTTGTTTATTATATGGTTCAATTTCATTTATAACTTGCTTAATTCGGATTTTCTAACTTCATTTACATTTACTCCATTCAATGTACATTTGCAATTTTCTAACTTGGCCATTTACTTTTTTCAATCTTTATTACTCCTATCCATTTTTCTCCAACTTGGCAATTTTCTAAACTGTTTTCAGTTCTGGCCAGAACTCGGGCCGAACTCTGCCTCATACAAAGTTCAGGCCGAATTCGGTCTGGTCATTCCAGAACTTCCAGTTGCGCTCAGCCATCCATCCTTTTTGATCCTACGGTCCAGGATCCACCCGACCAGCCGAACCCCCTTTCATATATTCGGGTTCTCCCTCTCTCTCCTCTCCATTGCCTCCTCTAAAACCTCTCATACTTCATCCTCTCCAAACCCTAATCCTAGAATTCTCAATCTAGTATGGTTTTCTTCCCCAAACTCAAGGAGGATAGCTTTTGCATCATTCTCTTCCATATTCCACTAATCTTTTGAGGTATAACTCTTTCTTTATCTCCATCTCAATTTCAAATTTTCTTTCATTGTTCAATGTCACCTAGGTTGTTCAATAGAGGAAAGAGGGCTAGAACCGAGGGTGCTTCCTCATCGAACCCTCCTCCTCGAGATGATCAACCTATTCATCCACTTTTCAATCCACCACAACCTAATGACCCCAATACATTCGATGATCGAATTTTTGTTTCATTGGACGCATCAAATGAATGGTTCAATAATTTTTGTTCACGACCAGTGTGCGCGGGTCATCCCGTCAACTTCATTATATTTTCTCGTTATGACTCATTATTTCATGATCTTTGTCTTGATGAGTTAGTTTCTACAACTTCACTTATTTACTTGAATGCGATTCAAATGTTTTACTATTTACTGCAATCTCATATTTGATGACACACGAATATATTCTCGTGTTGTCGGAATTGACATCTCTTTCGATGATTTTAAACTTGCGGAATATCTCGAGATTTCGGAACCCAACTCTTGGGAAAAACTTATCGATGCACGCAAGTTTCAATTTCCCGATGGGTCGTCCCTTGGGAGTTTTAAGGACTATTTGTGTACTCCAAGCACATGTCCACGCAAGTTACTTGCAAAATTCCTTAACCCATATTTCTACGCGCTTCATCATATCGTCTTCTCCACGATCTTGCCCAAAGCGGGATCGACTGATGAAGTTTCATATTTTTAGATTTCTGCTTTGTATCACCTTCACTTCCATGTCCCGTTCAACCTTCCACGCACTATGATGGACTGGATGATTAGTGCAAGGAAGAGGCCTCGATCATTGGTCTATGCTCTCTATTTGTCGATAGTTTTTCGTACATTTCATGTTACTCTCGATAGTGCCAGTTCCTTCCAGCCCCTGCCTTTCTGTCTAAGGCAAGGCGGATTCAGACATCTATCGAGTCTTTCGCTGAGTTCGAGCATTCTGGTTCTGATGCTCAGGCTGATGCACCTGCTCTTGGACAACCTGCGCCCGAGCCTCCTGCTACTCTCGAGTCTATCCAGACCATGCTTCGCGATCGTTTTATGTTGGAGGACGACCACTGGACCCCGCTCGACTATCGTACCACTTTACAGATGACTGCCATCAGCGACTCATTGTATGACATCCGGTACACCATGTATCGACATCCCTCTATGCTACTTCCTATGGAGCGGGATCCATCTCGTGCCGGGTACCGTATCGACAACCCTTGGGTCATGCGATGTCTGGATCTGGATGCAGCTTTTGTGGATCCTCATCGTTCTAATACTGATCCATCTGACGCCGCTGGACCATCTCGCGCTCCATGATAGATGTGGTTCCGTACCTGCTGCTACTGCTGATGATCTTATTTAGTTTTTATGCATTATGGACTTATGATTATGTAGTTTGATTTTCTTGTATGAGTACACTTTTTGTTTCTGCGGATCTTTAGATTTTATTTGCAGTTATTATATCATTATTATTGTGTGCTTGACAGTTAATATTTTATACAGTCTTCTGCCGGTCTGTGTTTGATATTCATATTTGCTATGCATCATTGATAAATGCCAAAAGGGGGAGATCTATTTGATATACATATTTCTATCATATTGTGTGATATCTATATTTTGGAGAAGATTATGTATATTAGGATAAGGAACATTGGCTTACAGAGAAGCTTTGTTTATGGGAGAGCTATTATTACGGAGGAGCTACTGCTTCTATGCATGACTACTACTTGTGTCCAGGTATGAACATTGAATATACAAATATTATTTTGTCAATTATCAATATGGGGGAGATTATTGACCCAAATTACAGTCAACCAAATATTGACTAATTGGCAATATGATACTTGTCATAATTCAATATAACACATCAAGACAGAACTCAGTGCAAGACGGACATCGACTCTCTCCTGCAGCATACTCAGTTTTAGAGTCTGTATTATTTTATATTTATTGAGTCTAGATAAATGTAAACTGAGTAGCACTGGGTATTCTTGGCTTAACCTTTATCCCTAAAACAAACCCGAAAGATCCACCAAGCCAAACTAGCCCACAAAAGCCTATTTGAACATTCTGTCCTATAGAGACAGAGTTCGGGCCGAACTCTATCCCCTAAATTACAGGACCCTAATTTTTAGGGTTTGCTATATGCTAGTTGTCCAACAACCAAAAATTTTAATTCTTGACACAGATATCTGGTCGAATTCTGCCTATCCCAACTAGTATAAATAGACCTTAGATTCTCTCATTTTCAATCATCCAATTATCTTCTCTTCTCTATAAGCCTCATACAAGCCTTAACCTTCTCATCTACTAGCCACAAGCTTCCTAAGCCTAAAAGTGCTTAGTGCTATTCAGTTAGGAGTTTGTGCAAGAGTCAAGAAAGTCGCTTGGAAAATTCCAAGCATCACCACATCGATCTTTGTAAGAAGTTGACGTGCTCTTCTGAAGAAAAGGTACGGGGTGTAACTTCTATTTCACAAATAGTGGATTTAATCCTGAGCTAGAGTTATCAGGCCTGGGCTAGTCCTCCACGGAGGAAACCAGGTTAAAAATGACTGTGTTTGCGTATGCTCTCTTGATCTTTTTATTTCCGTATTTACTACTCTGATTATTTACTGTTGGTAAAAAGAGTTTAATTTTTATTTGGCCATTATTGTTATAAACTCTATTCACTCCCTCTAGAGTTGCCTACCTGTTCTTTATTGCTTAGGATTGAAATCTACTATTTGTGAAATAGTAGTTACACCACGTGCCTTTACTCAAAAGTGCACGTCAACTTCTTACAAAGATCGTCGGGGCGACACTTGGAATTTTCTAAGCAAATTTATCTGACTCTTGCACAAACTTCTAACTGAATAGCACTGAGCACTTTTATGTTTAGGAAGCTTGGCTAGTAGATGGGAAGTTTTGGCTTGTATGAGGCTATAGGAGAAGAGAAGATGAGATGATGAGATTCATGAAAATGGTTGAAATCATGCCCTATATATACTAGTCTGGAAGGCAAAATTCGGCCAGAATTCTATCCTGAAAATTCAAAAATATGGCCGTTGTACCAGCTAGCAATTGGTAACCCTAAAAATTAGTTCCTGGAAATCAGGGGACAGAGTTCGGCCCGAACTCTGTGTGGGGACAGAGTTCGGCCCGAACTCTGCCTCCTAGGTGGCAGAATGACCTTTGGGCTTTGTTTGTCTTGGTGGATCTTGGGCTTGGTTCAGGAATTGGTCTGTTTGTATGGTAGAGCTTGGAGAGATACGTCTAGGGGTTGAGATGACATAGTGCGACTCAATGTACACATTCTTCTAGACTCAATTAATTGAAGATTATAGACTTGGAACAAATAGGAAAGCCAAGAGCCCTTTGATGACGCATTTCTTCTGATATTTGAGCAGACCTGAAGACGTCTTTTCCTTGATAGCAGTCATCCAAAAATATATAGATCTGGAAATCTGAACCCCCGATGCGAGGCCCCGGATAGGTCGCTAGGTGGTTCAGAGAAATCTTTTATATGACGTCGTCTTTGGTCCATCATTAATTCTTTATTGCCTATGTCTTGGTTTGATCATGTTTGATCATGCTTACTGCATGTCTACAAATACATGTTAGATGAGCAAAATATTTACAGTACGATACAAGCATGGCAATATGATATAGGACAATTAGGACAATGCTAAGTTTAAGTAGCAACATGATAATGAGTATATGAATATTTGTGACATCATTATGTTAAACTTAACTGATTAGCCAGATTCAAAAACATGATGTAATCATTGGGCTAACAATAATTCTATTGTGTCAAATGTGTGTAAACTTGGAAGAGTTAGCTTGTTGCCTAGATTTTATTCCATGATGGTTTTTAAAGTGGCACTCGGTCTTTCGACCACACGTATTGAGTTAAGCAAAAGTTATGCCACAGACTATCGACTCGATGTCATAGCAGGCATGTTCCCGTGGTCTCACTGCTAGTTATAGCAAGCATGTTCCCAAAGATTTATTGCCATGTTCCTACGGAGTGAAGGCTTGTCACATAGAGTATAGTTGGTTGGAGGTACCACACGAAACATGGTTAGGTCAAGTATAGCAGGAAGGCTTTGCTATAGTCGTTCCTGGGTTTCAAAAAAAGGAACATCGAAAGCTCATGCAACCGTTTGTCGCTGAGGCGGTCCCTCGTTGGGGGTCTCCAACGTGGTACGAAAAATATGGTAACACTACAAGGAGTAATGATTGTGTAGGATGGTAAGTTGAGTCGAGTCCTGCATAGTCATCAGACAACTTGTGCATAAGGGCGACGGTTCTTTGGGCGACAACCTGGGCTACAAGACCGATCCGGCCTAGGAGAAAATGCGATAGTTGTATTGGATTGTACCACACCAACGATTTGAGGCTTTCTGTAGTGTCCCGCTCCTAGCGGTTCACTATGTAAGGCTTGTGGCTTGGCTAACTCGGTCGGAACCGAGTATTGGGGAAACTTACCGTCGGCATCGAATCGATCACGGACAAGTGCATAAGAACCTTTCCAATTAATGGATCGGTTTCTCTTAAAATGCGTCCAAGAGTTTTCTCTGGATGTTTTGCTGCTGGTTTTGCTGCTTGGTTTTGATGGATGCTTTTCTGAATGATTTTCGATGATTTGATTCTTGTCCGTTTTTATCGATTTGCATAGCATTCATTCTTGAGAATTCTGAGAGAAGAGAACACAACAAGACAGATTATTAACCAAACTTTTGGTGCCAATGCAGACCGACGCGTGACTGAAGGCTAAGCGTGCAAGTGTTCCTCTCTCTCGACGATTCTCTAACGTGGTGAGTGTGGATCTCTGTGGTGGTATTGTCCCTCTCGCTATTCCTTCATGCCAACTAAATAATTGTCTTGCAACATCCGTTGATCGATATCAAGATGCTAATGCCACAAGTCAATACCACTAAGATGCTAGAGATAGAACATTGAAATGAATTGATTACACTGCAATGAACTGAACATTGAAATGATTGAATTGATGCCTAGAATGATGGTTATGAAATGCTAAGAAGGATCTTGTTGCCTATTACTTCAAATATTCTATACACACTGTGTATATCGAGTCGGACACACATTCGCCTGACCATGGACAACTTGTATACAAGGATTGAGCAATAATTTCCTCGAACGGTACAGGGGCGCCTGTACCGATTCGGCCTAGGAGGAAATAATGAAGTGCTTTGGGGAACATGAGTAATGCGAGGCATCATAGAGGCTAGCTCCCTACTGTGCTGTCATCTCATTATCTTGAAGTCCCAAATGCAAATGAATGAATGAAAAGAGTCCATATGGTTTAACAACACCAGTGGTCACATCGTGGGAATGTATGCTAATCAATGTCTTATGCAGGGGCGGTAAGTATATTATTATTATCCTGTATCTTATGCAGGAAAGCTGGATTCGGCCAATGGTAAAGTAAACATGGTTTATTGAACTACCATGTCATTTGAATTGTGATTTACTCTAAATGTTGCCTGTCCCTTATAAATTCATATCTTTAAAATGCTTGTCATTAATAAAATGTTGGTTTAGCTGAGTGGGCCAACGGGGCTCACCAGCGCATTGTTATAATGTGCTGACCCCTCCTCCACAGGTACTGGAGAAGGCTCGGGCGCACATCGTAATTAAAGCTTTCTGAACTGCTGTTTCCTTTCAAGTTGTTTTTCCTAAAGACGCACAAAGTATTGCGAAGATTTCAAAGATAGCTGCTTATATTTCAAAGTACTAAAGGGGCGTGATGTATGGAACGGGAAATTATTTCATGGCAGCCTATCAGTTGTACTTCTTTTCATGAATCAATGTAGCCGAAAAGGCATTTCAAATATTATCGAGAAAAGTTGTATTCTGACTACAATCATCAATAAAATGAATATTTTCTTCCTATTCCGCTTGCTTAATGTTTCCGCAACTGTGGCTTATTTTTCAAATGTGATGAATTGATATAAATGTGCATGTTCTAGCCTTGTACAAGTGCAACTCCAGACTTGTACGGCATCACGCCTTAGCGAGGACGATCGATTCGGCGTGAATCGAAGCAAAGCGAGCGATTCCCCGAATCGGGGCGTGACAAGTTGGTATCAGAGCACGGCTTCACTTCATCGGATTTCAAAAATAAATGTTTCAAAAAGGAAGTCTTGATGCAAATTTTCTCGATTGATGGTGTCGATAGCGCTGGCATGAAATAATGTTCCATACAATAAGCCCATAAATATTTTATGAGTGCTAATGGAATTATTTCTTTGTTGTAGAATGACCAAGGGTGATAGCTCAAAGACGAATTCATCGTCTGACCCGATTGAGAAACTGATTAAGCAAATGGAGGCTCAGAGGAAGCAGAGCGAAGCTCAACATCGTGCGCTTCAGGAGCAGCTTCAGTATCAGTTTCAGGAGCAGCTGGATGCTCAACAAAAGCAAGTTGATAGTCTAACTCAGATTGTCATCAAGCTGTCGGCCGATTCTAATGTTTCTGCAAAGGCCACAGTAACCGAGACCGTGGAGGTGCTGGCAGAGAAATCTGAGACGCCGACACGGAAGAGGACGAGCTTCAAGTTCTCTGAATTTAAAAGTTGTGACCCACCTGATTTTAATGGGAAAGAGGAGCCAGATGAGGTGATGGGCTTCTTGAACACACTGGAGGGCTATTTCCGAATGTTAGAGATTCAGGGCAGTAAGAGAGTGGAGTGTGCCGCTGTACAACTTCGTCTCAAGGCCCAGGAATGGTGAATTTCGCAGAGACAGGCACTTTGCGGAAATAGTCAGGATATAAAGATGTCTTGGGAGGCCTTCAAGCAGGCTTTCATCACTCAATTCATTCCACCCGCTGTCCGACAACGAAAAGAGAATGAGTTCATTGCACTTCGACAAGGCAGTATGTCAGTGCATGACTACGAGACAGAGTTTTTGAAGAGAGTCGCATTCGCTGGGTACATGGTACCGAATGACGACGCCAAGCGAGGAAGATTTGTGCAAGGCTTGAATGAGGGCCTAGAGCGGGATGTGCTAACTCGAAAATGTACGTCTTACCGGGAGGCGTACGAGACAGCTCTCGAGATGGAGAGATTTCATAAGCCGGCTAGTCGTGAGACAATGAAGAGCAACCAAGGACTCAATAATCAGAAACGACCTTGGTCTGCTAGCAGGAATGACGCACCTAAGCGTCACAATACTGGAGACAATCGAGGGCCTCAACATACAGAACGTTGTAAATTTTGCAACCGTTGGGGACATCGATCCGAAGATTGTCGGGTGAAGTGTTTCAAATGCGGCGAGCAGGGCCACAAGAAAGCTGACTGCAGAAATAGAGGAGGGAATCAGTATCCTCCTCATGGGCATAACAATAATCAGTATCGTGGGCATAACAACCACAACCGGGGACCATATAACAACCAGCATCGTGGCGAAGCGCCACCAGCCTTACCGGCTCCAGCTGGGAATGCACCGAATCAACAAGGTGGGCAAGCAAGGGTTTATGCCTTGACTCAGGCAGAGGCCCAGACCGCGGAGAATGTTATAACAGGTACGTTGCTATATAAAGGCACACCTGCAAGAGTACTTTTTGATTCTGGCGCTACTCATTGCTTTATCTCTTCTGATTTTACAACGGAAAATAAATTTTGTATGACTCAACTAAAGACAGCTTTGTGTGTTAGCACTCCTTCGGGAGTAGATATGCCTGCAACTTTGATTTGCAGGGACGGCTACATTAAAATTGGAGGCAAGACTTTATCTCTGGATGCAATTGTACTCGACATCAAAGAGTACGATATCATCTTGGGAATGGACTGGCTCAGCGCCTGTCATGCAACGATTGACTGTGCGGATAAGAGAGTTGTGTTTCGCCTAACCGGAGAAACAGAGTTCTCTTACTCGTGCGGCTCGGCGTTCCAAGGACCTATGGTAATATCGGCAGTCACAGCAAGGCACATGTTGTACTCTGGGTGTGAAGGGTTCCTTGCTTCTGTTTTTGATACTCAAATAAAGGGTATGGATTCGAATCAGACCGAAATTGTGGCAGAGTTCCCCGATGTGTTTCCGGACGAGATACCTGGGATGCCGCCGGATAGAGAAATTGAATTCACAATTGACACATTTCCGGATACTCGTCCGATATCTAAAGCGCCGTACAGGATGGCTCCGACAGAATTGAAGGAACTAAAGGTGCAGCTACAAGAATTATTAGACCGAGGATACATTCGCCCAAAGTGTATCTCCATGGGGAGCTCCAGTGTTGTTTGTAAAGAAGAAGGATGGAACGATGCGGCTATGCATCGATTACAGAGAACTGAATAAGGCAACCATCCGTAACAAGTATCCTTTGCCAAGGATAGATGATCTATTCGATCAGCTACAAGGGGCGACCGTGTTTTCAAAAATCGATCTTCGTTCAGGATATCATCAGTTGAAGATCAGACCCGAAGATGTTCCTAAGTCAGCATTCCGTACGAGATACGGACACTATGAGTTTTTGGTCATGCCATTCGGCTTGACTAATGCTCCAGCAGCCTTCATGGATTTAATGAATAGAGTGTTTCGACCGTTCTTAGACAAGTTTGTTGTTGTGTTCATTGATGACATCTTGATCTACTCAAAGGATAGGGAGACTCATGTCGAGCACTTGAGAGAAGTACTTCAGACGCTGCGGGACAACCAGCTCTATACAAAACTAAGCAAGTGCGAATTTTGGATGAACAGCGTGTCGTTCCTTGGACATGTTGTTTCGGCAGAAGGTGTTGCCGTCGACCCAAAGAAGATTGAGGCAGTGGTGGACTGGAAGCAGCCTGCATCAGCTAGTGAAATACGGAGTTTCCTTGGTTTAGCCGGGTACTACTGTAGATTTGTGAAGGACTTCTCGAGAATCGCCTCGCCTTTGACTCGCCTGACTCAGAAAGGAGTCGTATTTAAGTGGACGGACGACTGTGAGAGTAGTTTCCAAGAACTCAAGCAGCGGCTCGTCACGGCCCCAATTTTAGCACTGCCGGAAGGCTCTGAGGGATTTCAGATCTACAGTGACGCGTCGGGACTTGGTTTGGGATGTGTTCTTATGCAACATGGGAAGACCATATCTTATGCTTCGAGACAACTCAAACAACATGAGAAGAATTACCCAACACATGATTTGGAACTGGCGGCGATTGTGTTCGCGTTGAAATTGTGGCGACACTATCTCTATGGTGTGTCCTGCGAGATCTTCACGGATCACAAAAGCCTGAAATATAGATTCACACAAAAGGAATTGAATTTAAGGCAGCGGCGCTGGTTAGAATTGATCAAGGACTATGACTTGACAATCTCTTACACGCCGGGTAAAGGGAACGTGGTAGCTGATGCCTTGAGTCGAAAATTTGTGGGATCACTAGCAATAGCAAAAGAGGTACTACGGGATCTTGAAGAGATGGGCATCGAGTTCAGGATCCGTCCGCAGAATGTGCAGTTGGCTCAGTTACAACTTGAGCCGAGTCTCCAGGAAAGGATTAAGTTTGCTCAGAAGGATGACCCGTTTCTGCAGAAGATACGCGAGTTGATTCTAGCAGGAAAGGCGTCGAACTTTACCGTTGAAGATGACACTATTCGTGTCAAGGGAAGATTGTGCGTCCCTAAGGACGAGAATATCAGGAAGGAAATACTGACCGAGGCTCATTTCGCGAAGTATTCCTTGCATCCGGGAGGCACGAAAATGTATAAGGATCTACGCTCAACCTTTTGGTGGCATGGTATGAAGAAGGATGTGGCGCTATTCGTGTCACAGTGCATGGATTGTCAGCGTGTAAAGGCCGAACATCAACGGCCAGGCAGAGAACTACAAAATTTGGCTATTCCACTGTGGAAGTGGGATAATATCTGTATGGATTTTATAGTTGGCTTGCCAAGAACTCAGAAGGGAAATGATGCGATTTGGGTTATCGTGGATAGATTAACCAAGTCGGCACATTTCATTCCAATAAAAGTTACATGGGGAGTGAACGGTTGGCTCAGATCTACATAAATGAAATTGTCAGATTGCATGGGGTGCCAGCTTCTATAGTGTCGGATAGAGATGGAAGATTCTTGTCGCGATTTTGGATAAGTCTACACTCGGCAATGGGCACAAAGTTGAACTTCGGTACGGCTTACCATCCGCAGACTGATGGTCAGACAAAGAGAGTAAATCAGATCCTTGAGGATATGTTAAGATTGTGCGTGCTCGACTCGAAGACAAGTTGGGACGCGCATCTCGCACTAGCAGAATTTGCCTATAACAACAGTTATCAGGCAAGTATCCAAATGGCCCCGTACGAAGCCTTATATGGACGGAAATGTCGATCACCGATATGCTGGGATGAAGTCGGTGAACGGCAAGTGCTCGGACCAGAACTTGTGGAACAGGCCGTCGAAAGGATTCGCTTAATTCGAGAAAGACTTAGAGTTGCTCAAAGTCGACAAAAGAGTTATGCGGATGTTCATCGACGACCTTTGGAATTCACAGCAGGTGATCATGTCTTCTTGAAGGTCACACCCATGCGAGGTGTGATGCGGTTTGGGATGAAAGGAAAGTTAAGCCCGAGATTCGTCGGACCATTCGAGATTTTGGAGAAGGTAGCCTCAGTGGCTTATCGACTTGCACTACCTCCGGCTCTGGCTGATGTGCACGATATCTTCCATGTATCTCAACTTCGGAAGTACGTGCATGATCCAAGTCACGTAGTGAATTTCGACCAGCTGCAGCTGAGCGCTGACCTATCCTACACTGAAGAGCCTGTCCAGATTTTGGACAGGAAAGAGAAAGTTTTGCGGAATCGGGCAGTGTCTCTAGTCAACGTGCTGTGGCGAAACCATGCTGTCGAGGAGTCGACATGGGAATTAGAGGAAGAGATGCGAGTGAAGTACCCCTCGCTGTTTGATAATTTTGAGGTAGGACCTTTGCTTTAAGTTTCGAGGACGAAACTTTTTCTTAGTGGTATATTATGTAGTGTCCCGCTCCTAGCGGTTCACTATGTAAGGCTTGTGGCTTGGCTAACTCGGTCGGAACCGAGTATTGGGGAAACTTACCGTCGGCATCGAATCGATCACGGACAAGTGCATAAGAACCTTTCCAATTAATGGATCGGTTTCTCTTGAAATGCGTCCAAGAGTTTTCTCTGGATGTTTTGCTGCTGGTTTTGCTGCTTGGTTTTGATGGATGCTTTTCTGAATGATTTTCGATGATTTGATTCTTGTCCGTTTTCATCGATTTGTATAGCATTCATTCTTGAGAATTCTGAGAGAAGAGAACACAACAAGACAGATTATTAACCAAACTTTTGGTGCCAATGCAGACCGACGCGTGACTGAAGGCTAAGCGTGCAAGTGTTCCTCTCTCTCGACGATTCTCTAACTTGGTGAGTGTGGATCTCTGTGGTGGTATTGTCCCTCTCGCTATTCCTTCATGCCAACTAAATAATTGTCTTACAACATCCGTTGATCGATATCAAGATGCTAATGCCACAAGTCAATACCACTAAGATGCTAGAGATAGAACATTGAAATGAATTGATTACACTGCAATGAACTGAACATTGAAATGATTGAATTGATGCCTAGAATGATGGTTATGAAATGCTAAGAAGGATCTTGTTGCCTATTACTTCAAATATTCTATGCACACTGTGTATATCGAGTCGGACACACATTCGCCTGACCATGGACAACTTGTATACAAGGATTGAGCAATAATTTCCTCGAACGGTACAGGGGCGCCTGTACCGATTCGGCCTAGGAGGAAATAATGAAGTGCTTTGGGGAACATGAGTAATACGAGGCATCATAGAGGCTAGCTCCCTACTGTGCTGTTATCTCATTATCTTGAAGTCCCAAATGCAAATGAATGAATGAAAAGAGTCCATATGGTTTAACAACACCAGTGGTCACATCGTGGGAATGTATGCTAATCAATGTCTTATGCAGGGGCGGTAAGTATATTATTATTATCCTGTATCTTATGCAGGAAAGCTGGATTCGGCCAATGGTAAAGTAAACATGGTTTATTGAACTACCATGTCATTTGAATTGTGATTTACTCTAAATGTTGCCTGTCCCTTATAAATTCATATCTTTAAAATGCTTGTCATTAATAAAATGTTGGTTTAGCTGAGTGGGCCAACGGGGCTCACCAGCGCATTGTTATAATGTGCTGACCCCTCCTCCACAGGTACTGGAGAAGGCTCGGTCGCACATCGCAATTAAAGCTTTCTGAACTGCTGTTTCCTTTCAAGTTGTTTTTCCTAAAGACGCACAAAGTATTACGGAGATTTCAAAGATAGCTGCTTATATTTCAAAGTACTAAAGGGGCGTGATGTATGGAACGGGAAATTATTTCATGGCAGCCTATCAGTTGTACTTCTTTTCATGAATCAATGTAGCCGAAAAGGCATTTCAAATATTATCGAGAAAAGTTGTATTCTGACTACAATCATCAATAAAATGAATATTTTCTTCCTATTTTGCTTGCTTAATGTTTCCGCAACTGTGGCTTATTTTTCAAATGTGATGAATTGATATAAATGTGCATGTTCTAGCCTTGTACAAGTGCAACTCCAGACTTGTACGGCATCACGCCTTAGCGAGGACGATCGATTCGGCGTGAATCGAAGCAAAGCGAGCGATTCCCCGAATCGGGGCGTGACACTTTCGACGGGGCTCGCTACCCGTGCCGATCGACCTCATCTATGCCACACTATAGTCCACGGATAGCTTGTCATGAGAGTGATCTTTAGATAGATTGGGTCTGTATATTTGCGGCAATCCGCGTATATGCCATAGGATTGAGTCAAGAAGTGTACGCACGACACGAATGAGTCAAGAAAGATGTGCACGTTTTGCAATACAATTATGGAGCCTAAAATTTGGCTATAGGAGAGACACTTGCTTCAGCACGAGATACGGCATCGTATTTTAGGTTGTGGACACAAGTTCATAAGTTTATGATTGAGTCGATTGTTTATTGAATAGGGAAGGTAAGAAGGTAAGTATGGGTAAGTTAATATGGTTGAGTAGCACGATTTTGGTCTCACCAATGGGTTTTATTTCACGATTACTATGTTGCGACACAAGGAAAGCACGACCATGATGTTGTTGCATAAGTATTGGACTTTATGGCACGGTCTTGATGTTACAACATGAAACAAATTTTTGTAATATGTCATGAAATGATCCTAAGGTAAGATTAGAAAGTCCACAAAATGATAGTTGTACTAACTAAAATAACGTCTTAGTTTTATATAGATAGACGAGATGCCCTCCACCAGTACGGTTGCGTACCGACACCCCACCAGTTTTTATGTGCAGGTTCCGGTATCAATACGCTCGGTGTGGAGCTCGTTTGGATGCGTTGAGGCATGAGTTCCTTAGTGTTTCGAGGCGTGCGACCGTGTTGAAGTCTTCACCTATACGGGACATAATGTATGGATATAGCCTTCTGAAGCATCCACAAGTGGCAAGCCTTGAAATTTTGTATTGGGAGATGAGAGAGAGCTGAGTGATTGTATTCAGAGAGATTGTGAGCTTGAGTGATTGTAATCTTGGCCTCGTGCCTTTGTAATTCTGCTGATTATTAATAAAGAGTTCTCATTTTGTATATCATTGTATTATTCAACTTTACTGCTTGGGACTTTTATGCGACGACCTCGTCGCTAAGCTGCTGTAATCGACCATTATGGCATTTCCTTGCGCGGGCGCAACCTAGGATCGTGCGACATCATGCCCAAGCGAGGACGATCGGTTCTGCAAAACCGAGATGTGACACCCTAGTGCTCTGATGGTCACCGTCGAATGAAAGGTCCGAAAGATCCTCGAGCTCCTCTATCATATATAGCTAAACAAAATCAGTGGGGTCAAACACCCAGATAGCAAGTACCACAATGGAAGCCGAACTATGAACTAAAACCAGTATACAAGCATAACAATACTAACTAAGCAATAAAAGCAGGCAAAAATAAAGTAAAGGTACCATAGAGTATATGAAAGAAAATTGGAAACATGTGAAGGAATAAGCAGGAAATGAGTGAAGCCGAGCATGTAAGACAAGTAGTGAAGCCGAGCATGTAGCAAGAATAATAGCATGTACATGAAACTGAAATAACAAGCTAGAGCAAGACTAGGCTAGATATGACAGGAATGGGCTTCATCCATCAAACACGGCCAAGCAATGAATATGGCTTGATACATTATCTAACTAGGGTTATCATAATCCTAATTACTAACATATGCAAATTTGAGAAATCCAATCCGGTTGTCCGCCCTACAAACTATCCAACTCATCCAGGCCGTAGATTCAATGATATATATATAGTAGATACACCATCGTAAGAGACGTTTATCCTAAGTTGGTAGCCCCGCTTGATGTCGAGCTAAAAGAAATATAATATACTGGATATAGTGGATTACACTCAACAGTGTGCCAGAAATGTGTCCCTCACGATGGAAAGCAACAAGTCCATTGCATAAGCCGAAAAAGGGCTTGTAAGCAACCGAAAAAATCTTCCCTCCCAATGTATCTGGATAATAATGCTAATTGTTTAGTCTTTAACATTTTAATTCAGGATTATTGGTGTGGCATTCCGCATAATCCTTCCTAGACATGATATATGTAAGACTGGACAAGACAAGCAAGAGTGCACTATAACAAGCTACAACTAGAATACAAGTATCAAAAACATGAGTGCACTACGATGAGCCACTATATCAAGCTAGACAGTACAAGAATCAAGGGCACACCACGACGGGCCTCTATCAGGTAAGTTAGACATGTGCTGGAATAACAAGATATCAACTATGTGCTCAAGAAAATCATGATCGGGTCTAGATAATACAGTACATGAAATCCAGGTAGGCATAGTGGTACATAGCAAAAAACATGGCATATCATATACATGAAGGCAATAAGCAGAAAAAATCAGAAAACCAAAACAAAATCAAGAAATATCAAACTTTGGTACCCTAGTGGTATATTGGTGGTATAATCTAATATACCGGCGGTTTGCAGGTCCGATACAGCCAAAACTCTTTATCTGAAAAATATTGTCGCACCGGCATACCGTCGGTACAAACTAGTAAACTATCGGTATGTAGATGTCTGTCACAATAGGTTTTTCGATCCAAAAGGGACCCATAAATAAGTATGTCGGCAGTATACTCCTGTATACCGGCGGTATGCCATTTCGAGAAACAAGACTAAGATCATGAAATAAGTTATGCAATCCAAATATCGTCCCTAAAATTATAGAAATCAGGTATAACCATGAAAACAATACTAGATATAGGGCGTGTATAGCATGTATACTAAGTCTCATGGCAAGCACTCTAGTATTGTTCCCGATATGGAGTTTTCTTACTGAGTAAATAATAAGACCTAGCAAAAAATTAAAACATAGCTCAAATCGAATTTCAAAATGGGCAAAAAGACGATAATTACAAGGGAAACATATTTAGTAAAGCAAGTATTATGCAATACTGGACTATCAATGCTATATGAAACAAAAACAATAGTAAAAATAATATTCATTCAGTGGTTCGATAAGATGTACTTGACTAATATAGCTCTAAGCCTAACTCTTGAACTCCACCACCAACAGGGTTTCAGAAACCACACTCTGAGTTGGTCCAGTAGTTCGGTAAGATGTACTTGACTAATATAGATCTAAGCCTAACTCTTCAACTCCACCACCAATAGGGTTTCAGAAACCACACTCTGAGTTCGTCCTGTAGTTCGGTAAGATGTACTTGACTAATATAGCTCTAAGCCTAACTCTTCAACTCCACCACCAATAGGATTTCAGAAACCACACTCTGAGTTCGTCTAGTAGTTCGGTAAGATGTACTTGACTAATATAGCTTTAAGCCTAACTCTTCAACTCCACCACCAATAGGGTTTCAGAAACCACACTCTAAGACCTCGAGACCAAGCTCCTATCTCACGAAAAAATAAGAGTAAACAAGAAATAAAAAAGAGCGGAGAGAGATTGTAAAAGGAAAATTGCAAAAAAATGAAGTCGTATATACATAGAAGGTGAATTAATCATAACCGTCCGGTCATGATCCATGACTCGATCTGAATCGATCTCGACTATTCAAAAGAAAACCAAGAAACTAATGGATAATAAAATACATCATTACTATTCATAAAAGTATCTAAACACTATTCACAAAAATATCAGAGCATTATTCACAAAAATATCTGAAATCGTAAAAGTATCTAAATACTATTCACAAAAATATCAGAGCACTATTCACGAAAATATCTAAAATCGAAAATATTCTAAAGTAAAAAAATATCTCCCGGGCAGTATACCGTCGGTATATAACGGTATACCGGCGGGATGCTGGTCAAGAAGTCTCAAAAATCAAGTTTTTTTTACGGTTCACCGAATATATATATATAAAAGCTGCTCCGTATTTATATAAAAGAATACACTCCTCCATCTGCATCAACCGATCAATAAAGAGAAATACTTACTCAATCTCCAATTCAAACTCTCAGACAAATTCTATTGTAGAACGACCATTTGAAAATGCATTTGAAGGCCCAAAAACAACCGTGAAACATTTCCTTTCCTTTCTTAATCAATATGAGCTTGCTTCTTACCTTAGCCAAATTCATCAAACAACTTATACCACTTAACTCAATCCAACCCTTTCCAAAGCTTAACTAATATTCTCTGCTACCTGTCATGCCCTGGTTCTGCAGAACCGATCGTCCTCGCTAAGCCGTGATGCCGTATGAGCCTAGGTTGCGCTCGTGCAAGGTAGGTTCCTTAACGGCTGATTACAGCAGCTTATGACGGGATCATCGTACAAAAGTCCCAAGCAGAGAAGTTGAATAACACAAAGATATGTACAAAATAATACTCTTTATTAATATTAAAATAAGATTGATTACAAGGGAGCGAAGCCGAGATTAAGAGTCACTCAAGCTCAATTTTCTCTTGATATAAACACTCAGCTCTCTCTCTCTCTCTCAATTATAATCGTTCATGCCCTAAGGCTTACAACTTTGCGGGTGCTTCAGAAGGTGATGTCTATACATTACGTCCCTTATATGTGAAGTCTTTAACGCTGTCAAATGCCTCTAAATGCCAAGGAACTCCATGCCTAAGCGCATCCAAGCAAGCTCTGCCTCGACAAGCAAGTACCTATAATCTGCGCTTGAAAACTGTTGGGTGGTCAGTACACAACCGTACTGGTGAGTCAGCCCTTCGCCCACCCATACAAAAAATATTCATTTAGTGAGTGCACTATTCCTTTGATTGTCTTTCTATTCTTGCCTTAGGATCCATTTGATTACTTAGAATTCGGGCCTATTCGTGTTACAATAAACGTGATCGTACTATCAATTCTTTGAGACCGTGCTACAAAATCTAGTTATACAAAAATCAATGTCGAGCCATAAGACCCATTTGT
Source organism: Iris pallida (assembly GCA_029216955.1). Classification (NCBI taxonomy): domain Eukaryota; kingdom Viridiplantae; phylum Streptophyta; class Magnoliopsida; order Asparagales; family Iridaceae; genus Iris; species Iris pallida. Next base: position 7,737,490 of record JANAVB010031216.1, on the reverse strand, counting down.
ATGTCAACATTGAGGTTGTGACTCACGACATAGTGTATCACATTCATACTTGTCTTATGGTCTTTCTCGTACCAATATACAACCGACTCAAACCAAATTCATAAACTTGTGTTATTGACTCAAACATCTGACGCCACATCTCGTGTCGAAGCACGTGTCTCTGCTATAACCAAATCTTAGGCTTTATATTTGTGTTTTAAATCGTGCGCACATTTCTTTGACTTATTCGTGCAATGCTTACACTTCTTTCGACTTAACCGACACCGTGTATATATACACTTCCTTACTCAATCTAAGGCATGCATGCGGATCGTCGCTATTATGCCGACTCATCTATATGAAAGGTCACTGACAAGTCTAGCTATACCCAAACTTATGCATATGGTGACAGTTTGAGTGTGAGATACGAGCTTCATCGAAGGTCCCGTAGCCTGTATTGTATCGCCCACTTCAGAACACGGGTCGCACCACCACTGAAGGTCGTAAAATACCTACAATTCCACCTAGGTCGATACGAACCCGGTGCCCAGGCGATCGATCGAGGATCCAAACCTTGTGCACAAGTTATCCAATGACCATGCAAGACTCATCTCGACTTACCATTCTTCGTATCATTTCTCATTCTTTACTTCTCATAATTTTATGTGGCTCCCTCAAACCAGGGATTGCCTCGATGGCAATCGGTCACGATAACTTTCCATGTTTTATATTCATTTCTGATTAAAATCTAGAAACGACTATTTGATAGCCCTCCTGCTCAAATAGACCAAATTCGTGTTTCATACAGTGCCATTAACTGAGTCATACTCTATATGATGGGCTTGAAAATCGTGGAATTGTGTGGCTATACCAAGCCATAGAACCGTGGGACATATTACTTGAATTAGTCATATTCTGTGCCTTAACCCAACTATGTTTCGTGCGACACTACTACCCAAGTCATATTCCATATGACAAGCCTTAAGGCCGTGGGAACATGACGTGCCCAACTTTGAAAAATTATGTTCTATATGAGTGACATAACTTTGCCATATTTTGTAAGACCAACAGTGAGACCGTGGGATGTATTTACTACGCAAAGCAGTGGGATCATGGGACGTGCTTGCTATGACATCATGTCGATAGCCCGTGGCGTAACTTGCCTAACCCAATTCGTGTGGTCAAAAGACCCAGTGCCAGCTTTAAAAGCTAATCGTGGAATGATATCTAGGCAACAACTCAATAATTCAAGTTCTATACCGAACGACTAAAGATAATGAAATTATTCCCTTAGCTGTGTGGGTTTGTCTTTTTTATTATTGAGCCTATGCAGTGCAATAAAAATTCTATTTTATTAGTTTGAAGGCCAAGCAGAGGCAAGTTTACGTAAGCCACCCACCTGAACGAGGAGTTGCCTTGACCGAGCGGGACTTCGAGCAAGCCATTACATAGCCAAGTCCAAACGGTATTGCATTTTGATTCCTTCGGTTGAGCTGAGCAGGACGGGACATTACATAATACACCACTCAGAAAAAGTTTTGTCCTCAAAACTTTCTGAGTACACACGCATCGACTTATCACTTGATTCAACATTTAATGATACTCGCACACACTCCTCTTATACAATTCTCCAATTTGAGCTATATTTTTCACCTGGAACAATTGTATCTCAACTTGGGGTAACTTATACTTATTGCGCACACAGACAAGTTAGTTCTAGGGCAAACCACTCGAGCAGTATCCTCAACAAATTTAGGAATCAAAATTTTATCAAGTAATTCATTCATCGTCTCCTAGTCAAAATCCTGTGTTATCCTTCTTTAATCAATATCTGAAATCTGACTTGCTTCAATACCTTAATCAATATTTGTACGTATCCATATTGAAGTATTTTGCCTACCGATTTCACTATCTTTCGAATATATTACTTTCGATTTGCTACAATCAATACACAATGGTTACTTCGATCACTCTCATATGACATCAACATAATCATCACGAGTATCCATCCTAAGCAAATTTGACTTGTTTACCTCGAACCCGATCAATCAACATTCAAGTTTATTTCAAGTCCAACGATCGCATTACCATCAATATTTTCTTTGAAACATACGATTTTAAAATCATTGATACCTTTTCGTACCTTTAGTCTCACTTAAATTCAATGTATCACTTAGTTAGATCGTGTACATATTTAAGCCGTCAACAAAATATATGCATTTTAACCAAGCTTTGTGATAGAGAATCTGCCATTACCACTCAAGTCGGATCGTGCACATATTTAAGACATCCCCAATATATATATATGTCAGCCAAGCCTCGTGAGTGGTGTCTCACATAATTGAATTTTTCTATCCACCAATACGAATATCCAATCCTGTCAATCCTCAAGATTTTTCAAGTGCACTTCGACAACTCTCACTATGGTTGATCTTATAATTTCTCCCTCTCTCTCCGCACATGGACGTCTGCCTAACCGCTAGGCTATCTTCATTAGGCTAAAGTCAAATTCAGTGTTGGGATCATCATTCCCAAACAACAATAGCGAAACACTCACCTTCCAATTCTAAGGTCAAACCGTAGTCGATAGTACAGGATCTTCCTACCTAAGCTCGCATCACTCAGATTTATAAATTTTGAGCGTAGATTTCTCCTATTTGTATTCACAACATTCAGTCCAGGGGCCCGAGCATTTAACAAAGCCATTCCTAGGGCAAATCACTTCACGATCATCTTCGATCATGACATGGTTCAACGATACAAACTTACAACTCTCAAACTCGCAATCCTCAATCCATTCAATAAACCTATCAGTCCAAATTTGTGTACCTCGACTACAAATCCTAAAGTAATAATGCACCGATCACAAGTTGCATTATCGTTTTTCAATTCTCAAGTTGCATAACATCGATCATGATTTATCCATCGTAACATCACTCAAATTTCCAAACCTACTAAACATCAGTCTCGTGCATCTATCTTATCGTACTATCGTAAGATCGTCTGCTATAATTCCTTGAGTCATATAATTCTAACATTAATGATCATCAACTTTGTAAACATTTTCGTTTCACATAATCCAACTATCATTTATTTACGTATACTTCAAGCTTATCTTATCAGTCATACAAACACCCATTTCTATCAAAATCCTAAGGAATAGAATCCATCTGAATAATAATATTTTACATGATCATTATTTCTTGAATCAGAGTACCCCCGTATTATCACACATCGATCTTTGATACACCTCAATACCATCGATGATATACATAACCTGACGATCTTTCTTTGCAACAAACTCCGAGTCGTGCAACCAATGTTATCACCCGAACTGGATACCACAATCTTCTCGACATTCAAGATCAAATTCGATCATTATCCCTCGAACTAGTTACATGATCAATTCATTCAAACCCAAAATCATGTATATTTATCTGTCTATCTTAAGTCATCGAGCAACATATTTTCTCAAACCCGATCGTTCTATGCTAACTCAAATCATCGAGCAATATCTATCCCAAATCCTTAGGGTCATTCTCTTATATTCGAATTATTTCCATGCATGCTAACTTCCAATCGTGCTAACTTTTCGTATAGATTTCTATCGATTCCTCGACTGAGTCATCCATACGTTACATCTTAGCTTCTTCTCAATAAAATCTATCTAGTCTTTCCATCAACATTTCATAACCGATGCAATCCCAACCTGCTAGGCGTCGCTTTCTCGTCCGTCTAACTTAAATCTCGCATGAGATATCCATAATCATGACTAACTCTGTCTTACTTGTTTCTAAGGCTTTGCACTACTAGTATCGCTTGTTGATAGACCCATCGGCACCCCGATCCTCAGTCGATCAATATACCTAAGGCTATCCCATACACCACTCAGGGATAAAGTTACTCCATAAATTCTCGAAATGATTATTCGAATCACAACTGATCACTTTGAATCTTCGTTCGTACCTTTCCTAAATTTACAAGGATATTCCTATACGTACGTCACATTGACGATAACATCGTCTGATGGCACCCTGTCAATAGTCATCCAACATTCTATGAATCAAGTCAAACTCATTCCCATTTCGAAACTATTTGAATCCTGCATATAACTTTGCTAGCGTCAACGCTAATCTTGGTGTATATGTCCAGCCCGACTTAGCCAAACGTGCCTTACATAGAACCATCTTTTGTTCAACTAATTTTTCTCGTGAGATTTTACAAAATATATAGACTTATTGTATGGAACATTCGGCAAAACATTGAGAGAAAGTACACCAACAATATCGGTTGCGGAAACAACATTTTGTATGAAGCCATCAGAATTAAAGAATACAATCGAAAGTCCAAGGACGTAAAGTCGTGCTCTGATACCATTATGTCACGCCTCGGTTCCTCAGAATATATCGTCTTCGCTAAGACGTGATGTCGTACGAGCCTAGGTTGTGCTTATGCAAGGCGGGTTCTATAACGACCGATTATAACAGCTTACGATGGGTTCGTCACACAAAAGCCCCAAGCATAGATGTTGAATAACACAAAGATATGTACAAAATGGTACTCTTTATTGATATTGAAATAAAACTACAAGGGCACGAAGCCAAGATTACAAGTTACTCATGCTCACTTTCTTTCTTGATACAAACACTCATCTCATTCTCTCTCTCACAATTATAATCGCTCATGCCCGAAGGCTTACAACTTTGTGGTTGCTTTAGAAGGTGATGTATGTACATTATATCCTGTATAGGTGAAGTCTTTATCACGGTCGCACACCTCGAAATGCCAAGGAATACCATGCCTCAGCGCGTCCAAGTGAGCTTCGCCTCGATGAATAAGTACCTGTAAACTATGCATGAAAACTATTGACTGGTCAGTACACATTCGTACTGGTGAGTGACCCCTCGCCCACCCATACAAAACCAATATTCTAATTTAGTGAGTGCACTATTCCATTGATTGTTTTTGTATTCTTGTCTTAGAATCCATTTGATTACTTAGACTCCGGGCCTATTCGTGCTGTAATAAATAGAATCGTACTATCAATTCCTTAAGACCGTACTACACAACCCATTTGTGTAAACATTATTATCGTGCCATAAGAACCATTTGTGTGACAACATCGAGGCCGTACCTCGCAATATAGTGTATTCCATTGATACTTGTCTTACGGTCTTTCTCGAGCCAACATACAACCGACTCAAACCAAACACATAAACTTGTGTCATTGACTCAAACATCCAACGCCACATCTCGTGCCGAAACACGTGCCTCTGCTATAACCAAATCTTAGACTTTATATTTGTGTTACAAACCGTATACACATTTCTTTGACTCATTCGTGCTATGCTTACACTTTTTTTTTGACTTAACCGACATCGTACATGCACTTTTTTTTACTCAAGCTAAGGCATGCACACGGATCGTAGCTATTATGCCGACTCATCTATATAAAAAGTTAATAGCAAGTCTAGCTATACCCGAACTTATGCATACGATGACAGTTTGAGTCCGAGGTTCATGCTCCACCGAAGTCCTACAACTTGTATTGTATTGCCCACTTCAGAATACGGGTCATATTGCCGCTGAAGGTCGTACAATACCTACAATTCCTCCTGGGTCGATAAGAACCATCGATTATGGAACTAATCCTTGTGCACAAGTTGTCCAAAGACCATGCAAGACTCAACTCGACTTACCATTCTTCGTACCATTTCTCATTCTTTACTTCCCATACTTTTATGGGACTCCCTCAAACCAGGGATTGCCTCGACGACAATCGGTCACGATAACTTCCCATGTTTCCATATTCATTTGTGACTCAAATCCAGGAATGACTATTTCATAGCCCTCCTGCTCAACTAGACCAAATTTGTGTTCCGTGCAGTACTATTAACCGAGTCATACGCTATATGACAAGCCTGGAAATCATAGAATTGTGTAGAAATACCAAGCCATGGAACCGTGGGACATATTACTTGAATTAGCTATGTTCTGTACCTTAACCCAACTATGTTTTGTATGACACTGCTTCCCAAGTCATATTCCATATGACAAGCCTTAAGGCCGTGGGAACATGCGCATGCTCAACTTTGAAAAATTGTATTATTTGAGTACCATAACCATGCCATCTTTTATAAGACCAACTGTGAGACCGTGGAACGTATTTGCTATGCAAAGCAGTAGGATCATGGGGACGTGTCTGCTATGACATGATAGCCCATGGCATAACTTGCCTAACCCAATTCGTATGGTCAAAAGACCCAATGCCAACTTTGAAAGCCAATCGTAGAATGATATCTAGGCAACAACTCAATAATTCAAGTTCTATACCGACCGCCTCAAGACAATGGGATTATTCTCTTAGCTATATGGGTTCGTCTCTTTTATTATTAAGCCTATATAGTACAATAAAAATTATATTTTATTAGTATAAAGGCTAGCAGAGGCAAGTTTATCGAAGCCACCCACCTGAATGAGGAGTTGTCTTGACCGAGCGGGACTTCAAGATATTACATAGCCAAGTCCAAACGGTGTAGCATTTCGATTCCTCCAATTGAGCTGAGCAAGAATGCATTACTCAGAAAAAGTTTCATCCTCGAAACTTACTAAGCACACACGCATCGACTTATCACTTGATTCAACATTCAATGATTCTCGCACACACTCCTCCTATATGTTTCTTCAATCCGAGCCACGTTCACACCCTAGTTATTTTTCACCTGGAACAATATCTCAACTTGGGGTTACTTATACTCATCACGCATACGGACAACTTAGTTTTTGGGCAAACCCCCCCGAGTGGTATCCTCAACAAGTTTTTGAATCAAAATTTTATCAGGTCATTCACTCGTCGTCTTCTAGTCGTAACCCAGTGTTATGCCTCTTTAATCAATCTTTGAAACCTTACTTGTTTCAATGCCACATTCATTATTTGCACATATCCATATTAAAGTATTTCATCTACCGATTTTACTATCTTTCCAATTTATTACTTTCGATTCGCTACAATCGATACACAATTGTTCCTTTGATCACTCTTGTATGACATCAACATAATCATCCCAAGTATCCAACCTAAGCAAATTCGACTTATTTACCTCGAACCTGATCAATCAACATTTAAGTTTATTTCAAATCCAACGATCGTACTACCATCAATATTTTTCTTTGAAACACATAATTTCAAAATTTCCAATATCTTTTCATTCCTTTGGTCTCACTTGAATTCAATGTATCACTTAGTTGGATCGTGCACATATTTAAGGCATCCCTAAAATATATGCATTTCAACCAAGCCTCGTGATAGAGAATATGTCATTACCATTCGAGTCGGATCATACACATATTTAAGGCGTCACCAAAATATATGCATATTATCCAAGCCTCTTGACATAACTGAATCATTCTATCCACCAATACCAATATCCAATCCTATCAATCCTTAGGATTTTTTAAGATCACTTCGACAACTCTCACTATGGTTGATCGTACAATTTCTCTCTCTCCGTACAGGTACGTCTGCCTAACCGCTAGGCATCTTCACCAGGCTAAAGTCAAAGTCAGTGTTGCGATCACCATTCCCAAATAATAATATCGAAACACTCACCTTCCAATTCTAAGGTCAAACCGTAGTCGATAGTACAAGGTCCTCCTACCCAAGCTCTCATTGCTCTGATTTATAAACTTTAAGCATAGATTTCTCCTATTCGCATTCGCAATGTTCAGTCTAGGGATCCGAGTCATTCATCAAAGCCATTTCTAGGATAAATTATTTTACGATCATCCTCGATCATGACATGGTTCAACGACGCAAACTCATAACTCTAACTTGCAATCCTCAATCTGTTCAATAAACCTATCAGTCCAAATTTGTGTACCTCGACTATAAAATCCTAAAGTTATAATCCACCGATCACAAGTCGTATTATCGATTTTCAATTCTCAAGTCGCATAACATCAATCATCATTCATCCATCGTAACATCACTTAAATTTCCAAACCTACTAGTGATCAATCTCGTGCATCTATCTCATCGCACAATCATAAGATTGCCTACTATAATTCCCAGAGTCATATAATTCTCATATCAATGATCATCAACTCTGTCAATATTTTTGTTTCGTATAATTCGACTATCATTTATACACATACTTCAAGCTCATCTTATCAAGTCATCCAAACACTTATTTCTATCAAAATCTCAAATATTGAAGCAGAACCACATCTAAATCCAACAACTATACCTCATAATCCTGAGGTTGTTATGAGGGATTCAAAATTTATTTTAGGTGAACCCTCCCCTTATACTTCTAAATTTAGAGAAGAAAGGCGTAAAGATTGGAATAAGTTAAATCTTTCTAGGCAATCATACCAAGAGGATAAAAGATATTTATCTGATGGTCTGATTTTAAATCTTGAGAATATTCCACATAAACAAATTGGTGAATATATCTAAAATTGGTTGCAGAAAATGCAAGGTATGTCATATTTCTTACCTGCTGATATAACTACTGAGGGTTATATTCAGTATGCCACTAGTCATTGGCAAGGTGATATTATTGCATGGTTAAGAAATTATGAAATAAAAAATCTTCAAAAAATAGAAGCACTAAAAGCGAATGCGCTGCACCATTGAAGGCGACATCGGTAAGCTCGCTGCACGAGGGTCCACGGTCGCGGGGCGGGTCGACCTGCACCGGGCGAGGCGACGATAAGCTCGTTCGGACGGCATCGCATTCTTGCTGCGACGCAATTTTTTTTGCCTCGCACGGGCAGTTTCTGCCGCGCACCCGCGTCCCGTGGCCTCGCACGGGAGCTTCGCACAAGGGTCCGTGGTGCAGCAGCGGGCCTTGCTGCACCGGGCGCGTCAACGATAGGGTCATGGGGGATTTCGTTCGCACAGCATCCCATTTTGCCCGCAAAGCCGCACCTACTCAAAATTTGTTGCGTCGCCCAAATTTCAGCTCAACTCGCTTCCCCCTATAATAGATTTGCAGTTTTATTGTTGGGCTGACTCCGGGGTACCAAAGTGCTTGAGGAGCTTGTCATTTTTGGGGAAAACGCGCCCAACCTCCCGCTCGGTCGGGGGGGTTCGAAACTGGCACGAGTTGCGGGAGATTCTATCGCACGGGCTGAGAGCTGCGCGTCGCGCGCAGAAACAGCTGCAACGCCTCGCCTCGTGCTGGGACGCGAGCGAGGCGGGCGGCCCGTGCAGCCGTTCGATGTGCTGGTCGCCTCAGCGCGCCGCCGCGAGCCCGTGCTCGCCGATGCAGCCTGTCAGGCCCACGCCGTGGGCAGAAAGTGCCGCGCGACAGAAAACGTCACGAATCGTCGCGTACCCAAAGCCAGCAAGCGCCCGGTCGCTGGATCGCCGCGTGCGGGCAGCTGTTCGACGTGCCGTGCACCCCCCGTGCGCACGGGATTGTGGCGCGCGATGAACATGCCCCCCTTCACCACCTACTCCCCTATAATAGATTTGCAGTTTTATTGTGGGGATGACTCCGGGGGACCAAAGTGCTTGAGGAGCTTGTCATTTTTCGTGCGCAGCCGCAGGCCGCGCCCGTGCTCTCCGATGCAGCCTGTCAGGCCCACGCCGTGGGCAGGAATCTGCCGCGGGGCAAACGAAGTGCCGCGAGGCACACAAACCGTAGCATATGCGCACCCGGTCGATTCCGTGCAGCCGATAGGGCCTGTCAGGCCCACGCCGTGCACAGAAAATCTTCGTGCGTGCTGAAACTGCTGCAACGCATGAGTTTCTGTGTCCCGTGCGGCCGACAGGGCCTGTCAGGCCCACGCCGTGCACAGAAATTCTTCGCATGCGTAGAAACTACTACAACGCTTGCACTTTCGTCCCCCTTGCGGCTGATAGGCCATGTCAGGCCCACGCCATGCACGGACACTGGTTGCGTGTGCAGTAACTGCTGCAACTTGAGGGTTCCTCGATCCCGTGCGGCCGACAGGGCCTGTTAGGCCCACGCCGTGCACAGAAATTAATCGTGCGCGCAGAAACTGCTGCAACGCTTCCATTCCTCGGTCCCGTCCGGCCGATAGGGGCTGTCAGGCCCACGCCGTGCACAAAAATTCTTCGTGTGCGCAGAAACTGCAACAACGCTCGTATTCCTCAGTCCCGTACGGCCGATAGGCCCCGTCAAGCCCACGCCGTGGGCAGAAATTGTCGCACGACAGAAAATACCGTGAATCGTCGTGCAAGCAAAATTTGCAAGCGCGCGCTCGCTAAATGGCCGCGAGCATGGAGCCGTTCGACGCGCCGTGCGCCCCCCCGTGCGCGCGCGCGACGAACATCCCCCCTTCACCACCTACTCCCCTATAATAGATTTGCAGTTTTATTGTGGGGATGATTCCGGGGGACCAAAGTGCTTGAGGAGCTTGTCATTTTTCGTGCGCAGCCGCAGGCCGCGCCCGTGCTCGCCGATGCAGCCTGTCAGGCCCACGCCGTGGGCAGGAATCTGCCGCGGGGCAAACGAAGTGCCGCGAGACACACAAACCGCAGCATATGCGCACCCGGTCGATCCCGTGCGGCCGATAGGGCATGTCAGGCCCACGCCGTGCACAGAAAATCTTCGTGCGCGCAGAAACTGCTGCAACGCATGCGTTTCTGTGTCCCGTGCGGCCGATAGGGCCTGTCAAGCCCACGCCGTGCACAGGAATTGTTCATGTGCGCAGAAACTGCTGCAAAGCCTTACCTGACAATCTTTTTTTTGCAACGAACTCCGAGTCGTGCAACTGATGCTATCATCCGAATTGGATATACCACAATCTTTTTGACATTCAAGATCGAATTCGATCATTATCCCTCGAACTAGTTACATAATCAATTCGTCCAGACCCAAATCACATATGTTCATCTGTCTATCTTAAGTCGACGAGTAACATATTTCCTTAAATCTCATTATTCTATGCTAACTCAAATCATCGAGCAACATCTATCCTAAATCCTTATAGTCATTCTCGTATATTCGAATCATTTTCATGCATGCTAACTTCCAATTGTGCTAAATTTTCATATATGATTCGTATCGATTCTTCGACTGAGTCATCCGTACTTTACATCTTAGCTTTTTCTTGATTCAATCTATCTACTCTTTCTATCAATATTTTATAACCGATGCAATCCCAACCAGCTAGGCGTCGCTTTCTCATTAGTCTAACTCAAATCACGCATGAGATACCTATAATCATGACTAACTCTGTCATACTCGTTTATAAGGCTTTGCACAACTAGTATCGCCATCAGCACCCCGATCCTCAGTCGATCAACATCCCCAAGGCTATCCCATACATCACTCTGGGATAAAGTTACTCGATAAATCCTCGAAATGATTATTCGAATCACAAATGATCACTTTGAATCTCCGTTCGAACCATTCCTAAATTTTCAAGCACATTCCTCTATGTATATCATATTAATGATAACATCGTCCAATGGTATCCCTATCGATAGTCATCCAGTATTCTATGAATCAAGTCAAACTCATTCCTATTTCCAAATGATTCTAATCTCGCATATAACTTTGCTAACGTCGATACAAATCTTGGTGTATATGTCCAGCCCGACTTAGCCAACTATGCCTTACGTGGAACCATCTTTTGTTCAACTAATTTCCCTCGTGAGATTTTATAAAATATATAGACTTATTGTATGGAACATTCCGCGGAATATTAAAAGAGAGCGCACCAATAATATTGATTGTGAAAACAATATTTAATATAAAGCCATCCGAGTTAAAGAAAATAATAGAAAGTCCAAGGACATAAAGCCGTGCTCTGATACCATATGTCACGCCCCAGTTCCGCAAAACCGATTGTCCTTACTAAGACATGATGCCGCGCAAGCCTAGGTTGCGCTTGCTCAAGGTGGGTTCCATAAAGACCGATTATAGCAGCTTACGATGGGGTTGTCGTACAGAAGTCCCAAGCCGAGAAGTTGAATAACACAACGACATGTACAAAGTGATACTCTTTATTGATACTGAAATAAGATTACAAGGGTACGAAGCCAACAATACAAGTTACTCAAGCTCACTTTCTCTTTTGATACAAACACTCATCTCTCGCTCTCTCTCAATTACAGTCGCTCATGTCCGAAGGCTTACAACTTTGCGGATGCTTCAGAAGGTGATGTCCATACATTTTATTCCATATAGGTGAAGTCTTCAATGCGGTCGCACACCTCAAAACGCTATAGAACTCCATGCCTCAGCGCATCCAAGTAAGCTTCGCCTCGACAAACAAGTACCTGTAACCTGCGTATAAAAACTGTTGGATGATTAGTACACATCTATACTGGTACTGGTGAGTGAGCTTCTCGCCTACCCATACAAAACCAACATGTTTATTAGTGAGTACACTATTACATTTATTGTTTTTCTATTCTTTTCTTAGGATCCATTTGATTACTTAGACTCCAGACATATTCATGTTGCAATAAGTGGAATCGTACTATCAATTCCTTAAGACCATGCTACAAAACCCATTTGTGTAAACATCCTTGTCGTGCCATAAGACCCATTTGTGTGACAACATCGAGGCTGTGCCTCACAACATAATATATTCTACTCATACTTGTCTTACGATCTTTCTCGTACAAACATACAACCTATTCAAACTAAACTCGTAAACTTGTGTCATTGACTCAAAACACCCGACGACACATCTCATGCCGAAGCATGTGCCTTTGCTATAACCAAATCTTAGGCTTTATATTTGTGTTGCAAACCGTGCACACATTTCTTTGACTCATTTGTGCTGTGCTTACACTTCTTTAGACTTAACCTTTATCGTGCATACACTTCTTTACTCAATCTAAGGCATGTACGCAGATCGTCAATATTATATCGACTCATCTATATGAAAGGTCACTAGAAAGTCTAGCTATACCCGAACTTATGCATACGGTGACAGTTCGAGTATGAGGTACGAGCTCCACCGAAGGTCCCGGAGCCTGTATTGTTTCGTCCACTTCAGAATACGGGTCGTACTGCCGATGAAGGTCGTACAATACCTGCAATTCCTCCTAGAATGATACGAACCTGATGCCCCGATGATGATCGAGGAACCAAACCTTGTGCGCAAGTTATCCAATGACCATGCAAGACTCAACTCGACATACCATTTACCATATCATTTCTCATTCTTTACTTACCATATTCATTTTTAGTCAAATTCAGGAATGACTATTTGATAGCCTCCTACTCAACAAGACCAAATTTGTGTTCCATCCAATGCCATTAACCGAGTCATAATCTATATGACAAGCCTGGAAATTATAGAACTATGTGCTATACCAAGCCATAGAACCGTGGGATATATTAATTGAATTGGCCGTATTTCGTGCCTTAACCCAACTATGTTTCGTACGACACTGCTGCCTAAGTCATATTCCATATGACAAGCCTTAAGGCCGTGGGAACATGCACATGCTCAACCTTAAAAAATTGTGTTCTTTGAGTGCCATAATCGTGCCACCTTTCGTAAGACCAACAGTGAGACTGTAGGATGTATTTGCTATACAAAGCAGTAGAATCATGGGGACATGTCTGCTATGACATCATGTCGATAGCCCGTGGCATAACTTGCCTAACCTAATTCGTGTGGTCAAAAGACCCAATGCCAACTTTGAAAGCCAATTGTGGAATGATATCTAGGCAACAACTCAATAATTCAAGTTCTATACTGTCTGACTTAGACAGCTGGATTATTTCCTTAGCTATGTGGGTTCGTCTCTTTTATTATTAAGCCTATGCAGTGTAATGAAAATTCTATTTTATTAGTGTAAAGGCCAAGCAGAGGCAAGTTCACTGAATCCACCCACCTGAACGAGGAGTTTCCTCGATCGACCGAGACTTCGAGCAACCCATTATGTAGCCAAATCCAAACGACAATGTGTTTCGATTCCTTCGATTGAGATGAGCAAAACGGGGCATTACACTACCATCCACAGTGTGCCTCGCACAAAACTGTACTTCTTAACTCACTATGCTAGTCCTATCATTAGCAAACCTAAGATGCAGACACCAGAACCAAAAGAATCAAAACTATTCTAAGTTAAAGCTATCCAAGCATTATACCATATTATATTCTGAATCCGAAGAACATAGTCTAAAACAAATTGATATCCCCATTTAAATACCAAGTTTTGCCCTCAATCATCAACCAAGTTGTAAGCCCCCTAATTTTTGAATTTTATTTTTAATTTTTTTAATTATTTTATATGGATATTTTAAATATTAAAGTCAATAATGACTATGATTGTAGTTTACCGTAGCTTTGACTTTTGAAGCACAACAAATATTGTTTTCTCAAATCCAATTCCATATTGGAATTCTAGACTCGTCTACCTTCAGTTTGATATATCATGTCCCATCCAAATTTGCTTTTCAGCATTCTTTTGGCTACGCACAATTTTGGGTCAATTGAGGCTATTTGATCATTTATTGTAATTCTAGGCCCAACTTCTAAATTGATTTCGGGACTTGACATAGATCGAAACCGTATGACCCAATAAATAGTTTTGATCTATTTTGAGTCTACAATGCACATGCCTAGGGTGTACCATCCAATCGAGTTCCCATGTGCTATTTATTTGCAAATGACACATGAGACTCATTAAATTGATTTTCGGATCCAATTTGACTAGTAATGCTACTCGAACCCTAACCTAGTCAACCCTACTAGTTAGAGCCTAACTAGGAGTACCAATACCAAGTATACATACATTTAAGGGAATTTTAAGGATTAAATTGAAGCCATATGCAATATTCCCTTATATCTTTGACTTGGTCAAACTACTATCCAAATTAGGAAACCTATTACTAATAATATAATTTGGAGAACCAAATCATATCCAAATTAGATCAAACTAAAGCCCATGCCCTAATAATATAAATACAAACCCAACCCTAAGCTTTTTCTCTCTCTTCATAACCACCAACACCCCACGTAGTATGTCACGACCTGCACCCGAATATACGGATACGAATACGTGGGCCACGCCCAGCCTACACCACAGTATCGGCGGTAAACGCTGTCTAGTACCCAATAAATATATACTACATCTAGAAGGTCCATGAACTACAATGTACTCAATCACAACCCAACATCTAAAGAAGATAAGACAGGAAAGATAACTAAGGCACAAGAATAATAGAAACTACTAGAAGGAATTATAAGACAGGAAAATAAAGAAGGAAAAATAAGACCAACTAAGGATAACTACCAGGCAACTCACATAGGAGGATAGTGAGATCCACCTCAGCTAGCAACATCATGAAGTCCAATAATGGTATAACAACTCCTAAAATATTATCAACGGTATCCTGTCAGAAAAATGAGCAAGTACAAGTACTAACAGCAGTTCCATGTGAATTGACAAATTCTATAAGAGACAGTATAATAAACTACAAGACAAAGATATATGAAGACTTGGAAACCGTTCGGAAGCTGAGTTACAACCCTTAAACCAAACAAGGACCGGGGTTGTAACCCTTCTCCCGAGCAGAACTTAGTCTCCAA
Source organism: Iris pallida (assembly GCA_029216955.1). NCBI lineage: Eukaryota > Viridiplantae > Streptophyta > Magnoliopsida > Asparagales > Iridaceae > Iris > Iris pallida. The sequence continues at coordinate 7,721,977 of JANAVB010031216.1, read as the reverse complement.
TCAAGGTACAACATAAGGCATGTAGAACATGTGAGTAACTATATATCATAGCATGGTGAGAAGTACTGAATGTAGAACAGAGCAGGACATAAGATAAGATAAAGTAAATATAAAATGTGCCTTGAATTATTAGAGTGTTATGCGATCGGTTTGGGATAAGTGACAGGACAGGCTATCCACTTGGCCCGGCAATTCGCGGTGACCTCAATGGAAAGTCATGTCGGCCAACCTGGATAACGAGCACAAGGTAAATAGGATCTCGCTACACCCTACGTGAGGTGAGAGTGGCACGAGCACAAGAATATAGTGACAGGGTGGCTTGGATCACATAACTCCTAATAATTCCCCATCCCCGAATAGTATAATGGACCTGGACATGACACGTCATGACACGGGATTCCCTAAGAGGATAGATACTCCCTCTCAGGAATCAGTGTCTATACAAGTACAGGGAACAAGACAGGAAATGTACATATATACCAAGAAAATCCAGGAACAACATCTCATGTCATGATCCAACGTATACTTGTCCGTGAACTATCGTGACTGGAAATCGAGTAAGACACTACAACTGAATCGGATATAGCAGATATCAATACAATGAAAACTATCAGTGAATGTACTCGCCTGTGGTCCTGAGCTGTCAAATGGGGTCGATGCTCAGAGTGATGCCACAGACCTAAAGATAAGATACATATAAGCTAATTAGGGTTCAACAGTGTTAGGCTTGATTCTATAGTATAAGCTACGTAATCTAGGTCAGTCTCAGTAAACTAAGTCAAACTAGGTCACACTGAGTTATACTAGGTCACAAAAAGTCAAACCAAGTCAAACTAGGTCAAACTGTGTCAATGGTTGACTTACAGTTGACTTTTAGTCAACTGGTCAACTCTGGTCAGGTTCTAGGCCAAGTGTGGACTGATAGTTGACTTTGGTCAAAGCAGTCAAACTTGGTCAACCAAGGTCAAAACTAGCCGAAGCATACTATTCCTAATATTTATCAACCAAGATACCATATATCTTGGTCAAACAGGATGACTCTAAATTAAGAATTAAAATATCAAGTTCTACCTCGTTATTCGTACATCGAAACCTACGACATGCAAATCGAGATAAGATAATCAACAGTAAGGTTAATAATCTTATCACAGTGATCCACATGATCATCTTGCCAATTTCAGCGATGTGAGATCACTGGAATCGACTGATCTCAGTTTCATTGTACTAATTCCGAAATACGAACTAAATAAGAATTAATTATAATAAAAGGTAATACACAGCGAAATATCTACAACATTGTCGGATGATAAAAAAACATCACCAACGTGTCCAGAATGGTCAAATCAGCTAGAATAGCCTATCCATAAGTCCAATTTGGACACAGGGGCAAAAAGGTAATTTCGGATCAAAACGGTGTCCGTGTCGGACCCGCTTTGCACCGAAAAACGTACAAGAATACTAGTCCACAAAACCTAACAAATTATATGTCCACGAATCCAGAATGACAATACGAACTCAACGGTATGTCCATAATTGAATTCCGTTGACCCGACCTCAAATTGGTTCATTGACCAGGACATTAAAATTCCGATTTGCACGAAAAAGCGTGTCGGAGCCAATGTCCTCAAAACTCAGCAAATTATATGTCAACGAGTCCAGAATGATGATACGAACTCAACGGTATATCCGGAATTGGATTCCGATGAGCCGATCTTAAAATGACCCGTTGACCCGGATATTGGTATCCGACTTGCACCAAAATACGTGCCAGGGCCCACGTCCTCCAAATCTAACAAACTTTATATAAAAATATGCCAGAACGACGCCACGAGTCTACTGGTGGTGTCATAAATTGAATTCGGAGTCCCGAGTTCAAAAATAGAATTTAACAAGTTGGAAATTATGAATTCGGACGACCAACTTTGGTGTCGAATTCAACCAATCAAACGTGCTTACAATGAAACGAAACTGGAGGAGTAGGAAGAGGGTTATACTAGCTTTGCATAGGAACCAGTAGCATGCTAGACGGAGCTACGATGGAGGAGATACGAACTGACGAAGTCAGCTCCACGAAACGAGATTGTGACGGAGCAAAGAGTTCGCCGATCCAACAGTCGGATTGTCCAGAAAATCCGCACGAAGTCGCTATCCTGGAACGAACTTTCAGCCTTGATCCCGTGCGCGTCACGCCGGGATTCTGTGCAAAATGCACGAATCGTCTCGGCAACGCGTCGTTGGAGACGACGCGCGCCACGGGGGAGCTCGCCGGGGGCCGAACACGGCAGAGCGCGGCGGCGTGCGGCGGCAGCGCGCGGTGGCGCAACTGCTGCTGGCGCAGCTGCTGCTGCAGTGCGTGCGGCCGACGGCGGCGATGGCACGGCACAGCGGCGGCCCAGCAGGGGAGGGAGGAGGATAGTGGCTGTGGCGGCGACGGCGCGGTGGTGATGGTTATGGAGATGGTATTGATGATGGTGATAATGGTGATGATGGTGGTGGTGAGTAGTGGTATTGATGATGATGAAGAAGAAAAAGAGAAGGAGAGGAAGGGTGGTTGGGGGCTGTTGGAGGAGGAGCTCGGGAAGTCGACCATGGAGTGGAGCTCGGCCAAGCATGGGAGGGAGCTGCTGGTTTAGTGTAGGGAGGAGAGAGAGTGTAAGTTGTGTATGTGTGTATATATATTATATATAAAAAGTTAGAGAGTGAGAATAGAGAGAGAGAGAGATATTTGAGAGATATTTAATGAGAGAGAGAGAGAAAGTAGAGAGAGGGTGGGGGTGTTCGTGTACAACAAAGGGGGAGAGTTGTGATGGTGATGGAGGGAGTTATGTAGTGAGAGAGAGATTTAAATATATAAGTATATATATATATATATATATATATATATATATATATATATATATATATATATATATATATATTATATGTATATATATGTGTGTATATATATACAAAGAGAGAGAAAACAAGATATTTGTATAAGAGGAGGATATTTTTGTGTAGGAAAAAAGACAAATATAATAGTGGTGTGTATGGGCAGTCATGATAGGGCCTACACCAAATTAGATTGGGTGTTGGGTAAATTTTGGACGGGCTCGGGACCAAGATTAAATTAAATAATAATTTAAAACCAAATTAAATCATGGATGAGATGGGAGCACAAGGGAGTCCAATCGATGGCACGCAAGTGGCACGTGCACAGTAGACTCAAAACAGGCCAGGACCATATATTGGGTCGACTGGATTAGACCGATGTCGGATCCCAAAATTAAGTTGGAAATTAAATCACAAATTACGACAGACGATAAATTGGTCTAAATTGACCTGAAAGATGCGCGAAACAAATGGAGCACAAGGGAACAAGTTCGAGTGGGACACGGAATATCAATATGAAGATAATTTCGTCTACTACAAACTTTAAGAAGGAAGTTTCCAGAGACTGGCATCCCTGATGCTCTAGAATTCCAAGTCACAGTAAAGAGCATTTAATGATCGAAATTAATTAAATAAAATGAATTATTGAGAATAAATTATTTAGAAAATTTGAAAATAAATCCTGGAAATTTAGGGGGCTTATATAGTCCCTACTTGCATGCGACCACAACCTTTTAACCCCTTTTTCTTCACAAAATATGATTTCTCCTTGATTTTTGCACCAACCACCACCACTTATGCGACCCTCTTGACGTTCTCTTCCACCCTAGAAACTGTAGGAGCAACCTTGTAGCTGTTAGAGAGGTGTACGATGCACTACTTGGGCCGAAACTCCGCCGAATCGAAGTCTGAAACGTCATAGCATGTTAGTCGACTTGTACATGATATTTCACCCACTTTTTCTCATCAGTTTCTCCTCAAACCAAATCTGAGAGTTACCTTTTTGTTTCTACTCCAACTCTGGTCGTCGGATCCCCTAGTTCCAAGCGGTTTTCCCGTGGTGTCGATTCTATGACAGGGTGTTTAAAACCGATGAATTCTGTTACGGGCTACTTTTTGCCTATTTAAGTCAGTTTTTAACCTTTTTGTATTTTTGTTCAGAATTTAGACGTTGATGCCTTTTCGACGTATATCTGAAAGTTAGGTTTCGCATCCTTTTACTATTTTTAAAAATTTATGACATTTGCCGTGTCACCGAACTCCATAAAATTCTATTTTTCTTTTGTCCAAAAGTGTCAAAACTCCATGAATCCATATTAAACTTTATGTTGTGGAAGTTTTAACATTATAAATACTATTTTAACTAATTTTTGGAATTTTTATAGAATTTATTAATTTAATCTTATCATTGTTTCGGAACTAAATTATTGGGTCGAATTGAGGAAGTCATATGTGGTATTGATATAAGACCTTTTGTGAAAGGGTTTCCCTATTGAAAATATCATTATAGTAATATATAAATATTTATAGATAAATTCCAAAATTTAAATATATTATTTTGTTATAATTGTAAAGTACTTACGAGAGGATTTAGTAGCTTATGTACTTATATAATAGATACAGTGTCGTAACAACATTATGGCAACTAGGAGGCGTAGATACTCATATAATTTATATATGGTATGTGATATAGAATCTTAAATATAATATATTATAATAGGTGAGCTTGGGAGGATCGATAAGGACACCGAAGTTGGTCAGGCCTACCCGCAGATAGCAGTTACAGGCAAGGGTGTCTTGCCTTCGTTACAGATCTTTCTTTTCTGTTTTGTTGTTCTTTTTTATTAGCATTGCATGAGTTAGGACTTTGATACTTAGTGTCCATTTATAGATGTGTGACGATGTCATGATAGTGACATCGAGTATTGACATTAGGCATTACGTACATACTGATGTGTCCATTGACACGATTGACCACAGTACATCGACACATTCATGATACGAGATTTACATGACTATTCGTGGTATTGACCTTGTATTAGCATTCTAGATTTTTTTATCAGTATTGCTTTTACTTTTGAGATGACTGTATAGACTTGACATTGCTAGATTCTAGACATAGGGATTGGGAAGAACTTGACTACAATATCAGATATATTGTCATGTGGCCCGTTGTTTTGTAACATTTATCTCTGTAGCAGAGTAAGATATTATCACTGATGATAATTGATTTTCTTTGGTGCCACGACACAGGTACTGGGGATAATATCCTGCTGAGGTACTAGTGAGCCTTAGTAGAAGGGGTCTGGTATTCTTGAAAAGTATCTCACTTGCGTAGCACATAGACGGATACTGTAGATTTTTGTAGTTCATATTTTCATTTATGTACCTTGGCATGTATGTTATGCACCTTGCTAGTCCCCTGAGGACCTTGCTATTTCCCAGGCTTAAACGAAGCTGAAGACTACCTGGAGGTTTACGGTTCGGGAGCTGAGACCGGAGGCGTACCGACACAGAAGGACGAGATAGTGCCAGAGGATTTTTCGTGATCATGTTACCTTCATATTTAGTTTTGCTACATTATTCCACTTTCTTTTCATCAGACTTGTAGTTGATTTGTACTTTGTTTCTATCTCTGTTGTTTCGGGATATTTTACCCGTACAGACTTTATTATTTTTATTGCTGGATATTTGAGATATTTTTTATTTATTCTTGATCTCTTTGTGGACTCTATGGATGTGATTAGATGTATATACATGTGGACTGTGTTATATTTCTGGGTGTTATCATGATTTACAGCTTAAGTATTACCGTAGCTATGTTAGTAGTTTACCGTAGCTTTGATTTTTGAAGCACAACAAATTTTGTTTTCTTGAATCCAATTCTATAATTGAATTCTAGACTCGTCCACCTTCAGTTTGATATATCATGTTCCATTCAAATTTGTTCCCCAACTTTCTTTTGGCTTCATAAGATTTTGGGTCAACTTAGACCATTTGATCATTTATCGTAATTCTAGGCCCAACTTCCAGTTTGATTTTGGGACTTGACATAGATCGAAACCGTATAAACCAATATATGGTTTTGATCCATTTTGAGTCTATAATGCATATGTCTAGGGTGTACCATCCAATCGAGTTTCCATGTGCTACTTATTTGCAAATGGCACATGAGACTCATTAAATTGATTTTTTGTTCCAATTTGACTAGTAATGCTACTTGGATTCGAACCTAGTCAACCTTATTAGTTAGAGCCTAACTAGGAGTACCAAAACTAAGTATACATATATTAAGAGAATTTTAAAGATTAAATTGTAGCCATATACAATATTCCCTTATATCTTTGACTTGGTCAAACCACTATCCAAATTAGGAAACCTATTACTAATAGCATACTTTTGAGAACCAAATCATATCCATATTAGATCAAACCAAAGCACATGCCCTAATAATATAAATACCAACCAAACCCTAACCTATTCCTCTCTCTTCATAACCGCCAACACCCCATGTAGCCCCTACTTGCGCATGGCCACAACCCCCAAACCCGAAACCCATAGCCGACCCCCTTTCCTTCACAAAATTCTAATTTTCCTCGATATCTGTGCCACCACCACAAATAACGAGACCTCCTTCAATGACCTCTTCCACCCTAGAAACTGTAGGTGCAACTTTGTGGCCGTTAGAGAGGTGCACGATGTGCTACTTGGGCCGAAACTCCACAGAATCAAAGTCTGAAGCGTCACAGCAGGTTAGTCGACTTGTAGATGATGTTTCACCCACTTTTTCATATTTGTTTCTCTATAAATTAAATCTACGAGTTACCTTTGTATGTCTACTCCAACCTCTGATCGTTGGATCCTCCAGTTTCAATCAGTTTGTCCGTGGCGTCGATTCTACGGCAGGGTATCCAGAACGGATGAATTCTGTTACGAGCCTTTTTTCACCTATCTAAGTCAGTTTATAACCTTCTTATATTTTTACTTATAATCTTGATATCGATGCCTTTCCGAAGCATATCTGAAAGTTAGATTTCACATTCGTTTACTATTTTTAAAAATTTATGCCATTAGCCATGTCATTGAACTCCAAAAAATTCTGCTTTACGTGTGTCCAAAAGTGTCAAAACTCCATGGATCCATATTAAACTTCATGTTGTGCAAAGTTTAACATTATAAATACTATTTTAACTAATTTTTGGAATTTTTACAGAATTTGTTAATTTTAAATAATCTTTATTTTGGGACTAAATTAATGGGTTGAATTGAGGCAGTCATATGTGGTATTGACATAGGACCTCTTGTGAAAGGGTTCCCATATTGAAAATATAACTATAGCAATATATAAGTATTTATATATAAATTCTAGGATTTAAATATATTATTTTGTTATAATTGTAAAGTATTTACGAGAGGTTTTGCTACCTATATGTACTTATATAATAGATGCAGTGTCGTAACAACGTTATGGCAACTAGGAGGCGTAGATAATCATATAATTTATATATGGTATGTTGATATAGAATATTAAATATGATACATTATTATAGGTAAGCTTGGAGGGATTGGCAAGGACACCGGAGTTGGACATGCCTACTCGCAGACAACAGTTACATACAAGCGTACCTTGCCTTCGTTACAGATTATTCTTTTCTATTTTTTTTTGTTTTTTTATTAGCATTGCATGTTGTAGGCCGTTGATACTTAGTATCCGTTTATAGATGGGTGCCGATGTTATGATAGTGACATCGAGTATTGATATTAGGCATTACATACATACTGATGTGTCCATTGACACAATTGACCACATGACACCGATACATTCATGATGTGTGGTTTACATGACTATTCGTGGTATTGATCTCGTGTTATCATTCTAGATTTCTTTATCAGTATTGCTTTTACTTTTGAGATGACTGTACAGACTTGACATTGTAAGATTCTAGACATGGGGATTGGGAAGAACTTGACTACAATATCAGACCTATTTTCGTGTGGCCCGTTGTTTAGTGACCTTTATCTCTGAAGCAGAGTAAGAGATTATCACTGTCAAGAATTGATTGTCTTTGGTACCACAAGACGGTACTAGAGACAATATCCTGCTGAGGTGCTAGTGAACCTTAGTGGAAGGGGTATGGTATTCTAGAAAAGTAACTCACTTGCATAGCACATAGACGGACACAGTAGATTGCCTTAGTTTATATTTTTATTTCTGTAAATTAGCATGTATATTATGCACCTTGCTAGTCCCCTGAGTTTCTGGCTATTTTCCATGCTTAGACGAAGCTGAAGACTACCCGGAGGTTTACGATTTAGGAGCTGAGACCGGAGGCGTACCGGCACATGAGGACGAGATAGTTCCACAGGACTTCTCGTGATCATGTTACCTTCATATTTAGTCTTGCTACATTATTTTCTTTTCTTTTCATCAGACTTGTAGTTGATTTGTACTTTGTTTCTATCTCTGTGGTTTCAGGATGTTTTACCCGCACAGACTTCATTACTTTTATTGCTGGATATTTGATACATTTTCTTATTTATTTTTGATCACTTTGTGGACTCTGTGGATGTGATTAGATGTATATACCTGTGGACTGTGTTGTATTTCTGGGTGTTATCATGATTTCTAGCTTAAATATTTTGCTAATGGGCTTGTTGTGTAGCTTAGCCCATTGGTAAATTGTTGCTGGCATGTATTCATATACCTGGTCCTACATATTTTGGGACTGTTGTATTACATATTTTTGTGGTAGCCCATGCAGGTCGACGTTAAATCACTTCGGTTATGTTACTGTACCGACGTGAGCCATCAATTAGAGTAGGAAAGACCCATAGGATCACATCCACATGCTTGATATCTTCTTTGACTTTGTTTCGAACTCTCACTTGACTTTTTGATTAGCATCCAGTTTGATTTTGTTCTACTGTAATCCTTATTTATTCTAGCTAGAAAGACGAATCTTCATAGTGGGCGTATCTTTCCCTTACTATCACATTAGTAAGGGCATAAACACTATAAGCCATAAGTGCAGGTAGAGTCTTCGCGAATTGTGCGAAGTCATGGTGATACCTAGGATAGTCGTATTACTGCGAGCCTCCAATCGATTGAGGAATAGGACTTGAGGATACATCCACAAACATGATTATAGACTTTTCTCAGAATCTTTGGCATGATTGCTTTCATGTTATCTTCTTCCTCAACATGATTGCTTTCGTGTTCTTCCTTACTCGAGATTTGACTAAACCCTTTCCTATTACTTCTTGAGTAATTATTCTCATTTATTTTTGCTAAGTTATTGGAAAGTGTATTATGGGTTTGTCCAAGAAAAAGTTTAAGAAATTATATTTATCCTTGTATTACGGAATCAAAGTTTTTGCAGCCAGAGAAATACTGGCGAGGCAGGACTTCAGATAACGGCATCATGGCTACATATGTTTCTCAAATTCTACTTGAACCATATCCTATGCATGTTGATATTTTCTCATGTATTTTTGTAAAAAAGTTATTCGAAAGTATTCCATGGATTTGGCTAAGATAAGCTCAAGAACATGTATTATTTAGCATGACAGTTGTGCACTCAGCCATCCATCATATTATGGAACAAGAAAGATATTTGCAGCCAGATGCACATTTGTGTGGCAATAACTTCATGTGACATAATCACAGAGATATATGGTTCTCGAGTCTTACCTAGACTACGTCTTATGTATCTTGTTTGGCCGTATATCATTCTTGGAAATAATTCGACAAACCCTCCTTCTTTGCTTGACCCTACCATTGTTTGAAGTTGCTATATAGGTTTGTTTGACCCAGCTTTAGGTTTCTGTTACCTTCTACTTATTAAATGACTAAAATAGTTAAACCTTATAGTTATATTATAGAATATGATTAAGCCAGCTTATTGGTGTGATTGTGATGTTGGGTAGCTCGAAATGGGTAAGTCTCTTAGAGATAGATCCTAGTGAGATTATGAGTCGAGTATGAATGTCTGGATATCGAATACATAGAGCCTATTAGGAGAAATTGCTAGGAGTGAACTGATGTGTATCATTAAATAGGTTGATAATACTATACCTATGATAGAATGGTATGACTAGCCGTATTGGAATTCCTCTGTAGTGAACACTTTTATCCTTTTCTTCCTAGTTTATTTTATTTTATTTTGAGGAGCAGCTTAGAGTTGTGTTGGGAGTATTGATGAAGGAGAAGTTGTATGCCAAGCTTGGTAAGTGTGACTTTTGCTTAGATAAGGTCTCATTTCTGGGCTATATCATTTCGGGAGAAAGACTTCCAGTTGATCCAGAAAAGATAGCTACCGTAGAGTCTTGGCCGACACCAACATCTGTTACAGAGGTTAGACATTTTCTTGGACTTGCCAGGTATTACCGCAGGTTCGTAAAGAATTTTTTATAGATTGCAGTGCCGATGACATAATTGACCCATAAGGATCAGGAGTTCCAGTGGACATGAGACGGTTAGAAGGCTTTTGGGGAACTGAAGAATATGTTGACCTTAACACCTATTTTGATGCTTCTTTCTGGATTGAGAGGATTCGTCGTAAATAATGATGCATCAGGTAGTGGACTTGGATGTGGTTTGATGCAACACGGAAAGGTCATAGCTTATGCGTCTACTCATGATCTGGAGTTAGCAGCAAGGATCTTTGCATTAAAGCCATGGAGGCATTATTTGTACGGAGAGCGTATGGAGATATTTACGGATCATAAGAGCTTGAAGCATGTTTTCACGTAAAAGGAGCTGAATATGAGACATAGGTGGTGGTTGGAGCTCATGACAGACTATGATATAGAATTACAGTACCATCCTGGCAAGGTGAACGTAGTTGCAGATGCTTTGAGTAGGAAGCCTACTGCATATTTCTTGACAGCCCAACCACAATTATTAGAGAATCTTCAAGAGCTTGGAATAGAAGTCATTATGCCGGGACATCAAGGAATACTTGCTAATCTAGGCAACTTTGCCTACAGACGCAAGATTTCGAATACTTGTGAGAGGACAGAGGCTGGAGAGCAGACATGACTTCGTATTCATGAGGATGGGACATTAAGTTGTGAAAATCGCCTATATGTTCCAAATAGAGAATTAAGGCATGAGTTCATGAGTGAAGCCCACAGTTCTATTTATTCTATTCATCACGGGAATACTAAGATGTATCGGGACTTGAAGCAGTACTATTGGTGGCATGGTATGAAGAGGAAGATTGCACGCTTCGTAGCAAAGTGCTTGGTTTGTTAGCAGGTAAAGGCAGAACATCAGAGGACCGCAGGTATGTTGCAACCGTTTTCCATTCCTGAATGGAAGTGGGAGCACATTACCATAGATTTTGTTATTGGATTTTTGAGGAGTCCTAGTGGGAAGGACGTAGTTTGGGTGATTGTGGATGGACTCACGAAGTCGGTATATTTCCTGTCGTTCAAAGTGGGTCAGTCTACCGAGATGTTAGCTGACTTGTACATGAGGTAAATTATGAAACTTCATGGGGTACCAGTTAGTATAGTCTCAAACAGGGATTCTAGATTCACCTTGTATTTCTGGAGGAGTATGTAGGAGAGCTTGGGTACGAGACTTAAGTTCAGCACTTTGTATCATCCACAGACGGATGGTCAGTCAGAGTGCACTATTCAGACCCTAGAAGATATGTTGAGGGCATGCTTATTGGACTTTGGAGGCTCTTAGGAGGATCACCTGCACTTGGTAGAATTCTCCTACAATAACAGTTATCATGACAGTATACAAATGGCACCATATGAAGCATTGTATGGGAGGAAGTATATATTACCCGTATGTTGGAGCGACGTTGGAGAGTGATAGATACTTGGACCAGAGCTTCTGACGCAGACAGTCAAGAAAGTGAAGCAGATTCAGAGTTATCTTCAGGCAGCTCAAGATCGGCAGAAGTATTGGACAGATACGCATCGTCAACCACTGGAATTCAAGGAGGGAGAGCATGTATTTCTGAGGATTTCACCGACTTGGGGCACTTTTAGATTCAGGAGTAGAGGGAAGTTGAGTCCAAGCTATATTGGACCGTTCGATATCATTGAGCGTGTCGGAGAGGTGGCATATCGTCTTGTATTACCCCCATCAATAGAGGGAGTGCATGATGTATTCCATGTCTCACAGTTGAGCAGGTATATGACTGATCCCAGTCATGTGGTTGATCACTCTGAGATCACGATGGGACCCAGTTTATCATACGAGGAGCAGCCGGTAGGTATCTTGGATACGAGTGAGAAGGCTCTTAGAGGGTAGACGTTTAGACTGGTTTGAGTTGCATGAAGGCACCATTCTCCGGAAGAATCAACTTGGGAGCGTGAAGATTCTATGCATGAGCGATATCCCTACTTATTCATAGATGCCGGTAAGTCTTGGCCTAATTATTCATATGATAAGATTTTTATATATAATTGTATTATTTTTAATTTCGAGTACAAAATTTTCTAAGGTGGGTAGGTTGTAAGCCCTCTGATTTTTAAATTTTATTTTTAATTATTTTATATTATTTTATATGAATATTTTAAATATTAAAGTCAACAATGGCTATGTTAGTAGTTTACCGTAGCTTTGATTTTTGAAGCAGAACAAAATAGGGGTGAGCATCGGTATAATCAGTCGGTATTTGGTCAATTTTTTTAGTATTTTTTAAAATCGGTATTTAAAAAATCAATACCAATATCGTACCATTTAGAATCGGTTTTTTCGGTTTCGGTTAAATCGGTATTCGGTCAGTTTTTGTTCGGTATCGGTATTTTACCAATTAATATTTGATCAATTAACACACTTAATATTGCAAAACCTCTTAACCTATAATATATATATTTTTAATTTTTTGGAAGCATTAATTTTAAAGCCAAGCCTCTACCAACCAAACAATTAATCAAAATTATTAGAACAATATGTAACAAGTCGCAAACACCTAAAAATGAGCTTAAAATATCAAACGCGGTCACTAAGTTTAATCTTTAGTATAAGTTTAAGTAACCAAAATTCACTTCAAAATTCTATGAGAACACAAAAACATAGGCTCAAAAGATCAAAAACTCAATTCTTAGCATTCTTAAAATAAATTCAAGTCCACTAAAATCCATTCCAAGTTCTAGGAAACCAACCAAAACAAAGAAAAAAATAAAAATGAGTAGTATAAATTAATCATGAACAACATTAAAAAATGTGTGCGTGTGAGTGTGTGTGTGTGTATATATATGTGTGTGTGTGAGTCGGTTCGGTTCGGTATTTTCGGTATGGTACTACACTCAAACCGTTACCATTACCATTATACCGTAATTTAGTCGGTTCGGCAATTCGGTATCGGTACATAATTTCGGTTCAGTTTTTTGGAATATTTTTAATCGGCATTCGATCGATTTTTTGGTATGGTCGGTATTTGCTCACCCCTAGAGCAAATATTGTTTTCTTGAATCCAATTCTATAATTGAATTCTAGACTCGTCCATCTTCAATTTGATATATCATGTCCCATTCAAATTTGTTCCCCAATATTCTTTTGGCTTCACATGATTTCGGGTCAACTTAGACCATTTGATCATTTATCGTAATTCTAGGCCCAACTTCTAATTTAATTTTGGAACTTGACATAGATCGAAACCGTATGACCCAATATATGATTTTGATCCATTTTGAGTCTACAATGAACATGTCTAGGGTGTACCATCCAATTGAGTTTCCATGTGCTACTTATTTGCAAATGGCACATAAGACTCATTAAATTGATTTTTGGGTCCAATTTGACTAGTAATGCTACTTGGACCCTAATCTAGTAAACCCTACTAGTTAGAGCCTAACTAGGAGTAACAAAACCAACTATACATATCTTTAAGGGGAATTTTAAAGATTAAATTGTAGCCATATACAATATTCCCTTATAGCTTTGCCTTGGTCAAACCACTATCCAAATTAGGAAACCTATTACTAATAGCATAGTTTGGAGAACCAAATCATATCCATATTAGACCAAACAAAAGCACATGTCCTAATAATATAAATACCAACCAAACCCTAACATATTTCTCTCTCTTCATAACTGCCAACACCCCACGTAGCCCCTACTTGCGCACGACCACAACCCCCAAACCCGAAACCTATAGCCGACCCCCTTTCCTTCACAAAATTCCAATTTTCCTCGATCTTCGCACCACCACCACCACTCATGCGACCTCTCTCAACGACCTCTTCCACCATAGCAACTGTAGGAGCAATATTGCGGCCGTTAGAGAGGTGCACGACGTGCTACTTGGGCCAAAACTCTGCCGAATCGAAGTCTGAAACATCACAGCAGGTTAGTCGAATTGTAGATGATGTTTCACCCAATTTTTGAATTCATTTCTCTGCAAACCAAATCTAAGAGTTACCTTTGTGTGCATACCAACCTCTGATCGCCGGATCTCCCAGTTCCAAGCGATTTGTCTGTGGCGTCAATTTTATGATAGGGTATCCAGAACCAATGAATTCTGTTGCAAGCCATTTTTCACCTATCTAAGGTCAGTTTATAACCTTCTTATATTTTTATTCAGAATCTAGACATCGATACCTTCTAGACGCATGTCTGAAAGTTAGATTTTGCATCCGTTTACTATTTTTAAAAATTCATGCCATTAGCCGTGTCACTGAACTCCGAAAAATTCTGCTTTACTTGTGTCCAAAAGTGTCAAAACTCCATGGATCCATATTAAACTTCATGTTGTGAAAAATTTAAAATTATAAATACTATTTTAACTAATTTTTAGGATTTTTACAGAATTTATAAATTTTAAATAATCTTTGTTTTGGGACTAAATTAATGAGTCGAATTGAGGAAGTCATATGTGGTATTGACATAGGACCTCTTGTGAAAGGGCTTCCATATTGAAAATATAATTATAGCAATATATAAGTATTTATAGATAAATTCCAGAATTTAAATATATTATTTTGCTTTAATTGTAAAGTATTTACGAGAGGTTTTGGTACCTATATGTACTTATATAATAGATGTAGTGTCGTAACAACGTTATGGCAACTAGGAGGCATATATAATCATATGATTTATATATGATATATTGATATAGAATATTAAATATAATACATTATTATAGATGAGCTTGGAGGGATTGACAAGGACACCGGAGTTGGACAGGCCTACTCGCAGACAGCAGTTACAGGCAAGCGTGCCTTGCCTTCGTTACAGATTATTCTTTTATGTTTTGTTATTTTTTTATTAGCATTGCATGATGTAGGATGTTGATACTTAGTGTCTGTTTATAGACTGGTGTCGATGTCATGATTGTGACATCGAGTATTGACATTAGGCATTATGTATATACTGATGTGTCCAATAACCCGATTGACCACAGGACACCGACACATTCATGATGCGAGGTTTACATGACTATTCGTGGTATTGATCTCGTCTTAGCATTGTAGATTTCTTTATCAGTATTGCTTTTACTTTCGAGATGACTGTACAGACTTGACATTGCTAGATTCTAGACATGGGAATTAGGGAGAACTTGACTATAATATCAGACCTATTGTCGTGTGGCCCGTTATTCAGTAACCTTTATCTCTGTAGCAGAGTAAGGGATTATCACTGTCGAGAATTGATTGTTCTTGGTACCACGACACGGTACTGGAGATAATATCCTGCTGAGGTGCTAGTGAGCCTTAGTGGAAGGGGTCTGGTATTCTAGAAAAGTCTCTCACTTGCATAGCACATAGACGGATACAGTAGATTACCTTAGTTCATATTTTTTTTTCTGTACATTAGCATGTATATTATGCACCTTTCTAGTCCCCTGAGGACCTGGCTTTTTCCCAGGCTTAGACGAAGCTGAAGACTACCCGGAGGTTTACGATTTGGGAGCTGAGACCGGAGGCGTACCGAGAAAGGAGGACGAGATAGTGCCAGAGGACTTCTCGTGATCATGTTACCTTTATATTTAGTCTTGTTACATTATTCTACTTTTATTTCATCAGACTTTAGTTGATTTGTACTTTATTTCTATCTCTATGGTTTCGGGATGTTTTGTCCGCACAGACTTTATTACTTTTATTGCTGGATATTTGAGCATTTCCTTATTTATTCATGATCTCTTTGTGGACTCTGTGTATGTGATTTGATATATATACCTGTGGACTTTGTTGTATTTATGGGTGTTATCAGGAATACGAATACATGCCAGCAGTACTTCACCAATGGGCCAAGCTACACAACAAGCCCATTAGCGAAATACTTGAGCTGTAAATCATGATAACACCCAGAAATACAACACAGTCCACATGTATATATATCTAATCACAACCACAGAGTCCACAAATAGATCAAGAATAAATAAGAAAATGTCTCAAATATCCAGCAATAAAAGTAATAAAGTCTGTGCGGGTAAAACATTCCAAAACCACAAAGATAGAAACAAAGTACAAATCAACTACAAGTCTGATGAAAAAAAAAGCAAATAATGTTGCAAGACTAAATATGAAGGTAACATGATCAGGAGAAGTCCTCTGGTACTATCTCATCCTCCTGTGCCGGTAAGCCTCCGGGCTCAACTCCCGAACCGTAAACCTCTGGGTAGTCTTCAGCTTCGTCTAAGCCTGGGAAATAGCCAGGTCCTCAGGGGACTAGCAAGGTGCATAATATAAATGCCAAGGTACAAAAATGAAAATATGAACTAAGGCAATCCACTGTATCCGTCTATGTGCTATACAAGTGAGATACTTTTCTAGAATACCATATTCCTTCCACTAAGACTTACTAGCACCTCAACAGGATATTGTCCCCAGTACCTATGTCGTGGCACCAAGGATAATCAATTCTTGACAGTGATAATCCCTTACTCTGCTACAGAGATATAGGTCACTAAATAACGGGCCACACGACAATAGGTCTGATATTGTAGTCAAGTTCTCTCCAATCCCCATGTATAGAATCTAGCAATGTCAAGTCTGTACAGTCATCTCGAAAGTAAAAGCAATACTAATAAAGAAATATAGAATGCTAACATGAAATCAATACTACGAATAGTCATGTAAATCTCGCATCATGAATTTGTCGGTGTACTGTGGTCAAATGTGTCAATGGACACATCAGTATGTTCGTAATGGCTAATGTCAATACTTGATGTCACTATTATGACATCGGCACCCGTCTATAAATGAAAACTAAGTATCAACGTCCTACGTCATGCAATGCTAATAAAAAATAACAACAAAACAGAAATAAATAATCTGTAACGAAGGCAAGGCACGCTTGTCGGTAACTGTTGTATGCGTGTGGTCCTGACCAACTCCGGTGTCCTTGTCGATCCTCCCAAGCTCATCTATAATAATACACTATATTTAATATTCTATATTAACATACCACATATAAATTATATGAGTAACTATGCCTCCTAGTTGCCATAACGTTGTTAAGACACTGCATCTATTATATAAATACATATAGGTACCAAATCCTCTCGTAAATAATTTACAATTGTAACAAAATAACATATTTAAATTCTAAAATTTATCTATAAATATTTATATATTTCTATAATTATATTTTCAATATGGGAACCCTTTCACAAGAGGTCCTATGTCAATGTCACATATGACTTCCTCAATTCAACCCATTAATTTAGTCCCGAAACAATGATTAAATAAAATTAATAAATTCTGTAAAAATCATAGAAATTAGTTAAAATAGTATTTATAATGTTAAACCTTGCACAACATAAAGTTTAATATGGATTCATGGAGTTTTGACACTTTTGGACACATGTAAAGCAGAATTTTTCGGAGTTCGATGACACATCAAATGTCATGAATTTTTAAAAATAGTAAACGGATGCGAAACCTAACTTTCATATATGCATTGGAAAGGTATCAACGTCTAGATTCTGAATAAAAATATATGAAGGTTATAAACTGATCTTAGATAGGTGAAAAATGGCTCACAACATAATTCATCGGTTCTGGACACCCTGTTGTAGAATCGACGCCACGGGCAAACCGCTTGAATGTGGGGGATCCGGCGATCAGAGATTGGAGTAGACATACAAAGGTAACTCTCAGATTTGGTTTGAAGAGAAATGGATGAGAAAGTGGGTGAAACATCATCTACAAGTTGACTAACCTGCTATGACATTTTAGACTTCGATTCTGTAGAGTTTCGGTAAAGTAGCACGTCGTGCACCTCTCTAACGGCCGCAAGGTTGCTCCTACAGTTGCTAGGATGGAAGAGGACGTTGAGGGGATCGCGTGAGTGGTGGTGATGGCACAAAAATTGAAGAAAATTAGGGTTTGAGAAGGAAAGAGGGTCGCATGAGTGGTGGTGATGGTACAGAAATCGAGGAAAATTAGGATTTGAGAAGGAAAGGGGGTCAGCTATGGAGGTCTGCCTTAGAGTGGTGGCCGATAGATTTTGGGGGGTTTATGGAGTAGTGGATGTTTATGAAAGTGGGGGATGGTTAGGGTTCTATATGTATATATATATATTATTAGGATATGGGCTTTGGTTTGATCAAATTTGGATATGATTTGGTTCTCCAAATCATACTATTATTAATAGGTTTCCTATTTTGGTTAGATGTTTGACCAAGCCAAATATAAGGGAATATTACATATGGCTGCAATTAAACCTCTAAAATTCTCTTAAATATATGTATACTTTGTTTTGGTACTCCTAGTTAGGCTCAAACTAGTATGGTTGACTAGGTTATGGTCCGAGTAGCATTACTAGTCAAATTGGTCCCGAAAATAAATTTAATGAGTCTCTTGTGCTGTTTACAAATAAGTAGCACATGGGAACTCGATTGGATTGTACTCCCTAGGCATGTTCATTGTAGACTCAAAATGGGTCAAAACTATATATAGAGTCATACGATTTCGATCTATGTTAAGTCCAAAAATCAAATTGGAAGTTAGCTTAAAATTACATTAATGTCTCAAATTGGCCTAAGTTGGCCCGAAGTTGTGCGAAGTCAAAGAAATATTGAAAATTAAAATTGGATGGGACATGATATATCAAACTGAAGGTGGACGACTCTAGAATTCAAATATGGAACTGGATTTAAGAAAACAATATTTGTTGTGCTTCAAAAATCAAAGCTATAGTAAACTACTAACATAGTCATTATTGACTTTAATTAATAAATTAAAATATCCATACAAAATAATTAAAAATAAGATCCAAAAATCAGGGAGCTTACAACCTACCCTCCTTAGGAAATTTTGTCCTCGAAATTAAAAATAACACAATTATGTAAAAAAAACTTATCATAAGAATAATTAAGCTAAGACTTACCGGCATCTACGAATAAGTGGAGATAACGCTCACGCATAGAATCTTCACGCTCCCAAGTTGATTCTCACGAAAAATGGTGCCACCATGCAACATGAACCCGTCTAATCGTATGGCCTCTGAGCTTCTTCTCACTCGTATCCAAGATACCTACCGGCTGCTCCTCGTATGATAAACTGGATCCCACCATGATCTCAGAGTGATCGACCACATGACTGGGATCAGTCACATACCTCCTCTGCTGTGAGACATGGAATACATCATGCACTCCCTTTAGTGATGGGGATAATGTAAGACGATATGTCACCTCTCCTACACGTTCAATGATATCAACCGGTCCACTATACCTTGGACTCAACTTTCCTCTACTCCCGAATCTAATGGTGTTCCGCGTCGGTAAGATCCTAAGAAATATATGCTTTCGCTTCTTGAATTCCAGTGGTCGACGATGCGTATCGGCCTAATGCTTCTACCTGTCTTAAGTTGCCTGATGATGACTCTGAATCCTCTTGACTTTCTCGATTGTCTGCGTCATAAGATCTGGTCCAAGTATCTGTCGCTCTCCCACGTCGCTCCAATATATTGGTGATCTACACTTCCTCCCATACAATGCTTTATATGGTGCCATTTGTATACTAGCTTAGTAACTGTTATTGTAGGAGAATTCCACCAAGTGCAGGTGATCCTCCCAGGAGCCTCCAAATTTCATAAGCACGCCCTCAACATGTCTTCTAGGGTCTGAATAGTGCGCTTCGACTGACCATCCGTCTGTGGATGATACGAAGTGCTGAACTTGAGTCTCGTACCCAAGCTCTCTTGTATACTCCTACAGAAATGTAACGTGAATCTAGAATCCCTGTCCGAGACTATACTAACTGGTACCTCATGAAGTTTCACAATTTGCCTCATGTACAAGTCAGCTAACATCTCGGTGGACTGACCCACTTTGAACGGCAGGAAATGTGTCGACTTCGTGCGTCTATCCATAATCACCCAAACTGTGTCCTTCCCACTAGGACTCCTCGAAAATCCAGTAACAAAATCCATGGTAATATGCTCCCACTTCCATTCAGGAATGGGAAGCGGTTGCAACATACATGCGTTCCTCTGATGTTCTGCCTTTACTTGTTGACAGACCAAGCACTTTGCTAAAAAGCGTGTAATCTCCCTCTTCATACCATGCCACCAATAGTACTGCTTCAAGTCCCGATACATCTTAGTAATCCTGGGATGAATATAATAAATAGAGTTGTGCGCTTCATCCCTCAACTCTTTCTCCAACTCTTCATTCGAAACATATAGGCTATGACCTTTCTGTGTTGCATCAATACACATCCAAGTTCACTACCTGACACATCACTATATACAACAAATCCTTCCGATCCAGAAGAAAGTGTCAAAATAGGTGCTGAGGTCAACATCTTCTTCAGTTCCTCAAAAGCCTTATAACAGTCTCAGGTCTACTGGAACTCCTGATCCTTATGGGTCAACTGCCATCGGTTCTACAATCCGTACGAAATTCTCTACGAACCTGCGGTAATACCTGGCAAGTCCGAAAAAATTGCCTAACCTATGCAACATATGTCGATGTCGACAAAGACTCTATGGTAGCTATCTTTTCGACTGGTGAAAGTTACCATAGAGTCTTTGTCGACATCGACATATGTCGATGTAATACCTGGCATCACCAAGAACTCATAATGCCCATACTTGGTTCTGAAAGCCGTCTTCGGTATGTCTTCTTTCCTTACTTTGATCTGATGGTACCCCGATCGGAGATCTATCTTTGAGAATATGCAGTCTCCATGCAACTGGTCGAATAGATCATCAATGTGTGGCAATAGATACTTGTTCTTGATTGTCACGACATTAAGTGCTCTGTAGTCAATGCACAAGCGACCCATTTCGTCCTTCTTTAGCAGAAATATGATAGGTACTCCCCACGGTGATATGCTAGCTCTAATAAATCCCTTATCTAGGAGTTCATCAACTTGCTTCTTCAGCTCTTCTAACTCCTTTGGCGCTAGAATGTACATCGCTAATATGATAGGCTCCGCCCCCAGCTTCAAGTCGATGGTGAGCTCTATTTCCTGATCTGTTGGCAAACCTGGTAGGTCATCGAGAAATACGTCCATAAATTCTGCTATGATCTCCGGATAATCAACCTCGCCTTCAACTATATGTGCTTTAAGGCCTCGTTTGGTTCACGGAATGGAAGGGAAAGAAAATCAATTCCTTGTCATTTCCTTTCCTTTGGGAAACTTTAATTCCTATTGATTTTCCTTTCCGATGTTTGGCAATGCCAAGAAATTTGGAAAGGAAAGTGAATACTTCAATGTGGGAAAGTGATTCCTTCCTTGGATGGATGGAATCACTTTCTACCCTAATTTCCCTTCCATTGGGAATCACTTTCCTTTCCTCCTCAATTTCTTGGACGTCCAAACATAGGAAAGTAATCACTTTCCTTTCCCAACCGAAAGATTCCGCCAACCAAACGAGGCCTAAGTGTAGGTACAGTACCCTCCTCTCTAGCTCTACGAAGAAACTCAAACTTCGATTGCCCGGGTAGCCTAAAGATAACTCGTCCAAGCCGGCAATCCAATGTAGCATGGTACTGACTCATCCAGTCCATACCAAGTACAACGTCATTATCCGGCATAAAAAAGATCAAGAATTAGGCTTGCATCTCTCTACCACGAATAACTACCGAACAAGATCTACAAGTGTCTCTAACCGAAATAATATCGCCTTCTGTCAGAATCTTTATAACCTTAGGGAGAGGTGAGGTCGCTACTCTATGTGTGGCTACGAAGCTAGCGGCAATAAAAGAATGTGATGCTCCTGAATCAAACAATGCTACGGCAGGTAGTGAATCAACTAATATGGTACCTGCTATGACCTCGCCCGCCGTCTGCTCCTCCTCCACGGTCATGGTAAAAGCCTGCCCACGACCACATGCTGGTGTTTGCTGTTACAGCTGAGCCTGCTGAAATACGACTACCTGGGGTAACAGAGGTGGCCTCTGCTGGAAACCTCCTACTTCTGCCTGCGGTGCTCTCGGTGTCGATAGTGCTGGCCTCGACGGCTACGATGTTGGTCCTGGTGTGTTCTTTCGGCTCTTTGGGTAGTCTTGTACTAGATGCTGATCCGAACCGCAGAGTAAGCATAATCCCAATTTAGGTCTACAATCTCCCTCAATTTGTCCCCTTTTGACGTCTGATGAAATCTCATCGTGGGCTTTTAGCAGTAATTTCCTGATGGACTCTGGCTGGTGCATGCGGCCTCTTCGGGCCTGACTCCCTCCGGTGAACTCACTCTAGGCGTCGTGCCGCAGTAAGAACTCCAGAATAAGTGGTTGGTGCTGCAGCTCCAATAAGCTCTTGTAGTCTGTAACTCAGGTTGTCATAGAATTTCTCTGCCTTTTTTTCCTCCGTCTGGATCAGTGTGGGTGCGAAGCGGCTCAGTCGTAGAAACTCGGTATTGTATTCTGCTACGGTCATGTTGTCTTGCTCGAGATGCATAAATTGCTTCTGAATCTCAGCTCTAAAAGTAGCTGGGATATACATCTCCTAGAAGAGCTTAGAAAAATTATCACAGGTGACCTTATCCTGCCCAATTCTTCTCTCCTCTGAAAGCCACCAGTGGTGTGTATTGCCGGTCAGCTGCATCCTGACGATAATCATCCAATGATCTCTCAGTAACTCGGCTGCCTCTAACTGCTGCTCAATGTTGGTGAGCCATTTGTGAACTTTGATGGGCACCTCCTTGCCTGAGAACTTGTCTGGCTTCAACTGGCAAAAGTTGGCAATGGTTCCCGACAGCATCTGGAAAACTGGTGGAGTCACTCGCTCTAGTGATGACGTAATACGATCCTCGATGCGCTCTGTTTATCTTTGCTGTGCCTCTAACTGGATCTGTTGTTACGCTTGCATCATTACATAGATGGTCTGTGTAACGCCCCAGTCCCAAAATACGTAGGACTAGGAACGTAGTCATGCCAGCTGTATACATACGAAGTACACTCCAATATATGGAACCCTCGTATGAACATAAGCTGTAAAATGCAGTAGAACCACAACTAATCTCATCCACACAAAATAAATGAATAGAAGATCTCATATAATCAATTATGAAATTGTCATTTGGTACATGTAGTTGGGCGGAGACAAATCCACTACCAACTATGAAAAGAAATACATGATAAGCAAAAGAAAGATTTTGGCGAGCGAAGCGAAGACAATCCAAGCGAAATCATCCTCGAAGAAATAGAGCGGATCACGGCTAGAGCTAGAGCACCTGTGAAAGACAATAGCACACACCTGGGGAGATAACCAGGTCCTCAGAGGGACGTAACATGACACATAATATCATGCCATATAAAATGAATAAATATTGCTCAAATAAATAAGGCAATTGAATTTATAACATGGTCCAATACGCACCTACTGAACGAGCGTACCATCCCCCCAACCAAACAAGGACATGAGATGGTAAACTAATTCACGGCGACGTATCTTTCCATGCTATGAATCCAATATGGTATCCGGACCCCAACAAGGTTCAATACCTTCTCATCGAAGTAGTAAGTCACACCTACAACCAAACAAGGACAAGATGTGACGAACTAATCCGCGACAAGTTATTGTTCCAAGCCCTAATGGATAAAGGTAGCCTAACCGTTCTAAGTAAAATGTAGTTAAGAACAATCCTTCCTACGCATGGGCCCTGGCTAAATAGGATCGGCGTAGTCCCCCTTGGGCACCAGAGGCCCCATCAGTAAGGGCATGACGTTCTGCAGAATCGTCAGTGGCCGTCAGTAATCATGGGTCATCAACCCCGTATCTCCAGCGGAGAGTCCGGGTCACAAGAGAAGTGCATCGAAGCCCATACGCTAAGGATTTGTCCTCTCCGCCCAATGCCTATTATGTTGTCTCCACAACATTAACCACTATAACCGCTAAGTCAAACTAGCATGCAACCTCTATTAGCAGTTATTCCTATCGCACAGCTTGTACGTACTGGTGGCCAGCCAATCACGCACTTTTGTGTTCTACATGCGACACACAACTTCGTGTTACCACGTGTCAAGGCCAATGAATGCAACACACAAGGTGGTCCCTTAAATCTAGGTTTAATTTGTAAGAAAAAAATAATACACAGCAGGAAATATAAATGAACAGTAAGTTCTAACAGGTTATGCCATGTATCACAGTTTATTTTGCATAAAAAAAATAAATAATGCATGAAATATGAGCTAAAATAAATAAACAACAAATGGCAAGGTGTCGTGCCTGGTAGTACGCCTGGTGTGCTGCGATGATCAAGGTGGTACGAACTGCGACTTCGGTGCAACAACTATACATGGAGACCTCGAATGGTGGCACAGACAGTTTTATTGGGTCCAGAAGGGTCAACTTGGTTAGGGTAGACATAAGGTAGTCTCGAAATGGGCGAAGGAATAGGAATAATAGGACTGGTTACGGACAGGGGAAAATCAAAGAAATAATGGATAATATTATATATACGGATTTTTAGAAAATAATTATCGTATTTGGAAACTATATTATAGTAGTCAAAATAATATTTGAAAACAAAGGAATTATTTTGATATTCAACTATAATAAAATTAGATTAGAAAATTTTAAAAAGAATATCTTTAGAGTCTCAATCCGTTGTTAAAATACCATAAATAAAATTAGGAAGATATTCATGAACTTTTTAGAATCATTTACAAATATTTTATATATATATATATTTTGTCAAAGTAATATAAAAGCCCTAATGAGTTCAAAGCCCAATATTATACCTTGTAACCAATAATTTAGAAATACTACTATATATATTTTAATAAGACAAAATAATAATAACCATACCAATAATAACAATAATAATAATAATAAAATAATAATAATAATAATATCAATTTTAACAATGAAATTTATTTATTCTAACTACTATACTGTTATAATAATAATAATAATAATAAAATAATAATTATTATTATAAAATAATAATTATAATAGAAATGATCATGCTGTCCTTTCCTTCTCCTTTTCTCGTGAAGTCATCCCAATTAAATGAAAGAAAGAGAAGCACTGGAGCCGAGCAGAGAAGAAAGGAGAGAGAGAGAGTAAGCGAGAGGGAGGCGCTGGGTGAGACGGTCGGGCGGTGGATGGCGGTCCGGCGGGAGGCTTGGGAGAGTGCGGTCGGAAGAGGCGAGGAAAATGAGAGGGGAGCACGGAGTTCGAGAGTCAGCGAGAGAGGGAGAGATGATCGGAGCGGACGGCGGAGGGAGGCAGACAAGTCGGAGAGGAAGGGTGGCTCGGGAGAGGAGCGGTCGACGTGGGATGATCAAAGGGGCGGCGCGCGGCGCTCGAGGGTGGAGGAGGCGGACGCGCCCACGTCGGCGCGGTCGACGCGGCGACGGAGGGGGTTTGGGCGCGCTGCAGTGGGTTTAGGCGCGGTCTCGGCCGCACGGGCAGCGCCGGTCGTGAGGTGGAGCAGGGGTTTTGGTCGGCGGACGGAGAGCGGCAAGCACGGCGGCTCGCGCGGGGGCTCTCCGACGGATGGCGACGCTTCTCCGGAGTTCCAGATCTAGGCGCCTGGCTCGGCGCAGGAGGACGGCCGGGTGAGGCTGGTCGTCCTGCGGAAGGGCAAAGTTCGCCGGGGAAGAACGGAAGAAGGGAGATGGAGAATGGCCAGAGTGAGGCGGCGCTCGCGGCGACGGAGGCGAGCTTATCGGCGGACGGTCGGCCGACGAGGTAAGTTTTAGGGTTAGGGTTTGGTTTTCCTTCTTTTTTGTGTGCTGGTTTCGATGGTGGTGGCTGTGGTGTCGGGAAGAGTCAGGGGTGATGATGGCTGGGACACCGGGGTGGTCGTGGCGTCGGAGTTGAGGCGGGGGTACGGGTCTGGAGAGGTCGGTCGTAGGGTTTGGATGGTTCTGGCGGTGGTGGTGAGTATAATGGTGGTTGATGGTCGCGGCGGTGGCGTAGGCGGGTGCGGCATAGCTCGAGCAGCAGGAAGGGCGGCCCGAGAGTGTCGATTAGGGTTTAGATTAGGATTAGGGTTTAGAATAGAGGATTGGGTCTAGAATAGATGATTGGGTTTGCTGTGTCAAAATCGTGTCCGACATGTGGACACGAAGAAGGTGAACTGTATATGTAAAATATGGAATAAGAATTGGACGGAGAATACGGACACGATGCACTTATTTGGTTGTGGAGAATTCGTGGATGAATAATGTGGAGGAGTACCTGCCTATTTATAGGATGTAGGAATTCCCAATTGGATAAGAGTTAGGAGTAGTTTAAACCCAAAATAGATAATTCTTTACTTAATTTAAAATCAAATCCAATCTAATTACAATCCAATTTAAATCAAAATCCAATTTTCAAATGCAAATCAAATTTGAATCTAATTAAATTCTTGGTTTAAAATCAATAGGATAAATCAAATTTCAAAGATTTAACTACTTAAATAAATCCAAAAATCAAATCAAGATTTAAATCGTCACAATAATTTTGAAATATATTTTCCAAAAATACTAATAATAGTAATTTCAAAAATTACATTATTATTTAAAACAAATAAATAAATGTACAAATAATATTTACATAGATATACTTTTCTAATTTACCATTTTATAGAAAAAATTTATTTATTATTATAACTATATAAATGAAAGGCTTTTCATAATAGTCATAAACTAGAAAATAATAGCTAGAAATAATTTTTGTCTATATTACTTTGAAACTATAAAAATAATAAAAATAATAAAATAAATGTTTTTCAAAAATATGTACGCTCGCACATATTCGCACTCGACGAGCAAGAAAAAAATAATTTCGTGCGCGACGTACAATACGACTACGCGACGTACAGTACAAAATTTTAAATCGGTACCAAATTTAATAATAATAAAAATAGTAGAAATTTAGGGGTTTTACAGTCTGGAGAAGCTGCTGGAGATCCATCGTCTGTCCAAGCTGGAGAAACATTGTCGACGACATCGGTGGCAGTGCTGGCATGGATGGTTTGTCCTTTCGCTTGAACCTTGGTGGTTATGAAGCTTCAGGAAGGTCCGATTGGCCTGTCGAACCTCCAATCGATGGTGGGGTCTGTCACGATCCGCACCCGCTTTTTGGACGCGAGAGCATGAGCAAGCCAGCTACGTATCAAGCGGACTCCAGTCCGACTCGAATACGTAAATGCTGTCAAGAGCATGGTAAACTGCCGAATCATGGTAAGGCATCACTATATCTCAATTACACATACTTGTAGACACGACTCAGTGAAGATACAGGTGATGTCACGGTACAACTCAGTCATGACACAGGTAAGGACAACTCTAGAATGAACCATAATGTGGACAAGCTTGGTGTAACTACGCTATCAAGTCATGAAATACTGATATACAAGCAAGACAATAAACTGGTAAACATGGTATGTAGAAAACATATGAATCCATATCAACTAGAGTAACTAAATGATAACCTAATAAAAATAGAAGAACTATAAGCATGAAAATGAACTGTAGAGGGAGGCAAGGTATCTTGCCTGGTGGTAGCTCGAAGAACCAACGATATATCGTCAACTAGTAAGCCATAAAGTCCAATCTCACATCTGTCTCCGAAAGCTGAAATAGATGTTCCCAACATGTTCATATTAGTCAAATTATCTTGAATTGCCTGTCCTTAACTCCAATTCTGGACACAGGGGCAAAACGATAATTTCGGGTCAAAACGGTGTCCGCCATTGGACCCGCTTTGTACCGAAAAGTGTGCCAGAGTCAATAGTCTCTAAAGTCATCAAACAACATGTCTATGGATTCATTTTAATGATACAAACCCAACGGTGTGTCCAATTTTGGATTCCACATGGTCATCTTGTCAATTTCGGCGATGTGAGATCACTGGAATCGACTAATCTCAGTTTCGTTGCACTAATTCTGAAATACGAACATAATAAGAATTAATTATAATAAAGAGCGGAACATAGAAAAATATCTATAAATATTATCGGATGATGAAATAAACATCACCAACGTGTCCAGAATGATCAAATCAGCTAGGATAGCCTATCTATAAGTCCAATTTGGACACAGAGGCAATAAGGTAATTTCGAGTCAAAACGGTGTCTGTGTCGGACCCGCTTTGCATCAAAAAATGTGCCAGAATAAAAGTTCACAAAACCCAAAAAAATATATGTCCACGCATCCAGAATGACGATACGAACTCAACGGTATATCCGAAATTGGATTCCGATGAGCCGATCTCAAAATGGCCAGTTGACCCGGATTTAGAATCTGATTTGCACGAAAATACATGTCAGAGCCAATGTCCACAAAACTCAGCAAATTATATGTCACCGATTCCAAAATGACGATACGAACTCAACGGTATATCCGGAATTGGATTCCGATGAGCCGATCTCAAAAAGTCTCGTTGACCCGGACCGTAGGGCCTACGTTGCACCAAAATGCGTGCTAGAGCCCACGTCCTCCAAACTAAGCAAACTTTATATGAAAATGTGCCAGAACGATGCCACGAGTCTACTGGTGGTGTTAGAAATTGAATCCGGAGTCCCGGGTTCGAAATTGGAATTTACAAGTATAAAATTAAGAATTCGGACGGCCAACATTGGCATCGAATTCGACCAACCAAACGTGCTCACAATGAAACAAAATTTAAGGGACAGGAAGGGGGTTATACCAGATACTCACAGGAACTGGTAGCACGCCAAACGGAGCTGCGATGTAAGAGATACGAGTCTGCAAAGTTGGCTCCACAAAACTTTCTAAAAATTATACAATTTAAACGGTTAATTTGGTGGCCGATTTTGATGTATCAAACGACGAAATTAACGGATGAAACTGGAGGTGAGTGAAGAGGTATATACCGAGATTCTGACGGAGCAAAGAGTTTGCCGATCCAATGGTCGAATTTCTCGAAAAACGTGTGTGAAGTCGCTGCGACGAGGCACACATTCTGAAATTCGTCTGTGCGCGCGTCGACGGGATTCCGTGCAAAACGCCGAATCGGGCGTTTCTCACACCGGGGAAGAGGGAGCGCACCACGGGGGCCTGCCCGGGGGTGCGCCCGGCCAAGGGGGCCGACCACGACGGTGGCGCACGGTGGTGCGCGGCCACCGGCACGGCGACTGCAGCTGCTGCTGCTATTGCTGTTTGCTGAAACTACTGCTTGCTGCTGCTGCAGCGCGCACTGCTGTGCGCACGGCCAGGGCAACGAAGGTGCGACACGGAGGCGGCGGCCCAACGGTGGTGGTTGGCCGGAGTAAGAAGGAGAGAAGGGGTGGTGCTCGGGGTGGTGGTGATGGTGGTGAGCATGGTGATGATGATGGTGGTGGTAGTGTAGTAATGGTGGTGGTGGTAGTGTAGTGATGAAGAAGAAGAAATGAAGAAAAAGAAGAAGAAAATAATGGTGATGAAGAAAATGAAAAATGAGAGGAGGTGGTGAGTTCGGCTGGATTGGGAGAGGGAAGGGAATGTGATGGTGATGGGGTATTTGTGTGTGTGTGATAATAAAGAGAGAGAGAAAGAGAGAGAGAGAGAGAGAGAGAGAAAGGGAGTTATGAAATAAAAGAGGGGGTTGTGTGTAAAAGAAGGAGATAGAGTGGGGTGTCGGCTAGCATAGGAGAGGGGTGTGCTAGCATGGTGATGGGGTGAGGGGGTGTTTGTGTGTGTAGTGAAGAGAGAGAAAGAGATATTTATTAAAGAAAAAGAGATAGAGATATTTGTATAGAGATATTTTAAATAGAAAAAAAAAGGAAATTGTGTGGGGTGTTTGGTTAGTCATGAGAGGAGAACATGGAGCTTGGGCTTGGGTTCGGTTGAGCCGGATCGGGTCAAAATCAGGCTTGGTACAATAAATGGATTAATTTTAGGTGTTTATGATCATGGGTAAATAGGTAACATGCATGGACTCAATAAAATGGGACACAAGTGTCATGTGGGTAGTAGGCTTTATGTGGGCCATATCCATATTTTGGGTCGACTAGGTTGGATCGTTGTCGGGTCCCAAAATTAAATTGGAAGTCAGGTCACATTTTACGGTGGATAATTAATTGGCCTATATTGACCCAAAAGTTGTGCGAAGCAAATAAAGCACAAAATGGTGTGTCTGAGTAGGACACGAAGGTCATGGGTGTAGGGTGTCTCGAGTCGATCATTCATGAGAAGTTGGTTTCAAGAAAACGACTAGTCTTGTGCTCCTAAATTAAAAGTCATGACGACGTGTATATGATGATCAAAGATAAAAGTAGAAAAATCAATTAATAATTATTTAATGATCAAATGGTCTAAATTGACCAGAAGTTGTGTGAAGCAAAAAAAAAGAGTAAAAGGGAACAAGTTTGAGTGGGACATGATATATTAAAATAAAGATAATCTTGTCTACTACACACTGATGAAGAAAGTTTCCAGAGATTGACATCTCTGACGCTCCAGAAGTCAAAGTCACGGAAAAGAACATTAAATCAAAAATTAATCAAATAATAATATATATTGCAAATAATTGATTTAGAAAATTTAAAAAAATAAGCCCTAAATTCAGGGGGCTTACATTCTACCCACCTTATAAAAATTTCGTCCTCGAAATTAAAAAAATTCATCTAATAGGTCAAGCTAAAACATGCAACTGCGATGGCTACAGTACTCAATCTGCTACCCTTGTGATCACCTATGTTGTTTCTCTCTACAATCATTTGGTTCAGGTTCGACAAGCTTCTTCCATAAAAACTATGTCATTTTATCCCTTATAATCTTCATATCAATAAGAACCTTTACGTATATTCTAAAATATAGGTCATCCTCGAGATCTATATATATCAGCATTAGTTGGCCATCAACCAAAATTCCAATCTCAATAGCAATTTGTTTGTTTCCTTATCCCATCCTAAGTATCTTTATACTATTAATCACAAGCTCCTTGAAATTATACATTCAAAACATATTCTTGGCATTGAGCCTTCTCTCTTTTTACTCAAGAACTCCAAACTCTTAATTTATTTACCGATTTATTTATTACTCATGTACATATGTCCTTGTTTTGTTCCTGCTATCTTTCGATCTTGCACGCAATGTTATCTCCTTCTATTTTATTCTACATATCGATCTATCCTCCAATCATAAGTAAATGACTTGTAGATAAACAATAATCACTTGGTCATCAAAGTCCTACTATGCTCAACCCTCGACCTAAGCACAAGATTCAA
This sequence comes from Iris pallida, assembly GCA_029216955.1. Taxonomy (NCBI): domain Eukaryota; kingdom Viridiplantae; phylum Streptophyta; class Magnoliopsida; order Asparagales; family Iridaceae; genus Iris; species Iris pallida. The sequence goes on along the minus strand of JANAVB010031216.1, from coordinate 7,690,575 downwards.
GTCCTTAATCCGTAGTCACAATAATATAATATTTTATTACTCCATCTTAGATATCTTATCATTAATCTATACTATCAAACTAATCATCCTTAATGGTTTTCTAAGTCCACTATAGCCAGTCACTCATATCTTTCCTATAAGCTTAATCTAATAAATCCCCAAGAAAATATATTCATCACAATCACATAATAACATATTTATAGTTATACTACAGAATCCATTAACAAGGTTGGCTATTTCAATCATCTATTAAATAGAAGGTAATAAGGGCCTAAGACTGGGTCGAGCAATCCATATTAGTATTCAGACAAGTTAAAGGGTCAAGCAAGACAGAAAAGATTGTCAAAATATTTCCAAGAATAGTACGAGGTCAAACTAGATGCATAGAACGTAGTCGAAGTAAAACTCACGAACCATATACCTCCGTAATTATGCCATATGAAGTTACTATCACGCTAGTGTGCATCTGGCTACGATTAACTTTCTTGTTCCATAATACGACGGATGGCTGCAGTACACAGCTACTACGCCAGATAATATAGGTTCCTGAACTTAACTTGGCCAAATTCGTAAAATATTTCCAAACAATTTTTGCAAAATAAAAGAGAAGATGTTAGTCAAAATACTTAGGGAGTGGTCCAAGTAGAATTCGAGAAACATATTTAACCATGATGTCGTTATCCGAAGTCATGCCTCGCCAGTATTTCTCTGGATGCAAACTTTCGATTCCATAATACAAGGATAAATTACTTTTCAAACTTTTTTTGAATCAATCCATGAGGCACTTTCGACAATTATCGGGAAGGACAAGAAGAATTACCCAAGAGGTTAGTGAAGAAGAGTTTAGTCAAATCATATGAAAGATGGAACACAAAATAATTATGTCGAGAAATTCCTAGTTAGGCTGTAGATAGACAGAGTTAATTAAGACGGGGAAGAATGATGATAAGAATTTGTTCTTGCTCATCTGGTCATAACAAAGTGAACCGATTTAAGATATAATCTGATAACCATACACATCTTCCTGAAATCATGTTGCCAAAATTTTTGCACGTCAGTAAGCATAGCTGCAATAAATGATAGAGTCCATAACTAAGGTATACACCTTAAAATCATGTTATCTGGAATTTTTACCACGCCAACCGGTATGGCTGCAAGAAAATCCAAATTTTATAACTAGGATAGTATAACCAACATTAGGCTCCATGTCCCTGTCGTGCTAGCTAATATGACTGCGATAAATTCTAAACTCCATAATAAAGTAGACATTTACCGTTCTCATCGTTCTCATCAATATGTTTATCAGAATATGTGAACTCAATCCTAAAAAACTGATTTCAACAAAATAAAAATCGAAGTCAACAACGAACGAATATCAAGATTTAAAAATTTAACAACGAATCAAGGATAAGTAAATAGAAACAAGCGAAAAAAGATTTCGAGGCAGGGTTTAGGAAAAGTTCTCAGGAGGAGTCCCAAAGGTACTATCTAGGTCAAGATTGAAAGTTCTGGAATATAATCTAAATAATCTCAACTTTGATATAAGATTGGAAAATTATATTCGATTCTCAACCTAGAGGATATATAAGTTCAATTTATACCTTCCCTCTGGGATCCACAACTCATCCCAAGAAAGAATAAAGTTTGATACGGACAAATATTTCAAAAATCAAGACAAATAGAAACAAGTGGGAAAAGATTTGAAAAGCTTTCGAAATAAGATTTCACGGGGTCATCTCTGGAATCTACCAAGGGTTCCTAGGCAAGAGATTGATTTAAATACTGTATTCGTAGACCAACGCTACGCGCCTTAGTGAAAGGCTCATCCCTATGTGACTGAGTACCAAAATCCTAAAATATTCCATGACTCAACCTTAATCCTAGGGCAGGCTCGCAATAGTACAAATAAGCTTAAATACTACCACGACTTTGCATTAACTACAAAGACTAACCTGCATGGGCCACCACTAAAAACGTGTCACGATCCGCACTCGGATATACGGGTACGAATACGTGGGCCACGCCCAGCCTAAGCTATAGTATCGGCGGTAGAGCGCTGTCAAGTACCCGATACTAACTACAACATCTAAAGATCCATAACTGTCACATCCCAGAACCAGAATACTGGAGAGCGGGGGCGGACACAGCCAGCTACGTATATTGAAGTACGACCCACCTCGCTATATGGTCACGGCTGTCTAGATACATGAGGGTTTAACTACAAGCCATCAGTCTCTTATGGTCATTAACAAGCCTATTGTCTCAATCTCAAGCAAGTAATAGCAGTTACAAGATGTCAGAGCACCAAATATACAATAGTAAGGCATCCCATACATTACATATTTGGATGATCATGAAGCTAGTCATATAAAATACGAGGACTAGCAAGAGTTTCAGTCATACATAATCAACCCTAGGATTTGTCAATCATATTACGGCCCGTAGGCAGACAGTAAGTAAAGTTACAAACGAGCTAACACTTGCTTGGCGGCTAAACGCCTCAAAAGAATACTTTTACAATAGAATGGGAGAGCCAAAATAAAACCCATTCATTGCCAGGGTTACTCCTGGTGGTCACCATCTGGCTGGAAGGTAGGGAGATCCTCTGGGGCTGTTCCAGTATCTGGTCATACAAAACCAGCTGCGTTAGATCCCAGGAAGAGCAAGTGCTACAAAGGAGGCTTCACTTAAGAACTAAAAACCAGCAATTAGCTCAAAAACATAATTATATAACAAAAGACTGAAAATATAGAAAATCATGATGATATACGATAAGATAACCATGGGACTATTTAGATAACCAAGTTACAACCCTTAAACCAAACAAGGACCTGGGTTGTAATCCTTCGTCTGAACGGAACTTGGTTTTCCACCATTTATCGATAAAGTAAAAGCATAAGCAATCAGGTCATATAACGATCTTGTACAGGATCAGGATAAGACTAGACTGGGTTAGACTCCATCCAATCATTCACGGCCAAGAAATGAGTACGGCTTGATACTTTATCTAACTAGGGTTATCACAGGCCTAGTTACAAGCAAGATGCAATGAGATTGTTCTACTGGCCCTGCAGACCATCCAGGCTATCCGGACGCAAATTAGGGGTTGAATTCATGTGGGTACATCGTCCTGGAAATGCATGTACCCATAAGTAGCTTGAAGGGTGCAACACATGACAGTGTGCTGAAAATGTGCCCTACTCGACCGCAGGCTACAGAACCCATGATGGGGCGCCCAGATAACGGGATTGCCTGTAGCTGGAAAATCTTTTCATGACTACTGGATTATTCTAGTTATTAGTCTTAGTCAATTTCAGTAGGTACCCCTGACCGTGGTACTCAGGAGTCCCTGCCCAAGACATGATACGAGACAGTACTGGTTCATTTGTACAAACACAATCATCCACGGTGTCCAGGCCATTCATTCTTGTCATGTCATGCTAGCCGTCGCAACAATATTCAATATTTCATATCATGCTTATTAGTCAAGTCTTGTCATGTCATGTCAGGTCATGTCAGTTACTTGCTATACCATGCCATGTATAATTATCAGTCCAATCGTGTCAATCAAGTCAAGGTTATCAAGTCCGTGACGAGAGGGCACAAGCACAAAAGGCACATGGGTACGCATAGGGGCTCAAAGCCTCTACGCGAGAGAAACTACGCTCGGCTAAGGACCCAGAGCGTAAAGATTAGCTTTACGTGAGCAAGACCAAGGAAGGACCCCTCTACGCGAGCAAGCACTCTACGCGAGCAAGCACTCGAGCGAAACTCTACGCACGCGGGACTCTATGCGAGGCTCTACGTACGCGAGACTCTACGCGAGGCTCTACGCACGCGAGACTCTATGCGAGGCTCTACGCACGTGAAACTCTACGCGAGGCTCTACGCACACGAGACTCTACGCGAGGCTCTACGCACGCGAGACTCTACGCGAGCGAGAGTAGCCCGGGCGTAGAGCTCGAAAGAGCTCGGGGTAGAATAGATTACGAGGGCACGTAATGCATATACGTAAAAAGGGAACACTACGCGGGCACATGAAAATGTGTACGTAAAAGGCTCGTCTTCTCCCCAAGGCCGAGACTTGCAGCTATGGAGACTCAAGAACTCAAGGAACCCCATATCGGCCAAGGCTGGATGAAATCCAGCCATTCAAAAGCCAAACTTGCATAAAATCAAAATTCCCACCAAATGGAACTCTCTATTTTTGAAAACAACTAAGTCCAATAGATCAAAACTATGAATATCAAAAATACTAAAACTTAGATCTACATGAAATGAACCATGAAAATTAAAAAAGCTAAGTACTAAAGTGTCTTAGAATCTCGTGAGGAAGACAATGGAACAACAAAATTGAGTTCTTCCATGAAGCAAGTTGTACTTGCCTACTGCGGGTGGTCGGTGGAGAAATGGAGAAGAAGAAGAAGAGAGTTATGAGGAATGAATGAGAAGAGAGAAGGGTTGTTGGGTTAATAAATAGGGGATGGTGGTAGGTAGGGGTTTGCATACTAACCCAAACCAAACCCAACCAGACCGAACCCAACCGAACCCGATGCATGCCCAAGCCAGAAATAGACCACACGAGCCATGAAATACCAACTAACTCATGCCAATGTAAGAAATCCCAAGATTAGCCAGCCAGGACAAGTCAAAATACGGGTCCGAGATACGTATACGTATACCAAAATATGTATAACGAAAACCGAAGGTGACAACTCTACCCACCTTAAAAGAATTCTGTCCTCGAAATTTAATCAAGGGGCTAGAGATGCCGGGACAAGCTACACTAATCACAGGCAAGATATAACTAAGTAATCAATCAAACAATCAATCATGCAAGCAAAGAATCGAAGGCATGAGGCATAAGGAAGACATTATACCTCACGAGTCAAACATGTCGGGATATTGCGATCGGATGTCATCCTCATGCTCCCACGTTGACTCATCCAAAGAGTGATGACCCCAAGCAACACGGACTAACTTGATAGTCTTGTTTTTGAGTATATTTTCTCTTCGGTCCAATATAGATACGGGTCTCTCCTCATACGAAAGGTTGGTACCAACAACCAATTCTGAATGATCAAGGACATGACTCGTATCTAGGATATATCGTCGTAATTGGGATACATAGAAGACATCATGCACCTCATGCAACGATGGCGGAAGAGCGAGACGATAGGACACATCACCTACTCGCTCTAGAATGTCGAATGGCCCGATATACCTCGGACTAAGCTTTTCCCCGTACGCCAAAACGAATGACGCCACGGATAGGCGAGATCCTGAGAAATACATGGTCACCGACAGAAAATTCAAGGGGACACCGATGAGAATGGGCCCAATGACGCTGGCGATCTTGGGAAACTCGAAGATGATCTCTGACTTTTCTGACCACCTCAATAGTCCAAGTTACCATCTCTAGACCAAGCATTTGCCTCTCGCCGATATAATCCCAAGCTAAAGGAGACCTGCACTTTCTGCCGTACAAGGCATCGATGGGTGCCATCTGGATACTAGCCTGGAAACTGTTGTTGTACGAGAACTCCACTAGATGCAAGTGATCTTCCCATGAACCACCGAAGTCAAGTGTACATGACCGTAACATATTTTCAAGAGTCTGGATCGTGCGCTCCGACTGACCATCTGTCTGCGAATGATAAGTTGAACTGAACTTGAGACGAGTTCTCAAACTTTTCTGAAGACTCTTCCAAAAGTACGATGTGAATCTGGAATCTCTGTCAGATACAATACTGACTAGCACTCCATACAATCTGACAATCTGCCTAAGGTACATCTCTGCAAGCTGATCCGTCGACTGACCAATCCTGAAAGAAAGAAAATGAGCTACATTGGTAAGTCTGTTGACTATAACCCAGATAGCATCTCTTCCAGCTGGGGATCTAGGTAATCCAGTCACAAAATCTATGGTAATGTGCTCCCATTTCCATTCTAGAATCAGCAATGGTTGAAGAAGTCCAGCCGGTCTCTGATGTTCAGCTTTAACTTGTTGGCAAACTAAACATCGGAAGACAATCGGGCTATCTTTCTCTTCATGCCATTCCACCAAAAATGCTGTCGGATATTACGATACATCTTCGTACCGCCCGGATGAATCGAATACTGAGAACTGTGAGTTTCTGCCATGATCTCTTGTCTAATATCACCACTAGGTACACAAAGACGCCTCCTATGCCGTAGTGTACCGTCCTCATGGATACATAGCTCTGGTCTTAGTTCTGCTGCACATTCTGCCCTAAGTAGCTGAAGCTTAGAATCTGCTGGCTGAGCTAACTTGATCCTCTCGACTATACTGGACTGAACTTGCACACTAGCCATCAACGCCATACTGGTAGGAAGGACAACTTCTATACCCATCTTCTGAAGATCTGCTAACAACTCTGGTTGCAATGTAAGAAAATAAACTCCGGCTATCCTGCTTAATGCATCTGCAATAACGTTGGCCTTCCCAGGATGATACTGCAGGTTGATATCATAATCCACAAGTAGCTCTAGCCATCTCCTCTGATGCATGTTAAGATCCTTCTGGGTAAAAACATACTTCAGGCTCTTGTGGTCGGTGAAAATTTCCACCCTATCTCCATACAAGTAGTGTCTCCAAAGCTTAAGTGCAAACGCTACTGCTGATAGCTCCAAGTCGTGGGTCGGGTAATTCCTCTCATGATCACGAAGTTGACGTGACGCATAAGCTATTACCTTCCCATGCTGCATCAAAACACATCCTAAACCTCTGACTGAAGCATCACAATACACTGAGAATCCCCCGGGCCCATCTGGAAGCGTGAGAATGGGTGCCGTCATCAAGTCTCGCTTCAACTTCTTAAAAAAAATCATGACATTCTGTTGTCCAAACAAATTGCATATCCTTACGGGTCAGCTGGGGCATAGGTGCTGAAATCCGGGCAAAGTCCGAAACAAACCGCCGGTAGTAGCCGGCTAAGCCAAGAAAACTGCAAACTTTTGTAACTGTATTGGGTACCGACCACGTCTCAATAGCCACGATCTTCTAGGAATCCACTTTCACTCCACCTCTGGTGATGATATGACCTAAATATAAAATACGATCGAGCTAGAACTCGCATTTACTGAACTTCGTATTCAACTGGTGCTCTTTGAGAATATAGAGAATGACTCTGAGATGCTGCTCATGCTCTGCTTCACTCTTGCTGTAGACCAGGATGCCGTCTATGAACACAATTACAAACTGATCCAAATAAGGTATGAAGATACGATTCATGAGATCCATGAATACTGTCGGTACATTGGTTGCTCCAAAGGGCATAACAAGGAACTTCCAATGCCCATACCTGGTTCTAAATGCCGTCTTCGGGATGTCTTGCTCTCTGACTCTGATCTGGTGGTATCCTGATTGTAAATCAATCTTTGAAAATAAGGACGCCCCTTTTAATTGATCAAACAAGTCAGCTATCCTCGGGAGAGGATATTTGTTCTTGATTGTCACTGAGTTCAAGGTACGATAGTCAACGCATAATCTGGACGTACCATCCTTCTTTTTCACAAGAAGCATCGGGGCTCCCTAAGGCGATCCACTAGCACGAATGAATCCATTGGTCCTGAGTTCCTCAATTATCTTATACAAAATCTCTAATTCTAACGGCGCCATCCGGTAGACTCTCTCTGACACTGGTGCTGTTTCGGGGATCAAGTCTATGGTGAACTCGATCTCTCCCTCTGGTGGCATACCTGGAAGCTTTTCAGAGAAAATATCGGAAAACTCTTCTATAATTCTGGAAAACTGAACCGCTGCCCCTACTGCCATCCGAAATATTAGAGGAGAAGGCTCTATACTGCCTCGGAGAAATGAAAACTCTGGCTTACCAGGAATACTAAAATTAATCTTGCCGATATGGCATTCTATTCTAGCATACTGGCTCCTCAACCAATCCACTCCTAGGACCACATCATAATCGGCCATCGAAAATTCTATCAGCCTAGCGGGAAACTCTCTACCGCTAACTACGATCTGACACGAGGAAAACACTCTATATACTCCCACAAGTCCGTTACCAGTAAGTATATTGAGCCTTACTGATAATGACTCGGGCTTCAGCCCTATCCGTATCGTAAATTATGCAGACATGAATGAATGTGATGTACCAGAATCAAACAATGCTGATGCTGTGAAGGAGTTGACGAGAATAGTACCTGCCACTACCTCACCTGATGCTAACTCCTTCTCCACGGTCAAAGCCATCACTTGACCGTGTCCTCTGGGTGCTGGTCCCCTCTGCTGGAAACCTCTCTGGTGATTCTGGGTCTGAGGTTGGACTTGTGCATACTGCTGGGAGTTCTACTGCTAAAATACTTGGGTCTGAGGAGGCAAGGGCCTCGAAAATGGGTACTGCTACTGCTGCTGAACTGGTGCTGGGGCTGGCCCCCTAACCAAGGGACTAGAAAAGGTTGACGAAGAGGAACTCCCCCTATTTGGGCAGTTCCCAACCCGGTGGTTCGGTGCCCCACAAACCAAACATAAACCCTGTGCTCTGCGATATTCTGACACCACGTGCCCTGACTTCCCACAATGAGTGCAACCCATTACGAAAGACTACTTATGCTGCTGCTAGGGATATGCCGGGGTCGAATGCTGAATCAACTCAACGAAAGCCGCCCGCCTCGAAGCTCCAATGGTTAAAGCCCTGGCTGTCGGGGCTGGTGCTGAAGACTGGTTCATCTGGCCGTGAGACAGCTTTCGACTTCCGGTCCAGTCCATAATCCTCAGGGAGGTATACTCATGCCTCCTAGCTTCTCTCAATACTGCATCGAAGGTCTGATGCTCGAACTGCTCTACCGCCAGCAAAATCTCCAGGTGGAGTCCCTACTGGAACCGCTGAGCTCTGTCGAACTCGGTCGCATATCCATCGACCGTCCTGCCCATCTGCTTCAAATTGGTGAACCTCGTCTGTAGATCATATCGAGCTATAGCGTCAAAATACTTGGTCTGGAATATCTCACGAAATATTATCCATGCAATAGGTGTCCTTAATCCAATGGCCTGTACGGTCCACCAGCTGCGGGCTAGATCCAATAACTACAGGCACACCACGGCACCTTCTCGTCTTCTGGGGTCCTGGCTGCTTCTAGAATAACCTCAGTATCTTGAAGCAAAGCATCTACGGTAATAGCATCTTCGCTACCATCGAAGAAGGGAGGGTTCAAGCGCTTGAAGCTGTTGGCCGTACTGTTACCTTGATGACCACCTCTACACAAGGCATCTTGTACTGTCTGGTGCAATGCATCACTTCGACGATCCTGTGATGCAAGCAACTCCCTGATGAGTCCGACCAAAACTCCATCATCCTGCTTCACAGGCTGGGCTGGCTATACTGGGGGGTTCTGGATCTCCGGGATGCATGACTCGGAAAGCTGCTCCTGAGTGCTGAGCTTGATCCTCTTATTGCGGGAGTACTCATTGAGCTCCTTTCGGCTGATTGGCAGGTCCAGGAATAGTGTCGCTGAAGAAGACGACACAGGAAACAATAAGGAAGGACCAGGACAGATCAAAGATACGAGCATGTGATCAGGTCAAGATTTCAGAAATTTAGAGGATATGAGCAGAGATCAAGGGTGAATGTGGATTGAGACATCTATTCGGTAAACCCTCACATATCTTGATTCACAAGACCTGCATGGGCTACCACTTAAACCGTGTCGCGCCCTAGAACCAGAATACTGGAGAGCGGGGACGGACACAGCCAGCTACGTATAGTGAAGTGCAACCTACCTCGCTATACGGTTGCGGCTGTCTAGATACATGAGGGTTTAACTACAAGCCATCAGTCTTTTATGGTCATGAACATGCCTATTGTCTCAATCTCAAGCAAGTAATAGCAGTTACAAGATGTCAGAGCACCAAATATACAATAGTAAGGCGTCCCATACATTACATATTTGGATGATCATGAAACTAGTCGTACAAAATACGAGGACTAGCAAGAGTTTCAGTCATACATGATCAACCCTAGGATTTGTCAATCATGTTACAGCCCGTAGGCAGACAGTAAGTAAAGTTGCAAACGAGCTAACACTTGCTCGGCGGCTAAATGCCTTAAAAGAATACTTTTACAATAGAATATGAGAGCCGAAATAAAACCCACTCGTTGCCAGGGTTACGCCTGGTGGTCACCATCTAGCCGGAAGGTAGGCAGATCCTCTAGAGCTGCTCCGGTATCTGGCCATACAAAACCAGCTGGGTCAGATCCCTGGAAAAGCAAGTGCCACAAAGGAGGCTTCACTTAAGAACTAAAAACCAGCAATTAGCTCAAAACATAATTATATAACAAAAGACTAGAAATATAGAAAATCATGATGATATACGATAAGATAACCATAACACTATTCAGATAACCAAGTTACAACCCTTAAACCAAACAAGGACCGGGGTTGTAACCCTTCGTCTGAACGGAACTTGGTTTCCCACCATTTATCGATAAAGTAAAAGCATAAGCAATCAGGTCATGTAACCATCTTGTACAGGATCATGACAAGACTAGACTGGATTAGACTCCATCCAATCATTCACGGCCAAGCAATGAGTACGGCTTGATATTTTAACTAACTAGGGTTATCACAGGCCTAGTTACTAACAAGATGCAATGAGATTGTTCCACAGCCACAAGCCCTGCAGACCATCCAGGCTATTCGGACGCAAATTAGGGGTTGAATTCATGTGGGTACATCGTCCAGGAAATGTATGTATCCTTAAGTAGCTTGAAGGGTGCAACACATGACAGTGTGCTGGAAATGTGCCATACTCGACGGCAGGCTACATATCCCATGATGGGGCGCCCAGATAATAGGATTACATGTAGCTGGAAAATCTTTTCATGACTACTGGATTATTCTAGTTATTAGCCTTAGTCAATTTCAGTTGGTACCCCTGACCGTGGTACTCAGGAGTCCCTGCCCTAGACATGATGCGAGACAGTACTGGTTCATTTGTACAAACACAATCGTCCACGGTGTCCAGGCCATTCATTCTTGTCATGTCATGCTAGCCGTCGCAACAGCATTCAATAGTTCCCATCATGCTTATTAGTCATGTCTTGTCATGTCATGTCAGGTCATATCAGTTACTTGCCATACCATGCCATTTATAATTATCAGTCCAATCGTGTCAATCAAGTCAAGGTTATCAAGTCCGTAACGAGAGGACGCAAGCACAAAAGGCACACGGGTACGCGTAGGGGCTCAAACCCTCTATGCGAGAGAAACTACACTAGGCTAAGGACCCAGAGCGTAAAGATTGGCTTTACGTAAGAAAGACCAAAGAAGGACCCCTCTACGCGAGCAAGCAATCTATGCGAGCAAGCACTCGAGCGAAACTCTACGCACGCGGGACTCTATGCGAGGCTCTACGTATGCGAGACTCTACACGAGGCTCTACGCACGCGAGAATCTACGCGAGGCTCTACACACGCAAGACTCTACGCGAGGCTCTACGCACGCGAGACTCTATGCGAGCGGGAGTAGCCCGGGCGTAGAGCTCGAATGAGCTCGGCGTAGAATGGATTACGCGGGCACGTAATGCGTGTGCGTAAAAAGGGAACACTACGCGTGCATGTGAAAACATGTGCGTAAAAGGCTCGTCTTCTCCCCAAGGCCGAGACTTGCAGCCATGGAGACTCAAGAACTCAAGGAACCCCACCTCGGCCAAGACTGGATGAAATCCAGCCATTCAAAAGCCAAACTTGCATAAAATCAAAATTTCCACCACATGAAACTCTCCATTTTTGAAAACAACTAAGTCTAGTAGATCAAAACCATGAAGATCAAAAATACTAAAACTTAGATCTACTTGAAATGAACAATGGAAATTAAAAATGCTAAGTACTAAAGTGTCTTTGAATCTCGTGAGGAAGATAATAGAACAACAAAATTGAGTTCCTCCATGAAGCAAGTTGCACTTGCCTACTGTGGGTGGTCGGTGGAGAAATGGAGAAGAAGAAGAGAGTTATGAGGAATGAATGAGGAGAGAGAAGGGATGTTGGGTTAATAAATGGGGGATGGTGGTGGGTAGGTGTTTGCATACTAACCCAAACCAAACCCAACCAGAGCGAACCCGATGCATGCCCAAGCCAGAAATAGACCACATGAGCCATGAAATGCCAATGCAAGAAATCCCAAGACTAGCCAGCCAGGACAAGTCGAAATACGGGTCCGAGATACGTACACGTATACCAAAATAAGTATAACAAAAATCGAGGGTGACAATAACTAGAAAGGTACTCGTATCACATCACAAAAACTAAGGAAGATAAACAAGAAGTAATAAAAATATCACTAGAACAACTAGAATCTACAAGGATCATATGAGACAAGAATAAAATAGAGGAAAACAATAACAAACTAAATAACTACCAGACTAGAACTCCTGAGAAACAACTCACGGTGAAGAATACCGAGAACCACCCCAGCTAGCAACATCCTGTAGTCCAATACTGAGGGCACAACTACTCCTAAAATATTATCAACATATCCAGTCAGGATGGAACGAGCACAAATCTCAAATAACAGTTCTACTTAGACGATATAGAAAATATAGCAGTAAATAGAGAGAATATAAAAGGAATCATGAAATGTATATGTGAGTATCATGGCAAGGTAAGCTGTAAATCTAGAGTTAGAACAAGACAAGTAAAACTGATTATGGCATGTACAAGAATTAGGAATCATCTATCTAAGTGTGTGAGTACTAGTTTCAACATGTGGCCGGCTTAGGTCAGCACAAGGTCTAATGATATAGCCAATCATACGTGGAGTGTAAGATTGGCATTCACAAGGTCTACAAGAAATATATAAGGCGGATAATGACCACACATCTATACTAATACTCCCCGTCCCCGACTAGTATAGTGGATCCAACCATGACACATCATGACACGCGATTCTCTGAGAGGGTAGCTAGCCTTCGTAGGAATCGTGTCTATACAATACACAAGGAACAAGAAAGACTTACACAAGATATACCAAATAATACAAGAAATAACATCTCATGACGGGATCCAGACAAATACCAATCCGTGTGAATAATGTGTCAAGAGAACAAGAATATATATACTAAATACAAGAAACATAGACGAAATCATAAAACAAAAATATTATCTGAGAATGTACTCGTCTGAGATCTGGTGGAATATATCAACTGTGTAATCTGGCTCAGAGTTAAATCACAGACCTAAAGATGAGATATATATATAAGCTAATTAGGGTTCAACAGTGTTAGACATGATTATATAATATAAGCTATGTAATCTAGGTCAATCTCAGTCCAACTAAGTCCAACTAGGTCACACTAAGTCACACTAGGTCAAACTAGGTCACAGAAAGTCAAACCAAGTCAAACTAGGTCAAACTGGTTCAATGATTGACTTATAGTTGACTTTTAGTCAACTGGTCAACTCCTAGGCCACTCTGGTCAACTCTGGGTCAAACTAGGCTAATGTTGACTAATAGTTGACTTTTGGTCAATTGGTTAACTCTAGTCAACTCTAATCTAAGAATTAAAATATCAAGTTGTACCTCATTAATCGTACATCGAAACCTATAACACGCAAATCGAGATAAGAAAATCAACGGTAAGGTTAATAATCTTATCGTAGTGATCCACATGGTCATCTTGTCAATTTTGGCGATGTGAGATCACTGGAATCGAATGATCTCAGTTTTGTTGCACTAATTCCGAAATACGAACATAATAAGAATTAATTATAATAAAGAGAGGTATATAGAGAAATATCTACAAATATCATCGGATGATGAAACAAACATCACCAACGTATCCAGAATGATCAAATCAGCATGGATAGCCTATCCATAAGTCCAATTTGGACACAGAGGTAATAAGGTAATTTCGAGTCAAAACGGTGTCTGTGTCGGACCCGCTTTGCACCGAAAAATGTGCCAAAATAAAAGTCCTCAAAACACAAAAAAAATATGTTCACGAATCCAGAATGACGATACGAACTCAACGGTATATCCAGAATTGGATTCCGATGAGCCGATCTCAAAATGGCCCGTTGACCCGGATATTGGAATCCAATTTGCACAAAAATGCGTGTCGGAGCCAACGTCCACAAAACTTAACAAATTATATGTCAACGAGTCCAGAATGACGATATGAAATCAACGGTAAATCCGAAATTGGATTCCGATGAGCCGATCTAAAAAAATCTCGTTAACCTAGACCGTGGGGCCTACGTTGCACCAAAATACGTGTCAGGGCCCACGTCCTCCAAACTAAGCAAACTTTATATGAAAACGTGCCAGAACGACGCCACGAGTCTACTGGTGGTATCAGAAATTGAATCCAGAGTCCCGGTGTCACGCCCCAGAACCAGAATCCTGGAGAACGGGGACGGACACAGCCAGCTACGTATAATGAAATGGCAACCATTCCGCTATACGGTCACGGCTGTCTAGACATGTGAGGGTTATCTACAATCCAACAGTCTCCTAAGGTCATAAAATAGCCTGTTGTCTCAATCTCAACCAACTAGAAATAGTTCACAAGATGTCAGAGCATCAAATACATAAATATAAGGCGTCCCAAATATTACATATCGGATGATCATGAAGCTAGTCGTACAAAATGTAAGGACTAGCAAGAGTTCAGTCATACATGATCAACCCCCGGGGCTTGTCAATTATGTTACAGCCCGTAGGCAGACAATAAGTAAAGTGCAATACGAGCTAACACTTGCTCGTCGGCTAAACGCCTCAAAAGAATAATTCACAATATACAGTGGGAGAACAAAAAGAAACCCACTCGATGCCCTGGTTACGCCTGGTGGCCACCATCGGGCTGGAAAGCAGGGAGATCCTTCGGTACTGCTCCGGTATCTGGCCATACAAAACCAGCTGGGTCAGACCCCAGAAAGAGCAAGTGCCACAAAGGAGGCTTCACTTAAGGACTAAAACCAGCAAATCATTAGCAATCAACAAGCAAGTAAGTAAAGGAGGATCGGGAGTTGTGCAGTACCAATGCACTCGTCCCGATCATAGGAAGACAGTAAGTAAATCATCATTGACATAAGGTAAATTGGAGAACATGCTAAATAAATAAAACTGGGCAATAAGTGAAGAGAAGACGGAGGTGCTATTCCGGGAGCCAGGTTACAATCCTTAAACCAAACAAGGACCGAGATTGTAACCCTTCGCCTGAACAGAACTTAGTCTCTGATCATTTATTGCTAAAGGTGACAATCATGCAGGGGAAAGATATCATGATAAAAGTGGCAATGAAAAGTACAATACGCAATGGTGACAATCGTGTACAAGCACTATAGTGACAATCGTTCAGTCATGTTGGTACAATCTGGCAATCAGTCACTTCTAGACGATGCTATACTGGACTAGACTTCATCCAATCAATCACGGCCAATCATTGCCTACGGCTTTCTACATAACTAGGGTTATCACAATCCTAGTTACTAACAAGATGCAAGTGAGATTATCCCACAGCCACAAGCCCTGCAGCTAATCCAGGTTATCCAGGCATTTTTAGATTCATTAAGCCGTTATCAAGAATTATGTGCCCCACGCGACGGTGGGCTGGAAATGTGCCCTACTCGTCGGCAGGCTACAAGTCCAAACAATTGCGGCCGGGATAACGGGATCGCCTGTAGCCGTGTCAATCTCGTCATGACTAATGTGTTATTCTAGTAGTTAACCTGAATCCGCCTTTTTAATAGGAACTCCTGACCGTGGTACTCAGGAGTCCCATCCTAGACATGATGCAAGACTGGACAAGTAGATTAATCAAGCAAGCAAGAAGAACCACCCACGGTGTCAAGACAAGTCAAGTCAAGAGTGCGCCGCCACGGGCCACTATCAAGTGAAGTCGAGTCATGCCAAGTCAAGTCAAGTTATCAAGTCATGTCAAGTCGGGAGTGCGCCACCACGGGCCACTATCAAGTGATCAGGTTACAAGTTAATCATGTTAAGTCACAAGTTACAAGATTCTATTTCAATTTACTGCCAAACTAAGAAGGATAACAAGAAACAAAATCCGAAGGTCCGTGCCAAGACGTGTTGGGCCTGGTCAAGTTGTGCATGTGAGCAATCAAAATCTCAAAAGCTCCAATCATATCAAAAGAAAACCAAGTTAAAAGCAGGCACCAAGGCACTAGGGGTGTAGGTGAACTAGGGTGTGCCAGGGAATAGGCACGCTAGAGTGCGCCTGGTGGCAGCACACTAGAGTGCGCCTAGGATCCAAGTGCACTGGAGTGCGCCTAAGCCGGAACCAACAAAGTGCGCCTAGTTGAGGGTGCAAGGGTCAAAGTGTGCCTAGGTCCAAGGGTCCAAGTGCGCCTAGGTAACTATGCGCTAAAATGTGCCTAGCCAGAAAAGTAGGCACAGTCCGCGCCTAGCCAGAAAAGTAGGCGCAGTGCGCGCCTAGCCAGAAAAGTAGGCGCAGTGCGCTAAACAGCGCCTAGCCAGAAAAGTAGGCGCAGTGCGCTAAACAGCGCCTAGCCAGAAAAGTAGGCACAGTCCGCGCCTAGCCAGAAAAGTAGGCACAGTCCGCGCCTAGCCAGAAAAGTAGGCGCAGTGCGCTAAACAGCGCCTAGCCAGAAAAGTAGGCACAGTGCGCTAAACAGCGCCTAGCCAGAAAAGTAGGCACAGTCCGCGCCTAGCCAGAAAAGTAGGCACAGTCCGCGCCTAGCCAGAAAAGTAGGCGCAGTGCGCTAAACAGCGCCTAGCCAGAAAAGTAGGCACAGTGCGCTAAACAGCGCCTAGCCAGAAAAGTAGGCACAGTCCGCGCCTAGCCAGAAAAGTAGGCACAGTCCGCGCCTAGCCAGAAAAGTAGGCACAGTGCGCTAAACAGCGCCTAGCCAGAAAAGTAGGCACAGTCCGCGCCTAGCCAGAAAAGTAGGCACAGTCCGCGCCTAGCCAGAAAAGTAGGCGCAGTGCGCTAAACAGCGCCTAGCCAGAAAAGTAGGCACAGTCCGCGCCTAGCCAGAAAAGTAGGCGCGCCTGGGGGTCGTCTTCCTCCTCAAGCCGAGGAGAAGAACCCATGGGTTCCAAAACTTTGGAACACCATAAGTCGGCCATCCAAGCTCCAAATCCGGACTTCCAAGGCTCTAACTTGGGTAAAATTCAATTCTCTTCAACATGGAACAATTAAAACATGAAAAGGAACAAGTTTTATAGATCAAATCTACCAAAATCCGAAAATACTTCCAACTTAGATCTACAAAATTCCAAGCTCCAAATGGAGAAAACCCAAGTTCTAATGTTGCTCAAGATGAGCTAATAAAACTATTGGACAAATAAAATATAGCCCTCAAGTGATAGCAAGGTGCAACTTGCCTAGGTTGGTGGTGGTGGAGGAGAGGAAGAAGCTTGAGGAAGAAGATGAAGAAAAATAATGAGGAGAGAGAGAGGGAAGTTGATATATATAGTGGGGGTGGGGTTGGTTCTCCATGACAAACCAAAATAGACCAAGCCCAAAATAAACCAAGGTGAACCAAGTCAAGGCCAATAAACCCTCTCTCTAGCAATCTAAACCAAATGAACCATGAACTAAACCAAGCCTCACTAACCCAGAAATAAACCAGTAAACCATAAAACCATTTGAACTATCAATGCCAATAAAACAAGCCAATGCAAAATAAACCAAGATAATTAATCATGACTAAATAAAATATGGGTCCAAAATACGTATACGTACACTAGATACGTATCACGAATTTGGGACATCACACCCGGTTCAAAAATAGAATTTTACAAGTGCAAAATTAAGAATTCGGACGGCCAACTTTGGCGTCGAATTCGACCAACCAAACATGCTCACAATGAAACAAAATTTAAGAAACAGGTAGAGGGTTATACCGGCTACGCACAGGAACTGGCAGCACGCCCAACGGAGCTACGATGGAAGAGATACGAGTCCGCGAAGTTGGCTCCGCAAAACTGTCCAAAAATTATACAATTTAAACGGTTAACTTAGTGGCCGGTTTTGATGTATCAAACGACGAAATTAACGGATGAAACTGGAGGTGAGTGAAGAGGTATATACCGAGATTGTGACGGAGCAAAGAGTTCGTCGATTCATCGGTCGAATTTCCCGAAAAATGCGTGCGAAGTCGCTGCGATGAGGCGCACATTCTGAAATTCGTCTGCGCGTGCGTCGACGAGATTCCGTGCAAAACACACGAATTGGGCATTTCTCGCACCGGAGAAGAGGGAGCACGCCACGGGAGCCAGCCCGAGGGTGCGCCCCGCCAAGGGGGGCTGACCACGACTGTGGCGCACGGCCATCGGCACGACGACTGCAGCTACTACTGCTGCTATTGCTGTTTGATGCAACTGATGTTTGCTGCTATTGCAGTGAGCACTGCTGTGCGCACGGCCAGGGTGACGGCAACACGGCACGGTGGCGGTGGCCCTGCTATAGTGGTTGGCCAGATGAGGAAAAAGAGGAGGGGTGGTACTCAGAGTTGTGGTGATGGTGGTGAGCATGGTGATGATGATGGTGGTGGTAGTATAGTGATGGTGGTGGTGGTATTGTAGTGATGAAGAAGAAGAAATGAAGAAGAAGAAAAAAAAATAATGGTGATAAAGAAAATGAAAAATGAGAGGAGGGGGTGAGTTCGGCTAGATTGGGAGAGGGGGAGAGAATGTGATGGTGATGGGGTGTTTGTGTGTGTGTGAGTAATAAAGAGAGAGAGAGAGAGAGGGAGTTATGAAATAAAGGAGGGGGTTGTATGTAAAAGAAGGAGAAAGAGTAGGGTGTCGGCTAGCATGAGAGAGGGGAGAGAGGGGTGTGCTAGCATGGTGATGGAGTGAGAGGGTGTTTGTGTGTGTAGTGAAGAGAGAGAAAGAGATTTATTAAAGAAAAAGAGATATTTGTATAGAGATATTTTAAATAGAGGAAAAAAAGAAATTGTGTGGAGTATTTGGGTAGTTATGAGAGGATAACATGGAGCTTGGGCTTGGGTTCGGTTGAGCCTGGTCGGATCAAAATCCGCTTGGTACAATAAATGGATTAATTTTAGGTATTTATGATTATGGATAAATAGGTAACATGCAGGAACTCAATTAAATGGGACACAAGTATCATGTGGGTAGTAGGCTTCATGTGGGCCATGTCCATATTCTGGGTCGACTAGGTTGGATCGATGTCGGGTCCCAAAATTAAATTGGAAGTTAGGTCATATTTTACGGTGGATAATTTATTGGCCTATATTGACCCAAAAGTTGTGCGAAGCAAATGAAGCACAAAATAGTGTGTCTTAGTGGGACACGAAGGTCATGGGCGTAGGGTGTCTCGAGTAGATCATTCATGAGAATTTGGTTTCAAAAAAATGACTAGTCTTGTGCTCCTAAATTAAAAGTCATGACGACGTGCATATGATGAGCAAAGATAAAAGTGGGAAAATCAATTAATAATTATTTAATGATCAAATGGTCTAAATTGACTCGAAGTTGTGTGAAGCAAAAAAAAGAGTACAAAGGAACAAGTTTGTGTGGGACATAATATATCAAAATGAAGATAAACTTGTCTACTATACACTGATGAAGAGAGTTTTCAGAGATTGGCATCTCTGATGCTCCAGTAGTCAAAGCCACGAAAAAGAACATTAAATCAAATAATAATATCTATTGCAAATAATTGATTTAGAAAATTGAAAAAATAAGCCCTAAATTCAGGGGGCTTACAATTATCAAATAAAATATTATTGATATTTTTATATGGCAATTAATATATATATATATAAACATTTACTAGACCACTACATACATTACGAAGTATGCACATTCATACGATGCATCTATTATCGTTAACGTCTTTGGTCGCTCTACCATATTACATGGGCTCAGGTTTGGTTCGGGTCAAGTCCGGACCTGTTTGGTATAACCGGGTCGCTTAAACGTCAAATAATATTAATAATAAATAATTAAACTATTTATAATGGTCATGTCACAGCTTGGCCTAATTTTCCTAGTTAGGACATCACTATAGCTCGGCCTTCCCTACCAGGGCTAGTACACTAGTCAAAGCATGCCACTGCACTATCCATGCCATGATTTCTAGTCACCTTGTACTCAAATTCTTAACCATGACTAAAATCATCTACCGTAATAATTAACTAAATAATTATTTATAAAATATAAAAATCACTATTTAAATCAAATAAATAATAAAAAATATTTTAAAATTTTTTGGGAAGAGGAGTTACAGGGTCGAGTCGACATAAGTCACTACTGCGCCCTGCGGAGTAACCGCAGGGTTCTCGTCGTCGGTCTGCGGGTCCATAGTACCGTACGGCGAAATAAAACTTATAAGCTAAGAGCAGATGATATCAAGCAGGATGCATGTCAAAAATAAAATTTGAAAGCGATATAGGGTTCAAAAACATATAACAATGAAGATGTGTGGATGTGATCCTATGGGCCTTTTTTTATCCTATTTGCAGGCTCACGTCGGTACAGTAACGTAACCGAAGTGATTAAAGGACCTACATGGGCTACCACAAAAACATGTAACGTCCTAGTCCCAAAATACGTATGACCAGGAATACGAATACATGTCAGCAGTACTTCACTAATGGGCCAAGCTACACAACAAGCCCATTAGAGAAATATTTAAGCTGTAAATCATTATAACACCCAGAAATACAACACAGTCCACAAGTATATATATCTAATCACGTCCACAGAGTCCACAAAGAGATCAAGAATAAATAAGAAAATGTCTCAAATATCCAGCAATAAAAGTAATAAAGTCTGTGCAGATAAAATATCCTGAAACCATAGAGATAGAAACAAAGTACAAATCAACTACAAGTCTGATGAAAAGAAAAACAAATAATGTAGCAAGACTAAATATGAAGGCAACATAATCAGGAGAATTCCTCTGGCACTATTTTGTCCTCCTGTGTCGGTACGCCTCCGGTCTCAGCTCCCGAACCGTAAACCTCCGGTAGTCTTTAGCTTCGTCTAAGCCTGAAAAATAGCAAGGTCCTATGGGGACTAGCAAGGCAAAAATGAAAATATGAACTAAGGCAATCTACTGTATCCGTCTATGTGCTATGCAAGTGAGATACTTTTCTAGAATACCAGACCCCTTCCACTAAGGCTCACTAGCACCTCAGCAGGATATTGTCTCCAATACCTGTGTCGTGGCACCAAGGACAATCAATTCTCAATAGTGATAATCCCTTACTCTGCTACAGGGATAAATGTCACTAAACAACGGGCCATACGACAATAGGTCTGATATTGTAGTCAAGTTCTCCCCAATCCCTATGTCTAGAATCTAGCAATGTCAAGTCAGTACAGTCTTCTCGAAAGTAAAAGCAATACTGATAAAGAAATCTAGAATGCTAATACGAGGTCAATACCACGAATATTCATGTAAACCTTGTATCATGAATGTGGCAGTGTCCTGTGGTCAAATGTGTCAATGGACATGTCAGTATGTACGTAATATCTAATGTCAATACTCGATGTCACTATCATGACATCAGCACCCGTCTATAAACGGACACTAAGAATCATCGTCCTACGTCATGCAATGCAAATAAAAAAGAACAACAAAATAGAAAAGAATAATCTGTAATTAAGGTATGGCACGCTTGCCGGTAACTGTTGTCTGCGGGTGGTCCTGACCAACTCTGGTATCCTTGTCGATCCTCCCAGGCTCACCTATAATAATACACTATATTTAATATTCTATATCAACATCTCATATATAAATTATATGAGTAACTACGCCTCCTAGTTGCCATAACATTGTTACGACACTGCATTTATTATATAAATACATATAGGTACCAAATCCTCTCATAAATACTTTACAATTATAACAAAATAACATATTTAAATTTTAAAATTTATCTATAAATATTTATATATTGATATAATTATATTTTCAATATGAAAACCCTTTCACAAGAGGTCCTATGTCAATGCCACATATGACTTCCTCAATTCGACCCATTAATTTAGTCCCGAAACAATGACTAAATATAATTAATAAATTTTGTAAAAATCCCAAAAATTAGTTAAAATAGTATTTATAATGTTAAAAATTGCACAACATAAATTTTAGTATGGATTCATGAAGTTTTGACACTTTTGGATACAAGTAAAGCAGAATTTTTCAGAGTTCGGTGACACAGCAAATGTTATGAATTTTTAAAAATAGTAAACGGATATGAAACCTAACTTTTAGATATGTGTTGGAAAGGTATCAACGTCTCGATTTTGAATAAAAATATATGAAGGTTAGAAACTGGCCTTATATAGGTGAAAAATTGCTCACAACAGAATTCATCGATTCTGGACACCCTGTCGTAGAATCGATGCCATGGACAAAACGCTTGGAACTGGAGGATCCGACGATCAGAGGTTGGAGTAGACATACAAAGGTAATTCTCATATTTGGTTTGAGGAGAAACGGATGAGAAAAAGTGGATGAAACATCATCTATAAGTCGACTAACCTGCTGCGATGTTTCAGACTTTGATTCGGTGGAGTTTTGACAAAATAGCGGGTCGTGCACCTCTCTAATGGCCACAAGGTTGCTCCTACATTTGCTAAGGTAGAAGAGGACATTGAGGGTGTCGTGTGAGTGGTGGTGATGGCACAAAAATCGAAGAAAATTAGGGTTTTTAGAAGGAAAAGGGGTCGCGTGAGTGGTAGTGATGGTGCGGAAATCGAAGAAAATTGGGGTTTTGAGAAGAAAAGGGGGTCGGCTATGGGGGTCTGCTTGGAGTGGTGGCCGCTAGGTTTGGGGGGTTTATGGAGTAGTGGACGGTTATAAGAGAGGAAGATGGTTAGGGTTTTATATGTATATATATATATATATATATATATTATTAAGGCATAGGCTTTGGTTTGATCTAATTTGGATATGATTTGGTTCTCCAAATCATACTATTATTAATAGGTTTCCTATTTTGGTTAGATGTTTTACCAAGCCAAATATATAAAGAAATATTGCATATGGCTATAATTAAACCTCTAAAATTCTCTTAAATATATGTATACTTGGTTTTGGTACTCCTAGTTAGGCTCTAACTAGTATGGTTGACTAGGTTATGGTCTGAGTAGCATTACTAGTCAAATTGGACCCGAAAATCAATTTAATGAGTCTTATTTGCCATTTGCAAATAAGTAGCACATGGAAACTCGATTGTATGGTACTCCCTAGGCATGTGCATTGTAGACTCAAAATAGATCAAAACCATATATTGGGTCATACAATTTCGATCTATGTTAAGTCCAAAAATCAAATTGGAAGTTGGCTTAAAATTACGTCAATGGCTCAAATTGGCCTAAGTTGGCCCGAAGTTGTACGAAGTCAAAGGAATATTGAAAATCAAAATTGGATGGGACATGATATATCAAACTGAAGGTGGACGAGTCTAGAATTCAAAAATGGAACGGGAATTGAGAAAATAATATTTATTGTGCTTTAAAAATCAAAGCTACAATAAACTACTAACATAGTCATTATTGACTTTAATTAATAAATTAAAATATCCCTATAAAATAATTAAAAATAAGATCCAAAAATAGGGGGCTTACAATATCTACAATAAAAATAAGATCCAAAAATCAGGGGGCTTTCCAAACTTAACTGCATCCAAGTTCCAATGACAATTATACATCCATACTCAATTGTAGAATAAACCCACTATCTTAAAATTACCATTGAATCAATTCTCATTCCATCTCCTAAATTTTTTTAATCCAAATAAATAATTAACAAAATATGAATAACCTACTATGTATACATCAATTACACTCTTCCAAACATGTTTCCAATCTTTGTTAACATCGTTCAATTTTAGCCAAATATAAATCATCTTTATTCAATTCCCAAATGCCAATCTCCATACATAGCTAGCATGCAACTTTATCATAACATGTAACCATCTTATCCATCAACTTTTGTTTCTTGAACCATCAGAATATAATCTATTCCATTAGCCAAAACTAAATCCTTCCAACCAATTAAGATGATACAATCGTTATCCCAAGTATTCCAGCCTTTGCACATCAAAATGTTATCTCATAAAAGATCAATTCAAACCCAAGACAAATTATATCCAAGTATCATACTATACCCATCACTTTTTTTAAGTGCACGATTTTGAATCATAACTCGATTTGTACACAAAATCTTATCCATTACTTCTGTTTGATTATAAACAACTAAGAGAATCCCACAATAAGAAATCAATCCACTTAATCCCAGAAAACTTCATTCTTTCATCCATAAAAAATCTATTAAAATTCTCAAGAACCATCAAATCTTAGGCTACACTTCTTAAGGTCAACCCTAACGATCCTACCGCTCAACATTAGGATGTCTGCCTAACCACTAGACTAGCAACTCACAAGGCTCACTCTCAAACATCAAGATATCTTATCTCCTACATAGAATCAGGAATCACTTCACCCACTTCAATTAAAATACATAAATATGTCATAATTTGTGTCCCTTCACAAGACATCCGTTAGCCGTCACAAAATACATATATGTGTATGTGAACACGTCCCCGCGATCAACTAGTTAAACCTGTAAGCAGATAACATTAACATGCAGCCTAACTATATAAAGGTCCCTGGAACCACAAGCCATATTAGACTATTTTTCTAGTATGACAATGATCCTTCGCATGCAGATAGCGAGCCCCACAGAAGGTGCAAAAATACTCATATTGTGATGCGCCCATCCAGCATGGGTAGCAAACCCCACTCGAAGGTCCTGCAATATCCCACGCATGAAGCATGTTCCACATAATTTCCTCCGAGGCCAAATCGGTTATGGTGCCTCGACAACAGTTCGAGGAAAGACAAACCTTGTGTATGCCCATGATCATACACTATGCATGAACATTTTATTAACTATAAAATATATGCATTGTACATAAATTGAATATAAAGCAGTATAAATCTCTATTCGAACAACAAATCATACTCGCAATACCTATACTTTCATTCGAAGTTTTGATTGTTGGCCCATTAGTCCCAAATATATTATGGCACCATGCCACTATCCAATAGTTTTATAGTATCACACCACATCCGCAACACTCTATGGATACCAGTCCGTAGCACCAAGCCGCATATCCATACTATATATTGGCAATAAGACACATCCTTACCATTTTACTTCTCTACTAACCATACTGTATACATCCAGATTGTAACCATACTACATGATACAATATTTTTTAAGACATTTCTAGACTAATAAAAATATTTTGGAAGAATTATTAGATTCTCTTCAATATATATATATATATATATATATATATATATATATATATATATATATATATATATATATATATATATATATATATATATATAGAGAGAGAGAGAGAGAGAGAGAGAGAGAGAGAGCATCCTCTTTGTCTCCTCTGCCTCACTCTCTTCCTCTCTTGACCTCTCCCGGCAGTCCCTAATACTCCCTCACACTCCCCTCATGCTCCCCACACCCCTCACCTGCTCATCATGCCTCTTGCTTAATAAATCTCTCTCTCTCTCTCTCTTTCTTTCTCTTTCACTCTCCTGACAGTCCCTGAAACTCACTTATGCTCCCCACACCCCTTACCTGCACATCACACCTCTCTCCTTTAATAAATCATTTTCTCTTTCTCTCTCTAGCTCTCACTTATTCCCTCCATCAAGTGTGCTTGACCACCTGTGTCACCCATTCGATCCTGAAGTACCGTAAAGTCGCCATTGGACATGATGTCATACAAACCTAAGTTGTGCTTGTACAACAACAAAATCGACCAAATTAAATAACACAACGGAAATATAATACAAAAAAAATAAATGAGAATAATGATACAAGAAAATACTCTCTTTATTAATAACTTTCAATGATTGCAAGCCTTTCGATATCCAATGATACACGACAATTTGGCTTACATCTCCCTCTTGAGCGATACAAGATTACAATAATATTATTTCATACATTTCATCCCTTTATATAGAAAAATATCTCTTTGCATCATCTTCGTCTAATTTTTTGTTCTCAAGGATGAGGATCTGTTATCACTTCGGAACATACATTCGAACATCTAGCACCTACGGGCAAACTGGTGGGGGATTAGTACATTGTTGTACTAGTGAAAAACAAATGCTACACTCTCTGAAACAATCACTAAGTATTCATGTGAGAAACTATTACTTTATTAGTGATATTATCTTTTACCTACATTCTTTTCATGTTGTACAAAATCAGAGTCATACTACTTCTTTAGAAAACATAATCAAAAGCCACATTTTTGTTTATTTAAGCATGTGATAGGGTCAATTTTATGCACGATAATAATTCATTCTATCTACATATGTGTAGCATGTTTCGTGAGTCGTATTCATTTCTTTAGTGACATTAGCAGCAGCATATCATTTAGTACTCTTTCTTTTTAGTAACAAGTAACAACATATAGAAACACAGATCTTCTTATTAAATGGGACAACATCTCACGTAAAGCTGATTATTCTAAGAAGTATTTTATGATAAGACGCATATATAACATTAAAGGATATTACTTATTCAGTGATTCTTATCAACGACCGACGATCTATCCTTAGATAAGACAATGATTAGAATAAACTGAATATGTATAATAACTTTTATATTCGTCTCTGCATTATTAGGCTTATAATAATCTTTACATATGCATGCGACCCGATTAGCATATGTGATTCATGGTTCATCTATTCATTAGTATTCGCTTATACTAGCAACTGTGACGTATGGTTCAGCTCTTCACTGATATAAACACATTCTAGCAGATATAACTCATTGTTCAGTCCTTCACTAATTGGTACCTATCTATATGATGATCTATGGGTTATACCCTATGATTAGCAGTTAGGATGTATAGACCCATATCATTAATAGACTAATACTCCCTAATATTAAGGACTTCTATCCTCAGGGTGTCATGCTCCCTCCTTGGTCAAATGATTCCAGTGTCCCGAAGAACGGTCGAGAGATTACATCATTAAGCATAAGTTGTTCACACCAATGCATGAATGCAACTTCTATCATCAAGGTCGGCCCTGCCCTACCCTAGGGAATAGAACTAGTATCTAACGTGGACTTTTTTAACATAAAGCAATTGTGGTGTAGTGGTTATTATATTATACTTGCATTTCGAGGCCCTTAGTTCAATTCTTGAAGGTAATATTTTTAAATTTAGTTTTACTTTAGGTTTTTTTATATATTTTTACATTATGTATGGATGCCCCATTTTGAAAGTTCACATTGGGTCGCTATGAGATAAAAACTCTACGATGCAACAATTTATCGATAAGAAAACATTTCTATCTTCTTTTTCTCTTCTTTTTATATTACAGAGCTAATAAATCTCTACTATTCTCTATACAGTCAAGTCGTATCATCACTTTTCTCTATTTGGACAAGTTGTATCATCTATTTTCCCTATACAGTCATACCATACTATCTCTTTTAACAATACAAGTGCTTCCATACAATATTATCCTTTCAACATAGGATAGTGAACATATAATCAATCTTATTTACACAAGCATTGCAATAGTTCTTCTATCTCATGTAACTAAGCATGTAGTTATACTCTTGATAGCATACAATTTAGGGACATGTAAATATTTTCTTATTACTTCTTAAGCATAGCAAGGGTTCTTTCATTACGCAAGCATGCATTCAATCTTATGGCTTCATTATTAGGCGTGAAAGAATTGGAAAATTAAGTCCTTGTCCACTCACCCAGATCAATCGTCTTCGTGAAAGCTTCCTCTCGAGCAAGCAAATCGATTTCTTTATCAATATAGTGTCGTCACAGAGCGGGGCACTATAACCTGCGTATGCCCGCTGCCTGACCGTGCCTGGTCGCCGCCACCCGCCTGGCCTATCATCCTACCCCTACATGAAGCCTCCCTAACCACCACCTTAACTTCCACTGTCTTCATCATCACCACCATCACTTCCATCTTCTCATTCTCCCTCTTCACCTCCTTCTTTAAAAAAAAGAGAGAAGAAGTTGGAGAAGAATAAATTGGAGAAGAAGAACAAACCCTAGCCCCCAATTTTCTAAGGCAAGCGCTCTCAATCCTTACTTCAATTTTGTTCTTAAATTCATCAAAATGTTTTTCTAATTTTCTAATTTCTTTTATGATCAATTTAATATACATATTGTCCAGTGTAGGATTGGGCTAAGATTTTGTATAATTTTGTTCTAATAAAAAAAAGTGGCTAACATTTTATATATACATATTAATGTCATAGTAAGCACACGTGTTGGAATTTATTTTGGACACACTAGGACAAAATACAAACACTTCATTTGAATCAGTATCGATAAGGTATGATGGTTGAATTGACTGAACGTATATATATGCTATATAAAATAGTATTACTAGGAAATATGTATACACATGGTTAAATGATATATATGCATATATAAGTAGCCTGACTGTGTGTGTGTGTGTGTGTGTGTGTGTGTGTGTGTGTGTGTGTGTGTGTGTGTTTGTATACACATGGTTAAATGATATATATGCATATACAAGTTTGATTTTATTACCGAAATTTGTATTCTCGTGTTATCTCGAGATACGAGAACAAGATAATATAAATTCGATCCATGCTTGAATTATAAAATTTGTCACAAGATATGTACATGAATCTTGGAATCTAAAACAAGGTATCTACTTGAATCCTAAAATTCTGGGCAAGATATGTTCTTGCATATTGAGATTTAAAATGAGATACAGAACAGAGCTAATACAAGATAATAGAATAATGATGTTTATAGCACTAGGTTAGTGCATTGTGCAGGAGAGAACAACTGGATCACACCATGCAAAATTCCTATAATATAATAACAATAAAAATTGATCAGTATTACCTCCTTCTGTAAGGCTTTTCGAAGTGAGTGTGTGAGGCTTAGCTCACTTACCTGCCCTGAATCTGTACATATTTCGATTAAAAATATTGATTAGGTGAATCAATATACAATTTTTTCCATACATGATGTATGGGGCCTAAATCTAAACATCGTGCCATCCTGCCACAGCCTGATCCCTGGCCACGGGATTGTTCTGGGGAAATAGGGGTGTTGTCATCCACATGCGTTCTAAAATGCATATAGGAAACTTGATTGTGTTTATGGTAGTGGACTTAGGTTGTTTGTGGTTGTGATTGTAGTTGTGATATATGAACTATTATAACCTAGTTATAAGACAAACACTAAAGAGTTTACAAGAATAGGAATTAGTGAGAATCATATTTCAAGTTAATACAATAATCCTTATAAATTACCCAATTTATTTATTTTGAAAATTTTGATAATCTGATCATCTCTTAGATTCTCAATTTATTTTATTTTATTTCTTCGTCTTTAACTAAATGTTTGAATGTCGTTTGACGACTAGTATTGTTTACTAGATTTATAGACCTAGTTCCAAGGAACTGCTACTGCACATTGAAAAGAAGTTAGAAAGTAAGTATGAGATGTTGCGACTAATGGAAAATTATGTTGGAATCGTATATTCTCATCATTATCAATTAAGGTATTAATGTATTACATATATTCATGTTAATAGTTGTAATTAGGTAGTATATAAATTTTTTTAATTTATAACTTTAGCATGTCCTATTTCCTAAACATTATTGCTTTTATTATGCTAGTTATGACCCGTGTTAAATTTATCCTAGAACCTTACATCGATGATCGCAAATATGGGTACTGGAGTATTTGTATGCCGCATAGCCTGGACATAATGTTATATACCCGGCTCGCCATATTCTAAGAGCGGGGTGTGACACGGTTACATAAGAACACTTTGTTCCATATAAAAACATATATAACAGTACGATAGTCTATGTGATATGTATCTAACAATAATTCTTTTAATCTCTTTTAACTTGGTTCTTTTTATTAATATGCAACAAACTCATAGCATAAAGAACTAGCCATGCAACATTTATTAAATGTAAAGGTGAATGAGCTGTCACGACCCGCTTCCGAATAATCGGACACGAGTCGGACACGCCCAGCCTTCGTCGTTAGACACGACGAAGTAAGCTGTCCAATATAGGTAAACTACAAGGCAACATGAAATAAGTACAAATCACAGCATCTCTATAAACGATCCAAGAATTCAAAGTACAATTCTATGATTATTACATTCATCCAGAAAGTAAGGTAAAGTCTGAAGTCAATAATACAATGAAAGTAAAGCATCTAAAGGGAAAGATAGCTAGGCCTCCTCGGCCTCTAGGTCTAGTGCAGCTCCAGCTGGCTCTAGCATATTTGCAGGCTCATGGCCATAATACGTGTCACACATCGCCTCCATCTCACCTATAACATATCCAATCAAGAGCGGAGTAAAGTACAGTTCTAAGTAATGAACAAGAACATCATGATATAGAAATGAGTACAGGAAAACATAAAATATAAAGTACATGAAAGAACATGAAAGTACAGGAATGTATAGTACATGAAATAAAGTACAAGAATGTAAACCAGGAACCTGAAGTATAAGATATGACATATGCATAATATTTGAAATACAACTAGCCTATGTGACCGGCTGGGGTAAGTAGAGGAATAGTACAGGAGTACATGAATATCGGTACGGCTTAGGACCCGCGTGCACAGTGCGAGGCCTAAGCTATATATATGAATATTAGAACCTGGGTTTGGTCACATAGCTAGTATATTTCTCCTCTCTGATTACAAGTAAGTACAGGAACAAAAAAGTACAAGGGTACAAGATATCGTGTCCTATCGTGTCATCAAGAGAAGTATAAGATATGTAAATGCACAAGACCATAGAAAGTACTTGCCTTGCTCCGAAAAAGTACGGGTAATCAATGGAGCTGGATGTCCTCATGTTCAATTGTTATAAGTTGATTAATATCAAGTTTACCATTGGTTAGATATTCCAACTAATCTCTATCTAAGTACTTTTATCTCTACCTATATTTAGCTACTTGTGGGTTGGTACTGAATATCCAACTAGCAGGAATGGATGCTTATAGCCAACTAACTAAACATTCACACTGACTCCATGAATAGCTAAGAGTTAAATTTATATAGTGAAAATCTATAAGAATTCCATAGCAACACAACTAACAGTATTAATTATTAAGTATTTCAGGATGTAACATTATCCCATGCTAACTCATAGAAATTAAAACAAAAGTACTACAGACCCTTCTTCTATTGCACTGGAAAATACTGTAGACCAACAGCTACACTAATAACCCAAATACCTATGGTCAACATGAACAAAGCCAACATTCCAAGGAAAACTCACTGATATATACTCAATTATCCAACCATCCCAACCTAAGATTTACCATTGCAAGTGATACATGGCCACCTCTAAATATAACCTAAAATTACACATACCTTCAGTTTTGGCTCAAACCAGGCTATGCAATCCTGTACCAACTCATAAGGTTTATACTCTAAATAATCCATGGTTCACTTGTCTACATTCCCCCCCTCTTTTACCAAATCAGCATTTAAAAAAAATAGCACAGAACATCATAAAACGTTTCAAATTTAAACAGTATGATCAGGGAATATCTTCAATACAATAGCTAAATAAAATACACAACAAATTCTTCAAAAACCAAAACAAAACTCGACCCAAAAATCAGTTGGACTGGTAAACTCTGCTCAATGTCGATCCTATCTTGGATACGCCCCAAAGACACGAACCGGTACACTTCCTGGGCACGAGCTACTGCCGACACAACCCAAAACTGATACTTCACTACGGTTCGTCCTTAGCTACGCACCCAACAACAAATACGAGCCCACATCAATCACGAACAAGATACGAACACGAACACGAAAGAAATTTTGGACACGAGCGAGCACTGATCATGAACCAGACTAGCTCAAAATTCAAGCAAAGGCACAACCTAAAGACAGAATTGTATGATTTTACCTGGAGAAAGAATGGACTCGATCCGAAGTATCAATACTGCTATCCAAATCCAATTCAAATCATGTACCTATGAAACATTAGGACAAATAGAATCGATGCATAAACAGAAAGGTTTATGATTCAGAATACAATCGTAATATTCTTAAAAGAAACATCACGAACATCCAAATAATACTCACTTGATGTTAAAACACAACACCCGACAATTCGATCAAGAATTAGGATCAATCTAAACCAGGTCCTACTCGAATTCATCCAGAAAGTCACACACAAGATCGTAACGGTCCACGAAATTCAAATCAAGAAGACTAGAATTAGAAAGAGGTTCAAAGAACTTACTGCAGATCAAAATTCTTGGAAGAAGATCGAACAAGTCGATGACACGGATTCGACCAAATCATAACCATCCTGAAGTACACCGACGTGATTTGGAAATTTGGATCAGAAGGATCAGATCGATCCTTCAACAAAATAAATGAAGTGGAGATGATTGATCGAGACTCACCACCGGTGTCACCATGAAAGTGTTCGACCTCTTCAACGCAGATTTGCAAGCCAATGACTCGAAGAAAAATAGCCGAAGTAGCGGTTCTCGTGGTCGCCTGCAAGAAATAGCCGTCGATCTCGCCGTCGCGTGGAGCTCGACAAGGCAGCTCAGTCGCCAAGGACCGTTGCCACCGCCTAGACCGCCGGAGTAGTGAAGATCACTGCCGCTGTCGCCATCTCCGATGATACCTCAAGAGAAATTGGGGGATTAGGGTTGTCGGCTGGAAACGAAATTGGAGATAAAGTCGAGCGATCAGCTCTTGGAAAGAATGGAGAGCTGAGAAAAATAAATGGTCTTCTCTCTCCACTTACTCTAATATAATAGAAAGAAAATTTTGCACTTAAGCCCCTCCGT
The DNA here is from genome assembly GCA_029216955.1 of Iris pallida. NCBI lineage: Eukaryota > Viridiplantae > Streptophyta > Magnoliopsida > Asparagales > Iridaceae > Iris > Iris pallida. The sequence continues at coordinate 7,657,712 of JANAVB010031216.1, read as the reverse complement.
AACATGGCTTTAAACAGAAAGCCCCTATTCTTTTTCATTATTTGAAAATCAATAAAGAAAATAGTTAGGAAGAAATGTCAAGTGGTGGGGGCCACAAATGGTTTGTTGCAACTAACTTTTGAATTTGAAAACCTGCTCTTAATTAATTTCCCTCCAAAATATAAATCAAAATATTTATTTGAAAATATTTAATGAAACATTATCAATATTCAAACATTACTTAAATCAAACTTGTTATTATTATTAGAAAGTTTTAAAATTCTCAAAAAACGGGAAAGCGGAGTTACAGATCTCTCCCCCTTAAAAGAATTTCGTCCTCGAAATTTAAGGGACAACAAAATAAATTCTTAAAATGAGATCACGATGAATTGTTTAAATACAACCATTTATTTAAAATTCTCAAAAACAAAATAATACAATCAAGCAAACAAATTGGGATATCGCTCATGCATCTCGTCCTCACCCTCCCATGTGGACTCTTCCGGAGAGTGATGTTTCCACATGACTCGGATAAGTGGTATAGTCTGATTCCGCAGTTACTTCTCCCTCCGATCAAGGATCTGTACTGGCTGCTCCTTATAGGTCAAGCTCGGACCCATCTCTAGCTCTGAGTAGTCCACCACATGGCTCTGACCTGGAAAGTAGCATCGAAGCTGGGACACATGGAAGACGTCGTGCACTCCCTCTAAGCTAGTTGGAAGCGCTAGTCGATATGCCACCTCGCCAATCCTCGCAGTCACGTCGAAAGGCCCAATATATCTAGGACTGAGCTTCTCGCCTCTACCAAAATGAATGATGCCTTTGGTCGGCGAGATCTTCAAGAACACTCTATCTCTAACTGCGAACTCCAGTGGCCGTCTGCTACTGTCCGCCCAGTACTTCTGTCGATCCTGTGCAACTCTGAGGCGCTCTCTGATCAGTCTGACCTTCTCGGCTGAATCTACCACCATCTTTGGCCCAAGCAAAGTCCTATCGCCGACGTCGTCCCAAGATAGAGGTGTGCGACATCTCCGTCCATATAGTGCCTCGAACGGTGTCATCTCGATGCTAGCCTTATAACTATTGTTATAGGCAAACTCCACAAGATGCAAGTGATCCTCCCACGAACTGCCGAAGTCAAGTACGCAAACTCGCAGCATGTCCTCCAGTGTCTGAATGGTCCTTTCGGACTGTCCATCCGTCTGTGGATGATAGGCGGTACTGAACTTCAACTATGAACCCAAGCTCAGCTGTAGACTCCTTCAGAAGTGTAATGTGAAGCGGTTGTCCCTATCTAAAATAATACTCACGGGCACTCCGTGAATTCGCACAATCTGACACATGTAGAGGTCTGCAAGCTTCTCGGTCGATAGCCCTACCTTGAACGGGATGAAGTGAGCAGATTTCATCAATCTGTCCACGATAACCCAAATAGCATCCTTGGCACCGGGCGTACGTGGTAAACCAGAGACAAAGACCATGTTTATGTGTTCCCATCTCTATTCCAAAATAGATATAGGCTGGAGTAATCCCGTTGGTCTCTGGCGCTCCGTTTTAACTTGCTGGCACACAAGACATCTAGAAACAAATCTGGCAACTTTTCGTTTCATCCTATACCACCAAACATACTCCTGAAAATCCTTATACATCTTGGTAGATCCAGGATGAATAAAATACTGCGACTGGTGGACCTCCTGCATAACCTCATCTTGTAAATCCTTGGGCATACACAACTGGTTTCCGTGCCTCAGGGATCCATCCTCTGCAACGGTGAAGTCATCAAGCAATCCTGTCTCTGCCTGACCTCTGAGACATCGGAGTCCCTCAACTAGAAACTAGGCCTCCTTGATCTTCTCTATCAGTTCCGACTGTATCTGCATGTGAATCAGCTGCCCTCGAACTCCTGGAAGAACAATCTCGATCCCCAGACTCTCAAGATCCTCTAAAAGATGCCGGTCCATAGTGAGGAACATAGCAACAGGATATCGACTAAGAGCATCTGCTACCACATTCGCCTTTCCAGGATGGTATTACAGATTGATGTCAAAATCCTTCATGAGTTCCAGCCATCTTCGCTGCCTCATGTTCAACTCCTTCTGAATGAAAACATACTTCAGGCTTTTATGGTCCGTGAAGATGTCCACTCTCTCTCCATACAGATAGTGCTTCCACAATTTCAAGGCAAAAATGACTGCTGCAAGCTCCAAGTCATGAGTAGGATAATTCTTTTCATGAGGCCTTAACTGTCTAAAAGCATAAGTAATGACCTTCCTATTCTACTCAAGCACACATCCCAAGTCTTTTCCTGATGCATCGCTGTAGATGACGAACCTTCTAGATCCTGATGGCAAAGCTAAAACTGGCGCTGAAGTGAGTCTTCTCTTCAATCCTTCAAATGCTGACTGGCAGGCGTCGCTCCAGATGAACTCCTCGTCCTTCCACGTAAGCTTCGTCATCGGCTTTGCTATCTTGGCAAAATCTTTCACGAACTTCCTGTAGTAACCTGCTAGCCCCAGGAAACTACGAATCTCAGCTACTGACTTGGGAGGTGCCCATGCTTCCACAGCTTCAATCTTTTTGGGATCTGCATAAATCCCTTCTCCAGTTACCACATGCCCCAAGAACTCCACTCTATCCAAGAAAAACTCACACTTTGAGAGCTTTTCCTACAGCTTCTCCTTCCAAAGAATCTCCAAAAGAATCTGTAGATGCTCCACATGCTCTTCCTCAGTCTTCGAATAGATCAAGATGTTGTCAATGAAGACTAAGACAAACTTATCCAGATACTTGTGGAAGACCTTATTCATCAGGTTCATAAATACTGCTGGAGAGTTGGTAAGTCTGAACAGTATCACCAAGAATTCATACTGGCCATAGCGGGTATTGAAAGCTGTCTTCGGAATATCCTGCTCTCGAACCTTCATCTGATGATACCCCGACCGAAGATCAATCTTCGAGAAAACTTTTGCCCCACTCAGCTGATCAAACAACTTATCTATCCGCGGCAATGGATATTTATTCTTGATGGTAATATTATTAAATGGACGGTAATCGATGCACATTCTAGTAGTCCCATCCTTCTTCGGCACGAAGAGTTCTCCAGGGTGAAGCACTGGACTGAATAAAACCCTAGCCTTCCAAATTATCAATCTGGGCTATCAACTCTGCAGCTTCCTTCGGGTTGATCTTATAGCAATGTTAGGACTTTGGCGCTGATCCGGGAACTAAATCGATGCTGAACTCCATATCTCGATCTGGCGGCAATCCTGACAACTCCTCGGGGAAAACATTGAAAAACTCTACAATCAGCGGGTGCGGCAACTCTTGGTCTTCTGCAACTGCTCTGAAGTAGACTCCCTCTGGCCTCTCTGCGATCCATATGCTGATCTCGAACGGTGGGACTCCAGGCGGGCTGAAAGTAACCTTCCCTTTATGGCAGTCTATTACAGCAAACTGCTCACTCATCCAGTCGATGCCGAGGACTATATAAAATTCGGGCAACGGCATCACTAAGAGTCGAGGTCTGAGCTCCCTCTCAGCTATAGTGATAGGGCAATCCACCATCTTACTAACTGGCACTACCCCTCCTCTTGTCATAATCCGACAGTTCCTCCTAGTGGGCTTAGGTGTGAAGCCGTGTCTATGCAGAAACTCATAAGATATAAAGCTATGTGTGGCTCCAGAATCAAACAATATAATAGCAGGAAAAGAATGTAAAAGGATAGAACCCGTAATAACATCTGGAGCTGCCTCATCCTCTTCAACTGCGGCCATAACATAAGCACGTCCCTGCTGTGGTGGTCCCCTCTGCTGCTGATGTTGTGTAAAATATTGCTGCTGAGTAGGTAAAGCCTGAACCCTCTGTGGTGCAGCTTGTGGTGCTCTGGGTGGTGCAGGTGGGGGTCCTCCAGCTCCTCGAGGTCCTTCTGTCAGTCGAGCTACAGCCTGTGGGCAGTCTCTCATCTGATGTGCGTCTGATCTGCAGAATAAGCAGAGCCCAAGCCTCTTGCGGCATTCATCAAAGCGGTGTCTTGGCCGGTAACAAAAAGTGCAAGTAGCTGCCTGCTGCTGTCTCTGTGGATGATGTGCATGAACTCTGGCTGGATGGTGATGCTGCTGTATCGGCTGCTGTAGCCTCGTCTGAATCTGAGTCCTCTTCGTCAGTGTCTGGTAGCTTCTACTGCCGATGTCCCGGTCCCTCTTCAGCTTCGGATTCGTCTGCTTCTCTATAACCTGAGCAATCTTAAGGATGCTCGCATAAGTCATCGCCTGGCTGATCGCCATCGTATGTCGTAACTATATTGTAAGGCTCTTCTTGAACCTCCAAGCCCTATCCTCTGGTGCACTGACTAGCTTCTCTGCGAACCTGCTGAGTCAGGTAAACTCCGATGTATACTCTGCTACCGTCATGTTCCCCTGCTGTAATGCTTTGAACTGTATTCGAAGCTCATCTCGCTCCATATTAGGGAAGAACTTCTCTTTGAACAGAGTTTTAAAGTCTGTCCAGAGAATCTGGGGTGCAGCTAACTGAGGCTCCTCTCGGTAACAGGCTCTGGCAAGGTCAAAAAGTCGCATGCTCGCAACTTCCACCTTCAGGTCATCCGGGATCCTCGCCATCTTCAGCGTCCTCTCGACATTTTCTAACCACCCGTCTGCATATACGATTCCCTCATGGCCCCAGAAATCTATCAAACAAAGGTTCTGGTAATCTCTGGCAGTCCTCGGTCTCGGGGCTGCTGGTGCTTGAGGTACTACCGGTGCTGGTGCTGTCGGCTCTCGGGTCCTGAGTGCATCCATGACTGTCGCTCGGAACTGTGTGGCCTGATGGTTCTGAGCCTCCATGAACTGCTGGAACATATCCGTCACCTGAGCGTCGTCGAACGTCATCGTCGGGGGTAGCGGAGGAAAGATAGAAGGCGGTGGCAGAAGCTGCTCTACCGGAACGTCTGGTACAGAATGTCCCGTACTGCCTGCAACTCCGAGCTGATCCATGGTCTTCCTCGTATTGACCATCCTGCAATAAAAGAAAACACCATGATTGATAAAAACCTAACCTACAAGTAAATGTAAATGTTTTATATAATATCCATATACCTGATGTACCCGATTTCCTATGTTGTGATTCAAGTTTCCCTAGTTTAGTCAAGTCCTCCAATAGTACACTAATACCTAGGTACTATTAGGATGGACATGCATGGGCTACCACTAAAAATATGTCACGACCCGCTCCCGAATAATTGGACACGAGCGGACACGCCCAGCCTTCGTCGTTAGACACGACGAAGTAAGCTGTCCAATCTAGGGAAACTATAAGGCAATATGAAATAAGTACAAATCATAGCATCTCTATAAATGATCCCAGAATTCAAAGTACAATTCTATGATTATTACATTCATCCAGAAAGTAAGGTAAAGTCTGAAGTCACTAATACAATGAAAGTAAAGCATCTAAAGGAAAAGATAGTTAGGCCTCCTCGGCCTCTAGGTCTAGTGCAAACTCCAGCTGGATCTAGCACGTCTGCAGGCTCATGGCCATAATACGTGTCACACATCGCCTCCATCTCACCTGCAACATATCCAATCAGGAGCAGAACAAAGTACAGTTCTAGGTAATGAACAAGAATATCATGATATAGAAATGAGTACAGGAGAACATAAAATATAAAGTACAGGAAAGAACATGAAAGTATATGAATGTTTAGTACAGGAAATAAAGTACACGAATGTAAACCAGGAACCGGAAGTACAATACATGACATGTGCACAATATTTGAAATACAACTAGCCTATGTGACCAACTGGGGTGAGTACATAAATGAGTACAGGAGTACATGAATATCGGTACGGCTTAGGAACCGTGTGCACAGTGCGAGGCGTAAGCTATCTACATGAATATCAGAACCTGGGTTTGGTCACATAGCTAGTATATTTTCCCTTCCTGCCTACAAGTAACTATAAGAACAGAAAAGTACAAGGGTACAAGATATCGTGTCCCATCGTGTCATCAAGATAAGTATAAGATATATTAATGCACAAGACCATAGAAAGTACTTGCCTTGCTCCGGAAAAGTACGGGTAATCAATGGAGCTGGATGTCCTCCTGTTCAATTGTTATAAGTTGATTAATATCAAGTTTACCATTGGTTAGATATTCCAACTAATCTCTATCTAAGTACTTTTATCTCCACCTATATTTAGCTACTTGTGGGTTGGTACTGAATATCCAACTAGCAGGATTGGATGCTTATAGCCAACTAACTAAACGTTCACACTGACTCCATGAATAGCTAAGAGTTAAATTTATATAGTGAAAATCTATAAGAATTCCATAGCAACACAACTAACAGTATTAATTATTAAGTATTTCAGGATGTAACAGTATCCCAAGCTAACTCATAGAAGTTAAAACAAAAGTACTACAGACCCTTCTTCTATTGCACTGGAAAATACTGTAGACCAACAGCTACACCAACAACCCAAATACCTATGGTCAACCTGAACAAAGCCAACATTCCAAGGAAAACTCACTGATATATACTCAATTATACAAACCATCCCAACCCAGGACTTACATTGCAAGTGATACATGGCCACCTCTAAATACAACCTAAAATTACACCTACCTTCAGTCTCGGCTCAAACCAGGCTATGCAATCCTGTACCAACTCATAAGGTTTATACTCTAAATAATCCATGGTTCACTTGTCCACATTTCCCCCCTCTTTCACCAAATCAGCATTTAAAAGAAAATAGCACAAAACATCATAAAATATTTCAAATTTAAACAGTATGATCAGGGAATATCTTCAGTACAATAGCTAAATAAAATACACAACAAATTCTTAAAAAACCAAAACAAAACTTGACCCAAAAATCAGTTGGACTTATAAACTCTGCTTAATGCCGATCCTATCTTGGACACGCCCCAACGACACGAACGGGTACACTTCCTGGGCACGATCTACAACAGACAACCCAAAACTGATACTTCACCATGGTTCATCCTCAGCTACGCAACCAACAACAGACATGAGTCCACATCAATCACGAACAAGATACGAACACGAACACGAAAGAAATTCTGGACACGAGCGAGCACTGATCACGAACCAGACTAACTCAAAATTTAAGCAAAGGTACAACATAAAGACAAAATTATAGGATTTTACCTGGAGAAAGAATGGACTCGATCCAAAGTATCAATACTGCTATCTAAATCCAAATCAAATCATGTACCTATGAAACATTAGGATAAATAGAATCGTTGCATAAACAGAGAGGTTTATGATTCAGAATATAATTGTAATATTCTTAAAAAAAACATCACGAACATCCAAATAATACTCACTTGATGATAAAACACAACACCCAACAATTCGATCAAGAATTAGGATCAATCCAAACCAGGTCCTGCT